>OX457000.1:16714305-17462121 GCA_949752705.1 Callimorpha dominula
TCTGTTCCTGGAATATGTTAATGTAGATACTAGTATTGGTAATGCAATAGACCGTAAACATACAAATCGGTTTCGATAAATACGAGTAAATACATGAAGTGTTTACATGCCCGGATATTGTATACAAGATAATAGTTTTTATATCAGACTTAAAAATTAACTAATCGTATGTCAAGTATATAGTCAGTTGCTGAAAGCATGATTAGGCACTTTGATTTAATCATCGAATCAGAGAGCTTATGTCAAACGTCAAATTTTACTACAAAAACTTATATCAAATGCGTTTCGAATGTTCAATGAAATTAATCATAGATTAATCAATTTTGCTTGGATCACGTTTTAGAAACTCTAATAGATTTGATTGACATCACTAACTTGACACCTTACACTTGAACTTGACAGCTCTGTTAGTTGAACAATATTTTAATCGGCCTACCACTAGGTAGACCACTAGGTCTACCACTCGGTTTTTGAAAGGCCAGGAAGACCAGGAAATTTTAGAGTTCTAACTCTATAATTTTCTCATCAAATATTAAGCAGGTAACCTACTAGTATGAACTTTTATATATAAATGTAAAAGTTTTTTTACTCTACTATTGATTCTTCAAATTAGACAGCAAACACAGCTTGCACAACGGCTTCTAGAAAACGGATAAACATAATTAGATAGATAGATAGATCATTTGTTCTGTGACTGGGTGTAATTTATCTATAATATGTATGTATTTAGAAATATATAAGTATGTTTATCAGCAGTCTGGTTATCGTAGTACAGGCTCTGCCTATTATGCGATCAGACGGCCGTGTGTGAGATGTGTGAAGTTATTATTATTTTGTAATACTTAGTTCAATTACGATTATTTTAGATATATAAACATCTAATCATAGTAACAACTGTGATAAGATAATATCCAGCATGACTTTATTACGATGAACGCATCATCCTCAATGAAATTAAACCAACAATTTTTAGAAGAGCTTCATCATACACGTGGAGAGTTTCCGTGGTTCGCATGCCTAGTATCATTCGCAATACTAACCGCTAATTGGGTCACATCACATCGTTCAGATTGAATTCAAACAGAGCTTGAAATAGGGTGCCTGAACGTGTAACGTTTGAGGTTCTAAGTCTTTGTGTTTCATCTTTGAGGCAAATTGAAAACGTTATTTCTAAAATGAAACATCATAGATGTTACTGTTAATGTGTTAATGTGACTGTTAGCACTACATCCAATAAAGAAATGCTGTTATTAAAATATGTTATCTATACAAGAGATTAAAGAATTAGGTTTTGAGAAGAGAAAGTAGACTTTATCCGGGGATCTTGTTTATGCATCTTACATAGGCCTGCCATCACTTAAAATACCGAAGCCGGTCAAAAATTTTTAAAACCCCGGATACATGTGTGAAATTACGGTTTTTTCGGGTCCCGACCCGTCCACACCCTGGGCTTTCCCACTAGTGGGTGGAGGGGTAATTCATGATTACCCATTCACCCACCAGTGGGTGTTTGTGTTTATCCCTCCTGCCACTGGTGGGTGGACCGGTAATTGACGTTTACCCTTCCATTGACTGAGCTAGTGTTGTGAATAAGTAATCAAAAAAATTATAAAAGAGTGGTGCATTGATAACAGACAACATCGAACAAATAAATTTCTGAGAACTAGAATGCCAGAATTAATAAGATAATCAACAAAAATTATGTAACGATACCAAAGTTACTACATGTCATTTTTTTGAAACAAAAACCATATTAACAAATGAAAAAAAATCTTATTATAAGCTACGCGATGATCAGATTTTGAATGCGCAAATGCAGCTTGTAAATGGAGATATAAGCATTGGACATTTTTTGGAAAAAGTTCGTTACGTTGATTCTAATAGGCTTGCATAAACATGCTAACATAAACAAGCGAAAAGTATGTGTTAATAGCTCTCTACCTAAACCGTCGCCAAGCGTGAGGTTTTCATGTTTCCATGTGTTATTTTTATGTTTTTACATACACTGAAAGTTCTGCACTCCTGGCCGGTCATAAATGTTTGATTTTCAAATGTTATATTTTTTTAAACATAAGAAACTAATTCATTGATTAAAAAAATCATTTGAGGCGTTGGTATGCAGAATTTGAATTCGTGAAGGTCGGCCCTCAACTTTTACTGCGATCACTGAGGAAAATGTGGCTACTGTGGCAAGTTTTTCAGTGTAGGTACCTACAGTTGTAACATTTTTGGTGAGATTACTATTACTCTGTCTAGTTTTAATTGTTAAATATTTCTAAGTTAATTTGCTTCATATAAAACTTCGTTTAGTTAAATTCTTCTTTATCTTTCTCTAATTTTCATATTTTAAAACCATTTATTTATCGTAATTTAGTTTTCGTAAACCCTAGTCCAGTGGGTGGAGGGGTTAGATTGAATTACCACTCCACCCACCAGTGGGAAAGCCGAGGGGGTGGACGCGTCGGAACCCGTTTTTTCCCGGACACGTAATTTTTTTTTTATAAAAACGCAGTTTCCATTTACATTTTTTTATTAATTTAAACAGCTTGTTGACGTTCATCTAACAATTAAAATTATGAAATGCCTTTTAAAACCCTGTCCGGACGTCCTCAAAACTAGGAAAAATCCGGGTAAACCCGGAAGTATGGCAGTCCTAATCTTACATCACAAGGTATATTCAAATTTAAAAAGAAAAACCACACACACTATTATTGCTATAAACTATCAAATTCACAAAGTAACAGTAAATGCGATGTTCGTCCCTCGATCGTCACTTCAAGTAATGTAACGTATAATGCACGCCTATCCTTTTTAACGCCCCACTATTGCCCGACATTTGTCAGACGGACCAATAGCGTGGCGTCACCGGTATAACTAGTCATAGCAATGTCTATTAACTTATTTTTATTAAATAGTGAACTGTTTTATCATCGACTATTATTTAATTTCCTTGACTTCACGTTTAAAATTAAAACGACTCTCTGCAACTTATAGTAGCTACACTATGCGTATAACTCTTTAAACTTCTATACATTGCAAGGTGATAATAAAAATGAATTCAAGTTTGTATTAGCTGGTGAAGTGATCCAAATTGCTAAAAACATGTAGACTTTTATTATAGAGATGAAAAAAAAATATAAATAAATGAATAAAATAAGACATGACATTACGTTAACGATACGATTACGATAACTCAGTCCCAAAAATACAAATACGTTTATTCCATACTCAGACAAACATTGTTCCGATACCTAAAGGACAGCATTTTGCACACTAAAACAATTAACTGTGCACGTAAAACCTATTTCGAACTAACTTTACAGAGAGGACGCTGTCGTTTTTCGATAAACCCGTGACGTAATTAGGCGCCCGTGTTGATAATTAAACTGTATGTAGCATGTCACTCTACAAAGCAAGCGCAACGAGCGCACTCAAGTTTGTCCTTTACCGGACGCCTAGCGATGTTATATGAGTTTAGATAGGGTTTACTAACTCAATGATACTTCTTTTTATTAGATTTTAGTTAATATTATATTCGTCTACATAGGGAACGTGTAGGGGTTTATAAATAATTAAGACACGCCAAATTTCGAGGTCCCCGACTTTGAAAGTACATTCAGCTTACAAAAGACATCGGCATTGCATAGTACATATAGTACATATTTGTGCTTTTCAACTATCATCGTTTGATATAGCAACAATGAACACAGAACAAGTGAGAATGCCTTTAGTTACTATAGAAATATATTTAAACAGTTTTGTGGGACTCCGCTCCGCTCGATACCACGGCCTCATAGAAAACCGGCAGCAAAACAATGCTTGCATTGCTTTTCGCCGCGTGAGTGAGGTTACCGGAGGCCCTGACCCTTCCCTCTCCCCTATTCCCGTCCTTCCCTCTCTCCCTCTCCCGTTT
This sequence comes from Callimorpha dominula, assembly GCA_949752705.1. NCBI lineage: Eukaryota > Metazoa > Arthropoda > Insecta > Lepidoptera > Erebidae > Callimorpha > Callimorpha dominula. The sequence goes on from OX457000.1 coordinate 16,718,219, forward strand.
CCCACTCTTTCCCTATTCCCCTATTCCCACCTTAACGGCAACGCACTCGTGACTCTTGAGTTACAGGTGCCCATGGGCGGCGGTAGTCATTTACCATCAGGTGACCCGTCTGCTCGTTTGCCCCCCTATTACTATTATTATTGTTTTGACTGCCTAGTGTTACCTCGACCATTTCTGGTCTTTTGTAGCGCACTTCTGGTTTACAGTTCACTGCTCAGGTTTATGGCTTCGAGAAACCTCCAGATAATATCAGCAGTGATTGTTTGTATTTCCTGCGGTTGCATGATGTGCAACCCTAGGTGAATACTTCGGTGCCGCATTAGTGGGCTACAAGAGCATAAAATATGCATTGCAGTCTCTTCTGTCTCTTGACAGAATCTACAAATTGTGTTCTCACCCAATTTTAGGTTGAATATATGTTTGTTCAGTTTGCAGAGTCCGGTGAGGACTCTTGTTACTGCACAGGTTTTGTATCTTTTGAGCTCCAGAAGTTCTCTGCTTCCAGGTTGGCGCTCCACCTGAATTTTGGTCTCTCTCCGTAAATTCCACAACCTACATCAAGGCCTTTTTGGACCCGTCGGTGTAACACTCGTGACTACCATTTTTGTTGGATTGGAGGCCTTCCAGCCATGTATCCCTCTGTGGTATGTCTACTGTGTACCTTCTTACGAAGTCGATCTCTGTTTGCATGTCATCCGCTGGCATGTTCAGAGATTTTATTCCGAAATCCGACTCTTTTAGTGAGTTTAGTGTTCGTGATTGCCACTTTGGTTTCGTCTGTGTACATATCCTATATATGCTTTTGGCAGCTTCTTCTTGCACATAGATGCTGAGCGGAGCAGCCCCTATACTATAAAAAAAAAGTAATATATTTAATATAAACGTGCAGATTTTTTTTAAATATTGTTTGTAGGTATATAGTAAATATTAATAATAATAAGAAATAAAATGATTAGTGGTCGATATTCGACCATAATAATTACTGAAACGTGAAACACATTATCCTACTATTATTTCTAATAATTTTATTTCACTCTTATAGATTCGTGCACTGTACATCTGAGGTGATACATTTTTATAAGAGTATGTTATAGCAACGTCGAAGGTATCAAAAAGCATTGTTTCTATATTTTTTTAAGTGAAAACTTCTTAGGCACGTTGTGCACTCGTTGTGAACTCGCGTGACCGTCACGCTAAGATACATATATAGATCCACTAGAGGGCGCTAATCTAAACATTCAGTTCTGTCAGCTCAGTTCTATTCAGGACGTTTTTTTTTTGCTTGCTTGAGCTTGTGGATAAAATTCAAAATGCATAGATACTTAATTGTAATCATAATGTAAATTATAGATGAAAATAAAATTGATAAAATTTATGTGTATTTATAAATTTGTTTGTACCTATTACAAACATAATAATCATTCTTTTGATTTAAAGCAGCGCAAAAAATAAAAGTTTTATTACTATAATGATGAATACGTTGATGAAAATAATTTCTAATTTAAAATACTTCCTAAAAATATTTCTTAACAACCCAAAAATAATGTTTATTTTATCAAATCGGGCTTAAAGTTGATGGGTTCGAATGTGCCTATGCCCATGCCCATGACTGCCTATTTTTTTTTACAACGATAAAGCTCGTCAATAGCTACTAAAAAAAAGAAAATGGGTTCAAAAACCGATTACAAAATAGTGGCGAACTTTTGTCTATACCTATCTATAGAGAGCGTAACAAAAAGGTGAGGCATTTTAGGGTTGTATTTTAAGAACTCGTGAATAACGTAAAGGTGAATAACGTAAAGTGCTTATAATTTGAAACAGAAATCTTATTTTGAAACTGTCTTTTCGTTAGATAGAGGGCTAACATGATTGACGCTATGGGTATTTCATACTGATAGACGGAATGCCCGGATTATTAAAAAATGTTCTCAATAAAAAATGAAGAAAAAAAATCGTTGATATTGTCATGAAAATTCATAATAATATATGTTGTCTAAAACAGACCTACACTGGAAAACGTAGTCATTAATTTTTTTTTCAAGCTTAATATATATACTATTTGTCGGCTATACATAACAATCCCTTATGTATAATTCTGTATAAAAAAACTAACCGTTTCAAAAAAAAAATTGTCAATACCTAATGATAAAAAAAAAAAAAGAAAATCGGTTGACAAACAGGAAAAATGCTTCTTAACAGTTTTGTTTTTGCCTATGAATATATGATATAGATACTAACAAATGGAAATTAATATATTATTCCAATATAAATAAACGTCCTAAACTATTACATCCATAACTCATCTTTGAGATAATAGTTTAGTCTACATCATTTCATATAAAACACTTATACAAACAAAAATATTTGTGCGACAAAAAGAAAGCGATAACATAAATCACTGAGAACGGACAAACTCGAAACTGATAGTTCGACAACGCTCAAACACGGAGGGGACGTATCGGCTTATCGTACCAACTGAAACTGCACTACCAGCTATTTGTCAAACTTTCGCCGCCAACGAAAACATAAGCCTTCAAAAACCATCCTAGGATGAACCCTCATTCTCCCAATATTAAGCCTTTATACATCACCATTATAACCAGTATAAAGCGGCAAGGTAGCTCACATAAAATGGGCAGTTCATGCGACAGATTGAGAATATCATCTCATGTATAATTCACACACGAGTTTAAATCGAAAGCGTACCAAGTTGTAACATAATGCATTGATGTTGCATTCTATGAAAGATTGAAGCGAATAACTGAATATTTTTACGGTGAGCCGATTTGATTTGTGTGAGCGCCGGTTTATTACGCATGAGTTTGATCACAAATTGTTTACAAATCAATTTCTGTAACGATGGCTATCGCTTCTAAACTTTCAAGACTTTTTTAACATATTAATTGGGGACTTACTCGCAATAATATTTGTAAGATACCTTTTGGTTGGCCGTTTGGACCGAATTACACCGATCGTTGTCACGGGTGTAAATGCGTATTATCGCGATTAAGTCCTGAGCCATCATCTTAGATGAGATGATATTCATTTTTTCTTCACGTAACTCACACTTGCTGTTACTTGAAAAACAAGACAGCAATAATGATTAAATACTACTTCTAAAGTTATCCTCATGATACTTGTAAAAGTAAAACATAAAACACTGCTTGAAAAAGCGAATGCAAAATAAATTTCTATTCCAACAGTCACATATGCCATTCACATTAACAGACATACATGCATAAAAACAGAAAAAAATAAACAAGGAATTTTTATTTCACGAAATTTCATGAATAAACCGCTTTTAAAAGTTGAAACACATTCATAGTAATCTAAACGCGACGTTTGCATCAATGACGTCATCCCCCTTTATACTGATTACATTCAAAAAGCGAACTTTGAGTTTTCTAATTATTTGAGGTCCACTCGGATGAAGTGGACAGTACATTTTAATTCGTGGTCTCCGCAACTGGTTTGTTAGGGCTCGGTCAATGAATATAAAATAGCGGGACAGTGAGAGGGGTAAGAAGGTATAAATAATAAGTGATGTCAACGAAACTATTTATTGATCTGCGTGCGTTTTCGGGTCACTGGTTTTCCCACGCAGTAGGTTAGTGAACTGGATTTATTTCTGCACGGCGAAGTTATCTTTTCGTATAATGTTCGCTGAATAGCGGACTCAGGATTTCAGTTCGTTTATAATATATGATATAGATCGCATGTATCTGTTTTTTTTGTTTTGGTTGTTAATTGCAAATTGTTGACTAGTTTATGTTTTATTCAAACATTGACCTCTAATATCGAACAAAAAAAATTTGAACTGGGTTATTGTTTGTTTTGTAAAAAGATACTTTATTAAAAAATTGTTCATATGTATCCAGGGACAACTGTAAGGTATATAACCGAACCACAGTGAAAGATCTCTTTTTCTTTGCGTTATTTCTTAATCTTGTGATCCATATATTGTTTTTGAAGTAGGTGGTAACATATTCCGAAAAAAAACCAACAAATTTACTAAGATAATATTAGAAGTAGATAAAACAACAAATGAATGAATTTATTTTCAACACTATCGTCATCTAGTGTTAAAATAATATGAAATAGATCTTTGTAATGGAAACCTCTTCGTAGAGTAACCGCGACAACTGAAGAAGCAACAACTTTTCTCCTGTTTTGGTAGGAGGAGATAGTCTTAGTCTTTTTTGTTTCTTTGGATATTTGTCTAATTGGCCATGAAGAAACTAAGTACAGTGGATCAGCCTTTTTGAACTTGTTTGACGCGATTTCTGTTCGCCTTAACTCGTAACCTTGTCCTGTAAAAGAACTCTTTACAAGTAATTACCCAACTAGGCCCACGGTTTGTTCGAATCTCGATCTAGGACAGATCTTCATCCTTTGTAATAAAAGTTACAACACAACAATAAAAGATAAATCTATGCGATCGCAACTAGATGGTAATTGGACTTTAAAAGATGTTCTGATATTTTTAGCAATATCAATGTCATTTAAAAAAATTACAAAATACTATTTAAAAAAGAAATAATATACTGAACATTTAATTAACTAATGTAAGTCCATTTTGATTGAATAAAAAATTATCGGTTATTTAATAGCTTAAATTAAAAAATAACGGCAATGTATTTTACCTAATTTCATATCTACGAAAAAATTTAAAATCTTTCGATTCGCACGACTAGTCTGGCCTACGTCCAAAACTCGCTAATGGAATTCCCTACGTCTGTAGCGGACCACTTCACAGTACTGAGTACACTTGAATGTAAAAATTATGCACCGTTTCGTCGGAAATATCCTTTTACTAAGAAGCCTCCGGACGGGAGCATGCCAATAATATTGATTCATCGAGTGTATCAGCATTGTTATAAATAGTTATGGTTAGATAAGTAAGTAAAGACTAAAAAAAATTAGATTTTTTTTAGAAATGTTATATTTAATACTAAAAGTAGCGCGTATTGCAATGTGACTCAATCTCTCTCTCATCAACTTTTGTATTTACATAAGTACAAGATTTTGCTGCGTAATGACTGAATACATAAATCTGATTAGAATAGAAACAAATTGCACCCAGAAGAAGTTTGCAAAAAAAACTAAGTTCCACTTTAAAAAAAAAATGTATATACACAATTGATCAATCTATAGTACATGGCTACGGTTATCTTAGGCAACTTCCTTACGTACGAAAATTACATATACTCTATGTGGAGGCGTTACACTGTAACTACGTTATATAACAGACCAGTTCCATTCCGGTGTAGTACTGAAATGTCCGCATAAAAAATTAACAAACAAAGTCATAGAAATTTACAAGAAAAATTATAGTATGTTGTTCAAAAATGTTCCTACACCAATAAATTTCATTCATTCATAATTTTTTTCAAGTTAATTCAACTATTTATAGACTATACCTACATAACACATGGCCACGATCAAATTCAGCGTACCAACGCCTTACGGTGCTCAGATGAGATGTTTCCCTCTCAAAAGTATTTTGAAGACGAGCAGAGCAGTCTTGCGGAGTCAAGTGAACTTTTAAAATCATAAATAATCATCGCCCTAAAATCTTTTCACGTTAATTCCATTTTTGCTGCGGACAACGAACTTCAACTTGTGATAAAAAACATTAACGATTCTTATGCTTAGAAAAATATAACCTTCGAAATCCAAACATTTAAAATTTATAAGCAGCCAGGAGTGCAGAACTTTAAGTGTGCCCTATGTATACCTGTTTAGTTAAAAAGTAGCACCGTGTATGGTTTAAAAACCCCTATAATATTTTACCAGGATTTTTTTACAATTAGCGAATAAACCCTTCGTCAAAACCAAGTCAGGTCAGGTCAGGTAAACTAAAAGCTAAGATTAAAAAAATAAACAACACATAAAGAGAGTATTTAGATTCGCCGTACCTTGTATCAGGGATGCTCGTTAAATTTTCAATCTGCCGCGAGAGGTTGGCTAATGACAGCAAGAGTCATTACACGACGCTTTCTACCGTCCGTCGTCTAGTCTATGTGAATCAAGAAAAAAGTGTTGGGAAATATGGCTAGATCAACATTGTGACAAGAAGCTGGCTTGAAGCATCCCCCTTCTCGTTAAGGTCGAGTTTATTTTGTTTGAAATTATCACTATGAGGAAAAATAATATCTACTTATTTTTTCTGAAAAATAAATAAAAAAGTATTAGACTTTTCTAGCGCATTTATACTCGAAGCAGCAGTATAGTATTAATACAGAATAGTCTGCTTCTCAGTACAGGTAAAAAATCAGTGGATATGCTTATACAAGACTTGCAGAGGATATTATCTAGGGTGTAATAAGTTCGAGAGTAAATTTAGCATGTTTAGTTTTTTTATATGTACCTTATAATAATAATATTCCGGAACGTATAACACGCGCTATCGAGACCCAAACTAAACATAGCTTGTACTAATGCTGTTAGAACATAGAAACAAATTGAGATACATTTTCTTCTAGAAAATACATATGTATATAGAAACACCCAGACCTATGCAAATACGTCATATACCTACATACATGAAAATAAATTGATTTGATGACTTTACGACATATTACTTTTCTAGAGTATCTTTAGATAATTAAGGCTTTCATTAAAAATCAGAACAATTAATGTCTTGGCCAGTTTTATTCCCGTATTTTATATTAACCAACACTACCTTCAGCAAATACCTTTGGTTACTCACACATACGAAGACAAACACATTTGACAGTTGGAAGTTACAGTAAATGACATAAAGTTATATATCTCGATAACACTGATTGACATAAATTAAATTAGTCAAACAGTTTACAGTTTAAATTGTAGAAGCTTCTCCTGTCACCTTAATAATAATGATGATAAGTATCTATTGTTTGTATGGATTTGAAAATAATTTTAAATCTCTTAGCTTACTTATTTTGAAAAAGACTTAAGTCTATTCATATTAAAAAATATACCTTACTTCAATGACTTAGACGAAGACTATTAAAATATGTATAAAATTACTCCAAATATATTTTTAAAACTGGTTTTCTTATAAAAATATGATTGTTTTCAAACTACCAAAACTTGTAATATTTAAAAGGTACGATGCCTGACCGTTTCGATCGTGAACCGATTGTGGTCACAGATGAACCAGAGAATATTATGGGTGCAATGCGATAGAAACTTTGGGCAACTATAAAGGTATCTAGCCTTATAATTATTACGATTAAATGAACAATATTAAATGAAGAGTTTTTAGTTTGTTTGTTTAAAGGCGCTAATCTTAAGAGCTATCAGTCTGATTTGAATAAATCTTTTTGTATGGGATTGAGTTTTCACTGAGGATGGTTATAGGTTATGTAACATCACATTACGGCGCCTAGGAGCGGACCAGTTCTCATCAAGTATCAATTTAAAAAAAAAAATTGAAATCGGTACAAAAATGGCAAATATATCACGTAACATACACACACGAAAACATTCTAATTGAGAACCTCCTCCTTTTTGAAGTCGGTTAAAAATATAGTTGTCACTTTCAAAATATTAACATTTGTGCATCTGCTGCAGCTCTAAATAATACTAATGTGAAGGAACTTTGTGTTATGGTATGATGATGATTATGCCTGGCGGATAGTTGTCCAGCCATTGTTGTATGAAAGCTATATAACAACAGATGCATAAAGTATATACCTACGAATACAGAACAAACTTATCTTTAATTACGAATGTATTACAAGTGTTCTCACAATCAGATAAAGCAAATGAAAACTGGGTTACACTACAACTTTATGAAGAACGTTGGAGCGCTTTTGAAAAATGTTGATGATCAAAGTTTTAACGTCTGACGCTGGCGCCACGTGAAACTTCCAACACACATTCTTATCTTGAAAGGATTCAATAAAAATCAGTTCCAACTTGTTGAAGTAAAACAAATGTGTCCACTGTTATCACGGTATTCCAGGAAACTATCGCGAACTATGAACATTTGCCAGCAAGCATCAAACCGTGTTGCTACAAGAGAAAGTGGTACATAGATAATAATTAAATATTTAAGATATATTGGTAGTACTCGTAACGTGTTGCGGCTGTCAGTAATCCTATTATAACGTTGTTTTCTCAATCGCTATTATGGCTTAACCAAAGCGTGCAGTGATGACAAATGCTGTGATGACGTCTATTTGGTTTCTGAATTTGTCATCACAGCATTTGTGATTACAGAGTTAGGTACATGCCTCGTTGAAGTAAAAACTTGATTTTATACATAAATTGAAGGAAACAAAGAAAGAAAGAAGATAAAAAATGAATTTATTTAAAACAAGGCATACAACTTATTCTAATAAAATGTAACGTCTAAAAGGCTAGTTCTCAAACTCAATCTAGACTGAGGTCAGGTGATATAAGCAATCTGTGGTATGTTAAATGAGTTGTAGACGTGGCGTGTTGATGTATCCTATAGCCACAATTTTTGGATTTATATTTACAAAATTGTGATTAATGTACCACTGATCATAATAAATTAAATTATCTTTTAAAAAAAGTATTACTGACTTCAATGCACCTCAAAATACAAAAATCGCTTCAAGTGTGCCTATAAAATTTGAAGAGTTCCCTCGAAATCTCCAGGATCCCATCATCAGATCCTGACCTGAAGACCATGGGACTACCTGGGAAGTACACCCTTTCAAACAAAAGAATAATTTTCCAAATCGGTCCAGGCGTCTGAGTAATCGGTGAATAACAACGGTCATAAACAAAATACATACTTCTTTCTTTTATTGATACTTGATTCTAGAAGATTTTTGCTTGTTTTTTTCTCGAGTATCTCCCCACATAATTAGTCCCCAAAACGTATACCTACAATATTTGTATCTTTCAAGTCTTATTGAAAGACAAACTTAACTTTGCGATTCTAAAAGTACGCCCCCATACATCCATAGGTATGTGTCACGGTCAATTTTACTAGCTCAAATTAAAAGTTTGCAGCCTCAATAAAATATACTTTTTGGTGATATAACAACAAATTTACGACTTTCGCATTAATTCCTATACTTGTTCTGAGAGAATTGTTTTTAAACTTTTGCGACTTTGATACATACTAGATGTGTAATTCGGGACTTAATCGCGCTAATATTTAAAAGGTACAATACCTCTTGGTTACCCGACGTTTCGATCGAATTGCACCGATCGTGATCACGAGTGGACATTTTTTTTTCTGTGAGACCTTGCTTCTTACCAAATTTCATGATTCTAGGTCAATGGGAAGTACCCTATAGATTTTGATTTACCTCCGAAGTGTTAACATTGGTACATCTATACGAGATCGCCTGGCATTCGAAATTCAACCGTTTTGAATGTCTTGTTTCATTTCATTGGCCAGTATAACTTGACCTGTTATTGTATAAACTATTGTACCATGACAGTTCAATTAAACTTAAAAAATTAAGGGTGAAACTGCGTTGACACAGCTAGTTTTTTATATAAAACTGGTTTTTAGTTGCTTTTATAGAAACATGATTTTTGTAGAACTTTAACGAAAATACTTATGTCCGCAACATAAGTATTTGATGTTAATTTCAGCTTAATACCTCCATGTATTTCCAAGAAAAAGAAAAAGAGTCTTGACAGACAGACAACGAAGTGATTCTATAGGGTTTCCTTTTTTCTTTTCACGTACGAAGCCCTAAAAACGAAACCAAACTTATGCATTTTCATAATGTCCAATATTGTACGGCCGCGCGGAATTATCAAAAGCCACCGACGACCCACGGAATTCTACCTCTACGTACAAACTAAACTATTTTGCAAGTTGCACGGATAAAGTTTCTTCTTTTTCACAACCAATAGCGATAGTAGGTAACTGTTATGACTACGTCTCATGCTACGGTTGCAATTAGATAAGGTAATACTAACATCGCCTCGGGGGTAACTGTCTGGCTTTGTGTGCAAGACAGTTTGATACGGACTAGGTATTTTATTGCATAGTTTCCTCCTTGTGAAGTTTCTTAAATAGCCTTATAGCTAGCATAGATCCAGCTTTTGCAATTGCACTCGCGTTATACCGCCATGCCTTTGCTCCAATGCGTTATTACTTTTATTTTGGCCAGTACAATAACTGTACTACGTTAATGAAAAAGAAATTTACTATCTATGAATAAACTATCCTTGACTAGATGACACCGATGCCATAGTAACTTCAAGTAGTTAAACTAGAGCTGAATCCTACCTCCCAAAATGTTCCATCGATAACTAAAATTGTGCTTAAATAGACAAACGCTGTTACCGTTGCTGACTTTATAAGTCGGAAACAATAATAGACATTTACGTAATTTATCATCAACTTAATCTACATTTGAAATTATAATGTATCTGTTCGATAAATTAACCTTGAAGCAATGTCTTCCATTTCAGTTGACTACTGCGATAACTGTGGACATACGAGTATATATAATTAAAGTGTTACATATAATATTTTTAAGAATTATGACATTTCATAAAACCATAACCATTAATAATCTAAGGCAAACCAAGTTTAATTAGTTTCTTTAATGGATTACATGTCAAACCAATTTGACTAAACTTTTTTGCACTAAAATATTTTATATAACTTACCTACAATTTTTTTTGCAAATAAATAAATTAGAAATTTGAGCAGCCACTTAAATCTTTCTAGTATGGTCTCGGTCTAGGTATGATGAGATGGGTGAAATATAAAAAGAGTATAAAGATGTGTTTTCCTAGACTTTTCTTCATTGTTAATGCTATGTCATGAACTCCTTCTGATCAAACTCAAACTTTTACCGAATTTCCGACAAACCGCATTCGAATAATTATCACTTACATCCAGTAACGTAAGTCGTTTGTTTCTGAACGGTTACTGCTTCTCCAAACTAAACAACTTAACATTCCCACTTCTACTCGTGTACAACAAAATAAACAGATATTTAACACAAAACTAAATAGCCTCATCCAAGTACCATTAACAAAGCCATAGCTTCCATTACCCTGACATCAGAAGATCTCTTTTGTGCTTTTCAGAGCGGGATCTTGAAAAGGTCTTGATATTGCAACCGTCCTTTTGGTCGGAATGCACATAATTTTGATCCGCCCAATATTGCAAGACGTGGACGACGTGGCGCTATCCAATACTGGAAGAGAGAGGACTGAGACACAACAGGTGAATAGGTAAATTCAGCATTCGAAATCAAAGTATTCGAGATCCAAAATCCTTAAATTCTTTATACATTTCCATCGTAAAAGTTATTCAATATTATAGGCCTTTTTACAAAGTATCCCACTGCTGATTATGAGCATGATCAGTATTAGGGGGGTTAGATCTTAGTCCTCCACAATAATCTACTGCTGATAGATCGACTTTATAAACTACCTTCAAACATCATGGAAAACTCTCATCTATACAAGTTACATCACTTCGTTTACGTTACAAGTGATAATTCATTTTCAACACGCCCCTGAACTTCATACCAGACTGAATAGACATAAGACTTCTTACGTCTATTCTGCCTGTTCAACATATTTTCCCTCATTAAGACTGCTTTACTCTGAGTTAGTGTAGTCCAGAGCAAAGCCATAAGAAGTCCTTCCAAAAATTCAAATAGTCTTTATTCAGAAATTCCAAGTGTGACACGACCTTTAACACATAACAAGACTGTTATTTTCAAAGCGACTCCCTTAGGGTGATTGACCTCTAAATGATCAACATTCACTTAGATATATTTATGCACCTTTATTCCCTTCTCTGACACCATAAAGTGGAAATGAAACTCAATTGCCGGTAACTTATAAAAATATTTGACGTTTACAAATATTCCAAGTCTTATTCAACTTTTGTATTCTTAGATGTAATAAAATAAGGTGTTATGCGGTATTCTCTTGTTCTTGAAGTAAGGAACTGCAGTTTATTTTATATAATGTGATAAGACCAACAGTAATTTTTGCGGTGAAGCAAAGATCAAAGTTGAAATCTACTTTTGTTGAAATCTACCTTTTTGGAACGTTCTGCCTTGTTGGAACAGAATGACTTAATGTAAGAAAAGTCACTGATAGTCTATTTAACAAAAGTTTTAATAGGTAAATTAGAAAAATAAAGAACCTTCGAATTGAAAAACAAAATTTTATTAAAAACAAGCAAATGTAATGATCGGTCTTATCACAAGGTTTTGTCAAACTTGTTTAGTCGTTGAGAAAATGGAATTGAGTCGAGAAAATCAAGAGCGATGATTTATTATGACTTTCGAAGTGGTTTAACGTAAAAACAGTGTGTAGACCGGATGATTTCTGCATTTGGTGATGAAGCCCCATCCAAAACCACAATTTATCGCTGGTTTGCTGAATTTCAACGTGGACGTGTCAAGCTCAGTGATGATCCCCGTCAATGTCGTCCAAAAACTGCAGTCACCCAAGAAAACGTTGATGCTGTGCGTAAGCTGATTGAGGAAGATCGACATGTGTCATACCGCAAAATTCAGGCAACTTTAGACATTGGCATGAGTCAAATACAAATAACCTTGCATATACAATTATATTTGCATTCGCTCTGTGAAGAGCAAAAAGCGGCTCGCGTTACTTGGTGCGTCAGAACTTTCGAAAAATTCCACCCAGGATCCTCAAATGCTGTATACAACATCGTATCAGGTGACGAATCCTGGATATACGCGTACGACGAACCCGAAACAAAAAAACAGTCACGAGTTTGGGTGTTCGAAAATGAGTTAAAGCCAACAAAAATTGTTCGTTCACGGAGTGTTGCAAAAAAAATGGTTGCCACGTTTGTCTCCAAAACCGGCCATGTTGCGACTATTTCTCTTGAGGGACAAAGAACGGTTAATGCAGAATGGTGTGCTAGCATTTGATTGCCATAGGTCGTTTCTGAACTCCGTAAAGGTTCAATGATTGGTTCCATCGTATGGAAAAATGTGTCAAATTTCGCGGAGAATACTTCGAAAAGCAATAAATACATTTTTAAATAGTAATGTTGTGTCACTTCCTTGATTACCGAAATTTTCAGTGCCCCCCTCGTATATATATATATGTGTCTTAGCAGTCTAATTACGATAGTAGAGACTGCCTACTTTGGGGTAAGATGGCCGTGTAAGGTGTTTCAAATTATCATTATAATATAAATAGTAATACATTAGGTTAATCATTATGTATTAATAAAAGCATGTTGAAAACTCGTAGGAATAGCATATTTTATCGCATTGCCTTAAGAGTTTAATACACGAGTTATAAATCACTTGGCGTGGCTAAAATATATGCTATTTAAGTTCTACTCGTTATGATAGTTATATAATTTTTGGTATAAGAAGCGTAAAACCTGTTGGTCTAGTGGTAAGTGACCCTGACTACTAAGCCAGAGGTCGTGGGTTCAATTCCCACCCAGGACAAATAATTGTGTGATGAACACGATAATTTGTTCTGTGTCTGGGTGTAATTTATCTTTAATATGTATGTATTTAGAAATATGTAAGTATTTTTATCAGCAGTCTGGTTACCATAGTACAGGCTTTGCCTAGTTTGGGATCAGACGGCAGTGTGTGAGATGAGTTATTATTATAATTTGATTTATAAGATTTACCTAAATAAATAAATTGAAATTGATAAATAATTTATTCTATAGAAAAATGGAAACAAGCAAATGGTATAAGATGTTACAGTATAACTTTACGTAGCATATCTCTATTTCTTATTTAGCTATGAAAATCAGTAACTTGATTCAAAACGGGAACTATTGGAGCCATTAACCAATTTGCCCAAATTTATTTTAACGAGTATCGTAATATAACAGTTAATACATATTAATGGCGTAGTTTTATTTATCCTCAACAGTATTAATGCTATTTAGAGTCGAGTGGTGTATTATTGCAAGACGCAGATGCGACAATTTTACGAGTGAAACGTGATGGGATAAAAACCATAAGGGGGCTGTAGAACCCTTAGGAATCAAACGACACGTCACAGTCACAGCTGCTTACAATAACAAATAAGGCAAGAGGGAGCGAGTCAGTATATATAGTGCATGTTCCAACAGAGACACTTAAATATACGAATATGAAATTGCGATGCAAAATTGTTTAATTTGGGAAATCTGATTTTCCGTATATTACTTTTAACCATACCTGTACTACTACTGCTCAGTGTTTTATTGCAAACTCAAACTGGCTGTATATATTACTATTATATACTAACATAGAATAATCAACGTTATTATTTCTCAATTGATAAATTTAGCTAGATAAATTGAAAGACGTTACCTAATTGTAGAATTAGGTCTAAAAACTTCTGACATAAAATTTCATGTGGCTTACTGTAAGTAGGCGGTTATGTCATAATGGAATGATTCGAATTTTATTATTATAACACAAGATTATATTGTCTGTGATCTTCTAGGTCACCAATCTGCAGTTCTTGTGGTTTCTATGAGATTCTTCTAAAAATAAAGAAAACTTTCAAATTCACCTGGTTATTTTAACCTGCAATATTTCGTACAATCTAATAACGGTTTATTACGTTAAAACAAAGAACAAAAAGATACCGTATCCATACGCTCTGTGCGATAAATGGTGCAATTAGTGAAGCTAATGGAGCGTCGGTGTAATAGTTTCAACTCAGCAAACAAACTAAAAGTCACAGAAGTAAGAGATGTTTTAGTTTCCAACATAATGTTGCATACAGTAAGGAAATTTTGTTCCTTTTTGTTTAAGTTCTTGCAAAATTTCCTAGCAACTAAATGCACATACGATATAATTTTTTTTTAGTAATTATTTTCTTATGTTTACGGAATCAGGTAAATTTACAAAACATTAATAACAATTTTTAAAATTTATCTTTGTAGATGTTTTCGCTAAAACACAAGATAAATCAATATTAAGTTCAAAGGACACTGCTTTCGGTTAGCATAGGACCAAGGTTCGTGACCTGATAATAAATGATATTTACGATGGTAATAAAATGTTCAAGAAGTATGTTCTACAGACGATTTGTAAAAGACCCTGTCTTCTAAAGTCTACCTCATTCATTTACAGTGGAAGACAAATAGACACCTTTCTTTGACTATTCAAGCTAGGCTCCTAGCTTGAGGAGTTGCTGATGATCGCTGAAATAATACAGGTTATGATAAAACTACGGACCAGATGTTTAAAATCATTTAAAAACTAAAAGAAATATTTTTATAGCGGTGCTAATACAGGCTTGAATTCTTAAAATTTTTATGAAAAAACTAGAATGTTAAGAAAAAGATAAAATGGAAAATTCTGTGCTTTGTAAAGCGCCTTCCAAGAGAAGTTAAATATTTTCTTACAACAATTCTAAAAGGAAATTAAGAAAAACCGAGGAATTCTTACAACCTTTCAAACATCTACAGAAATCATTAATGTTGCTGGGTGGGTGTTCACCTATGAAGCGAGGAGAGAATTCTGAAAAATTGTATTAAAAAAATCAATTTTTCTTTCTTTGCTGAAGAATAATTTAAGTATTTAGTTATTTATTGACTTATACTCGCTAGAGTCAGTATAGGAGAGCGCTGTGCGACAGAGGAGCAATAGTGTAGAAGCTTTACTCTGCAAATACACTTATATAAAGATGCAATAAAATGTCAACTCATTTGCAACCGCGTTTCATGCATGCTCTGCACTTTATCAATAAAGTAAACTTTAAAAATCAGATACCAGGATGCTGTGAGATACACCAGCCGTAAGCCACAATAATTATGTAACTGTCACTGTCGATATAATTAATTATGTTGCGGCATGTGGGAAGGTGCCTGTTGGGTGGCAAAAGTGCCACCTCCTACCACAAAACAAAAATTGTATAAATGTGGATATGTAGGTAATACAAGACTGGAAAAATATAAAACAGTGCGGATATACATCTTTACAAGTATATTTGATGATACGTAAGTAATCAAACTACCCATCGAGGCATTGCCATCGAGCTTTCCATGTTCTCCGATAAAAATCTTTCCTCGTCACCCTTGGCTCCTCAGTGAAAACGGATCTTACAAGTTCAGCTTCTCTGTAAGTTATCGTTTTTCTAATAAAATGATGGTTTACATTTAAATGAATACTCATTACTACTTTTCAAACGAAAGAACGAAACTAAAAAATGTCTGATCTCTACTTACGCTAAAATACATAGTCATGAATATTTTATCACAACTCCTAAGCCCCATATCATTTCATGAGATACCTATTCGCGTTATATTAGGGACGATTGTCTGGGGACTTGGATATTCGTATCCAATCACGGAGATCAACGAAGCCTCATAAATGAAGGCCTTTATCGTTGTCAATATTACGTCTAATAACCTACCTAATAGGTTGTAACATCGTTCTCCTTCGATATAGGTTGGATGTTTAGAGGCAATCATTTATTAAATGTAGTATTGTAACACAAAAGTAGTACATACACTTATATGTTCTAGATACTTCGGAGAAAATAATAGTGTGTTATAATTTAATAGTTGAAGCAATACATAGGATACACATGTATACCTCATCATATTTTAATGAGGTATGTATAGCTGAAAATAAGGTAAGTTAATAGTAAAAAAAACGGGATTTGAAAATAAAATCTTCAGAAAATACTTTTGCTGGTGTAACTGCATGTTTTCTATAAAACGTTTTATTATTTTTCATGTCCATTTCAATTAATTTTATTATCATTATTATAAGCGGTCATTTTTTGCCAATCCAGTCATTCCATCAACTTCCACGGTTATTAAATACCTATATCTTAATTTATGTAAGTCCTCTCTCTTAGGAAATATTAGCTTTACAGTTAAATTTCAAGATCAATTTGTCATTTCTGTATTAACAATCACGAATGTATCCAAAATTATAAATCATGTTATTAGGCCCCAATAACATGACTAAACCTTTCTGTTACTTGGCATTGTATGTGTACAACATAATATGTATATTATCTATATTTTCAATTGCTTCTTTTCACAATAGTAACTAACATCATCGTGAAGCAAGGCTTTAGCAGATTCTAATCCCATCTGTTTTTATAGTCTTCCCAAATTGACTCGTTCATATGGAGAGGATCTGTATTTTTCCTAATTTTTATATGCGGTCAATTTACTTTTACCTGTCATTTCGTGGTTACACCTGATAAAACTTTACAAGCCTTAAGGTTTATCCTTACAAGACTTATAGATTAACAAAGATACAATATATGATAATATAGCTGTAAAATAAATTGTCGGAGCACACCGCCCGAGCATTGGGTAGTAAGCTAAATTAGAACTCATTGTAGTCCCGGGTGAAGTCCTTGTTGAATAAAATAACACTAAAGTCTTGTTCAGGTAAATTCTCCGGCTCAATCTTATTCTAAAGTTCCAACACTTGTACTATCTTCATTAGCGCTCCTGTCCGACAGTTTGTAAAGAACTGTCAAGATGCAATCTTTGAAAGTGTCACCAAGTATTTGCGTGTCATTAGACTAAGTAGATTTGTGTGTGTAAGTGTTTTTTGTTATGGTCCCAAATTTTTAATATAGTACTTAATACGGAATGGACAAGTTTTGTTTTGCCGGAAAAAATGCTTATCAATACAGCGTTTTCGCTTAAGGAGATTAGTACGAGTTTGATTAACAATAATTAACACGATGTTTAAACTATATATTTTTTTCTAATTTTACCAGTTTCCTGTTGCGGATATACGAACAAACAAACGAAAAATTATAAGTTTAATTATGTATCTATAGTTCATATTTGTTTTTTTTTATTGTTTTTTATTCAATTATTTATTTGACTAAACAATTTCAATTTAGGATGAAACTTGTTGGATTGAATTGGAATATTGAAAGCTCAAACACAACGGATGCATGTCGTATAGTTGAGGATTTCCTATGGCCACCTCCCAGCTTCATCATCAGATTAGATTGGTACCAGCAACCATGATGCCAGACGACGACGTGGTAAACGCCTTCGTCAAGGAACCCTAAGACCATATGATATAGACCGGGTATTATTTTGGAATCTATATTTAGAACAGGTATCTAGGAAGATAATAGGAATCAGATTCCAATTCAAGGAACCTTTATTAAGAACCGTAAGCAAAATTGGACCTTTGGTATTTAATTCCTGTTGAAATGGTAATCTGTTTGATTTAAAATCACCAGGTAATTTAAACATGTATTAAGAAATATTTGTGAATTGTAGGCAGTCCTTGTTGAATATAATGTTTTAAGTCAAACATATTTAGTTAGGCTCCTGTATAAATTAGTGCTGAAGTTGGGGGCTCACTTAAGTTCTAGGTAACTCGTAACATAATTTAAGACATATTAATGACACGTGAGAGAACTTGTTGAAATTATGCATTAAGTAATTTACCCTTATGTTACCTTGACCGTAGTGTCCACTTAAAACTTAATTTAAGTTCTACATACTTCGGTATATAACTGCATGAAGAGGCATAAATAAGTGGTGACTTATGGTTCGCACAGGGTTCTGTTTTAGGCCAATTTTTGTTCTTAAATTATATTAATAATGCCTATATATACCTCATCTCGGTAACGACAATCACAAGATAGTGTTCTTTGCAGATGATACTTCACTTTTATTTAGACTAAAACGTATGAATACAAAGTTTGACGACGTGAACAGCCCTATTTCGAAAGTTGTTCGCTGGTTTAACGTTAACGACTTCTTAATGGACAAAAAACTAAATGTATTAATTCACTACTCCAAGGTGAAACAGGTAAAAACAGCTATATTATTTTGAAAAAAAAAAATTGGTAGGACCGACAGTGAATTTAGGTTTCAATATGTCAATCCTTTTGAAATTATTAATCTTTTAACTTTTTTATTTAATTAAAAAAAAACTACTGACCTTTCAGGAAATTCTGTTATCATTACTAAAATTGTGTTTACTGTAGTTGCCTGTCATTTATATTTAATCAAATCAAATCAAAACCATTTATTTCAATTAAACCAATAATAGGTACTTTTGAATTGTCAGGAGTAGGAGTCAATCAGACTAAGTCAGTCGTGAAGCTAGTTGCCTGTACCAATACGTAGATCCTGTGGAGAAGAACAGGCAAGAAACTCCAGGGACACTCTTTTTCAAAATGTTTTTTAGAAATTTCTGGTTACATTGCTATAAGCGTAAATGAAATGTGAGGACAATGTAACATACATATTATTCTAAAATGTAATATAATCAGTGCGTGGACAGTGGTGTATATCTTGATCTAATTAAATCCAGTAAAATCATTCCTTCGTTCATCGTTCAAACGTTCGTTCAAATCTGGCATTACTACCAATTCTGCTCTACCAGTATTTAGTAAAAAAAAATCACTTTCCACAACGCAACCTACTGTTGTTTTGACATTATGTTTTAGTTTTTTTAAGAAAAAGATGAATTTGAATAAATTAGGACTTCTAAGAAACACAGAAATGTTAGTTTGACTTTGATTTTACAGTACTGTAACTCTGTAAATCACATAAAAAAATGTTCTACATAAATATGTGAAAATCGAACCCACAGCATTTAACGGGAGGGCAACATTAAAAACATCTTGCTTACCACCTGTAACTTGCTCATAGTTTCTAATGGACTATAATTTCAACTTGCTTTAATTTTTCACACAGCACGCACTCGCACGGCTCCATATTTCATTATTTTGTAAGTAAGCATTAAAACAAAACATTACTCGTAGAACAACGAGATATTTCATAACAAATAATACATTGTGCCGAGTAATTGATCAGTCGCGTATATCTCCTGTTAACTTTCCCTAGCTAATATAATAATGTAATTTAGATTAGATAGAAGCTAATTGACGAATGCGAGTCACGCTACGCCGTAGCAAATGCGTAGCGTTATTGATGTGATCACAACATAGCTACACGCTACGCTACGGCGCTCGTACGGTGCGAGGCAATTATTATCTACGACATCTACGTTATTTGGTTAGTTCGTAATCCAATATTAAGGTAGTCGTGGAATAACTTATAAGATTATTTGTATGTTTTACAGTTTTAGATACTATTGATTTTAAAATAAGACATGCAAAATTAACACCTAACCAACATAAAAAATTAATATGTCGTTTTTTAATATTGATATAATAAGCAATAGATATAAAATTTTTGCGTTTTATGTACTGTCGATTAGATAACATTTTACGAAAATGAAACAAATCTCAACATTATTATTATTATAAAACTGGCAGATATTGAGAAAACAGTAAAAAAATGCTCTGTTGTAAACTTACTCGCAAAAGGAAAAGATTAAGATATTTCCCTAAGTACTTCGATAGCTGGACGATCGCTAGATGTTATCATGGAAAAATCAATGACAAGACCAGACTAGACCAGGTGATTGCGGCCAGATTATATTAGATTAAACATTCATCGTGAAATATAGAAAATCTTTTTTTTTTTTTTTACAATTCTATTTCTTCATGAGTAAATAAAACTAATAAACTTTTCATGAAATAATTTAAAAATGGAATAATAATGATGAAAACTTGGCAGACTAACGCAACCAAGTAACCATAGGTACATAAAACTGAGTATACATAAAACTGAACGATAAATTTAAAGCTGATACCAAAGTCCAATGAAGATGGTCTCATAACTCTAACATTTGGAACTTTATGATGGTCGCCGTACAACAGATATCGGAAAATGCACACTTCAGCTATATCATATTTGGACGTTAAAACTTTTTCATTGGCCGCTGAGATGAGATATTGCTCCGCGACCAGTTTAGTTCCAGAAAATTCGAGAAATATTTCATGCTTAGTAGCTAAAAGTTTTTATAGGCTTAGATCAATTTAGCGGTGTTTTCGATCTAGCCTTGTATTGGATTTATTACGGTATTAGAATTGTTAGGTTTTGTTTTATTGCTATGAAACACAAATTCAGTAAGACGGTCACGAATTTTTTGATTGGTCATCGTGTAGTCAGTTCACTCACACAGTGGCAGACTGGTCAGACTTGTAATCGTCACCAGAAATCGTATCGACGTTGAGTGCGAATAGAAATGATAAGCATGTAGCTGTCGCAACTTGTACTTTACGCAGGCTTGAGGGTCATCCATTAATCACGTGATGTCTTTTTAGCACATTTTTAACCCCCCCCTTCTTCCCCTAGCGATACGTGGTGAGAGTTTAGACTAACCCCACCCCTCCTAGCCAAAACCACTTGTATTTTTTAGGTTCAAAATCGCGCGTTCTACGAAAAAATAAATACATCTGATATCTCACTACACCCCCCTTCCCCCCTTGTGATATGTCGTGATTTTTGACGAGACCCCCCCCCCCTTTCAATCCATCCGTTAACGCATCGGGTAAACAAACATATTGCGTATTTTTAACGATGCAAAAGGGTGTTATAAGTTTAACGTTATATGTATGTCTGTCTATGGCATCATAATACCTATAAATGTACCGACTTTAACTTTTTGTTTGTGAGGCGACTTGATCAGAATATTATATGAGAATCTGCTCACCCGTTCGAAGGTCATCAGTTCTTTTCTAATCGTAAAAAGAGTTTTTGATAAGGGGTATTTTTAAGTTTATGCTTGTATATAGATTATGCTCCAATTCAGAAGAATACGTACTTAGTGTGGTTAGACAAAGCACAGAGTTATAAGAACCAATAAATGAATAACCTTCTTGTCGTGTTATTGTTTGTCTTTGTTAAGAGTGTTTAGTATTCTGCCATTAGGATAACGTAATAAAGAATTATTTTAATTATGGCGTTTATCTTCTCTTGAGTTTAAGTTTATGTTCTAACTTTTAATTCCATGAATTAACGCGATCACGAAAAGGTATTACATACCTCTGAATTTCTTAACGTTTCGACCAGGTTGCAATGGCCTTGCTCACAGGCTGACTGGCTCAGCGGTGCACGCCCTCTTGTATGTAAGTATGTAATTCCTTTTCGTGATCGCGTTAATTCCCGTAAATACATAATTATAAGTTTGTGTTCTATATGAATTTAGTTCAGACTTTTGCAATACTTACTAAACAAAAGTATACTGTTACTTTTTAGGCCTATGCTCAAATTCACAAAAAAATCAATGTCATTTCTAAATACAACAAATATATAGAATAGAATAGAATATTCTTTATTGTACACCACATAAAAATAACAATGGATCTTAAATAGAAAGATACTTACTCATCTTATTTAAATAGAACGGTTCTGTTTTCTGTATTTGAGCACAAGGCAATAGGCACAAGAAATAATGTGTCGCACTTTATATAAAATATTTAAAAAAATATTGAGTTTTATAACTTAAGTCAAGAACATGAATAGAAAAGTGCATCGCCCGCTCCGAAATGAAACTTGCATAGAGAATTTTGAAAAATATTCTGAAAAATATCTTAATCCTTTATTGGATAACTAAAAACAAAACATACAATATGTTGTCGAGAACGTTCCAGACCACAACTACTTAACCCCAAGAGGGGAGCTGACATTAGAGATGCGAGTACGTCAGTCAATAAAGCCTAATAATTTTCCGGGGTTCTGTACCTTACGGACATACGTTGAGCAAGTGAGACAATATAAATGACGTAATTAGTACCAGCAGAGGCCCTGAGGGCTCCGCGGTCTTTAATTTGTGACCCAAATAACAATATAGCAAATGACATGACCTTGCTGATGTGTGTAGAAAGTGTTGTGCTATGTGACAAATTGCAAAAGTTCTTAAAAATTACAAAGCTAACTTCTTAACTAATATTATATATGCGTTGTGAGTAGCCTGTTGGTCTAGTGGTTAGTAATCTTGACTGCTAAGCCAGAGTTCGATTCTCACCCAGGACAAATAATTGTGGGATGAGCACCATCATATGTTCCGTGTCTGGGTGTAATTTATCTATAATATGTATGCATTTAGAAATATATAAGAATGTTTATCAACTCAAATATTTTTTCAGTCAGTTACTAAGAAAATCCATAAAAATAACTTCGAAAACTTTTAAAGTTAGATTTTATGGGTTTTCTTAATAACCGAAGTGATCCACTCCTAACGCGAGCATTTAGCTTAGCTGGAGGTTTTAACAAGAATACTAGTAAAGTGTGACCTGTGTATGTGTGTTACTAGTATTCTTCTAAAAAAGAAAAAATATATTTACAAGATACACAATCATAAGAATAGACAATACATAGACATCAACACCACTGGTGTTGCGAGTTTGTATAAACATCTCGGTAACAGCTTACTTTGTTTGCAGACTAATTTGTATAAAAAACAGTCGATGAGCGCAGTCCATTAAGTCGGTAGTCATTTACGAGCTATCCAAACAGGAACTTCAAAGTATATCGAAAGGAATATTTTGCTAAACGGAGTAATGATAAGTACTTTATATGTATAATCAATTCGTCACAACTGTAACTTACATTTTCTTAAGTTAGGATTAAGTCTTTACTATAAATATTGTGCTAAGGGAAAGCACCAAATGTCCCTGTAAATAGTTTTGATCATTTTAATTAATTGAATCAATCAAAGTTGGCAAATCAAATTTTTAAATCAAATAGGTATACTCCTAATCAAAGTGTTGCTTTATACAGTGATCAAAGCAATTTAAATTTGATTAATCTATAGAAACTTTCACCAACTACTGGTTGAATACCAAATCACTATTATAACACCACTATATTACAGATGAAATATGCATAAAGTTTGAGACGAAATACTCGCTTTCGAATAAACTCTAAACTCGAATAGAACAGAATTGGCATAACATCACAGCTAAGTCCAAATTCATCCACTGAATAAGTAATACCATTCAATAATTTAGCTTGATGGAATCACAAAACCATTACGCAATCGACTGGAAAAATGAAATAAGTCCTTAATAATCCTATATTTTCTTTCAATCATATCCATACTTATCTGGAGTACCTTAGTTAAATTACATGGAACGGAGAAAAAATCATTCGATATTATTTTATTAGGAATCCAACCAACTCTCGTTCATACTCAACGATCTTTTAAGAATGTACATAATACATCTAAAGTATTATTGCAACGAATGTATTGAAAGTAATATTTTACGTGAATTGGGGATGGTAAGTAATCCTCCATTTGAAAATGAGATCCGAACTGATATTATCATTGAGATTCACAAAGAAGAAACGGTTTCGGCATTAAGCGAACCTATATATATCTGTTATAACGTGGTAGTACTGGAGTAAGCCTGCCTAGTAAATGGAGTGTGGGTGTGTGGGAGGTGTATATAATATGTGTAAAAGTCATTTATGAGTACCTACCCCCCAGAAGAGTAAAAACACCCAAGCCGGGTAGATCATTCAAAAATAAAAGTAATACATATTAGATACTTTTAAATAAAGACGGTCAGCAAAAGTAGTATGATACTAAGTACTCACAAATTCTTAGCAAAACAAAGTTAAGATAAGATATAAACACAATATAGTCACCAAGGAATGAGAAGCGAGTTGTTTTAAAACATAGCAAGTTAACATCGATATTATTAAAAAAATCCAAAACGCGTCCAAAACTGAGAGAATTCAATCTAAGATAAATATCACAAGGTATTAATTAATACCAATCTAATAATTGATTACCGTCTAAACCATCTCCATTACTCAATTTATTTTAATCAGTAATTAAAAACAACCCTTTCGCCGTACCTCCATTTGAATAGAATTTCAGCGATTTCCGTTCAATCCGTCATTAATGAACTGTTGTTATTTTTCAAAATAAGTAAGATATTTGAAAAGGAATTTGTTTTTGTAGCTATGAAAACAATAAGCTATCGTTCATCCTAAAACAACAAGCTACAAAGCTTATTAATTTCAACTATAATCCTTTGGACATATACACACATAACGGTGTTGAATGACGCAAATATTTGTGTTTCATTTTGAGAGTAAAGATGTGTATATACTAGGCGAACAGTTTGCATCACCGTTTTGTTGACTTTAGTACGTTAGACACGTCATAACACTTTGGTCCGCGTTGTATCATAGCGTCGTTTAAAAGGACTTTAAACGGTAATATGCACAGAAGTAATGAGAAACAATCTCCCCTCCATTGACAGTCAGAGTTACGTATTCAAAGGTCTCTGATAGATCTTGACCTACTACTACTACTTTCGAAGGAATTTGAAATTCCCCTCCCGCTGCTGTTTCTTTTTATAATATCTCATCAGTATGACCTCAAACCGCCTGATAGTAACCTAGATTGAGATCCAAAGATTGAAGGCCACCATTATAGACGGACGTTACTATAATTGTGGTCCTCAGTTTGATGACCTCGAGAGGTGTCTTACAGATTACAGATGTTCTCTCCTTTGAAATCGCGAAGACACCAGGTTCATTGCAGGTTAGGGTTACGGGGTGCGAAGAATGAAGCTTTAATATATGTAATAATATTTAGGAACATTGAGGTATAATTTAATAGATCTGTAAAATTTTGTTTGTTTCTGGTTTCAGTTAAAATAAAGGCAAAACCAACACTCGGGACAATTTATATGTCTTGTGACACAGAATTTTATAAAGTTATATTTAATCGACACAGAGTATACACAAAGTCCCATATGGAAATCAAAACCACACACAATACATAACACACTCGCAGTTCGTGACGTGACTACTAAAAGAGCTGCTTCCTCAGTTCACCATCAGCTTCAGTGGCAAAGTGAGTGACAAATTTTACATCTACGTATTTATTTGAAATTTAATGTATTCATTGATACACACAGTTTTTAGGGTTTAGTTCCTCAAAAGGAAAAAAGGAACCCTTATAAGATCACTTTGTTGTCCGTCTGTCTGTCTGTCTGTCTGCCAAGACCATTTTTGTCAGGAACACGTAGACGAATCAAGTTGAAATTAATATCAAATACATATGTCTGAGGTCCCTTGAAGCTGTTAAAAATCAAGCTTCTATGGTAACGCAATCAAAAGATAAGGCTTAATTAAGCCTTAGATATCATCAAATTTTAATTCGCAGGTAAATCAAAACATATAGGGTACTTCCCATTGACCTAGAACCATGGAATTTGGTAAGAAGCAAGATCTTACAGCACAAGTGACTACCACCGCCCACGGGCACCTGCAACTCAAGAGTCAAATGCGTTGTCGGCCTTTAATACTCCCAGTATCGGACGAGCGGGAGTGGGAAAGATGGTCATTAAATTTAAAGCCTACCGGCCTTAAATTTTAACAAATCTGAACATTTCACAGTCCAGGAGGTAAATCAAAACCTATAGGGTATTTCCCGTTGACCTAGAATCATGAAATTTGGTAAGAAGCAAGGTCTGGCACCACAAGTAGAGGGAAAAATCCAAAAGTCGTTACTTTGTTTTTATATCACATAAAAAAGTCGTTTTTGTAATTCCAAACTTGTATTTTGCGATTGGAAAGTTGACTTCGTCGTAAATCGTTGTACAAACTGCAACGTTTGTCTTTCTAAAAAGACGGGCAAAAATTTTCGAGAACTGATTTCCGAGATGCACTTACTATCTACATACAAGTTTATTTGCTTACGGAACCCTCGGTGCCCGAGTCAGACTCGCACTTGTCTGGTTTTTTGGTTTATATACCGACAAACAATGGATGTAACCATACGCAATAACCCAGACAATTGAGAATAACTACAAATTCTGAATTCTGTGTAAGAACCCATTTAACTATAAATATAAACAAATCTAATAGCATAAGTAAGCAGGAAGTATGAGATTAAAAATAATTGTTTTAAGTAGCTGTACCCTTAACGATGTTTTTAATCCTCAACACTGGATGGCCATTATCGCCGTGCCCGGAACGATGCACAACGTCGGATTTAACTCGCAATTTGACGGCGTAGGTCATTATTGTTGATAAAATTTGTATCGTTTTCGTTTTTGAACTGATTAAGCCAGTGAATTTATACAAATAAAAATAATACACTTATATAATGATGTATAGCACCCATTACACCACCACTATATATTTATTTTACTTTATTGTTTTCCAAAAAAAGAAATAAAAAGATGTACTATAATACGGATTGTGGTTTTCGCTATTGTCCATCAATAGCGAAGACGATATAATTTCTTCTGAAGCGTGAGAGTGGAGAATATAAATGCAACAGATTTTATAAAAATCATGTTGGCAATTGAATGAGGTAATATTTATTAGGTATAGATGTTGTCTTTGTAACCCGATAATGGGTGGAGTAATAAGAAACAAATCTCAATCTCAAATGGAAAGAAACATACATAAAACGACCATTCAAGTGTTTGAGTTGGTTGCTGTTTGTTATAACTAAAAATGTGAAGTCATTAATCGGAAGCCACGTTTTTATACACTAACTATTGTCAAGATTTATTAACTTCTACGGGTTCGCAGGCCTTAATTTGAGAAAGGTTTGTGACTTTCTAGCAAAATTAAAAACAATAAGGCCTTTGTAACAAGAACTTGTATTGTTGTCGTTTTTAAAACAATACCTGAAAGAAGCATGCTACATTAGATTTCAACTACTGAGTTTCAGTGAAATATTAAAATCTTAAATTTTATATTTCTTTAGAATACATTGCAAAAGAATTGACACTACAATTCTAAATGCACAAAATGCTCACGATAACTTGAAATAATGGCTCCTAGGCGCCTAGGCTAGTGCATGGAATAAAATGTTCGTACTGTACGACTTTCACTGAGCTTCCGAGCGTCCAGTTGGTCGTCCGTATCCAATAAGAACATGTCACAATCATATTATGCATCGTCCACGTATGCTATATTCTGCTATTACCGATACGGACCGTCTCCACTATATTTCCAACGGCAAATGAAGCCTTTCAGCTGAATAAATAATGTACCCAGTGAACAAATCGACGTGGCATTTTTGTTTTTGGACGAGCAAACGGTCGAGTAGGTTTTCAATTAACCATTTGTGCGTTTTAAAAATTATGTTTTAGGTTCTTTTTATCGGAAATGAGTTTTTGGTTAAGCTTTTGACTATTTGGTTACACGTTTTCTTCATGTCTAACAAGTAATGTGTTTGAATTTAAAAAACATTGGATGGGACCAATTAAAAAGATTTCCGATCTGGTGAAGAAGATAGGCAGCCTCTGAAAAGATAAAGCACAAAAACGATCCCTATGGAAGTCTTAGAAAATACTTCTCTTTAGCAGCGACCGCCGACTTAATATTTATTTTTATACTTGAAAATACTAATTGTCATAAGCAGCTTAGATTACGTATGTAGAATCAAAATGCACAGCAGGAATTGCTATATTTTAATATGGTTTTGACTTACAACTTTGTTGATTTTAGTAAGACTTTGTCTATCTATTTGATATTAATTTAAACTTAGTAGAAAGGGATTGATAGACAGACAATACAACCTAATAAAAGAAACTGTAGATTTTTAAAACCTACTAAAATTTCTCAAAATACAACGTAGTTTATCCAGTTACATTACAATTGATAGGTACCTACCGAACGCAGAGACCTACAAACTAAAAACTAGTTTGGATATTGTTTACACAAATAAACGCTGACTGAAATGCAATCAGTCAGCGTTTATTTACAGCAAAATATGTCATACATATTATTATTATGTATATTGAGTATTATACACACTATCATAGATCGGCAATAGAAATCGTTGGCAAGTCGCAACAAAAACTCATCTGAAAACGTTATGAACACTTTTGTTACTAAAATAAGTTAGTAAAATGATGTAAAAAGCATGTATGGATAAAGAATGTATAACAAAACAAAAAAGCCAACATCACGTGGTATTCCCAGGCGGTCACCCATCCAAGTACTAACCACGCCCGATGTTACTTAAATTCGGTGATCGGACGAGTAACCATGTTGAATACACCGGGTATTCAACATGGTATGGACGTTGACAACTACTAAGTTAAAAATAGTGAATATGTCGTTCGTGTTAAACGTCCCTTTACTTCCTAATTCAAGAAACAATCGCTAGATGGCTTTAGTGACACGTAAGGAATTACCTGTCCCTCCAAAGAGTATGCAAACACTATACATCTACAATGAGATTTTACGTCTATGAAATAGTTATGAACCTCTTTCATAAAACTCTAAATCTATAAATCTTACTGTATGTATTATGCACTCACGGATATGACTAGGTATATTATGGCTAGAACCATCTTACTGTGACATGTTTTAATGTATTTAGTTCCAGGGTGCTTTATTATTTTCCGTGTAAATAAATGAAACATACTTAATCGTGTCCAATTCCTCTTGTAATAACACAAATCGCATTTAAATCCGTTTAGTTATTCTCAACATTAGAGCGAATAATGTGATTTATACTAATTTAATAAAGCGGAAGATTTTTGTTAGTAAAAGATAAGGTAATCACCTAATGTGAATTCAATTATGATCATGTCGTTGGAAGAAAAAGTTGGAGACTTCTCCGTTGGGACTTGGGAGCCAGTATCTTACGAACTTTAATTAGTGAAGAACGGAAACAAATGAAACACGTTTTAAAATGTTCATGTCTTAATTAATGGGCTAAACTATTTTGGGTAACATACATAAATATAATTTTATAATTTAAAATACCCCCGACTCGAAAATCCCTTCAACAATTAGAAAGGAGCTGATGATCTTCGAACGGCTGAACAGATATTCTTGAATTATATCTAAGAACACTCTCGATCAAGTCATCTTTCAAAGAAAAAAAACACTTAAATCGGTCCATTTATTTGGGGGCTACTATTCCACAGACCCGTCAAACTTATTACACTCCTCTTTTTGCGTCGGGGGTAAATAAAAAGCTCCGGATGAACTGAGAACCTCCTCCTTTTTTTTAAATGATATAATTAAATGGCTTAATTTTCTGGTTTGTACCACAGTATAAGTTTGTGCATTACATTCAATCATAATTATTACTTCATACACAAAAGTACATTTCTCGCATAACCTGCCCTTCATGGCCTTCACATGGTTGCACCACACTTAATTCTACACAAATATTAGTCACATTTGTGTTCCTTGATGTATAATTGTGGTTAGTTGTAATTATTTAATTAATAGTTGGTTTGTTTTTGAGCATTTAAATGAATAACAACATAGTCGTGCCCAATTCCTTATGTAACAACATTACCCTCAACATTAAATCCGGTCAGTGGTTCTCAAAATAGAGCGAATAAATTCTGTACCTATACACATTTACACCGAATTACAATCCCTCGCCGAACATTTTTTATCACAAATACTGAAAATAACAATAAATGTGACAAATATGAAATAACACCTTTTAATGCTATATCATGTAATGAAGAAACGGGACTCTTGTTATATAATGACTGTTAATTTTCTAGTTTGTACTTCAGTATGAGTTTGTGCAATGACACTAAGGAGATCATAGTTATTACGTCAAACACAAAAGTACATTTCTCAAATAAACTGCACGTTCAAATGGTTGCAGCACGCTTAATTCTACACGAATAACAGTCGTATTAGTTATTTTGTTGCGCCATGTTGAATACTTTGCTATAATAAAGACAACAAAACAAAATGTAAAAAGCCAACATCACGTGGTATTCCCAGGCGGTCACCCATCCAAGTACTAACCACGCCCGATGTTGCTTAACTTCGGTGATCGGACGAGAACCGGTGTGTTCAACATGGTATGGACGTTGGCAACTACAATCAAATAAATTGTGAACGTATTGTTCGTCTTATATAAGTAATATAAAAAATAATATATATTTCGTAATATTATTAATTTTATAGCCCTTACAGTAAACCGCTTTCTGTTTATCAAATGCAATAATTATGAAATGTGTTTATTTCAGCGACACGCTAAGACATACACACATACACTTGATATGACAACTATACACTGCAATACATTACGCAATATGGAAGTATGCATGCCCACCATAACCCGCCGAAAAGGGTCACCACCTCAGCATTTGCTAGACGGTGAACCGTCCAGCGCCGATTTTCAGTTGGCAACCCGCCGACGTGACTCACGGTAGAAACAGTAACTATAAAATATGTAAATATCCGTAAACAGATCGTTTAATGATACAACTAAGCAGTTTTGGTGGCGGGTCGTTCTTTTCGACACTGTTTTAACTCCTCCTTTTTTTGAACATCTCGGGGTGATAAAACAGTGTCGAAAAGAACAACCCGCAACAAAAACAGGAGTCGGGTGCTTATCTTGTTATAGTGAATGCTTTATGAATTACCATGTATAATTTTCATTCTTATGCAAAAAATGTCGGTATTGTAATTCTGTGTCAATATATAAGTATACACTTATAGAATTTATTCGCTCTAATTTTGAGAATAACTGATTTAAATGAGGTTACTGGCACTACCATGTTGTTTTCATTTATGTGGTAAAAAATAAAGCAACTATTAATTATATAATTACAACTAATCACAATTATTGTAATATATCAAGAAAAGCAAATATTTGTTATAATTATTTAACTTAGTTTAGTAATAGATATCGATGATACTCACTATCAAAGAGTACACAAACACTACGTCAGACTCATTATAGCTTCGAACCTTCGATCATATTTGATCGTGGCATTATAATATAGATATTTCAGATCACACAGTATTATAATACAGATAGACGTAAAAACTAATTCTAGAGGTAATCCCGTGCGTGTCGCTAAAGCCATCTAGCGGCCGTCTGTTGAATTACGAAGTAAAGTAACGACTTATATTAGACGAACAATAACTTCACAATTCATTTGATTGTAGTTGCCAACGTCCATACCATCTTGAACTCACCGGTTCTCGTCCGATCTCCAAAGTTAAGCAACATCGGGCGTGGTTAGTACTTGGATGGGTGACCGCCTGGGAATACCACGTGATGTTGGCTTTTTACATTTTGTTTTGTTGTCTTTATTATAGCAAAGTATTCAACATGGCACAACAAAATAACTAATACGACTGTTATTCGTGTAGAATTAAGCGTGCTGCAACCATTTGAACGTGCAGTTTATTTGAGAAATGTACTTTTGTGTATGAAGTAATAACTATGATCTCCTTAGTGTAATTTTTTTAAAAAACAGTCTGACCAAATACGACGGTATCAATCGAGATATAAACAAACTAGTCCTGCCCACATGAAAATTAAAAATACACAGTTCAGGCCCGAATGCGATGGCAGTAAAAATTTATAATAAAATGCCTGACGTAATAAAGGACGAAGAAAGCGACAATATATTCATGAAGAGGTTAAAAACTTTCCTAATAAAGAAATGCTATTACAGTTTAAAAGATTTTTTCAATGATTCAGATGTAAATAAATTCTAGTGGAGTGCTCAGCGTGGACGCAACAGCGGTACAACCTCGTGACGGCTATTGGTGTAGGCAGCCTCTCGCTAGAGACCATGGTTCAGTCCATGGTCCAAAGTGAGAGTGCGTGGGATTCCGCCGCCTCGTTTTGCGAGGAGGTGATGTTGGCCAAAGAGGCGGCGGAACGGGAACGGGAGAGGACAAGCACTCTCCCATCCCGCAGAAGACGCACCAGGCGCCGGAGAGCGCTGAATGATCTCCGTCCTCCATGAGCGCTGGCCTGGGGGTAGCGGGTTGGGCTGACCGTTACCCCAGCAGAAGCAGGCCTAAGACGGTGGCGCGGCGGGTTCCGCACGCGCCTCTCGCATCTGGGAGGGGGGGTAGGGCCCCCCTATCGCACGGTGTGGTCGCCTGCTGATCAGGAGGCCATAGTCTGCAGGGGTTCCCGGAAGCTTCCTTCCTAGGGTATCCCGGGTCCCCTGCAATAGACTCACTTGTGACGGAACACCGTGTGGTTTTAAGCGGTTCGAGTCCGACATACCACTTCACCCTCGGTGAGGTGATGACCCGTGGGGGTTTCCACACGATAAAAAAAAAAAAAAAAAAACAAAGTAAATAAATTAAACTAAACGACTAACTAAACGAAATAAAAAAAAATTATAATAATAATAATAAATATATAGTAAACTAGCAGTTCCCCTGCGTCCAAAATAAAAGTAGCCTGAGTTGCTCCTTGTAACTCCAACTGTCTGCCAGTGGGGGTCCCGTAAAAATCGGTCCACCCGTTCCGGTGATTTTTATTTGTATTGATGTATTCGATTGAATTAATTTAACTTGACAATTTAATAATTTATGATTAATAATTAAGAAGTTATGAAATGGGTCGGTCTTCTACATATTGCTATACCCTGTTAGGGTCATATGTGCTACTACATGTAATAATTAACATCTTTAATGTGACATATGATGTAATAAATGATTGAGTACTCAGTATTGAGTATTGCACAAACTCATACTGAAGTACAAACTAGAAAATTAACAGTCATTATGTAACAATAGTCCCGTTTCTTCATTACATGATATAGCATTAAAAGGTGTTATTTCATATTTGTCACATTTATTGTTATTTTCAGTATTTGTGATAAAAAATGTTCTGCGAGGGATTGTAATTCGGTGTAAATGTGTATAGGTACAGAATTTATTCGCTCTATTTTGAGAACCACTGACCGGATTTAATGTTGAGGGTAATGTTGTTACATAAGGAATTGGGCACGACTATGTTGTTATTCATTTAAATGCTCAAAAACAAACCAACTATTAATTAAATAATTACAACTAACCACAATTATACATCAAGGAACACAAACGTTTTAGTTATTAATTATTAACTTAGTTTAGTGTGCAAAATGCGTTTTATGTTTTTGCTTTAAAATGCACTAACTCGTTTGTGAACAATCATCGGGGGTGGATAGCCGGTCGGAACGAAAACAAGTTTTTATTTAACATTTGTTGTTTTAGTTATCAAACATTTTTGGGGGAGCTATCAGCAAACG
Source organism: Callimorpha dominula (assembly GCA_949752705.1). NCBI lineage: Eukaryota > Metazoa > Arthropoda > Insecta > Lepidoptera > Erebidae > Callimorpha > Callimorpha dominula. The sequence goes on from OX457000.1 coordinate 16,751,996, forward strand.
AGTAAAGCTGTCATTATACTCATTATCAAAGAGTATACAACACTACGTTATACTCATTTTAGATAGTTGTAAAGACGTAAAAACTCATTATAGGGATTAGAGGTAATTTCTATTACGTGTCGCTAAAACCATCTAGCGGTTGCTTGTTGAATTACAAAGTAAAATGACGTATAACACGAACGATACGTTCACAATTTATTTGAATGTGGTTGCCAACGTCCATACCATGTTGAACACACCGGTTCTCGTCCGATCACCGAAGTTAAGCAACATCGGGCGTGGTTAGTACTTGGATGGGTGACCGCCTGGGAATACCACGTGATGTTGGCTTTTTACATTTTGTTGTTTTGTTATAACGTCAATATATGGTATAACGTGTCAAAGTATTCAACATCGCACAGTAAAATAACTAACGTGACTAATATTTGTGTAGAATTAAGTGTGGTGCAACCATGTGAAGGCCATGAAGGGCAGGTTATGCGAGAAATGTACTTTTGTGTATGAAGTAATAATTATGATTGAATGTAATGCACAAACTTATACTGTGGTACAAACCAGAAAATTAAACCATTTAATTATATCATTTAAAAGGAGGAGGTTCTCAGTTCATCCGGAGCTTTTTATTAACCCCCGACGCAAAAAGAGGAGTGTAATAAGTTTGACGGGTCTGTGGAATAGTAGCCCCCAAATAAATGGACCGATTTAAGTGTTTTTTTTCTTTGAAAGATGACTTGATCGAGAGTGTTCTTAGATATAATTCAAGAATATCTGTTCAGCCGTTCGAAGATCATCAGCTCCTTTCTAATTGTTGAAAGGATTTTCGAGTCGGGGGTATTTTAAATTGTAAAATTATATTTATGTATGTTACCCAAAATAGTTTAGCCCATTATTTTATTAAATATTAGATAATATTTATGTAACATTCAACCTTGAAAACTATTTATTTTCCTTTAGTAGTAAGGCATAAAACAAAGTTTAGCGTTATACTATTTAATTACACTTAATAATTATAATTTGGTTCAGGCGGGTGTGGTGGAAATGGTGGATGACCGAAGGGTGGAGGTCCACGTGGCGGAAACTGAGGCCTGAAGGACGGAGGAGGCGGCCTCCATGGAGGAGGTGGCCGAGCTCCGGGAGGAGGCGGTGGCCCAAAGCCTGGCGGACCGAAGGGCGGGGGCGGGAAATGATGGAATGGTGGCGGTGGCGGCGGCGGGCCTGGAGGCGGCGGCGGGCCGGGCGGAGGCATCGAGGACGGCGGCGGTGGCGGAGCGGTCATAGGCAAAGGCGGCGGTGGTCGAGCGCCCATCGGTGGTCCCTGTGGTGGCATAGGTGTTGGAGTTGGCGGTGGCGGCGGTGCCATTAATACCGGGCCCATCATTGTTGGCGGGGCGTCTGCGAACAGCTGGTGAGGACGATCCGCGTGGGATAGCGGATTTTGAGCGGCTAGTAACCTGCGAACGATACATTTAGAAAACATAGATTAACAACACCATAAGACTATAAAAATCTTTTTAACAAAAAATTTAACCGACGAAAAGAACTAAAAAGAAAAAAATTAATAACTTTAAGTCTTAAGTATTGAGCTTATTTACAAAAACTATCAAATTTGTTATAAACTTAATTTATTGTATGATTTTTTTTCATCATCAGCTCAGCTACATGATGTGATGATTTCTAAACGCAAATACCTGATAAAGTAATGAAAAGTAAACAGAAACACTATTCATTCCTACAATTTTCGAGAGTTTCTCTCAATTTTATCAGGATCCCATTATCAGATCCTGACTTCCTTGACATGGGACCACCCTGGAGGTATACCCTATCTAACAAAAAAAGAATAATCAAAATCGGTTCATAAATAACGGAGTGAGGGCTGAACAGACAAAAAAAAATATATAATACGGTCGAATTGAGAACCTCTTTTTTTTTCGTCGGTTAAAAATGAGATTAGGAAGTGAATTGCACCCAAAAGTTGAAATTCTGATAACTCTTTGAGTTTCGTATTTAAATGCAATTTTTTTGCATTTAAAATCATGTTAAAAATAAGTCTACCACAAAAGTGGTAATATTTTATTGTTATTATTGCTAGCAATAGTTTAAAGTAGCACCAGTATAAGGGGTAAACGTTGATTACGCCTTTATTTTACCTTTCTGCAGCCGATCCATGCCGTTCTCCTTTGACATCTTTCTTAAAGGCGTATGAAACTGATATGGGTCTGTTACAGAGGTACTGATTATTCATAGCTTCTATTGCTGCATCTGACGCCTCGAATGACGCAAAGTTTATAAACGCAAAAGCTTTGGAGTTACCAGTTTCTGGATCTCTCATAACCTGAAAGGTAAATTATTATATGAAACTTAAAAAAATAAAGTATATGGCATTACGAGACACACACATGCATCTTCATATAATGCTAATGATGCTCGTACTTTAATTAATGTTTTAAGTATGCATTTTGTAATGCCGTTTCTTTTTAATCATTCTCAGAGGTTTCCTTGTTTTGTGGAGGTCAAAATTTTAGCTAGAAACATTAATGTGTCACCGAAAAAGGACAAAATTCAGCTCCTGCTTCTAACAATTTAAATAATAAACTGAGCTTTGCTTAGTTGGAGCAACTAATGGTAATGGTAGACATTTTAAGCAGACTTTGAGGTAGTCTATCATTCAAAAGGCCAGTTCCAGTAGCCTGTTGAAGGGTTGTTACGTCTCTTTATTAACATATCTCAATAGCAAAATAGCATTAAAAATAGAAAAAATAACTGATTCTTACCTTAGGCGTTTGTAATATGACACCAAAAGCTGAGAAAGTGTCATATAGCAATTTTTCATCTACTTCGGGATCTAAGTTTCCTATGAATACATTGGCTCCAACATCAAGATTCTTCTGATGGGCCGATGCTTTGTTGACTCTGACTGGTTTGCCATAGAGCTTTATCATATTCATCACCTGAGGGTTGTCAATAGATATTATTTTCAGACGGCAAATGTACTGCCATCCCTGTGGTTTTTGTAATAACACAGACAAACAAAATTCAAGATATCTTCTACATTAAGGCCACTTTACTTTTCAGTGCATCTAGTGTGTCTAGTTTAACCCCATAGTATAAGCATACAAAGTCACTCCCTGAAAAATGGATAGTGTAGACTTGGTCCTATATACGTACTTTTAAGTAAAAATATAATTATTTTATAAATTTGAGACAATCTGCAAATAAGTTATTCAGTAATATAAATTTACTACAGCTGAAATCTAAAGGGAAAGATCAGATTTTCTCTTGTTAAGATGCTCTAGAAGTTGAAAATCCTACAAGGAACTGCAGTTAAAATAGTCTTCTCTTGTGTTTCTGTCTTAGGGAATCAGGTTGTTTATGCAAATAGACAATAATACCCTCTTCCCAAGTTACTTGCAACAGTAATAGTGTATGTTTCTTAACATACAACTGTATCTATTAATTTATAGGTGAGAGAGCCATGTTTCAGCACATATATGGGCTGGCACGACTGGAGTGTAACTACGGCCTCACAGAAACCCAGCATGAAGCAATTCTAGCATTGTTTCGAAGCGCGAGTGAGCTTCCCGGAGGCCCTAACCCCCATCCCTCAAAACTCTACCCTGACTACCACCTTAAAGGCCGGCAATGCACTTGTGACTCTTGAGTTGCAGGTGTCAATGGGCGGCGGTAGTCCCTTAACATTAGGTGACCCGTCTGTTCGTCTGCATCACATAAAAAAATATAAAAAGCGCTTAATAAAATTTTTGGTAATAATAATGTCAAATAATGAATACTTAACTTTCAATTAATCCACTTACTTTTATAGCATAATCTGCATCTTCCTCTCCCATGAACTCAACAAATCCATATCCTTGATGAGTTTGTGTAACTCTGTCTTTAGGCATGTGAACATTCACTGAAATATAGCAATAGACATTTTAAAATATTTACTTTTGTACCAAGTACTGCAAAACTAAATTAGCATATTGATACCAGAAGTATCAATTAACGTAAGAGACATTTTGGCGGAAATGAGTTATATACATCATTGGATTCAGAATTTTCTGCTCTATATTCTATCGTTAAAAAAAACTCCCTTACAGTAAAAATTTTTGGCCTGCGTAAAACGATTTATGACAAAAAAAAAGATGTAACAGATGGTTAATTTTTTTTTTTTTGAAAAATAAAGTAAAGCACAGTGTAAAATAATTTACACCCTTACCTTAAACCTCATATCAGTCAGTTGATTTTTTTTATTTTCAAAAAATTTATCGACTTTTCCAAAATTTGTTTATACCACAGATAATATAATACTATACTAGTACAGATACCTCATCCCATACAACAAACCGCGACCTTCCTAACTCGGGCCATTTTGCGGGCTCCGCGCCAATTAAGGCGCTAGATGCCGCTAGCAGCGCGATAGCTATGGATAGCTAGAGCCACCTAGCGACGAAATGGATTTATTTACCTACTAATAAACGCGCAACCAATAGATGACGATAATTATACTTTATCAAATTTAGGATGATAATTTTGACAGCTCACGGTAGGGATGCGGTAGTGTATAATTGTTATTAAACCTATATCTTGGAATCGATAGTTGCATGGTTATGCTGTATGGTCGATTATACATTTATAATACAAAATGAAGTCTTTCCTATTCAGTTTAATAAAAAATTATAATATTACTATAAATGATCACAGAAATAAAATGAAACGAGAAATAAGAAGTTTCTCCAGTCATCCGCAGTAACGTTTCCACAGGCATTTTGCAAAATAAAGTCAGTACTTTCTTACTCGTAAATAGTGGAGATATGTTATGTTTGACTACATGGCCTAAAAAATAATAATAAAACTTAAGAACCTATTTAATAAACTTAGGTACTTAGTATAATTACAAAAAAGAGCACAAATCCGTTTGATGGCTTTGTACATTGACCTACGTATGTTGTACTTATATTGTTTTACGAAATTGAATACTTACTAAAAATACTATGATTTCGATTATTCGGTTGTTCGTTAGGCGTGGCACTTCACTAAGTGGGCGGTCTTAAATATTTAATAAAAAAGTAATAATATCACTATAAATGCTCACAAGAGCTAGCCAAGAATAGCAGGGCTGCCTGAGACTCGAGGCCTGGTCATTCTGTTTGCTTTCATTGGGGGCAAAGTCGCAGGCACATAGCTAGTGGCAGGAACATTACGCATTATTAACAATATTTCAAGAAAGGAAGTAAAATAAATAACTTAATAGTGGAAAAAGGATCATGATTGCTGATTCACTACGGTAGCGGCGGCACGGCAATACTATCTATACAATATTGTATCTATAGACAAACGGTCGGATTGCGAGACATACCTACACGCCTCGAGTTCGGTATACACTCGGTACACAAACAGTCGCGAATGCACCGTAGTGACCAACAAACGGTGTGATGGTTTTTTAAGCAGTAAGCGTGCGATTTGTGTATTTCATTGAAATAAATACAAATACTTCCTTTATACGGCAAAGAGTAATTATTCACTATATTGTGCTGTTTTTGGTTGCTGAAATTCTTCAAAAACGCACCCAGAGATAAAAAAATTTAACCTACCTGGAAACTCCGAAAGTATAAGTAAACTATAAAATATTTTTTATATACCTACTAGAACGTAATTTGTTTCTTTTTTAATAGGTAGGCATTTCGCTTTTTCCACCGAGTAAAATACCTGGATTAATAAATAAATAAGTCGATAGGGTGACAAAAGTGACACACGATAGACCTACCAACGCTCGCGTTAAAAAAAACTACTAGGTAATTTCCTAGGCTAACTATTTACTCATGTGTTTAACTACTTACAAATATTATTATGAAATAATTATGAGAGTAAAAAATGGTAGGTACCTGGTAAGATTTAGAGTGTGTTATTTTATTACATCTAATAATAAAAAATTAGGACATGTATTTTTATTGAATACTTCTCATTTCATTCACAACGAATTTAATTTTTTTAAATAAAAATTGGTTGTCTGTAAAGTCGGTTTACGGACGATAGTTGAACGTGACAACGTCTTAAGAAAATACTGACGGAATGGTTGCATTTTTCAAAAGAAAATTTTAATTTTATTTGTTTGATAGATATTTTGTATGGATATATAATAAGTTAAATATCACACATGTTTAAAAGTTGTAAATAAAAGTTGTAAAACAATTGCTCAAAGCACATTCATACTTGTAAAAACTATGTACATTGTATTGCTTTATAAATATCACACTCCTCCGTACCCGAAATCTTAATAATATATATAAATCTCGTGTCACAATGTTTGTCCTCAATGGACTCCTAAACCACTTAACCGAATATAATAAAATTCGCACACCATGTGCAGTTCGATCCAACTTGAGAGATAGGATAGTTTAAATCTCAAATTATAGTCGCAATTTTAATTTATTGCGGCGGTACGAAGTTCGCCGGGTCAGCTAGTTGCTTTATAAATATCACACTCCTCCGTACCCGAAAATGTTTTATAAATATCACACTCCTCCGTACGCGGAATTGTTTTATAAATATCACACTTCTCCGTACTCGAAATTGCTTTATAAATATCCACTCCTCCGTACCCGAAATTGCTTAATAAATATCACACTCCCCGTACCCGAAAATGTTTTATAAATATCACACTCCTCCGTACCCGAAACTGCTTTACGAGCGGTGCCGAGTGGTGGCGAGTGCACACGAGGCGAGCCAAGCGACGTCATAGTGACGTCTCAGAGCGAAGTAACGCCGGATGAGTCATGTTTTTTCATTCGTGCAGCCGGCTCCATCGAATTATAAGACGTTGTCACGTCAAAAAAAAAAAAATATTTACAATCACAAAACTAGAAAGAAACTCAAGTACGTAGATGAAATTATGGGCAGCCGTATCGCGTGTTTACATACCGCCCGGCTGTAGGTAATTATTTCAAGGACAGGGCAGAGTCACAATTTATTATTACACATTGCCGTGGTGTCGGGAACTCGCGAGTTTGACTGAGTCGTCGTGCGTAAATACCTAGTTTTGTAAAGTGCTATTATGTGATATAGCTCTTAACTTATAATTACTTAACAGTTTACCACAGACATGATTTATTTTAAGTATCTCTATGTGTATGTTCGTACCTACTTATTACACAATAACATCAGTAATGACATTGTATCCGATTATACAATGCATCTACTATACAAACAGGATACCTACTTATGATTACCGAATTATACGAATTTTGTATCCAATAATACAATCTGGCAGCCCTGCGATCGAGTGAGGTCCGAGGTAAAAGATTCCTATTAGCAATGTGTATGTGTAAATAGATAGTACGTGTAAGTACTTAGTAGGTGGGTTAGTAGGTATCTATTTGCCAAATCATAATGTCGGTTACATAAATACCTAACCTGGTACAGAACAAAGTTGACACATACCATGCGTTTCGTTGTTCACTATTAATTATTGTGTCCTGACAATATGAAAAAAATATGTAAAACACAATGAGAAAAATTAATTCTTAATTTTTTTATAGTATCTTTGAAGTTCGAATAAAAATTAGTGTCAATAATTTAACTACAACATAACGCAACAATAACAGTTCAATAACATTTGGCCAACTGTCAATAGTCAGTACCTACAAACTATTAAACTACAAACTCAATAACAAAACCGTATCAACCTCAACGTAGTACGAGTAATTGCCGCCAGAGGAACGATGACAATATTGAATTTTGTGAAAACAAGAAAACTGGACTTCAGAAGCTTTTATTCAATTTTCCCGTGTTTAGGGTATTTTATAAAATTAGAAAATACGTTTATCAGGACCTAATATTGATTTTCCATACATTTCAATAACAAATCGATACCCGTAACGCCATCTATTGATATTTGTTTGAACCATTTTTGCTTTCTTTGAGATGGGACCCCATGTTTATACTATCCTAAAGCCCTTAATTTTCCGCGTCTATTAACTCCTAACAGATCTTCGTATCTCAAAGCTGCGAAGTTCCACACGGCTATGGCGCCCGAGTAATACCGCACAGCGACGCTCCACGCGCCGCTAAGGGGGAGCATACCGCCCCCCCCCTATAACTCCCACAAAAAAAAATTATTAGACATAAAATGTTCCCCATCTCAATATTTCTAGGCGTCTCCCTTAGTTTTTCGATTTTCGACCTCGTTCACGAGATATCGAAGATATTCCAAAGGAAGGTGTTAAAAAATTAAGGTTTTTTTTTGTTTTTTTTTCAATTTTCGAAAAGAGTTTCAGACTTTTACAAAAAATTTTTTCACCATCTGAAAGCCATTCAAATTCTTTTGAGCCCTCATGGCCCTAAATCACTATATACCACAGGGCAAATACACTTTCAGCAAAAATGGAGCCCTACTGGAGCGATCGAAAAAACATTTTCAATGTTAAAAACATATTAATAATAAACCGTTTTATTTTGTATCCCTAAATTTCATTTAAATCTCTGATAGCCAGTCTGAAACTAACATTTAATCATGCAAAGAACCTATTTTTATGGCGTTAAAATACTATAATTTTAGTGGATAATCTATAGTTACATCAAATGGCAACACTGTAAAAGTCCTTTACAATAGAATTATGTATAATTTTCTATTTCTCTTGCTGCTTACGCTACGCTTGGTGGTTTACACATAAAATATTAGTAATGTAAGGCACAACTAAACATTTTTTTAATGTAAGGGACATGCTATATTTTAAGCCACTGGGTATTCCTAAATCTTTTGTTTATAGCATGAAAGAAGAGAAAATTCTAAGAAACTTAGCTTCAGACACAATTAAAATTGGAGCAGATAGTAAAAAGTTATAGAGTGATTAAAAAAAATAAACTTGTTTTTTGGCTCTCCTGAAAAACAGTGTTTTGTCCCTTACATTAATTGATACTTCTGGTATCGATATGTCCCTAGTAAATAGGAATTACTTGTTATAACTGCTAATAATAAAAGGAAGGGTATAATGTTATGTAAAAAGTGCTGTCCCAAAACAGCAGGTCCAAATTTGAATCAATTTTTTTTTTCTCTTTTAATATTCAGACAGAAATTACTGTTTCAATGTCATGTAGTTACTAATACGTAGTGTAGTTACTAATACTATAGGAACTAGTCGAGGACAGAGGCAAGGGTCCTGACAATGGAGCGCTTTAACCCCAGCAATGAATTTCTCTATTGGAACAACAAAACCTAAGTACGTACGGAAAATAATCAACATACAGCATTAGTATACTTCATTTGTGTACATACCTACGGGTCCAGCTTGCACGAACAGCTCCCATAATAAGCTTTCTGAAACTCTGTCGTCCAAACCCCCAACGTATATTGTGGCATCTAAAATATTTGAAAAGGATAAAAATTATTAAAAATAAGAAATATAGAGAGGTGTTAATAGTAAAAGCAACACTAAATAACAATAATAAAAACAAAACTAAATTAAAAGATATAACCTCAAATATAAACTTGAAAATTATTTGAATACAATGCGTATGATAAACGTGTCTATATAGACATTCAATATGCTATCTAATTAGTTAAACTGTCTACATATATACATATAAATTTCTATTGAAATTGAAATACCTTGATTTCTTTCGGCAATCGGCCCCGCTGCCATTTTTATTGACAACAGAAGCCATAGATCATAGATAATATAACAGAATAGACATGTGTAGTTCCGGAGCGTAATAGTTCCTGGAACTATGTCCGCAGTCGGAACTATGTCAGTTCTTTCCGACTTGCTCAACCTAATAGTTCCAGTTCCACAGTTCTTCGGAACGATCACGCGGATTGAAGAAGCGGCCGGAGCGGTATTGAATGGTGGAACGAATAACGAACTGTCCGTGTGACGTATGCCGCGAGCGTTGCGCTCCGGGCCGTCATCCCCTACTTCTGTTCCGTGCAAGGGTGTATTTTGAAAAGCAGGACTTACTTTTATAGACAGAGGGCAACGCTTGAAGGCATCAAAGGTGCCTGAGCAACTTTTTATGTTAACAATTATAAATGAAATACCTATATATAATATAGAATTTTATAGAATATTAATATAGAAATTTAAATATTACTTAATTATGTATATATACTATCAATTGATTTTTAAAGACCAAGTCAATACATTAATTTAAAATATTTTAAGTCTAAATAAACAATATCATTGTTTACAACTATGTATGTCCGAGGAACTGTCTGAACCGAAATAAAACTGTTAACTACAATGTCTGGATAAAACTAAGGAACTAGATAGTTCCTCGGACATGTTTCCTGGAACTAGTTCCGACAAGGAAAGGAACCGTTCCAGGTTCAATCCCATGTCGGACATGGTTTGCGCATGTCTATAACAGAAGCTAAGCTTGTCATTGCATTTCTACTCTAACGTAGTGTTTGTATACTCTTTAACTTCTACTCATTATAATTACCAGCTTTGCCAATGCCATTTTCTTAAATTATCTAAAAATATTTGGTCAAGTCAATAAACCTGAAGCCACCACAAATTCCCCACAGTTCTTCTTATAAAAGTATATTCAAAAAATTATCTTACATTAATTACTTTTTCGATTTAACTGATTAAGTTCAGGTTAATTGATTTTTTCATATTTTCTTGGTTTAAATTTTATGTGAAGTATCAAACCATAGATAGATAGGTACTCTTTATTGCACACCAAAAAAGTATTATACAAACTAGAAATTGAATATAAAGTATCAGTACAATGGGCGGTCTTATCGCAGTCTGCGATCTCTTACAGACAACCTTAGGATGGACTATACTGTATGGAAGTAGGTAACTCGCGGTGCACAACAATTCAAAATAGTAAGAAAAATATACAATTTATAAATATCAGTCTATTTAAGTCTACTAATTTTTTATTATTATCTAAATAATACACATACATACATATACATAAAGAAATATACATACACACATATATTCGTACACTACACATACATATAATTACAATATATGGTTCTTAGGAAGACTATTATTATTATTATTATATATATTACATTTAAGGTTTGATCCTTCAAATAAAATTTAGACCTATATATTACCTTTTGTTTCCCTTATTCTCTGCCACTAATGCCATCACAGTGTCAGTGCTTAGACGATTAGATTTTAGAACAACGAATTTTCTTTCAACAGACGTGTTTGAGAATGATAGCAGGAACAATAAGCGTATTACCTATTTCAAATTGGGCATGGTTCTTGATCTGCACTGTTGTTAGTCGTAAAAAATTGGTCCAGTACGTTTCAGCATAATAATCTACACATAGATCAGGTCTAGAGTGGTCCAGTCATAGAGATAATATAAACAGAGTAGGAAAACTAGCTGTAGAAGCGTATCAGCGTTAGAGAGAGAAAAAGATTGAGCAGGTCTTGCATCTCTCTCTCTCCCTTCTCTCTCCCCTCTTCACTTCACTTCACTGATTTGCTGTCACAATCACTGTACAATCGTGCTAGTTGGTCTCTCTATGTTACAATTCAACATACAGGCTAACATACGGAAAGCTACATAGCTCTATTTATATTTATAATATATCTATGGGTCCAGCACAGTGTGAGATCGCCACTCAGTTTTTGTTATATAACGTACAACCGATTTAAGTTCTCCATATTCTCTATAGTTTAGATTCTAATATATATCTAAACTAATATTATAAAGAGGAAACATTTGTGTGTATGTTTGTAATGTTTTCACACAAAAATTACGTAGTATGTAGATAGCTGGAGACCTGGATTAACGCATAGGCTACTTTTTATCCCGACAGTCCCACTGGAATTTACTCGGGTATATAAAACAATAAAATGTGCTGATCGTTCGTGACTTTTGTTCGTGATATTTTCCGTCTCGTTTAATTTCTACCTTTAGCTGGATAGAACTATCTTTGTTACGCAGAGCTACGTAGTAGAAGCGGCTTAAATAAATTACTAAATACCGACCACACATTTGTGAATAAATGTATAAAAAGTAGAAAAGTTCGTATTAATAAGGCTAAAAATTCTCGATTACCGCATTTTCCACGCATTGAAGTTCTCCCCATAAATTCCCCAATCGGTTTGAAATTCCCAGCATTTTGATTATCAAATAATTACGAAAGAGTATACAAACACTACGTGCAAAAGGCGGGAAATTCGGCGGGCGTGTTTTTCGAGAGCCAAACTCTGAAATTTATTATTTCAACATTGTAAATAGTGGTCAATTGGGTCAATTTGTATATATTTCAGTTAGTGTAATAGATTACCTGTATTTTTGGTAAGTTTTAATTGCTTATAGTTAATTATGGGTTAGGATCCCCCTGACCCCGGGGGGACAATCTCATCAGTAAGGAAAAATATTACTATTTCCAAGCTCTAGCATCTAGCTCTAGCAATGAATCTAGCATGGATACAGATGCTTCATCTTGTCGTACAGACTGAAAAAGATGCAAGGGCTGTACGGAAAATATGTAAGCACTGTAATAAAAAACAAAGACACGGTCATAATTTAGGCGGTGGCAACAAAGAGTCCCAGTGTAGTTGCGACAGTGCATCGAACGATAATGATATTAATGATTCTCGACGAAAAGGTGCAGGCGATATAAATAAAGAAGTGAATGGTCATCCGAATACAGCTGTGAACGATACGCGTTCTTCACGTTGTCCGCGTTGGTTGATTTTCATACGGTTTATTTGTTTTGTCAAAATGTTTGTAACTATACTAAAGCCTTATTCGACTATGATGATAGAAAAGCGATAAGGTATTTTTCCACAATGCAAGATAGCTTCCTTCTTCCATGGTTGTGATATTGTACGGATTTACTATCCACTAGCAGCGCCTCGCAGTTTCACCGTAAGTCCCGATCCCGGGGGAATGTCGGGATGAAAAGTAGCCTACGCGTTAATCCAGGTCTCCAGCTATCTACATACCAAGTTTCATCGTAATCGGTCCAGTAGTTTTTGTGTGAAAACATTACCAACATACATACAAAAACACAAATGTTTCCTCTTTATAATATTAGTTTAAAAGTTTAGATTAGCTTAGATTATAATATTAGTTTAAATTGAGGAATTTGTAAATATGATGATGAATAGGTACTGGATGTTTTTTAGGTATGCTCACGAACTTGCTCATTGATAAACTTAGATATATGTAGTCACTGTAGTATAGAAAATTTGTATTAGCTATCAGCGTAAAAAACGAAAACAAAGAAATCTGATCATTTATAATTTTAGGTAACAAATTTTCAAAAGTAATTACAAAAAATACTTAGACAAGTATTGAAACTGAACTTAACTGAATTAAATAGTAAAATATTAGGAGCATGTTTCGACTTGAACTCGATCATGATTTTGTTTGTGTTAAATCGCGTATATGCGTCAAATACAGAGCAAGTCAAAACGTGCCTGAAAAACTTCAACGCTCGAACACATTATCTTGCACGAACTTGTCCACGCTTATTGACTTGCCGGTTTTTTGTCTTGTACGAACTTGTAAACGCTTACCGACTTGTTTTATTTTTTAAAAGTGATATTTGATAACTTCTACTAAAATATTAGCCATTCTTATAAGAAGTTTGATACACTTAACACAACTTATACAGTATCTTGATCAGTATTTTTAGACCTAGTCGACCCCCAAAATCAGTTTTCGTTTATGTCGACCCCTGGAAAATTAATTTCGACCCCAAGAGGTCGATATCGACCACTTTGGGAATCCCTAATCTAACAGAAGCACTGAGATTATTTTAAAATAAAGTCAACATGAAAAGAATAATAATAAAAATAAAATAATATATATATGCATCAAAAAGCTGTAAAGCTGATAGTTATATTAATTATACTTGAGTGTAAAAGAAAAATCGTATCGCGTAACGAGTTCCCTTTGTAACAAGGTAAGTTAGTTAGTTAACTTGAAACTCCGTTTGTATTACGCATCAACAAAACGACGTCCCAACGAATAGTTACTAGAATCGTGTGCGTTGTAGCGAAAATAACGTGGTCTCAAAAATGACTAGTGTTTTATTTGGCTTCAGACTCGTTATAGGGTTACCTGTCACGTAGCTATATATGTGGCTACTGTAACTAGTGACGTGAAATAACGCCCACACCTAGTTTTGAGTGATAGTGGGTACGTTCTTAAATATTGGTCTAGTTTATTTATATCGAATTTCAAAATATACTTGAACACTTACAACATAATTTTATGTACAATGTCACGATTCTTAATTTAATAAAATATTTGCAGAATGAACTATTATGTTTTTGTTGTATATGTCAGCTGTCAATAAAAATAACAAACTCCTTTCATTTCATTCAAGCGCACATCTTCGTTGTCTTCGTTCGTGTAAATTTTCCACCACATATAACTATATATTGTACTACGTATTTTCCACTGCAAATTATAGAAAGAAAAATTAAAAATGCAAAGTGCATCCGATGTGATTTCTTCCTTGTTCTGGTTCAAAGACGACAGTGATGTGGACGATGAAAAAGAACAGCAAATAATTGAACAATTTGTGCACCATGTTGAAGATTTTAGTTCCCAGTACGGGAGCGAAATCAGTGTTTCTTATACGGCGTTCAATCTTCGTGGGCCGCCTTCTAATTTCCCTGATTACGGCGATTATCCCCAGGCTTTCGTAATGGTAAAAGTAGCTATATTGCTATTGTACTTTCTATATTTTTATTTAATTTGCGGCACAATTTTTCTTAATATTCTTTTAGGAAAGCTAAATTTACCCCATGCGGCATTTGAAACAAAATAGTATTTATGCTTGTTTTTTTTATAAATTGACATGCATATGACTTGATTTTTCACAAAGTGTTGCTTGTTCAAACTGTTATATCAGTGGGAACCTCTATATAGAGACAACATGTATCTTTAAACAGGTAACTACTGATACATTTATTGGACAGACACATTTTAATTATTGAGACATTACTGATGGTTGCTGGTGCCTAGGGCAAAGACCCTCCACATAAAACTTCCTTAAGTAGATTAAAATCAAGGTCAATCCTAAAATAAACCACTTCATTTTACAATTTTTTTTTTATTTGTGAAGGGAAGCCAAGTTTCTTTGATTTTAAAAGTAACCAAAACAGACTAGCTTATTTATTTATAAAGCCTTGAAAATTTCAAATGTCACTGGACACTAGGTTGTGAATGTTCTTTTATTTTTTATACATGTATTATGTGCTCTTATAATATTGCTAAGTTGCTATTTGCACACTTTAATTTTAAACATATTTATGTATTTCAAAAATAAAATGAAAAACATTTAAAAATGTTAAGGATATGAAATAACAATAAACTTTTATGAATGAATAGCTTACTGCTATGTGATATATATAATTATTTAGTGCATCACTTGTAGATGTCCCTACTTTATTAAAATATTAAATTAATCAAGATCTGAGTTAAGGCAGTGGTATTCCATTGCACCTCCTTTGGCGCACTAAGCTTTTGTGATAGCCTGGTCATAGCAAGTAGATATGGAATTTATCGAATATTTGCTGAAATTATGTGTTGATAGGGCTAGGTCAGGACTCAGATTAACCAGTTTTGGGTAGGTATTTTGTAATTTAAAATCAATAAATACATCATATTTCTTGCTTTTATAATCAAATTAGTTTTAATACAACAACTGCATCTAGGAATAAGTCTCACTTTTCATATAATAATATTATTTTCACTTTCAATATATTCATGTAATAAATTTTGTCATTTAAGGTGAATGTACTATTTAATGTGCAACATATTAACAATGCGAGTTTTATTCTGCAGAATCATATTATATTATAATGTATCACTCCATCGGTCTTTACAGCCACCAAAAGCGATGTCTCTCTGACATTACTGAATAAATTGTGAGTTATATACATTAAGGCTGATGATGTTCATGATAACTACATATGAATTGTGAATTGAACCATTTTATTGTTTGAGCTTGGTGAAATTTACTTTCACTGCAATTGTTTGATCTATCCTTATTTTTAAAGTATAAATTTGTATTTACTTTAACAATAATTTAACTTAAAGTTCTTAACCAATATAACTCCATGAACAATGAGCAAACATAACTTCAGAATAAAAGTATTATGTACATGTTATAGATTAATATTATTAAGTTACTATAATAAGTTTTTTGACAGAACTTCCTATAGTCATTATTTAAGGTCAGAGTAATTAACAAACTTAAATACATTATTGACTACCATTTCAGACAATTTGCCTCATTTATTTGAACAAGATAAACTTTGATGACATGTACTTTTACAGTGACCTCCTTTGGTATCATTGTCCTCCTGATATTTAGGTATTAGATATTTGGTGTCATGATTTCATTTCAGGAGAAACAATATCAACTAATCAATATCAAAAATTTCGACTCCTATACCAACAGTGAATTGTTTTCTAAGAAAACAATTAAGGAATAGTGCCAAACTGATTACCCGAAGCAGGCCAGGCTCACTCTGCATTGTAGTAAAGCTTCAAGGTACACGGCGGGGTCGGCTAATCGTACGAAAATTCAGTGGGCTGCACGTTACTCGCTCCTGCACTGCGTCGCGTCAGCCGTTCGTATCTAGATTATCGAATTATTAGTACCTAGCCTAGGTTTTTTTGTTCACAAAAATAGAGTAATATGCACATAACTTACTGGTAATTAAATGTTGAGATTAATTCATTCTTAAAAAAAAAGACAACCCTAATGTCGTGGGGTCGCGGCCGTCTGAACAGATAACATTTATGCGATGGAAAAAGAGGCAACTTCTAGGTGAATATAGCTGTAGGTAATTAGCGCTGTGCGACTTTCATAGCGACTTTAATAATAATAATAATAATAATACTCTTTATTGTACACCGGCTATTGAAAAAAAAAAACAAAAAACTTACAACTATAGACAGGTTTGTACAATTGGCGGCCTTATCGCACAAGGCAATCTCTTCCAGGCAACCATAGGATGGAGAGAATACGTCAAAGGGAGTTAAGGGGCAGTGTCTGGTGCATAATGATAAAAATAACATGTCACAGATACATATAAGATACATAAATACAACATAATAAATACAACATAATAAATACAACATAATAAATACAACATAAGAGTATATTAAATGTAATAATATAGTAAACGCATACCTTATAAATAAAATAGTAGTGGCGTAGATAGGGTTTCCTCGTGTAACGGAAGTAGGTAGGATTGGAAAGGGGCAATAATACGGCTAGTTTCCTTGCAGGTAGTGAGCTTTGACCATTTTTTTGAAAACTTTTAACGACTGTGCACGTCTGATACCAACCGGCAGGGAATTCCACAATCGGACAGCTTGAATGGAAAATGATTTTATTGACTTGATTGTAATGATTTGATTGTTATGACTTTATTGTGTCGTAACAAGAGTCGCTATTTTATTTAAATGATTTGGCGGAGTAGGGACTTCTATACCTGTACTATTATGTATTCTGTGCCTGAGGACTAAGTAAGTACCAGTCCCAGTGTACCTACACTCACTTCCTGTTAGTCTTTATCTAGTTTTAACCATAGCCATGGGGCTATATCTAGTTGTAGCCAGTAGAAAGAGGACTCGACCTAGTTTTAGCCGAATGCAACTGGCTACACCTGGTGTTAGCCATGATTAAAAAGGATACATATAGGTTTGACCAACTCCTATCACCCACACCTAGGTTTAGCCGGCTAGAACTAGGTGTAAACTTACTTCGGATTTTAGCCGTTACATATGCATTCTGTTATTTTTAGCGGACTTACGGAACTTGGTGGGAAGAGGCACCCTCAGCCCAAGAGGACTTTATGCCACAAAATGCCAATGCAATAACCAGCCAAGATTTTGTAGGTAAGTGTTTTGTAATTTAAATTATTATCTTTTGCTAAACAAATGATTTTTCCTTCATGTTATTGTGTCAACATGGTCCTTTTGCTCTTTTGCCACGGGCTTAAGCTTTTACTTACATATACTCGTATAACACTGATCAACCGTGATTTTGTTACCATTGATATAAGAGTGGTTTCGAACAATTTTATCCCAATGATTCACGAAACTATGAATGGTTTTGGAATTAAAAAAAAAATATCTACGAAAAATTTACTAATTGTGTCGCTGTAGTGTTTTATTATTGTAGGTACTAAGAATCTTTTCTGTCTTTATTTTACTTCTTTTCTATCTCGTAATTTAAATCTCTCTCTTCAATCTCAATCTCTTCTTAAAATCTTGAAGCTTTCCGATATTTTTTGCATATTTTTCTCTTTAACTTGGTGCTTTATGGTTACCTACCTACCTAACCCCTTCAAGCTTAATTTTAAGAATCAATCATAACTTATAAAATTTGCATCTTTTATTAATGTCCGAATTTGTGAAATATCGAATATTCTGGCTTTTAACTTTTCCATACTCAGCTTAGGAAATGTTTTACAAATTTATTCTCCATCCTTGTCCAACGCTTTGTCGAACTGTTTCATCATACCTAACTTGATTTGTAGTGGTGGTAGTAAAACAAAGTGTTAGTCCTCACATTAGCAACTTAACCGAATGCGCGTCGTTAATCATTAAGTTCTCGAGGCAGTTACACGAAGTGAGGGGTCACGTAAAGCGAGTTTCAACTAGATACACAAACACTTATTAATAAATCGTGTTCTGAAAAGCCTATTTTAAATATAAAATACGCCCCAATCATAAAAACTAGATCCAACTCAGTACTTTCATAAATAGGTATATATTTGCAAACTGTGTACTTGGAAATATAAAAATCCGTACATATATTTTTTTTTGATGAGCTGTGAGATATGTTGTGATATGTGCGTGTCAATGGTGAGAAACAACTATAAATATGGGACAGTTGAAATTTTTATTTATATTCTCTTTTCTCATATTTATACATTAAATATTTTTTCAATATAATACATTATATAAACAAATACATAAAAGTGTAAGTACATAAAAAAATATGGCAAGATAGGGGTCCCCACATTTTTGTGAACAGTGCCAAAACAGCTCTTTAACATAACCCTTATTGATGAGTTCTTTTAGTTGGATATAGGCCGAATTAATTCTTGGACTGATGAACCCGAACAACATAATTTCTTTATCAAAATTACTTTTTCGTGACGTGGAAAGTTCTCCAATTTTTCAAGTACTTCAGAAAATTGCTGCTCGTTACAATGACCCTTAATTGCGCACGCAAATTGACACTTAAATTAACTCGCACTACAAAATGTAGCTCTCTAGGCAGGCTCCAATGTCATCTGCCCTTATCTACTCTGTTCTGGGTATATTTGGAAGAGTCTGCTAAAAATATCCACAGAAAAGTACCTACAGAAAAGTGACTACATTCGCGTAGAATCTTTGCTTTACCGCTATTCCTTGAAATACTTATTACAAACCTGGTTATCCGTGTGGATCAAGTTGATTGGGATTTTAAACATTAAACCTTAACGACTAACTAACATTTAATTTAAATATTTAACATAATTCACAAACAAATTATATACACTACACCATAAAACTACGTCAGAGAAATTGTATATGGAGTGTGATAAAATAAGTTTTAAGTTACTAACTAAATTAGCGAGGTGATTTAATTTTAGTAGATTGTATATTTTATTGATACCTGTATGTAAGTAAAGTTTTGGTTTGACAATCACAAACAAACAACGTACTACCTAAAAACAATTTACAGAGAAAGAAGTTTAGAGCGTCGATTTTATATTTACAATATAATTACCTAAAATAAAGTCAATTAATATTACTCGTATGCATAAATAAACTTACTAAATAATTATTTATAAGGAAAACTAAAGAGAAAATAATATAAAATTAGCATAAAAGTCAAGTCAACTAAGAAAGAACACCTAACCAACCATGATCTACCACAAATCACAAGGTTATCAGCCGCGAATACCATGATTCTGAAAATGACGTCATGTCAGTTCTCTCGTACACAACGCCTTCCATTATGACTGTATTGTACTTCAGTTGTATCTATTAATGTTTAATAAACTACGAGAAAATAAATGTTTTAGATATCAAAGTTATATGCCATAAACCATTATTAAATTTATTATACTAGCAACCCGCATTTTTTTTCAAGAAATATAATACGTCTTATAAAACGATGAATGCCGGCTGCACGCACGAAAAAGCATGACTCATTGTCACGTTCCGCCTGAGCCGAGCGTGCAAGCGAGAGCGCGGAACAAGCGATAGACAGGCACGATCGGCCTAAGCGTTCGGCTTGTGATGTGTAGGTTTTCTTATGACGTTATCACGTAAAATTATCGTCCGTAAATCGACTTAACAGACAACCAATTTTTTTGTATAATTATTGTGTAGTGTCTAAGGTATGTGTTAAGTAGATTTTGGTTATCTTTTTACTACGTTATCATCAAGTTTAGATGGAATCTGTCTGCTATTAGTCTATTTCCAACCAAACAATTAGTCCTTTTCTTAAGAAATCGATACAGAGTAGGGGTCGCAATAATACCGCATATTTTTTTTCAAAACAGATATTGTCGGTATTGACATCAGAAAAATCCCGGTATTCCGGTATTTTCGATATTTCCAGGATTTTAAGAAGTTTTAGGTATTCACTTATTTCCGAAATCCGGGATCCCGGTATGCGACCCCTAATACAGACGTGTGTATCGGTCTATTATATTCCTGTTTTTTTATCAATATGACATTTGATTAATTTGTTATAAAAAGCTGAAAACATAACACGGAGATTGCCCGCCGGAAAATATTTTCATGTCACACGGTAAGTGATCTAAAAGCCATTTTACGAAACCCCATATAAACAACATCATTTTTGACAGAAGTATCCTTCGAAAAAGTTGTCTACCCACTGGAGGTGTCTATATTCGAGACTTACAACCCTGGGGCGTTGGTGCGGATTTGGGCGCGAGGACCTTCTACATGGATTTTGTTATGGGAAGGAGAACCTGAATATGTTGGAGATACGCCCAGAATCTTCAGTCCTCCGATAAGACAGCTAAATGTACCGACAAGGTGAGTCTATTCAAGGATGATACTAGGTATTGTAATGTTACATTTTCTATTGTAATTATTCTGTCAAAGAGCGTATCTATATATTAGAACTAAAACATACATTGTAATAGGTTAACTAATAATAGCAAATATATGTACAATGTACAAAGTAAGCGGCGACGGCTTCTAACGTGTTATGACTGTACCTTACGTGTATGTTATAATACTAGCTGTGCCCCGGAGCATCATTGTTAATTTGTATATCTACTACTCAGTTTTGTGAGTTATATATACAGGGGTTACAGAAAGGTGTGGTCATATTTTAGGGTTGTATAACAGACCCCATAAATAAAGTAAAATTTGTGATTTTTAATATATATATATTTTTTTTTTTTAAATAATTTCAACTAACTTTTTTTGGCTACACATGAAATTTTACCACACCTTTCTGTAACAGCCTATATAAACATGAACATAGCTTTTGAATGAATAGCTTCTTGTGCAAAAAAACGTAAGTACACAACACACCATAAAGTTAAATATGACTACTAAAGGCTTTTTTTACTAGGATTTTGAGGCTGGAATTCAACCACAAATTGCTCCCGTACTACACCGAGCTCGACGCAGTACTACTCCGTGGAAAGCAGCCTCCTAACTTAGTGAAGAATATGAGAAATAACTTTTCTTATTCGTCTTTGTTTTATAAAAAGTCGCAGCCAGTTGTTCAAAAGGGTATGTTTATTTTTAATTTATATACGAAACCATAATGTTTCCCTAATTTACTCAATGCGAATTAGGTTCCTGAAAATAAGTGTGCGGCCCCACCTGCTTCTATGTCCGACGTAAAAAATTTTAGTTGTGTAATTGCCCAGTTTTGTATTCATTTTTACACGACTACCCAAAAAAGGAGTGTAATATTTTCAGGGTTCATGTATGTATGTAAGTTTCTTTATTCTACTATAACTTCTATATGCCTGAACACCGATTTTGATGAATGGAGTATCGTTAGAATCCTTATATCATCCCTGACTGTATTGTCACGTCACTGACTATATTTTTTTGAAAAAACTAATATGGCGGGGCTGTACGGCGCGTAATACGTTTTAGCAGGATAATTGTGTTTTTTTTTTTAAATTCTAGAGTACCATATAATTTTTACGTTAATGTATAAGATTACTGTCTTTTCTAATTAATAGGTTTTATATCTCGGTTCTGAGATGATAACTGTCCTATCCAGTAAGTTAGACCGAAATACGGGTACATGTGAAATTTGATTGAAATCGGTTCAGTAGTTTTGGAGTTTATTGGCAACATACATCGTGACACAATATTTTTATATATATAAGATAATGGTAATGGTAATTGGTAAAAAATTCGTAACATACATGTGTCAAGTGTGTACAATGTCAAGAAGCGAATTTTAAGTTGATGTGTAACTAGTTAGAATAAAATATAATATATTTCTAGCTTTATTATTTACGAATTAGTTTACAAACACCGGTATTACACAAAGTGGAATTTTATCACTTATCTTCAGAAATATTTTAAAACGTATTTATATTATACTGAGAATTTCGGCAGGCCAGGGCAAACATTAATGGCGGTCACGTGTTTTTCTATAAATATGCTTGTGATAAGACTGCCTCGTGGTACTGAAAGGCCATATAAACAATGTGATAAATTAGTTTAAGAGTTAAAAAAAGTCAGACAAGGCATGTGATGAGAGAATGACGTTGCCTACAGACCTGTAGAACTGCAATGTTTCTGATAGCGATGGATTCGACTAACAAATTTTTATAGTAAGGAAAGCAGACCCGTCGCCAATCTATGGGAATAAAAAGTGCTTAAGAGAGAATAAGAGTGTTTCAGAGGATGAATCGAACGCACGCGCTCACATGCACAGTCATACATTGTTTTTAATCCTATTTCTAAAACAAATTAAAACATGGGAGTTCCGTTTTGACCATCTCCACGTTTATGTGTTATTTTTATTAGCATTTCATGGATCTTATATTTGCTGAACACTAGCCTCTCCAAAAGACTGCAGTTTGACAATCAATTGTGCTGTAATATACCTGGAATAGGTATTTTTGTTTCAATGCTCTTTTATCAAACATAATTGTAACTATATTTTTACTTCTTATCTTTATACTTCTTATTCATTGGTGTTACTTTGATTGAAATATGCAATTAATTATAGATAAGACTCTGTGTGATTTATGAGGTTAAAAAGCCGTACAGCTTATGCAAACATTATAATTATAGGCTTATGATAGGAAGACTCAAATGTATGGTATGTACATACATAGGTAGGATTTGTTATACCTACCTTATAAGTACCTCATCTTCTTATTTCATACTAGCAACCCGCCCCGGCTTCGCACGGGTACAATACTATATATATACACACTTAAACACTTTGTCTATTAGTGAAAACCGCATGAAAATCCGTTCAGTAGTTTTTCAGTTTATCGCGAACATACGGACAGACAGACGCGGCGGGGGACTTTGTTTTATAAATGTAGTGATAAGTCCGTTCAAAATAGGCATTCAAGGTTACAATCATTCACATAGAGCTGAAAAATGGTACGAATAGAATGTTTGGAACACCACTATAAATGAAAAGCAACCATCGATCCTACATGTGAAAAATAGTTATTTAAGGTCAAAGTTCACTAATATGTTTTTTTTTTACCTTTTTGAATGGTCAATCAATTAATCATCACCTATGCAGAAAGGTACAGATGTTTATGAGAAGAAACCTGATTGATTTATAGCACGTGTGATTTGGTTTGTTTTATGACGGTGCCTTAAACTAGGACACTGTAACTGGGATCTGTAACTATAGAAGGGATCATTAGAAATAGAACAATTGCCTCAAATTGCCAAAGACTCGGTTAGTATGAATTATCTTCTGAGTACCGATTAGGCTACTAGGATAAAGGTTACAGGGAAATCTTTCGCGTATCTGATTCGCTACTGCCTGAACATTTGTACGTTGCTCCAAAAATGTTTAATTTTAAATAGAATATATAATCTCGTTCGACATTCAAGCCCATGAGGGTTTGACATGGTCAGCTCATAGATAGATATATTCGCTGGAGAATTTAGCCTGGTTCGGTCAAGTTTATTCACAATTCAACATAAATAACAAAGGAAATTAGTCAAAAGCATTCTTTGTAAGTGAATCTTCTTGCTAAATTCTTCATTTCAAATAGTAGCTACGCGTTTAAACATTTGTGAGTAGGTTATGCATTGCCATTAGAACCTAATTAACACCCTATTTCTATTGCTCCGAAGTGTTAATTATACTATTGCCGTTCTGGGATAGGTACTGGGTTAGATTTCTCGGTCGAGAAACATTTAAGTTTTTTGTCCCAAGAAACGTACAGTCTCGGAGTTTGGAGTCATGCACAATACTTGGCAAAAGGGGTTAGGTTCTCCATTTATCACATTGTTTCTAACATAAGCGGGCGAACCCTTGATATTATATACCTCTATCTAGTTAGAAAAGAGATGTGCTATTTATGTTATAGGTACATTAGATAATTTCAATGGTTATTAATAATATACCGTAGTACTTACAGGCCCAACAGTGTCCGATTATCAAGGAGCGCAGAGCCTAGGTGTCAGACGTTTTACCGATTATTAAGGAGTGCCAAGACCTATCGCTTAGTCGCAGACTTGTCACTGGTAAAAGGCCTCTGTTGGCTAGGGTTGCCCCCTTTTGGTAAAAAATATAAGGTTTTCTTTTAAGTTGCAAAAAATATAGTACTGTTAGAAAATTCAGGAGAAAAAATAGTACCTACACATTTAACGTTTCTATCTTTTACCATTGCCTATTTGTAGATTTTGTCAAAACGGATGGTTGTCTAAAAGTGTTTTTTCCACTACCATTAACCATCCAGATTTTTTTTTTCTGGAACAGTTTTATTTAAAATGGCGACAGTTAAGTTACCAATAAAATATAGTATTTTTCGTACTAATATAGTTCGAATTGTTCTATAATATATAATACAATTGATCAAAATATAGTACGATATGTATAGTATGGGTGGCAACCCTACTGTTGGGCCTGAATGAGAGTCCCGGCAACACATATAATTATGAGAACACAAATTTATATGTGTAATGTATTTCTAACGAAGAATTTGTTGTGATGTGACGTATTATTTTTATACCTAATACCGTTTCAAACCCAAGGGTAGTCTGTGTTCATCACTTGGAATGTTCACTTTGTAATGTTCTTGCTATTTAAAACCATTAAGGTCGAGGCTAGAATATAAACTGGATATTACTGAATACATGTATTGTTTGAAGCTGACGTGATTCGCAATAAACACGTGGTTCCTTAGGTCATCAAAGAATGCCTATTGCAGATAAGAAGAACGATCAGATTTCCTATGTTTGTTTTGCAATCACAGTGTCTAGTTATTGATAGACAGACATCCATGGCCAAGTTGTGGTTGATAAACAATTGAGTCTTTAACCAAGTGATTTCGTAATTCAGTTTATTAAATTACTCTGTAAGGCGTATTTTTCGTAACGGGATTAAGTATTTTTTCTGTTGTTGTAAGCCAATCAAAAATCTGTGGGAGAGCCATGCTTCGGCATGTATGGGCGACCGGAGTGATACCACGCCCTCACAGAAAACCGGCAGTGAAGCAATTTGTATTTCACCGAGTGAGTGAGGTTACCAGAGGCCCTAACCCTTCCCTCTCCCCTCCCCCCCCTTCCCCTACTCCCACCATGGGCGGCGTTAGTCACTTACCATCAGGTGACCCGTCTGCTCGTTTGCTACCAATCCCATAAAAAACTTCTAAACAATAGCGTAATCATACTTATCAAACATACCTACATAATGACGAGATAATTAATGATATACTATGGTCAGCCTCGTCATTAAAAGGAAAAAAAAAATGTGTTTATGAACTAAGGAGTGTTAATTGGAATAGGTTACCTAAGTGTAGTCTATTATGATTACGCCATTGTTTAGGATTTTAGATTGGCTTACATTGCATGATATAAGGAACACAATACAAGGAAGCGTAATCTTACGTTACTGTATTAAAAATGTCAGTTCACCAATTGTTTACTGAGTTGCATAGTAGTACATTATCAAGGAAAAAAATTAATTACATAAAATAACTTCTGTATCAGTTGATCTAAAGACGAGTTTTTCATGTCTTGAAACCCATCACGGAGTAATTTCTTTTGTAAATAATAATGCTCCAATATTGTTCTACTATTTCTGCCTGAACATGGTAAAAAACGATATTTGGACGGATACTTTCATGGGGTCTGGAAGCAGGATGATGAATCCCATCACATCCCTCGCATTTTAAGTTACATAATTCAGCTAATTTTTATATGAAAACACCTAAGTTATCATAAGCTTGCTGCGAAAAGAATGTTCTTGATATTAACAGTATAGGTATAGGTTTAAAGAATATTATCAATGAAAACAATATCAGTTATTTGAGAACAATTTTATTATAAACAAAAATAAATAGTGTGATAACAGGTTCGTCACTCGTGTAGTGCCAATGCAATAGTTGTTTTCCAGTGAGAGATTGTTTAAACATTTAAAGTTCTCTACAAAATAATCCAAAGTATGTAGGTACTTTTATGCTTAATGTTCATTCATTTTGTTTCTTAGTTGACTTGAATTTCAAGAGTATAACTCATAGCTCTGTTCGTCAGTGCAACTGCTCTCTCATACCGGGTACTTGATGCCACTTCTGCCATGTGAAAAACAAACTCCATTTGATGATCTCTGATAGTAGATTCATAAAACACTTCGGTCTGTTTGAAGCTCGCTTTCTTGGGACACCACCTACTCTTATTATATATGCTGGTGGCATGCGTTGTTTGTTCACCTGTAGCATCCACTGGCAGAGCTTACAAAATCGAGTACTATAAACAAACTAAATGACAGATATTGCTTAAACTTCGCGCCAATATAGAAAACAGTTGTGCCAACTTAACCACAAAAAATAATTATTTGAATTGAATTTCGAATTAGAGTTAAATTATCAATTGCCGATACTTTTTGACAGAATCTACACGGGATCGCAACAGACACTTGTTACATCAGCTGTTTGGGAGGAGTTGGCTTTATAATCACAACTACATGTTAAAAAGCCTTTTTAAAAATTTGCTGAGATTTTATGAGCAAATCATGAATAGTTATGATATTGTTACAGGTCAACTCCTGAACCGAATAATAGCATCTAATCTTCATGAGGCCCTCGTCCCTCAAATACCTATACCTCGCAATGAAAAGCACATCGATACAGGACCGCCACTGGGTGACTTTCAACAACTACCCGTAAGTATTAAATATTATCTAAACCTTTGAGATAACCAGAGATTTGCTGTAGCAATGATTTCGTTGTGTTTCGCCGAGAGAGTTAGGTTACCGGAGGCCCTAACCATTCCCTCTCCCCTTTCTCCTCCCCCCTCTCCCCCTCTTCCCTCCCGTCCCCTACTCCCACCTTAAAGGTCGGCAACGCACTTGTGTCTTGAGTTGTTGCCCATGGGCGGTGGTAATCACTTACCATCAGGGGACCCGTATGCTCGTTTGCCACCTATCCCATAAAAAAGATGCCAATTTTTTTACAAAGATGACCGACGAGAAATTACTTAAATTACTTTACTTATGTTCTATATTTAAACACATGTTGTTACAAAACGGTGTATAGCGATAACAAATCTGTTGTTGTGTAGTTCAAGTCCACGGTGATAATAAAATACAGAACCCCATCGCAATATTCATATCTGGTATCGAACAACTAATAATATAGTCGAGGCTATTGTACATTCTGTAGTAAATAACTACTAAAATATATTTCTTCGTCATTATCATTTCACCCACCACGGGAGGTTAATTTCACCTACAAAGGCCTCATTTAAAAATTACACAAAAAGTGATCTTACATTTATCGACATAAAATAATTCTGTAAGCAGAAATGTTAACCATTAGAAAAACAAAGTACCTACTTATGATAATTCTTGAGTTCGTTGTAGAATAAGAAAATCTAACCTAGTATTGCAAAACTAGTTAAAGCCAGCTTTTATAAAATGTTTTTTTTTTCAAGTCAGTTTATTTTTATTTAAGACGGGGATAATAGGTACAAAAAAAATGTTTCAACTCTTTTCACAGTCACGTTCTATAACCATTTTCGGTTACTTCAAAAATATTAAAACAAATTAATTGGCAGTCATGTAGCATTTTTGGTTGCAGCTAGAGATGGGTTTTTCCCAATCGTAGGTTTTAATCCGGATGATTACCCATCCTAGAGATGGGTAATCACCCAGGTTTTTACCCAGTCGTGGGTTTTAACCCCGGTGATTGCCCATCTCTAGTTGCAGCTGACTCCGATAGTCTTTCTTATGAAATTTTCTATAGTATTAACTTAATCTTGTAACAATTCATGTGTCCACTGTCCAAATGTGTAAATCGTTATCAACAACATATTGAGGCACATTCATAATGCAGATTTCCGACACTTGCTTAGCAACTCTGCTACAAAGCTATTGTGTTGTTGTAACTAAGTCCCACGGTGACATCAGGATATTGTTTCCCATTTTTTAATATATGAGTTTGTTTAAGTCATGAGTTACATGAACTTGATAGGTATTACGATGAATATAAATGATTCTGGAATGATTTTCTATATTTGCGTATTAAATAACAACTGTCTAATTGTGACATACTATCAAGCTAGGACCTACACATTCTAAGCACTATTAGCGTCATACAAAAATATGCAACTCAGCATGTCTATTTTGTAAAAAAAAAATTTTTGAGTTCTGTTTTCGTGAGCTGCAAACATACTAAAATAAAAATGTACATACAACTTCGAAAATTTTCCCTCATTCTGTTGTCTACATATTGTATTATTATCATCGTATTATTTTATTATCAGTATTATTTAGATGAACTAAAGGAGGAGGTAGGCGGGTTTACTCCACTCTAAGTGTATAGTTACGAATAAATACCAAGTGCATTATATATTAAAACCTTCCTAAAAAAATGTAGAAAACGTTAGTGTAAAAATCGTAAAACCCGGTCCATAACTTTTTAAGAAAATCGCGGACATGCAAACATATATACATACGGACCGAATACAGCACTGGAATGGTGGCTTGTGTGTGGCTTAGTTGCCGAGTTACACGTATACGCTCTATCACAAGCGGTAAAACCCTGAAGTAATAGATTTTTGATACGGAATTGTAACCGGAGGTTTTACTATAGAAAAAGTGAGAAATTTTATTAACCGCGCTTTGTGGAAGTTTTAGGAGATGCCTCTGTTCAGTAGTCGACGTCTCTCTGCTAAGATGAAAGAAATTTTTTTAATCAAATCCAAATTTCCGCTTCTCTCAAAATGCACCAATCTATACGTAGGTAATGTTGAACTCAGTTGAACCCCTCACGATTATGCAGAGCTGGTTGTCAGGGGCACTTGTGCGGTGACGTCACAAGTGTGAGACAAGGCCTTTATACCACAATAACCACATCCTACTAATATTATAAACGTGAAAGTTTGTGAGGATGTATGAATGTATGATGTGTGGATGTATGAATGTATGGATGTTTGTTACTCTTTCACGCAAAAACTACTGAACCGATTGCGATGAAACTTGGTATGTAGACAGCTGGAGACCTGGATTAACAGATAGGCTACTTTTTATCTCGGTATTTCCACGGCACCGGGATTTACGCGGGTGAGACCGTGGGGCGCAGCTAGTCTCTAATATGACGAAAACATTCAGAAACTTTAATTATGTTCTCAGTTCTAGGATATAATATTATGCAGATCACCATCTACCTCCTACCATTTTCCAAATTTATTTGGGGTCGGTGCAATGTATTATCTTCTGCCATTCTACTCTATCATTCGTCATTTTACTGCTTACTTCCTTTCTAACCAAATCCCCTTTCATGCAGTCCATCCATCTTTTTCTTGGTCGTTCTCTACTCTTGTACCCGTCAACTTCCATACATAAAACTCTTCACCACATTTGGATCAGCTCATCCCTCCGCATCTCATGTCCATACCATGATAATCTATTGTTTATAAGGATAAGTATTAGTGGGAACAATAATCCTTGAAAAGCAACGTTGTGGTAATTAATTTTAATGCTCACGTCGTGTTCAACGAATTTGTTTAGTGATTGTATCGCGTTGGAAATAAAAACCATATTTGTTTTCATTTATTTTAAAGCACGATTTAGTATCTTAAAAATTCACACAGTGTCAATGGCATGTACTTAAGTCTGAGTCAATGACTCATGCGCAGGGGAACAATAGTTGTACAGAATATAAACTTTGTATGTGAATATATATGGATTAGAAAACAGGATACTATGAGGCAATGTTGTTATATCTAGAAGTGTACAGTGGGAGAGCCATGCTTCGGCACATGGGCCGGCTTGACTGGAATGATACGGCCTTCCATAAAACCGGCAGTGAAGCAATTTTTTGCTTTTCGCTGAGTGAGTGAGGTTACCGGAGGCCCCTAGGAGGCCTAAGAGGACCCTTCCCTCTTCCTCTCTCCCTTCCTCGCCCTTTATTCCCCCTTTCCCCTACTCCCGCCTTAAAGGCTGGCAACGCACTTGTGACTTTTGAGTTGCAGGTGCTCATGGGCAGCGGTAGTTATTTACCATCAGGTGACCCGTCTGCTCGTTTGCCCCCTATACCACAAAAAAATAGAACTTTCAGACAGTTGCAGCCTTTATTTCGCTGATTGATTCGATCGTCTCATCAAGTGAAATAAATTTGTCCCATTAAGAATGTTTGATTTCGTTTGCCAAGTTGCGACTTAGTTGAGTGTTGTGGTTCCTCTTAAAATATGGGACAAAAAGTCTGCTGGTCCCTAACGTATCCGAAAAGACGAAAGTAGGGGATCCGTGATAATGGGTTAGAGCGAAACTAAAGTAGAGAGATCACACACAATCGAAAAATCACCTACATTTTGTAAATGATTCTTTAATATTTTATATTGTTTTCAATGCGTGCGTGTGTTTTTTAAATGTTTTAAATATCTGTGTTGTTCTAAAAATCTCCACTGTGTTTAACAACCCGCGCGTCTAGTACAGACAACTAACTGTTATGACGAGGAAGTGAAAATTTTTTAATGCCATAAAATTTACCGATAAGGTCACGTTATGAATGAAATATTTGCCATGTTTCATTTATGTGGCGTGAAATATGACATAAAAAATAGTCATAAAACAGTAATATTAATGTTTTTGTAAGTAATATATTGCTATACGATTTTATGCCTAAGGACCTGAACAATATGGATGTGTTTGAAATGAGAGTAAAATAAGTTGTAGTATTGTAATCTAATCTGTGATAATGTTGATCACTACGCGAAATTAATAGTTATCATGGATGTATCTTGCAATTAATGTGCAATATACTCTAAAATTTATTATGAATAACGCGTTACATAAACGATTTGACCGATTTGTCTTTTGCTAGAGCTGCATTTAATTTACTTCACAGTTATCAATGTACTATCTGAGTGGCTCGTGTGATCAAACTGTGATAACCACAAAGAAAGACTATTGTAAATCCATACTAATCTTACTTCTTACAAATATTATAAAGGCGAAAGTTTGTGAGGATGGATGGGTGTTTGTTACTCTATCACTCAAAAACGGTTGAACGGATCTGGATGAAATTTGGCATAGAGACTATAATCTATAGTCTGCTATACTACAACAAATACACCAAAATTTCCACGCGAACGAAGTCGAAGGCAACAGTTAGTATTATAAAGCCGTGAAAAGGTTACAAACAAACAGAGTTACTTTCGGTAACTCTGTTTGTTTGTAACATTTTCACGGCTAAACGGCTTAACTTATCGTAATGAAATTTGGAAAGGAGATAGATTATATCCTAGGAACGACGTAGACGTAGACGATAAATTTGAATTTCCACCCAAACGAAGTCGCGGGCAACAGCTAGTAATATTATAAATGCTATAATCTCTGTTTGTTTATTTGTTACGTATACACACCGTAACCACTCAATCGCTCATCATGCGATTTTGCCATTAAAGTTATCAGAGGTACAGAAGGAATGTAATATTCCCAACGGATAATTATGTTTCGGTACGGTACGGTTCGTTCAATAATTTCTTCTAGTTTACACTAAATTGGTTTCTTCGGATTGTAGACCTCGCAAACAATGCGTGAATTAAAGAAGTTTAGAATTAAAACCTTAAAATGTGTCAGTAGACATGGTTCCAGCAAACTTCACCTCCTCCCCACCGCCTTTGCAGTTTTTTTCAGCACATTCTTTAGAAACACTGCTCGGTGAATACGGTAGTTGGTAGTTAAAATAAATTATGTAACACTCCCCAGGAAATTTTATGTTACATAAGACTTTGAAGAATTAGATTTATATTTTTTTATTATAAAAAATAATAACATAAGTAAATGATTTAGCGATAGTGGGGTATGCCAAAACTGGTTTGCCTTGACAGTCTATTAAGTATGACACTGTGGCTATTAGTGTCTTTTATAAGTGATTTTTGAGTATTTTTGTACTATACCATAAAAAAAATAATAGTACCTACTAATATTTGTTTTTATTCTGTTAGTTAAATTGTATAATAGCTAAAGGGTGTATGGCTGACGCTATTTTATGAAATATATAACCGAATTCTTTTTTTATTACAGGATGAAACAATACTATGTGTGATGAAGTATTTGGATATCCAGTCTCTTTGCCGATGCGCTCAAGTGAACAGGCACTTCAACAGACTCGCTTCTGACGCTATCCTGTATCGAAGCATAGACCTCAGACCTTATTGGCATTGTGTGCAGTCTCAGGTAAACATTATTATACTTATTGTGGTGTATGTAGGGTAGAACTGAATAATAGTTATATGCACTATCTCGTGCGTACTGTAGAGATTAGTCAGTATTACATGAGCCACAGGCGAGGGCAGACGTGTCAGCTTGCGTATCTATAGTGAGTGGGCGAATAGTGTATAATAGGTTACACTATACTTATGTTATATATCAATGTACTGGAATCATCTCAATCTTTGTAGGATATGGTCTAGTTAAATTGAACACAGGCTTATTATCAAATTGGAATTGCTCGTCTATAGAAGCTCATCTACTCTACAACGAGAGTGATTATCGATCCCTCGATGCCGGTACCAAGTGGTACACTAATACAATTCTTCGAAACATAAGCTATTATGTAATCACTAAAGCCAGCCACTAATCGCAAAACCCAGTGATTACATAATGGCAAAAGCCTGCGACTTTGCTCGCGTAAAAGGTTTTTATCTCTTCTTTTTTGTAACATAATGATCGGTTCAGTAGTTAAAGCGTGAAAACGTAACAAACAACATTCGAATTTTAATATTGGGAAAAAAACATTCGAGTTTGTAAACCGGCAGTTAAACAATGATTCCATTGTATTTCGCCGAGTGAGTTAGGTTACCGGAAGCCCTAACCCTTCCCTGTCCCCCCTCTTCATCCCCCTTTCCCTACTCCACCTTAAAGGCCCGCAACGCAGGTGCCCATGGGCGGCGGTAGTCACTTACCATCAGGTGACCCGTCTGCTCTTTGGCCCCCTAATCTATAAAAAAAGGCGGCAAAATTTATTCCAAAGGTTCTTCGAATTTAGTATCGTGAAACGTTCTAGCTAGTATGCTGGTGCTCTTAATTAGTCTCAATAAAAGTCTTCTTAGCTATCATAGAGCCAAGCTAAAATGTCCAGCCTCAATTGGATGTGTGCGACTTAAAAAGTTGCAGTCCTTGCTCCATAGTAAACTACCGCTTTGCTGTTTTTTTTATGGAATAAGGGGCAAACGAGCAGACGGGTCACCTGATGGTAAGTGACTACTGCCGCCCATGGGCACCTGCAACCCAAGAGTCACAAGTGCGTTGCCGGCCTTTAAGGTGGGGGTAGGGGAGGGGTGGAAGAGGGGGAGAGGGAAGGGTCAGGCCTCCGGTAACCTCACTCACTCGGCGAAAAGCAAATTGCTTCACTACCGGTTTTCTGTGAGGCCGTGGTAGCACACCGTTCGAGCCGGCCCATACGTGCCGAAGCATGGCTCTCCCACGATGCTTTGCATTTCGAGCCCGTCCTGTTATTTATGACCATTGAAATATTGTTTATGACCCCTTTGTATAATACGTTCCAATGTTACAGGTGCTCATAACGCTATCGATGCGTTGCAAATTCCTACAGAAACTCGACTTGTCGTGGTGCGGCAGCCATCGCATGATACAGGCCAATTATGTTGTCAAGTGAGTTACAATTGTTACTATTGACAATGGCCACTCTTAATCATGAATCGCATGAATAGGGATCCATATTCACTTTGTTTATATAATTATGCTAGCTGTGACCCACGACATCAACTGCACGTGCTAGGGCCGCCTCTTGACATAAATAACACTTAGCCGCCTCTTCCATATTTAAAACACGTCAAAGGAACGACCTGCCGAATCTTGAAATAGTAGATTCAGACCATCATTCTAAGTGAAAAATTATTGGAATTTTCTGGCGGAAAATTTACATATTTTTTTTAAATTTTACAATTTTTGGCTAAGTGATATCACAATGAGTAAATAGAACATTTTACCGAAAAAAAGAATCAATAAATACTCCATGCGGCCAAAAACTGCAATGTAATAAATTAAACAACATTTATGCAATAAGCTGCTTCGACGGTGCCGAACGTTTAGGAGTCGTTCACCGTACCCCACAAAAATGATACCTACGCATGTTACATGTACATTGCGTAGCGCAAAATCAAACTAACGACTGTTAATCCTTAATCTCGCATTTTTATGGTGAACTGACTTTTGCATTGTGATAAGTATCCAAAGAAATATAATAATGTATATATAAAAATCAATGTTTGTATGTTTGTCCTCTATGTATTCCGAAACCATTGATCAGATTGTGATGGAACGTTGGTAGAGTGTTCTGGGGACAGCCGCGAGTGTACCTGGTCCAAAAAAATATCTAATAAAAGAAAAAAAAATGGTATTGTAGCTGGCATGCCGGGTGTAGCTAGCGATAAATAAACTTGATAAGTCTACAACTCTCTGGCAACTCTAATATTTATTTCAAAAACTGACTTGAAATATCTAGGTAAATACCTGCTCACTTGCTATTTCTGATACGTGAACTAGATAATTTCAAGGTCACGCATGCAATAGAACAAGTCTTAAATGACAAAAAATGTAATTCGAGACGATTGATTATGTAACACTCTAATTTGCAGTTTCCTGAAAGACAGCGGAGCCGAATTAACACATCTGCGTATGAATTGCTGCAAATTCGTTGACAATGCAGTGCTAAGAGCTATTGTTGACACCTCGACTTGCTTACAAGGTATTTTATTTATAAGTACGTAGGATTGCACGTAGATGAAAATATCGATATGATTATCGATATTTATATCGAAAGCTTAAAAATATCGAACAAACTATTCTGATCGATTACAAAACAACGATTACCGGAGACAAAAATCTATCATGAAACCAATGTTGGTTAATGAACATATTATGTGTGTAATTCGGGAGTTAAAAAAAAAATATTGTTGTCATATTTAAAATATGACACATATAATTTTTTCCCGTATCGATATTTCAATATTTTTCGATATGATAATATTCTATATCGATAAATGTATCCATGTTTAGGGGCTGATATCGAACATTCGATATATCGTTACATCAATATAAATAGGTACGTTTCCGATTGTTCACGTCAAAAACGCTGGTATGACTTTAAAGTAAGAAGGAATAGGAGCAATAAATGTCAGAATCAACTACCTCCTTAAAATCTTAATTACTTTCAGAGCTATGTCTACGATCCGTGGTCGGCTGTTCTGACTGGGTATGCTTGTCTTCCCTCAAGCAGTTAAAAAGACTGGATCTGTATAGAACTGATGTAACCACTCCAGCAGCTGTGGCGATCGTCCGATCCAACCCTGGATTACGCCACCTCAATGTTGGTACGCATTTATCGTTTTCAATATGCTTTAATTTCTTTACTAAAATGATCAACAGTCACATAGTACAATGTAAAACAGTGAACGGTTTTCATCATTTATTTCTTTGAAATGTTATTTGATGTATTATTAACGTAGGAGATTCTTTTTTTTAAATTAATGAATAATTTAACCTTTCATTCAATCAATTCAATGCTTTTTTAATAACTTTAATATGAATAAGTAGAGTGAGGATAATCCTTAAACATGATATGTTTAAGGATTATTTTTTACCTTCATATATACTTTAAGCAATAATCGTCACTGTCTGTTGTCCGCATGTGATTGTGGTAACGGCGTAGTTCCTAAACGTATGTACTGATTTAGATGCAGATGAGGTGTAAATGCGATAAACTGTGTTTGGTAACGTTAGTTTCGCTTCCAACCATTGTTTTTTTTTTTTTGATGGTATAGAGGGCAAACGAGCAGACGGGTCACCTGATGGTAAATGACTACCGCCGCCCATGGGCACCTGTAACTCAAAGAGTCACAAGCCGCCCTTTAAGGTGGGATTATTAGAAGAGGGGAAGGGGGGAAGAGGGGAGAAGGGAAGGACGGGAATAGGGGAGAGGGATGGGTTAATGCCTCCGGTAACCTCACTCACGCGGCGAAATGCAATGCAAGCATTGCTTCACTACCGGTTTTCTGTGAGGCCGTGGTATCGAGCGGAGTCGAGCCGGCCCTTACGTGCCGAAGCATGGCTCTCCCACGTAATTGTACTGTGTATTTTATTTCCAATAGGGTCATGCAAGATGATATCTTCAATGGATGAAGTAGCTATTGCTTTGGGGGCAAATTGTCCGCACCTCGTATCAGTGGACTTTTGGAAGTCGTATTCGTTAACTCCGAATGGAATTAGAGCGCTTGGTAACTGTAAGAAATTACAAGAGCTGGATGTTGGTTGGTGGTAAGTATATGCAATAATTTAAATAATCACTACATATAAAACAAAGTCCCCTGCCGCGTCTGTCTGTCTGTCTGTTCGTGATAAACTCAAAAACTACTCACGTTTTCACGAATAGATAGAGCGATTCATGAGGAAGGTTTAGGTTTATAATTTGAAGATGTCTCTGCTACCCGTGCGAAGCCGGGGCGGGTTACTAGTATTATATAGTTAGGTGGGGGGTAGGGGAGCAGCATATTTTTTGTTTGATTTTGGAGGTCCTGACCTGGGGATGTACATTCAGCCTGAGATTCAACCTCAAAAACATACATCGTTCACACATAAGTTACATTTTCATTGGCTTATTTTTTTTGTATAGATTTTCTTATCGATGTAGTCCTTAAATTAAAATTAATCTACTTAACCCCTACTTCGAGATGATTGGATCAATTTATCTCCACTGCACTTCTGTGGAAACTTCATGGGTACCATTGCGGAGAGTACGACAAAGCGCGTATCGAAGACCTACGAAAACACACGGTGTCTTTCCTAAGAGAGGCCGTTTATGCGTCGATATGGCTCCTGGCCAAAATATCTGACCACCCATCCCCTTTTAGAGTAGAATCGTGGACGTGTGAACGTGACGCAACTTGCACGCCCGCCCGCGCTTCTTAACTTGTTTTAAAGGCTTTCTTCATTGCAGCCTCGAAAAACCAAATCTCCTTTTCCTAGCTGGTCTTTGCTAGAGATGTTCATTGTTCCGAAATTATTTTGTTAGCCAGAGGGACACGCGGCAAAACAAAACGGCTAAAAAGTGTGCAAAACTTCCGCATTGGCTATCACGTATTGTACTACTACTACTACTATTACTACGCAGCAGCAACTTCTCCCTCCAAAGATAAGAAAGGAGAAAGAGAGATAGGCATTTAATCTAATAAAACGTTTAACTTTTGATTACATTTTAAAATTGGTTTTAGCTTGCAAGCCGGCGGTTCAGGTGAGTGGCTGGCCTGGCTGGCGGGTGGCGAACTGCGAAAGCTTTTCCTCGGAGCGCTCCGGGGCGTCTGCGACCG
Source organism: Callimorpha dominula (assembly GCA_949752705.1). Taxonomy (NCBI): domain Eukaryota; kingdom Metazoa; phylum Arthropoda; class Insecta; order Lepidoptera; family Erebidae; genus Callimorpha; species Callimorpha dominula. The sequence goes on from OX457000.1 coordinate 16,789,991, forward strand.
CGACCTGCGCGCGCTGCTGCCGCGGGCGCCCAAGCTGGCCCAACTCGACCTGCTCGGGGTCAGGGCGGTCACACCTGATATTTGTGACTCGTAAGTAAACAAATCACTTAATTAAACGTGGTAATATGGACACGAAATTGAAATTTTTTTGGTTGTAAGTTGCGATTGCCTATAACTGAATAAGCACAAGGCATTTGAAATTTCCTTTGTCGTATTAGTTATGTGTATCATTTATTTGCAATCATAATAAATACGAAATCAAATAAACGTTGTATTTAGTGCTGAAATGGCCAATACATATTTTTATATTGATTACTTTAATTTAATTTAAAAAAACTGACCAAGAAATTGCTTGCATATTTTTCTTTGTGCGATAATATAAAGTGATTTTAACTTTTGACATATCACCAGAATCTTAGCAGAATGCAGAGAGCTTCGACTACTGGACGTCAGTTTTTGCGATCAGATTCAGGAGTCTCAGGTAAGATAATAAACACAAGATTAATGATTTTTTAGAATTAAAGACACCTCAATCACGGGGAAGGTGTTTTGTCAGTGAGTACAGAGAGTTTTAAATCGTATTACTTGCTTGCACCTCAACTATCTCAAAAGCTGAAATATTTCACTGATAAGATTTTATTTTTGCACCATACAAGGATATGTTAGCAACACACATCACTACATGTGCACTAAACATCGGATATAAACATAGTAGTCTTATGCCGCCTTCCAATATACAAGACGATTCGTTTTGCTTACGGACGGTAAAATTCCGTTGAATTTTCAACGAAAGTTTTACCGTCCGTAAGCAAAACCAACCGTTTCTTGTTTATTTGAAAGCGGCAATAATAAGTTTCCTTTATTAGTTTCTGAAAAAATCACTATCAATAAACATGTTGGTACCAGTGCAACTTCTACACAGCATTCTCTTTTCAATTACTGTTTCTATATATTCCTGCTGATAAATGCAGAAAATATCTTAAAACATGAATCTAATAAAAACAAGATATACTATACTACGCTTTGTTTACATAACAATATCTTCGATGCGAATTTTATTTTAACACAGAGCAGTTCTCAATATAGTACAATAAAGTTATCCACCACATTTTTCTTACTATATGTATATACTATATATATATATATTAGGGTGGGCCAAAAATATTTTTTTTTTTTTTCTTAGCTACCATGAAAATATCGTCTAAGATGACGAAAAAAAAATTGTGTTAAAGTTTCATCTCTTAATATTAATATTAAGAGGTGGCTCATTAGAGTTTTTCTTTTTTTCTTTAGTCCCATACAAAAAAATTCATATCTCACCATTCGTTGTTCGTACAGTAAAATTTTATAGAGTTTTGCAAATTGAACGTTTTACAAAAAAGGTTTCTTACATTTTCTTCGCACGCCTCGCCATTTTAAAGATATTCAACATTGAAATTTAAGGATTTTAAGGTACATTTCTTTTTTGCTTCTGAATTTTGTAAGTCGTTGACAAATGAACGTTACGCAATGCGCAATACATATTTCTACGTAGAATAAAGAAGGATCATTAAGTAATGAGAATGAAATTACCATTCTTATTTTTACAATACTGCTTAACATAGAAGGAATTAGAAACATACTGTTACATTAATTGTACTCTTGTTGGCGGCAGGTACTAGAATGGCGTGAGCAATACCCACATGTAAGTATAAAAAGGTCATTCCAATCCGCCAACTTGAACATGGCTCCAAATCCGTTGTTCTTAGCCCCGAGTTTAGAATAAAAAAGAAAACGTTTCAAGAAACATTTTTTATTGCCTTCGACCTTTTTCAATTGTAATTTTTCAAAACATTCTGAAATATTTCATATCAATTCTTAAAAAAAAAATATGGTTAAATTCTTTGTTGCCAGCTTAAAAAAATAGTAGCTTTTAAATTGTTACTGCTAATATAATATGTCAAAATAGAGTAGAGAGATTTAATTTTTACATATAACGTTTAGAAAATAAAAAAATGTCTTAACAAAATGTATTACTTTCTAGAGCATTTGTTTAGTGTCGTAGTTATAACATGTTGTTAGATATTTTTATTGTTAAGAGTACAAGTAAATGCTTTGCTATGTCTTGCGATGGATTCTGCTATCTCAGTGAGCTAGTTCATTTTTAAAATGTTAGTTAAACATTTAATTGAATGTCTTTACAAAAGAAATATTAGGCACGACGTATGATCTTTTATTTTGCTTTAATCATTCACATACCGTTAAGCTTGTGTAAGACTGACTAAATTTTAACACGACAATAAGTTTATTTTTCGAAACTATGCATACGCTTAGGTCTTAACGCCTTCATTCCTCATTATATCTTTGAAATATACTAATAGAAATCTTTGTAGAATTTGTTTTTATTTAAAGTTTTTAAAAATAAGTAATGACTCCATTTGGCCAAATACTACATTTTTGGTGCCCTATCAACGCACCATTCAAGAAATTCTGAGTGCCCTGTCAGCTAGAGATTTGTTTTGTTTTTGACTGCGGTATCTAGTAGACAATTATGTTAATAAGTTTTTATATAGTTTCACATTTATTTATAAATACATGCAGCCGAAATAATTTCATTTATTTTAAATCCTATTATTATACTATGCTTTATTTTTATTATTGGCTTAAATTTAACAATTTCTATTTTAGTATTTTTAAAGAGATTATTTCAGTTGTGTGTACTTTTCATAGTTTATGTAGTTTTAAGTAAGTACTTACCATAATTTGAATTATTCATATTTAGATGTTGATTGTACGAAAGCACTGTAAGTTTGAAATGTAGGCAAGGATTGAAAACCCTAATTTGGAAATGTTGGCGTGATTATATATTTTGTAAGTTTAAAATATTTATATTTAAAACTACGAGTATATATTGTAAAAACCATTAATTGTATATGTGGTAAAATTATTACGCTCATATACCGGCCATGTAAAAATAAGCTTCAAGAAAAGACAATTATTAAATAATAAAAGAGGAAAAAATCATTATATAATTAAATAAGGAATTTTTGATACTGCATATCGTCGGTCGAAAACAGTACCGGAACATTTCCAAATGGGATGTTTTGAGAAAATGCAGTTTAAAGATTTTCGGCACATTGAAATGGAAATGTTGTTAGCTAAATTTTTGTTCTAAATGGGGTTTGAGATGCCTGCTTTTCATAAATATGACAATATTTAAAATGGTTTTGTTTCATATTAGGCATTGTTTACGGTTTTGAGCCGGCTTTTCGAAATGTACTACTATTGACTGGGGCTGTAATTGTAAAATGTATTATTTCTAAACCGGTATAATGTCGTTTATGTCAGTTGTATAGTGATTAGGAGTTATGCCATTACTGATTCGGAAAGAGCGTTAGATTTTCAATCATACTGTATACTTAACTCAAAACACGTATTTTTGGAGATGTTCCGATACAGTTTTGGACCGACGATATTATTATTCCAGGACTGAGCTACTACTAATAACTAATTAATCTAGGTATAATGAGTCGATTATAAGGAACTTGACAGCTGAAATTTTAATTCCAGTGGAACTTAATCCGATCCAATGCTTATCTCCAACTAACTAATGTCAATTCAGTACAATAAATTATTTGATCCGAGACACAGTAGGTATTATGTCCGTGTATTTTCTGTGCTAAGTTTATTGGCATGTTACAGAAGATAAGACATAGCTAATTTTTTCATTAATTAGGAATGTTTAAAAGTCAAACGCGTTTAGTTTAAGCATCGTAGAGCTACCTAGTCCTTCTTCGAAAACTAAAGCACACACAAACACACGGTCACATTTTTGGATGCCAGATATAGCTGCTGCACAAAAAATATTGTTATGAGCTGTGGTTCGGGATTAGAAATGTAAACCACTTTATTACCAAAATACACACAATTTACTTCAATTATTTACAGAGAAACAAACAACACAAATACAAATAGTTCTCACTATTTAAATAATCACTTGTACTTCAAACTCGTATTATTCGTTGTTTCTCGCACAATCGCTCAACTAAAACTCTTCATACCGCAAAGCATGCGTCTTATGTACCCGGACGTGATTTCTTAGAGATCGTAACATCTTCCGAAAAATCGAAATCACCCTGGAATGGCGTGCATCTCAATTTAGGTAATCGTCACCCTCTATGACTTCCTATAGTCGACAATAGATGGCGCCCGCGGGTTATTCGTAACAATATATTACGATTCCAGGGGCAACTAGTTGCGAGGGCTTTGCTTTAAAAATGTATTTAATTACTTTTAAATTGAGTACACAGTTTCACGTACCTAACGATTTCTACAAACGATTGTTCGTAAAACATAGAACTTCTTGCTTTAAAAAAATTAACACTGCAATAATCTCTACAGTTACCATTTTATCTTCCAACAACAGCCCTGAATTGAGATATATTGGAACTGTTTTACACTAAATAAAACCGTTATTATGTGCTGTAAGAAAGGCACAGCGATGATGTGAAAAAGCTGCTTGCAATTTTCCGTTTATGTTCGTGTAAATAAATAGCCCAAAAACATACATTTCTGTCTGTGGAAATGTCATGTTGATACGTGCAAATTTGGATTGGACATGTAATTTTTTTCGAACATTTTTGTAAGAATAATGTAAAGTGGGCTTTGACTTGAAAAGTATGCGATCGTTTGCTATCACACTTGAAATGTATCGTCTGGCTCCCAAATTAATCCATGCCTGTATATGATTCCTAAAGCTGAATGTTGAACTGTAATAGTAACTTTTCTCAATTTTTTTTTGCATTGTCTTGGAAGCTATTAGGGCGAAATGACTGCTTTTTTGAATAATATTTATTGCAGTTTGAATTATATCTATCTTTTTTCTTATATCTTGCAAGATGTGACTTTCAGAGTTTATTCTATTTTTTTCTTACTATCTACATGAGTGCTACTTAGTGAGGCTTTTCCTATCTTATACAATGACTTATCACTATTTTGAGCCATATTCGTAGAGATTTGGCCTTTTTTTTTGGAAATTCCTACTTTTTATTAGTTTTATGCCCATTTTATTTTTTGCCGTTTGCCCCAATCTTTTCTAGTTATGACCCCTTTACTTAATGTTCGTACTTACAATAAAAAAATATTTGCACAGTGAGAAAGAAATCACCGTTCCTAAAAACATTTTTTTTTTATCTTATTTTATAATAAGAAGAAACAAACCAGGCTTAAACGTTAGTTATACTTAGCAAATTTCACCTTCGTGAGTCTTGACAAACATTCTTCTACGCTGATTATGTTCGTTATGAGATCATTAACAATCTTTTTAATCCGTTGGTCAGTAATGATATCTTTTTGTTCTCTTTTTTTCGTGTATGGAACGTATATTTACGCCTCATTAAAAATTGTAGCGAACGCTTTCTTCCTTTAAGATATTAATTAATAGAAACAAATTCGGCTTCTTTATTTAAAAAAAAAAAAGCAGATATGCCAATGATCTTAATTCTCCTAGTATAATTTTTCCCTGTTGGGTGTCGGCCAATCCTATTTACCTTTTCGAAAAAAAAACATCCTCGAGTGGTAGTATCTGGAATTATTTCTTTAAATGCATTTATTGCCGCCCATTCAAAATCAGTTTGATAATACACCGGAGAAAGTTTCTTTAATGAGCTTAAAAAATCTTTTGCATGGAACTTGTGTTTTGTAGGGAGTAAACCGAAAATTAAGGGTGCGATAATAATTTCGGGTTTCGAGTAGTAATAGTTTCGAGTCGGGGATAACGACATCTCGGTGTTTGAAATATGTTAAATTCACCTTCAAATGCTTTTTCCTAGCAGCATACAAACGTACTTCAAAAACTTTCACTGTCAAAAAACTGGGTAACACGATAACGACTTCATCATAAATCCGAGGAATAGCCTTATAGTCGGAGCAGACTACTTTTTTTATTTCGCGAGTAATCTTTTCTTGTTTAAACTAAATAAAATCAGGTTGATATTGATGTTGGCTTACCCTTGTGACGGTCTCATCATCTTTATTCTAAGACAACGAAACGCAACGACGATTATGACATTGCCAAATCGATACATGGTTCAGCTTGTTTTTTTTTCCGCCGTAAAACCGAACAGAAAGCTAAAATACAAAAACCACTTTTTTTACGCAAAAAACTTAACGCTCCTTACGCAAATCACAAACGCTTTGGCAAACTGTCATCGGGCGCACACGAAATGAACTGAGGCGCGCCCTGTTATACGAAAGAAGGACAGAAAGTGGGTTTTTGCACTATTTACATAGAAAAATTGAAAATCAAAAGAGCTTCGCTTCTCACATCAACGGTGTGTCTTTCCAGTAGGCATGTAATGATGGAATACATTCATTCCCTTTACTAGTGATTTAATTGAGTACACACCCTTTCCAGTAGTTATTATATATCAGAATTTTGGGTAACAATAAGCTTTTTCAGATTCAGGCTTTTTTGATTTCAAGATTGGATTAAGTATAAAATATTAGTTAGGGGTATTAATGTCGGTACTGTATTGTCAATTTATATGCTGTCATTTTAAAGAAACAAACCTAAGGATAATATTTCCTAAGGTTTTGGAAATGTTTTACATGAAAAATACATTTTGGTATACTTTGTAATATCTGCCTGCCTGCGTAAATACAAGCTATGATATTGAGACTTATCTACCTATATAAAATTATAGTACTATTGTTCAAAGTCTTGGATTATTATATTGGACTTGAGCGGGTTGGGTGGTATTTACTTTTACGCATTTGTAAAAAAAAAGTTAATCACGACATCATTTTTACCGGCACAGTACAGACCGGAAAACGGCCTTATAAGGACAAAAAGTATGTAGTAAATACCGTACAAAATGCGCACACGAAACTGTACCGTAAAGTGTTCTATAAAAGGGAATTAGTGCAATGTCACAAGTCCAGAATTTCAGTCATAGCTGCTAAGATTTACTGTAGACTTTGGAATATTATAATATTGTTTTTCTAATAAAAGTGTAAAGCGATATCGGACTTTGATTTTTTTTTCCCCCTACACTATGCTCCCCTGTCCTAATTATCCCCGTCCTTATGTAATAGCAGAACAGGGCATAGTAATTAGATGTGAACTGAATAGCGGAGGGCACGCCAGACAGCCATTGACACAGTCGCATTCCCTCGCTCTCAATCTCGCTCTTAATTTGTACGCGGCATAAGTTGAACGTTGAAGAACATCGTTCACATCAGGAAGTTAAGTTCTGTCTTAGGGACTTCACAAAAATACTAAGCAATGCAGGAGCTATTTTAAGCATTGGTTCACTTTTAACAACTATCCCTGGATTTAGTGCATGCATTATTAGGAGAATTCGTAACGTGGGTTCAAAGTCGATGGAATGTACCTACCGTAGTCCCACCGAGCAGTGAGACTTTCGTATCATAATCGGCTAATGAAGAATAAATAAGTCGCAACGTCGAGTTTCTCGCTATCAAATTAATATTCAAATCGTACAAGTATATCTTCTTAATTATAAGGAGCATAAAATAAACTTATAATCAATTATATTTTCCCAGAACAGGGTATGAATATTTATGCTGTTTTATTAAAATATACCCAAAGGTGAGAGTAAAGAATTAGCATTTTTGATAGATAGTATTTGTGACCTTTTCTTCTACACTTTTAGACGTCACAGCGCTTTAAGAATGTTCATGATATTTGTGATCATGTCTTGAATCCTGATTCGTGGTAGTTGTCCATTACACGTGTATCCGAAGACTATACCATTCTGTAGCATGTATGTGTAGATATAGAGAATGTATGTTATGTTTATATAAGTTGAGGAGGCGCAGGTTCGGCCGCATATGGAATACTACTCTCACATCTAGGAGCACCCCAGTACCAGCTTCCTCCTCTAGACCACATTCAACAGAAAGCGACTCGAATCATCGATTGTCAGGATATTTCGGATCGGCTTTGGCGTTGCGCTTGGCTTGGCTTCACTCTAAATTCTCTATCGCTTGTATTATGGGGAGTGCTCCGAAGTTTGGACGTGTACCAGCCGCATCTTTCCGCCATCGTTTAACGTGACAAAATTGCCATCATTTGGGTAATTGGCACTCCACCACTGTGCGCTTCTCCAGAAACTTTTTGCCTCAACCAATATGTGGAACAAATTGTACCCTGCCATATTTTCAAACCAATACGACCTTCAAACCTTCAAGAAAAGAGCATACTCCTACCTTAAAGGCAACGAACTTGTGACTCTTGAGTTGCAGGTGTCCATACACGGTGGTAGTCACTTACCATCAGGTGACCCGTCTGCTCGTTTGCTCCCTATCTCATAAAAAAAAATTTGTAAACGTATACTTACACTTACCTATTATGTAGGTATACTTACCTATATCACACACATCGCACTGTCAATCTTAGATATATTAGTGCGTCACTATTCCTCATGTGTCTTGTGGGGTAGGTACCTGTACCTATAGATAGTCGTAATGCGATAACGACTCAAGATTAGATCATATCGATAACATGATCATTACCGTATACGTATAACTTTATATATCGATAAACATCATTGGATGTCGTGTAAGAGGTCTTATTTTGGGCGGACGTCGTACAAAAAAAAATAAAAAAAACTGATTAGCCGGCTTCCCAACAGGTAATCATTATAAACAAGTAGTATTAACACATATAGCGCACACAGTAAGTAACAAGATCAACATCAGTTCGTATTTATTCATGAGGTAAGATAAAGTAATTAAATTAAAAATTATCTAAGACATCACGCGTATTTACCTTTTTTTTTGTGTGGAAACCCCCACGGGTCATCACCTCACCTGAGCTAATGGTGAAGTGGTATGTCGGAATCGAACCGACTAAAACCACACGGTGTTCCGTCACAAGTGGGTCTATTGCAGGGGACCCGGGAATACCTTAAGAAGGAAGCCTCCGGGAACCCCTGCAGACCTTGGCCGCCTCTTGGTCAGTAGGCGGCCACACCACAGAGTACGGGGGCCTTGCCCGCCTCCGGTTTAGAGAGGCGCACGCAGAACACGTCGCGCCACCTCAGGCCTGCTTCTGCTAGGATAACGGACAGCCCTACCCGTTACCCCCAGGCCAGTGCTCATGGAGGCCGGAGGTCGTTGTGCACTCTCCGGCGCCTGGTGCGTCTTCTGCGGGACGGGAGAGTATTTGCGCCGCCTCTTTAGCCAACATCACCTCCTCATGAAATGAGGCAGCGGAATTCCACGCACTCTCGCTGCGAACCATAGACAGAACTATGGTCTCCAGCGAGAGGCTTCCCCCACCTATAGCCATCGCGAGGTTGAGGCGCTGCTGCACCCACGCTGAACACTCCACTAAGGTGTGAAGTGCAGTGTCCTCGCGACAGCCTCCGCAGTGGTGGCACGCAGACGTTGGCTACCGTCCTATACGACACAGGTACTTACCGAAGCAGCCGTGTCCGGTGAGTACCTGCGTCAGACGGTAGGAGAGGCTGCCATGTGGCCTCTAGCCAATCCTCCATGACGGGCCTTACCGCCACAATTGTGGCGTGCCCAACGCGTATTTACCTAAGAGAAAGAGTTAACTTTTCCTAGACATAATTTTTGTTTTTAGTATTGATTCTATATTTTTGTTTATCTTCTTGTTAGTTCATTTATTGCGGTGTATATTCTCTCGAACCATACCATACCTGATATCGGTTCCATTATCTTATTCCGGATTATGAATCTTAGGTACTGTATAATTTAATTTTATTGTTGTTTGTGTGTGGTAATGACATAAAAAAATGTATAAATCTCTTAAATGTATTTTTGACGACGTTTTATTTTTAGAGCAAAATAATAATATAAATAACTAGCTGACCCGGCACACGTTGTTTTTCCATATTGATTGGAGCGCTGTGGTCTATTGACGGCCTATAAAAATAACAAAACACCAACCATTCATTTTCTTAATTCAAAGTACTTCATTAACCTGACATATTTAAAGGCAGTAATGGGCCGGCTCGAAAGGAGTGATATCATGGCCTCACAGAAAACCGGCAGTGAAGCAATGCTTCGTTGTACTTCGCCAAGCGAGTGAGGTTACCTGTGGCCGTAACCCTTCCCTCTCTCTATCTTCCCCCCTATCTCTCCATCTCCCCTGCTCTCCTACTCCCACCTTAAAGGCTGGCAAGGCACTTCTAACTCTCGAGTTGCAGGTGCCCATGGGCGGCGGTAGTCACTTATCATCAGGACCCGTCTGCTCGTTAACCCCCTATTCCATAAAAAAAAAGTTTGATATCGACTTGACGGCAATCGATTATTACAATCGATTATAACAATCGCACTTTCTATTTTTACTGGGTTAAATACTTTAAAATGTTTTTATTGTACTAATGAAAGTAAGAATACTAATATCGCTATTAAAAAACAGGGGTTGATCGTAGAGGGTTGAAAATTCAGGGTTGTATGTATTTTCTAATGCTGTATCATAAAAAAATAAAAAATAAATTATCAAAAAAAAAAAAAAATTAGGGGTGGACTACCCTTAACATTTAGGGGTATGAAAAATAGATGTTGTTCTATTCTCATACCTACCCAATACGCACACAAAATTTCATGAGAATCGGTCAAGCCGTTTCGGAGGAGTTTAATTACAAACACCGAGACACGAGAATTTTATATATTAGATAACCGATTTTTATCATTACTATTTATGCCACAGCATCTCTTTTTATGCTGTGGCAGTAACTTTGTTTGAGTAGTCAATGGTATACCATCTATCGTTATAAATCCTTGGATTGACTTTAAATAAACGTTAGAATATTTTCCTTATTGTATTTCATGTAAAATTGTTATTTTGTTGAACTTTGTAAACTTTCGCTTTCCATGATAATATAATTATGTTGACGGGAATTAACGCGATCACATATTCAAGAGGTATTACATACCTTTGACTTGCCTGACGTTTCGACCAGGTTGCACTGGCCGCAGGCTGGCTGGCTGAGTGGTGCACGCCCTCCGTCGCCGAATACGTGAGGTAGAAGGTTCTTCATCCACCCGCACGTTTTCGATATTTCTGCTTTTTTTTTTCGCCATAAATATACCGTCTCATCTCACATGTCCTACTACAACTACCAACAGTCCCTATTCTGGTGTTTATCCGACTGCGCATAAAACGAGGTGATATGTTTATTATCACTGGATTCCACGATGTAGATAATTTAAAACCATCTTCTCGATTGATCGACGTACAACTCTAGAGTAAAAGTGACGTTCGGTGGAGAGGATTTACGTACGGGGAAATTCAATCCAGTGATTACTGCGTTCATGGAGTGCATGTTTTGCAATCGCTGACCTACTCATCGGTCTTTTCTTTACACCAGCGATATGTTCTTGAAAATATGGCTGTTGTGAAGACTTATTTTTTGCAATCGAAAGTTTAACTAAACAAATTGACACAAGTTTAAACATGTGCTATTTTAAAGAGTTCATATAAAAAACAATAAAACAGGGTAATATTGTCCTATCCAATTTTATTTAATGTTTACGATACCGATACATAAAGTGATTTACTTATTTAGTTTATCGATGTTATTGGACTATTTATCTGGATTTATACTAATTATGATAATAATAAAATAGGTATATCAAAGTAGAAACGATGCTTGTTTTTATCATTTAGTATATAAGCGTGATTAACTTAAGAGACGCGTTGAGGATAAGTTGTTTACGTTGCAGTGCAGGAGGTGCTATAGAAAGGTAATATAGGATTACATATAATCATTATCTCTTTCGTGTCTAATGATCTCATTAATATTAAGACAGTGTTTAGTGTCAACTTGCTTAATTGGCGCGACAGCTCCAACAGTATTTGAAGACGATTGCCGATAGGTGGAGCAATCCACTGCTGGCGCACTGAAACAGTTTACATTGCTAGTCTATGCTACTGTAGTGCGTCCGGATTGGGCTGTTTTACTTCTCTGGCCACCCAATTTGTACATCACTAACACTAGTGTTAACATTGTTAGGTACTAACAAAATGGGCCTAAGTCTGAATTAAATAAATAATTATTATAATATTACTTTACTTTTTAAATTAAACTAGCAACCCGCCCCGGCTTCGCACGGGTAGCAGAGACATCTTCAACAGTCATCATCATATTTCAACCAAACTACACATACCTAAACCTTCCGTATGAATCATTCTATCTCTTGGTGAAAACCGCATGAAAATCCGTTCAGTAGTTTTTGAGTTTATCGGGAACAGACGAAAAGACAGACGCGGCGGAGGACTTTATTTTATAATATGTAGTGATTAACAGGCCTGTTGATCAAAAGACCTTGTGTGATGAGCATGATCATTTGTTCTGTGTCTGGGTGTAATTTATCTATAACTAGCTGACCCGACAGACGTTGTACTGTCTTAACTATCAATATTGAACAACCGTGGCCAACTGTCAAACGACTGACAGTTAGGTAAAGCACTAAGGTTACATTAGAAAAGATAATATGGATAAGTTTTCTTAAATTTTCTAATTTTTCGCTCAATTTTTCTTAATTTTTTCATTAATTTAATTTTTGACAATAACAAACAAAAAAAAAATTATTATCGAAATCGGTCCAGCCGTACACGAGTGATGTGGATTAATTATACATATAGATATGTATGTATTTAGAAATTTATAAGTATATTTATCAGCAGTTTGGTTACCATAGTACAGGCTCTCCCTAGTTTGGGCTTAGACGGCCGTGTGTGTGATGTGATGTGTCAAGTTATTATTACTATAGTTCTGTGAAAAAAAAAAAACATTTCTCACGCTGAGTTTAATGTCTTTCAAACTTTGTCTAATATAATTAGTTATACTTTTTTCTTTCATAAAACATGTTCAAAAATTCTTTCTACTCAATATATTGCTTGAATTTTATGGCCATTTAAATCGTAGACAAGAACATAAAATACCCTATAAGCGTCTTTCGAAGCAAACGGCTTGTTACAACTTACAGCATTTGTAGTGTTAGAGGGCCAGGGCCACCTGTTGCCTTTTATTACCAGATCTATTTATTGTTATGAAATATAACGTAATAAATGACTTGCGAACGTTGAAGTGGAGATAAATCGATTTGCATTAATGATGATGATGGAATGAAATTTGAATGATTTTGATGAATTATAATTGTTTGAACATTAACGATTGATAGTGTGCAGTTTTATAAAATAACACAAACCGGCCAAGTGCGAGTTGATCTCGCGATGAAATGGTTCCTTACGATAAATATAAATGTTTTTTTAAAGAAACTTACCATTGTAATTAAAGAGCATGTTCTCTAATACATTTCAACTGAAAATTTAAGTTTGTACGCACAATATTGAGAGGTTTAGAACGTTATTTAATACTATACACTTCTTATAGATTTCACATCATAAATAAAAAAATATTTGTTAAGGGGAGAGGGAGGTAATTTTTTGAAGTGAAAACTTCTTTAGGCACGTTTGTGCACCTTTGCTAGTGGGAAAAAGCACTGAACTCGTTACCGTTACGCTAATAATACATATATTTATAGATCCACTAGAGGGCGCTAATCTAAACTTTGCGTTTTGTCAGCTCCTTATTAATTAATCCTTAAAAAAATGTGTTTTCACTTCTAACGTGCAGTCCTACGACTGACAGTTTTTTTTATCTTTTAATGTACTTTAAAACTAAAAAAGATTGGAAACTCTTACAACAAGCCTTTTCATTTGATATGTCACACGATACAGTTTCTATATCGAACGTTTCTTTAGAACTAATCTATTTCTAGGATGATCCGGTTTGTCGTCTTTATATCAGCTCTGAGCATAGCCTTGGCGTATAAGAATCCTCACTATGCTCTCGGTCGTACTACAATGGTGCATCTGTTTGAGTGGAAGTGGGACGACATCGCCTTGGAGTGCGAGAGATTCCTTGGACCCAAAGGGTTCGGGGGTATACAAGTAAGTTAATTAAAAAAAAGGAGGTAGAAATAATTAAGAATTCTGAGTTTTTGCTGTTGGTCGTTATGAACTGTACCTATATCTAAAATTTGCTGAAATATACAAAATATCCTGGACAGTACATGCTTAAATAGAAAAATCGTGTTTTTTACCATTCTAGCTCTACTATGTATCACTAGACTTTAAAATGAATCACCAACGATCTCAAAAATCGTTTTCAAACTTTTCAATGTGTGTGTATGAAACAAAATTATGATCACAGTATTCTGAAATCAATAAATTAGGTCTTCCCCAGGGCACAGATAAGATAATAGTTACTTCGTGATCCAATGTTTAGGTCCTATATTACATGCCAAAAGTAATACATGCATGCTAAAATTTATTAAATTCGCAGGTATCTCCTGCTAATGAAAATGTGATAATTTGGGCTCAAAACCGGCCTTGGTGGGAGCGTTATCAACCTATATCCTACGGTCTGGGGACCCGTTCAGGTAACGAACAGCAGTTCGCTGACATGGTACGACGATGCAATGACGTCGGTGTTAGGTAAGGCGGGATATTATTCCTTATCATCTAAATTCAATTGGGTTATTGTTATGAATTTATGTTGATAAGTATTTCTATTTCTTGTGAATCATTAGCCACTTCTTTGACGACTTCATACCCTCTTTCTTCTACTTCTCCTGTTCTAATACATATTGCAGTGATTTATTATCATTTATTTAGTACCATAAAACTTTCAAAGAAAAGAAAAAAGAAGTTCATTATTCATGTTAATGTTTGTCTCTTAGAATTTACGTGGATGCGATTATTAATCACATGTCAGGCGAACCACCAGACAATATTGGTACAGGGGGCAGCACAGCCATCTTCAATCAGTGGTACTATCCCGCTGTGCCTTATACCAGAGACGATTTCAATTGGCCTCTTTGTGGTATCAATGGCGAAGATTATGTCAACTCTGCAGAAAGAGTGAGTGATTATTATGTTTCATTAATAAAATAATTTATTAAGCTGTGTACGTTAAAGCATATTTGCCATACATAATGAAATCAAATGTAGCTTACATAAGTAAGTAAGCAGGTCCTAAGACCTAGAAAGTGGAATGATTTTGGGGTCGTTCTCTCTTTTTCTATAGCTCACCTATGTTTGCCCCCCCCCTCTCCCGCTTTACTAAGGGAAAGTTGAATTATGTCTGACTCCTCCAATATGTTTCTGATAGATATCTGACACATTTTTTTTTTTCTAAATAGCAATCACTAATTCACGGTTGCGCTAGTCGATATTATTTCCATACGAACTTAGGAGAGTTATTACAATTATTGCCTGGTTGTTATACACAAGATGTATAGTCGTAAACAGAAAAGTAACATTATGTGAAAGCATAAAAGCAGGCAAAGATTTGTATTTCAACGGACTGAACTGTAGAACAAAAATGAATGATTCTAACACCAGACTACCAATCCACAAGATGATAGCTATATAATTTTTAACATATTTCCTGTATATATTTTTTAAGGAATTTAATACTATAACATCATTTAAAATTATGCAATTTATACACATAAGAGGAACCGGCCGCAAATCCAAAGCTTTACCGTATTGACAAAAGAATTTCAATGTAAATCATGATTTTTAAATGCAGGTACGCAACTGCGAACTTTCCGGACTAAAAGACTTGAACCAAGGCTCCGAACATGTGCGTAATATGATTGTGAATTACATGAACCATCTCATTGACTTGGGTGTTGCTGGATTCAGGTAGCTAATTACTTTGTATATTGAAACCAGTGCTTTTCATTTCCGCTAGGACTGAATTTATCGGAGTATTTTTTTTATAGGATTGATGCTGCGAAGCACATGTGGCCTCATGATCTCAGGGTCATTTACGATCGTCTACACAATCTAAACACAGGTCACGGTTTTCCTTCTGGTGCTCGACCTTACATCTTTCAAGAAGTTATAGATTTTGGCGGTGAGGCCATCAGCCGTGACGAATACACTCCAATTGGTGCTGTAACGGAGTTTCTATTTGGCCTAGAACTCTCTAGAGCTTTTCAAGGTGGTAATCAACTCAGATGGCTGACCAGTTGGGGTCCTGCTTGGGGTCTATTACATCCGAATGATGCGCTTACTTTCATTGATAATCATGATAATCAAAGAGGACACGGTGCTGGTGGCAATATCCTTACTTACAAGCAGGCAAAGCAATACAAGGGTGCTATCGCGTTTATGTTGGCTCATCCCTACGGTTACGCCCAGCTTATGAGTAGTTTTCACTTCTATGATACTGAAGCTGGACCTCCGATGGATAGCAAAGGCAATATTATTTCTCCAGCAATTAATTCTGTAAGTAAATTATATCGTTATTGTGATCATTTGATTCCAGTTATCAGAACAGGTAGATGACTAGTGGTAATTTTAAAAACCTTATTAAGAAACATAATATATATGAAGCGGAAGTAGCATCAAGGCAAAGGCGTTGGACTTGCGAGCCTTTACAGCCTCTAACACAATACTGACTTGAACCCATTCGAATATAATGCAAGCGGTTTAGCTTACTTGGAGGCAAAGGTCTGATCCTGTTCGCTTTTACATAAGCCATCCGTGAAAGTGAAACAAGTGACGAAGTTTCAGGCTCCCTGTACACTTTAGAATTACAGATCTTTGTTTAGGGAGTTTAGTTTGGCATTTATGGCTATCGTTGGGTTAAAATAATTATAATTTTTTTATTGCTTTTTACGGGGTGACAAATTCTTAAGCTTTCGTAAAGTATACACATCTACATTTCAGTACTTATATTCATATGAACTTTATTATTATTCAGGATAACACTTGTGGTAACGGCTGGATTTGTGAACACCGCTGGCGTCAGATTTATGGTATGGTGGCCTTCAGAAACGTCGTAGGTAATACAGGAGTCAACGACTGGTGGGACAATGGCAGCAACCAGATCGCTTTCTGCAGAGGTGGACAGGGATTCGTTGCGTTCAACAATGATCTTTGGAATCTCAATCAGAATTTACAGGTATGACATTATTGTACGTGTAGCAATAATTATATGATTGAAAATGAATATATTTCCAACAACAACAATATAATAGGCACATCATGATTCAATGGTTTTTTTAGTTAGCACTACATCAATGTTCAGTGTATAGCAATTCCTTAGCCTGTGTTTAACAACAATAATAATAATGGATTTTACGACAGGGCTGGATTAAGGAGGTCTAAGGGCTGTCGCCTCTTTTTATGAAAGTCTTTATTTTTTTCTAATAGAGACCTGAAGTTTGGCAGTTTGGTAATTTATAGGTAGGAGGTTTTGAGGTAATGACCTCATAACGGATTTTGTGACAGGGCTGGATTAAGGAGATATAACCGGAGACTTTCGGCAGTTTATGTGAAAGTCCTCAAATAAATTGTAGGTAATACGAAGTTCACAGGGTCATCTAGTATTCTATAAATAGGTGTTTACAATCGCTTGACTGATGGAAGAATGAATAATCCATTAACTTTGTATTCTTTCTTTAGACGTGCCTTCCAGCTGGTAGGTACTGTGATGTGATTTCCGGGGAGAAGATCGGAAATAACTGCACTGGTAAGAGTGTCACTGTTAGCAACGGTGGACAAGCCCACATTAGTCTGGGAGCTAACGAGTTCGACATGGTGCTAGCTATCCATGTTGGACCTGAAGTAAGTAATCATTAGCTTTGATTAAAATCAACTAGATTAAAAAATATCAATATCTTATCTACTGGCTATTCATTTTGAATATTTAACATGTTAATTACTTGTGAATTTTTCAGTGTAATCATTATAAGCCATATTATATTATCTATGTTTATGTGTTATGAAGTCGTTGGTTAAAGGTGGCACAACGACGTTCTTTGTTTGTTCTATGTTCAATACTGAACATCCATTGGCTAAAATTGTGATGTTAAGGGTCACCTCACTAAATGCCCATGCAATCAAAAGCCGTTTTGATAGGTTTTCTCCTAGCTTTTTAAAAAGGTATTATAAATATTGCTAGGGATTAAAAAATAAATGCTTGAACTATCGTTGTATAGAGTTCAACACCATGACAGGTCAACATATTATATACTGGTAGCTTTTTAAACCTTTTTCACATTATTTAAAAAGCAAAATCTATCTGATCCAATTTTTTTTTCACCAAAACTCGTCTGGCTATTAAACAAAAAACATATTATAGAAAATTGTTTGACAAACATAGTAGAAAATGGTTCTTAACTGTTTTTTCTTGCCTATTTATGTATAGAAGAAGATAATACAAAAAGTAATTTGCTGTTATTATTATTTACTAGCAGCGCCCAGCGGTTTCACACGCGTAAGTCCCGATCCCGTGGGAATGTCGGGATAAATAGTAGCCTATAAGTTATTCCAGGTCTCCAGCTATCTACATACCAAGTTTTATTGCAATCGGTTCAGTAGTTTTGGCGTGAAAGAGTAACAAACATCTATCCATCCATCTATCCAAACTTTCACATTTATAATATCAGTGGGATTAGTGGGATTAAGTGTTCCTGTGTCTCGTATTCCCATTCCCTTGCTGCTGTCTTTTCTTCAGCATACGTTCCTGCCATTCCAATTCTCCTTATAATGCAATTTATAATATATATATATATGTTTTGTTACAGTCAAGGCTATGAAGACCTTACAATAAAAACTGCTACCGGAGACCAAAAACCACCATGAAAAATACAGTTGTTTGTAATTAAGAAAAATACCTGAACTATGTTTTTTGCGCTATAAATGATCACAAATGGTCGAAGTAAGCACTTACAACCAAATAATAATGTACCTACTATGTTTAAAAGACATACTTTCTTGTGGTGAAGGAGTACAATCATGTCACTGCCACAGTATGACTGAATAATAGTACTGTATAATACAGTTTTTACGAATGTAGTAAATCAATGTATGTTTATAGACTACCTGGTGTATATTAGAATGTCGCAATATATAAGGTATTCAAATATTTTAACATAATGACTGTGATTAATAAATTGTTCAAATACCTACTTGAGTTGTCTTTTTTTTTACCCTTTCTAAAGTAGTCTACGTAATTTAATGTTATTACTTATTTAAGCTTTGTATTTACTTGTCTCGGTGACCGGTACTTAAATAATTAAACAAATTTGTTATTTTGTGTTCTCATGTAAGTGGTTTCATGAAAGTCTCTTTTCTGATACTGTAATATATCTACAAAAAATTAAATGGTTTTGAAAATAAGCATAGTATTTATTGCTTACTTAATACGTATGTATGGACTAAGCGCTCGTGTACACGATGCCGCCGCCGGCGCCGCGCCGACACGCGCCTCTACTGTGTATACTTATACGTCCGCCACCGCGCCGCCACCGAACCGCCAAGCCAACACTAACTTCTTTTTATTCGTTAAATTGGACATATCCGTGCGAGTGCGACACGTGTGCTCTTCGTAGCTAGCCATGTATTACTAATAATTTGAACTGTCTAGTAGTATGGTTAAATAAAAAATAAACCCCAACACCGCCATTTTGTAGTGACGCCGATTTCGGATTTGAAATTTATCATAGTGTATAGTTTTCTACTAGTCTAGCATTTGATACCCATATTGCGGGAGTTGTGAAAAAATATGTAAACCGAAATTTTGTGGCGACGGCCATTTTGGACCGATTTTCATCAAGCATAGCTAAGAACACTCCCAGCTAATTCACCTTTCAAACAAAAAAACAAAATCAAAATCGGTTCATCAGTTCGGGAGTTACGATGCTACAGAAAGAAGTTCCAGGGATTAACAAACAAAAAATCAAACATTATATTATATTAGTAACTAGCAACCTGCCCCAGCTTCGCAGGGGTACAAATTATACACCTAAACCATCCTCATGAATCCCTCTGTTTATTAGTGAAAGTCGCATGGAAATCCGTTCAGTAGTTTTTCATTTTTTCGCGAACAGACAGACAGACGCGGCGAAGGACTTTTTTTGTGTGTAGTGAAGATTAGATGACTGTACGTACCTAGTACAGCTGGTTACCAATACTTACCAAACATACTGGATTAATTAACAATGATGGGAAATTCAACAGACTTAATCGTACCCATTTAAAGAAAGCGCCTTAAATTCTCGAAAATATTATCGTGACACGTCTCACGAGAGGAGAAGTTATAAAGACCCTTAAGTAGGAGAGCGTGATGCAAAACAGCTTTGGTCACGATAAATTACTAGCGGCAAATACTGATTTCACCCGGTTTGAACAATATTGAACTATGTCCATCTAGTATTATCTAACTTCCAAAGATAAACACAAACATACACACAGTATTTGTGACTGTGTGTATGTTTCTTATAATTTCAGCATACCTACAATTTAATAAACCCTTCTATAATACTATAAATAATATTTTGATTTAGATGTAATACTCAAGCTAGAAAATCCGTAACTATTGATATTAGCCATTGAACAAATTATAGTATTTATGTGAAGTTAGTTATTAATAAAAAACTGACACTGAAAAAATATGAATTTGCTAGAAGCGACATATCGCAGATACGTTATCATGTAAATAATTATGCTGTAATAGTTAAATCTATGCCCCCTAAAGCTCCTGTGCATTCGCCTTATCTGAGATATTTTTTCGCATATTATTTATCTTTTGATACCCATTTAATCAGTAGCTGTCTTAAGCAGATATCGTAAACATCAGGATTGTAATTTTTAAATAAAAATACGATTTCTTTACCTTCCTTTGCAGGATCTAAATTAATAATCGCAGTATTTTCGATATAGAGTAGGTTGATAGATATGCTCACTTTAGCACTTGAAACCTACACATATTCATTAGGTAGTATTGTTAATTGTATTATGTAATGTGTAACAAAGATATAGAATTAACAAAATATATATTTAGTTATTACAGTAGATGAACATCAAATTTCACGTGGAGAAGGTATTTTCTAGGTCCTCGATATTTTACAGATCATAAAAAGTAAACAGTTTCTGAAAATTCTATCAAAAACTTGAACGTCACTATATTTTTATCTTAAACACAAACAACTAACCAAGTATCCGATTCAAACAACAACTCTCAAGAAAGATAACAGATTTAGAAGTACATAGTCCACGATCGGTTATTGTAGAACTATTGCACAGCTGTCAGTGAACAACGTCTGATGCGTCATTTAACGCTTATTACCGAAGTGTATATATATTTATGGCTTTTACTAAATGTGTGCTATTTAAAAACTAAACAGCAGCTACTTGATGGGCTTTTAAGCTCCGTGTCTGTGATATTTACCGGTTTTTATGGTAAATAAAAGTGTAGCATTAGCGACATACCTAACGACTGCAAAAAAAGGTAGTGCCTAATATTTACATTTTGCGGATTAGGTATTACATAAATCAGTTCCTACGATCTAATTGATATGTTCAATCAGTATGTGACAAGAATGTATTTATTACTAAAGTTGTTTTCGATTATGTTTTGAACACTCATTACTCTAAAGATTATGGCAAATCATCATGTACATAGATATTCAAAAGTCACTAACCGGAACAACATAATATGTACCTAAAGTGTATGTGTATGTACGTATGTACGATTATAATGTATTTAATGTGTTCTGCATTCAGAAAACGCAGAAAATTTAAAACTATCATATTCTCCAGAAATACAACACACTTAAAAGAACATTAAATTTCAACGACATACTCGTATATTGAAATATAATAATTTTTTTTTTTTTTTTTTTTTTTTTTTTTTGATGTCGAGGTGGAAGATCCTCATGGATGTCCTCCGCCCTAATGGGGGGGGGGGGGGGCGAAGGGGTCTGTCGGACTCTTACCGACTAAAAACCACCCCGGTGTTCCACTGCTTGCCCATGATCGGGGGGAGCGAGAATCGCCATTGCATTCTTCCGCAACCCCCGACAGGCATTGACCCGTCTCACCTAAGACGGGTCCCGTCACCCGGTGCGACCGTCACCCATCGGTCACACTCCTCTGAAAGGCGCGCGCGGAACACTGCGCTCTGCCTCTCGGGCCTGTATCTGTTCGGACGACGACTTCCCCAAAAGTTCGTCGCCCGCAGGCCGATTCCTACGGTGGCCGGAGATCATTGAATGCCCTCCGGCGCCCGGTGCGTCTACTGCGGCCAGAGAGAGTTGTGCTTCGCTCTCTCTCCCGTTCAGCCGCCTCCTTTGCGGACATCACCTCCTCGCAGAAGGCGGCGACAGCGTTCCATGCACTCTCGCTCCGGATCATGGACAGAACCACGGCCGGCAAATTGAAATATAATAATGAACTGTCTTAAGTTAACTCTCGGATAAATGATGTAATATAATAATAGTTTATTGATGCAAACGAGTTTTTACAAATTGCTCTTTTCTTAATTTGAACATGATTACATTATTATTTGTTTTACAATAACAAAGAGATTAGCGTTGACGACTGTAGTAGTAATTAACTGTGTTATAGTCGTCAGCGTCCGCCATCGGAGATAGTACATACCATTTCAAACATGTTATACTTTCAATTTAAAGTTACACAGTGTTGGTGTATGTGAGTATGTGTCTGTTGGTGCGTGCGTGTGCGTATGTGTCTGTGTGTGTGTGTGTGTGTTAATGTACCTTTTACAAGTTCTATACAAATAAATAAATTTGAAATGTCCGTCTGTAATGTCATAATGTTTTACTACATGCATCTGAATGTTTACACGGTACTCATATCAAAAACAAATATTTTACACATTTTTGTCTGTCTGTCTGTTTGTTCCGGCTAATCTACGGAACGGGTGGACCGATTTCCAAGGGACTTTCACTGGCAGATAGCTGGCGTTATAAGGAGTAACTAAGTAAAGTTTAGCTTTGATAAGTATATTTCTTTATTAGGACCACAACAAAATCAGTTGTTATGACATTGTTGTCAATGTCAATGTCATAATGACAGTTTTTTACTGTGGAGGAACGAGTCTCATGTTCCTCCAACACAAAGGGAGGATCCTCCGACCAGGCGAGGTGATCATGCCTGGCGGGCCGCGGCCCAACGGTTGATGTTGGGAAGTTGTATATATACTAATCGGCGCGAGAACTTTCATAGCGCGATGCAGGATTAGTAGCTTGTAGATGTTTCTTATTGCTGTATGTGGAAGTCGCCACATTACTAAGTGCATCTGAATGTTAACACGATACATTTGGTATACAAAAAAAAAATATATTTTACATTTTTGTCTGTCTCTCTGTCTGTTTGTTCTGGCTAATCTCCGGAGGGTTCAACGATTTCCACGGGACTTACTTATCTAGCGCGAGTAAATTAGGATATTTTTATATTGAAAAAATTATTAGGGTTCCGCGATTTGATTCGCATATACCTACCTAGCTAAACACCTAAAAGAGATAGTTTCATTCCAAGGTACACACTTACGTATGCCAAATGCCTATCTTCTTAGAGATTGAAGTATCTATGCAGAGATTGTGAAATAAAATAGTTTTCTTTAATATAAGTTTCATCTACGTAGGTACTACTAAGTAAATACCTAGCCTAGATTTATTGAAAACTTCATTTGTTCACAAAAGTAAAGTAATAGGCACATAACTGGTTATTAAATATTTAGACTAATTCTTCTTACAGAAGACAACCCTAACGTCATCAGAACAGATAAGAGTTATGCGATAGAAAGAGAGGCAAGTTTTAGGTTAATATAACTAGTTGGTAATTAGCGGTGTGCGATCTGAATTGAACATTATTGTGTCGGAGCAAGAGTCGCTATTTATTTAAATGGTATTGCGAAGAGGTCCTTTTGTACTGGTACTATTATGCATTCTGTGGCCAAGCACAAACCGTAGACTTGCATTTTGTTAGGGGTAAGGAGCAAGAACAGTCCTATGTCGATTTATCGGAAGAACTCTAGTTTTGTTCCTCCTGAGTATTGGTTCAAAGTAAATACTTTTAAGCTTACGTAAAATGACTCTCATGACAAATAGCTGACGAACCGTAAGCACGGAAATCTCTCTATACAGGAACTCAGTGCTATATCTACGTGGCGTTCTAAGCATAACTTTTAATATCGCTCGTTGAGCTCGTTCAAGTAGAAGTAGAAGTGTTGAACCAATTCCACCCCATACTACAATACAGTGTTAGAGTAAACTCTGGACAAGGGCGTAGTAAACACGCACTAAAGTATCTATATCAGCTGAATTTCGGAGCTTCTTAAATATTGGTATGAGTTTTCTAAGGCGACCAGTTAAATGATTGATATACGGCGACCAATTCAAAGAGTTGTCTACTATAAGGCCTAAATACTTCATCGTGCAGGTCACACGTATGAGCTTTGACTTGGAAACTAGGTGGTGGCTGTGTGTTTGCACGGAGAGTAAAAGTCATGTACGTAGTTTTATTCACATTTAAAGTTAATTGATTATTTTTCAGCCACCTTACAACTTCTCGAAGAGCAATCTCAGTTTACCTTTTAGTTTCTTCCCAATTTTTTCCGTGTATATTCAAAGCTGTGTCATCAGCATAGGTGATAACAGTTTGTCAGCAATTTCCTGCACAAACTGTTGACATATATAAGAAAGAGAGTAGGCCCAAGACACTACCGTGCGGAACTCCAAATGATAGAGATGTATGTTCACTCATGCAATCTCCAGTTTTAACACACTGGGATCGGTTTGAGAGGTATGAACGAAACATATCGAGTGCAATTCCACGAATACCTATAATTTCTACTTTACGAAGTAGGAGAAGGACAGAAACAGTGTCGAACGCCTTTGATAAAATCAAGGCAAACACCAATAACCTTTGAGGAGTTATCAAAGTTCCTGGCGATCCCCTCTGTATTTGCCAAAGTTGCATCCTCTGTAGACTTACCTTTCATGAAACCATGTTGGTTCTTGGCTATAATATTATATTTTTCGAGGTATATTAAGAGCCTATAATTCAACAAGTTTCTCTAAAATTTTTGAGATGACTGTAAGTACAGATATTGGTCGGTGATTTTCCACACTGTTTCTGTTTCCACTTTTATAAATCGGATGCACCACAGCTCTTTTTAAACTATCCGGGAAGATCCCAGTGGTCAAACACAGATTACACATCGAATCGCTTCAATCTCCCCACTATCCGTTTTGAACAGTGCCATGGAGTCCCTCAAATATCGCGCATCAACGTTTGTATATTGAACACTGGACTGTTGAAAACTACTATTTGTAATAAAACTGGCTAATTTTGTACCTATTCCTAGAAAGTAATCATTAACCATGTTCAAGGACTCATACGGATCCTGAACTAGATTCAATTAAGAATTCGGCGGAGGTGTAGTTTTTTTTAAAGTTCACGACTTTATTAATTGTATTCCACATACCCCTAGGATTTTCTAAGTTTTTTTTGTAGGTTAGTTTTCTCATAAGCTGTTTTTAATTTCTTCAGAAGATTGTTGCAGTAATTGCGACACCTTCTGTAGGTTACTTGTAAAATACCGTTTTGTAATATCAAATCAAAATCTTTTTATTTCAGACAACAAGGCCCATTTCTTCTTAGTATTAAGCATCTTAAAAAAATATGTTAGTATAACATTGCCATACAATTAAATTAAATTATATATTTTTAAATTAGATTTTAAATTAAAATTAAAATAAGTTGATTATTAATAATTTGGTAGATTCAACAAGCTACGTGTAGCTTAGATATATATATCTTTCTTAGATTTCGTATGTAATTTGTCTCTATTTCTGATGCATCTCAACAAGCTAGGTGTTATCCACGGCTTAATACAACGTTTTCGGTGTGGAATGGTTATTTGTTTGGAGTGATCAGAAATAGCTGCATAAATAATGGTAGCCAAGGCGTTTGCTGCAACATTTGCATCTGTCGCAGTATAAACTGAACTAAAATCTGTATTCGAGAGGGTCTGAGTTAGAGATGGAAAATCAACTCTCAGACGAGTTATGCGATGTTACCCAAGTTCTAATCTTATTTTTTAATAGTATGGTGTGAGGGAAAACAATGTTAAATTCATAAATATCTCAAACACTCCTGAACATTGCTCTGTCCTAAGTACCAACTTGCATTTAAAGAAGTTCAGGCAATAAATACACTTTCACAGCAAGTCCTCCGTGACGGTCAGCAAAATATATATCTTTTCAACTCAATGACGTGAGGTCAACGTGTTTTATCACATAAAATGTCAGTAAACACCAAAAACAAAACCTGATG
This sequence comes from Callimorpha dominula, assembly GCA_949752705.1. Lineage (NCBI taxonomy): Eukaryota > Metazoa > Arthropoda > Insecta > Lepidoptera > Erebidae > Callimorpha > Callimorpha dominula. The sequence continues at coordinate 16,816,140 of OX457000.1, forward strand.
TCATAGCTATAAGAGTCAAATTAGTGTTTCGATGTGGTCTCAAATACAAGAAGAAAATGGTTTTTGAATGTGAACTGAAATAATTTCTTTATTTTATTGAATGACCGACTTTTTTAATACAAAATGTTTATTCACGGAAGTCAAGATTAGAGTTTTCAAGACGTCAAGTAGAGTACAGTTTTCAAATTAATAAAAAAAAAATCAACGTAAAAAATATTAGAATAGGAACAAATCTAAATAATGCCATTACGAAGGAAATGAGTAATGTGAATTGGCCCCACCCGACTCCAAATTAAAGCGTTAGAGTCAGGTCAGGTACTTTATACAAACTTAGGTATACTAATTTATACGGTTTATAAACACATCCAGCTAATTAAATGCAAATATTTATACATGAGCTCATATCTGGGCTCCGATCACAATCAAATTACGTGCACACGCATTAGTTTAGAATTACTTGCATTTTCAGGGAGATATTTTCAGTAAATGTTACATTAATCATCTACTCGGGAACGACTAAATAGCAATAACTGGAAAAAGACTACTATTATTTTTGATTTTGCAGGAATGCAGCATTCGATTCTATTCTCAATTACTTAATTCTAAACATAACTATTCTAAGTACTTGTGTACTTAGGATAGTTTTAGGGGGAGGAAGACATTGCATATCTTTGTTTGTACAAAGATGTGCAGCGTCTTCCTCCCCCTTTAACCAAGTCCTCAGTCCATCTAGTGGGAAACAGTCCCACGATGAAAATATTCTCGCTCGAGAACATTTTCTTGACGTTGACGGTTTTTAACCATCGGAACAGGTCACTAGTAGTATATCCTTATTTCTCTATTCATCATCATAATTTCAGACATAGTCCACTGCTGGACGTAGGCCTCCCTTAATGACTTCCAAGAAGACTGGTTAGAAGCGGCCTGCATCCACAGACGGCCTGCGATCTTTACTAGACCGTCTGTGTACCTCGTTAATCGACGTAACTCCTACACTGCGCTTTCCTGTTACTACGTAGTGTTTTTTTAAATGTTGTGCGGAAATTGTTATTTGTTTGTTTAGATAAGTCATCGGTTCTATTCAATAACCTGTATCGTTGCGAAAGGAAAAAAGATGTTGATTTCACATTTATATATTTAGCAATACAAACCAAACCATTACAAAATTATGACCATTACAAAATCCGACTTTAAGCAAATTCTGACTAACTGAAAACAATGCGTTAAAAATATGGTCTTAACTATTTATATTTGAGAACCATTATGTGCACGATTTAATATACGTATTTATAAATTTAGAGTAATTTATAACCAAGTAACGTCATGCAAATTGATTGGTGTGAAACACTGAAAACACATTACGACACTGCTAAGATGGGATAAGAAAACTACGTAAACAACACATAGAACTTTCAGCACATCAAATTTTTATTTTGTATATCGCAGTTGATTGTTTATCAGGATTTATACTAATTATTGCGATATCCTATATCAACAAAGAAAATCTGTATAATCTTTTATCTATTAGTATATAAGAGTTGAATGTTGGTGTAGATCAGCAGATCAGTGAATTTTACACAGTAAAAGTGCCACCCACTGAGAAGGTGAGTGAAAATTCTACAATTTTCATCTCATATTATAATACTAGTTTATTTTATCTCTCTATTCAGATTACGTACCTACTCTAATAATTTCATTTCTTCACTTTAAACCTTATTTATACTATACTTATACACATTTAATTTGATTCGAGAATTCTTTGACACACAAGTCAGCACATTGACATTCTAATGGTTGAACTTTAAATCTTGAGTGTTAAGGTAATTATAAATTAAGTCAATTTTCAAACCAATAAAAACCGGCGAAATGCATATCTGAATTTACAACATAAGCCTTTTTTTATATTGTTTTATTGAACATTGCACACGGACAAAGTTGAGAGACTTACCATGTTATTTGAAGACTATAGACTTTTAAGAGGTTTTCCTGTAATCTATGTATTTGACTTTCTTAAATGAAGAACTATTTTCTGTATTCAATTTAAAATTTTACATGCAATGAGGATAAATAACTTTCAAACTATTGATCTTAAAATTATGAAAGCTCTCAGCATTTTTTCATTCTTGATCTTTCTTGTTTACTCTAAAGTAAGCCAAAGATCTGACTTTCTATTGGTCTATAGAAGTTCGTCGATGGGATCGACGAAACGAACGAATTTTTAAATATCGTTCTTGGATTTCTGATTTTGAAACCTGTACCGTACAGGTTGACCAAAGTCATGAACCTTATGTACTAAATTGCTTATTTTTCAGTCTTGAGTTTTTATCGTACCCTGACATTGAAAATTGAGATTAAAAAGTAAAATTTATGCAGAACATTATTACATTAAAAATCGTTATTTCCATGTTTATTTGATTGTAATATGTTGTCCGACTTGGACTGCTTTTCTGTTATTTATTATGAGATGAGTAGAATCGATAAGTTAACAAAATGCTGTCTTTCTAGGATGATCCGTTTCATCCTGCTGATGTTGGCCGTTGGTCTGACTTTGGCCTACAAGAATCCTCACTATGCTGCCGGCCGTACAACAATGGTGCACCTGTTCGAGTGGAAATGGGATGACATCGCCGCGGAATGCGAGAGGTTCCTTGGACCTAAAGGATTTGGTGGTATTCAGGTAAGTTTGTATCTTATTGTGTTAATTTTCTTTTCAGTAGGCTGCTGCTAACTATAATGTAGCTTATTATTTATCTACTCTACTGTAATAAACGAATGAGGTCCTCAAAATTTGAAGTTTGGATCTTTTATGTTATCTTTTTAGTAATCGACTTAATGTTTTCATAGCAAATAATGAAGTAAATTTTGATAGCTGGTAATTTTAATCAATCATGTTAGATGTTATTTATGACCTTTAAAACGCATTATTTGCTATATTTAGGAAGTTTTTTGATAGTTTAATAAAACATAACAACAAGAACCAATTATATGATATCTTCAATCTACGGTCATTGAATGAAGATTTTATTATAACAGGCCTTTAGTGGCAATTTTGACATATTTACAAAAATGTGTATGAGATGTATATTTATGTCCGTTAACTTGACTCAACTAATCTAACAATAAACATAACGGTATCTGGCAACTCAATTTTAATCGATTTAATTTTTATCTTTTAATACCAGTACAATTTGACTAGCTTTTGTTTATCAAGTGTTCACTTATTGCTACATAGATAACTATTAGTTATCTATGTAGCAATAAGTAAATTAAGAATGTATTTTTAAAAACAAGCTTATGGATGTTATGTACCAATTGGACTATAGAGTAAAAAGAAGATCGATTCGGTATCAGCTGCTAAGAGTCCTGACGCTGAAATTTGTACATGATTTACAAATTCTCTAAAATAAATCAGATAAAGTTCTTAGTACTTGTTAAAATTAATCTACCAAATTCAAACACGACGAGGTTATGCTTAATAGATAAGGAGTTCATAATTATCGCTCCGGCTAAATACAAAGTTAAATATTGTGCCAAATGCATCGGAATCGGTTTGAGGGAACTGGTAAACATTCTTTTGCAGGATTTGACCACATAGTAACACTGAAAGTTAAACAAAATGGATAATAGAAAGACATTTAATAATAATAGGACATTGACCTTGAAAAATGAATTACCAATTCAAAAAGCGGATAATGTCAGTCTTAGAAAAGAAAATAATTTATCTCTAAAATTTTCAGATTTCTCCTCCCAATGAAAACTTGATAATTTGGTCTCAAAACCGTCCATGGTGGGAACGCTACCAGCCTATTTCCTACCAACTGACTACTCGTTCCGGTAATGAACAACAGTTCGCTAACATGGTACGAAGGTGCAACAATGTTGGTGTCAGGTTAGTCTTCCTAATTCTAATCTTAAGTTATTTTCTTTTACTATATGTATTTCTAATTTGTTCTTTCATTTATGTTGCTACAAAAACAAACAAGCTAAAAAATAACGCCGCTGGTAGACACCCGACGGTGCTGTTATTAAACCATTGTTAGTGAACAAGCATATTCGGTTAGAGCACAATGTTCTCCTTAATTAATCCATTCATGAGCCTAAAATATTGAATAAACTGGTTTAACAGTAAATTACCCAAAAAAAAGTCGAAGGCATCATAGCTGGGAAAGCTGAGAACTGGTTAATACAAAAAAGAGTATTCATGTTCTATCTTTTACATAGACTAAAGATTATCTTTAATGTTTGTTCTTACAGAATCTACGTAGATGCAATCATCAACCACATGACTGGTACTTGGAACGAAAACGTGGGTACTGGCGGTAGCACAGCAAACTTTGGTCAATGGCATTATCCCGCTGTGCCCTATGGCTGGAATGATTTTAACTGGCCTCACTGTGTAATCTCTGGGAGTGACTATGCCAACAATGCCCACAGAGTAAGTATTGATTTAATTTTTCTTTTTTTTAATAAAGAATACTCTCGCATTAGGAATATTTCTGTATCGCGGGGCTTCACAATTATTTGAACAATGGACTCAAAGAACAGCCAGACTCGGATCAACTATTTGTGAACCACACAAATTTTTATCATGTTTGGGATTTGAACCCAGAACACTCGGCGCGGTGTAGTGGCGAGGCGATCACTAAAATTAATGCGCCATCCGTGCAGTTTTCTAAGAGTATGTAGTTATAAATCATTAATTTGTAATATCAAAGAATTATACCAATTTGATATTAGTTGACCAAAGAGACCAAAATTTATATGATCAGCTGATTTTTAAATGGTGATAATTAGAGATCGGATATTCGGATGCATATTTACCTAAAGTTGAGAAGTTTTCTATTATGGAAAGCACTTTTTTATCGAAAGAATCCCGCGATTCCAGGAAATTCAAATTTACGTGTACCTATACTCCGTGAGATGTAATAAACCCCAGTTTGACACAAATGACACTTGCTCTGTTACAACGTATAATGGTTGCTTTTCCTTATTACGTTGTACGAAATAAATACGAAGTAAATATGCATCCGATTATCCGATCTCTAGTGATAATAGAAGTAATGTTTGTCATAATAATATAAGGGATTTTGTTAAGGTATAAAACTTTTTAACGGACTGACTTTCTTCTCGTATCTACCACATAAAATATCTATCTCGTATCTAAAACAAAAAAATATATGTACTATTTAAAATGTTTATCTTTACACATTTCAAAACGGAGGCAAAATACCTAGAAATTTAAACGGTCGTAACTTGTAAACAGATAGCTTTTTAAAAAAATCTAATTGTAACTGCATGCTAGAGTCATGCCCTTTCATGCCGCGTTCCAGTAAACAGAAAACGATTCGTTTTGCTTACGGACGGTTAAGTTTTCATTGAAATTTCAACGAAATTTTTCCGTCGGCGGCATTAGTGATTTAAGTAAGTATTCTATTTTCAAATACAATAGAAGAATAAATGGAAGAAGTGCAAAAGCTAACATTTTTAAATAATATGTGTTACAAATTTTAAAATTACGTTAAAACGCGTACATCAAGCTTCACGCGTCCAGTATATGTCGACCAGTCATGTACTGTGGTTCACCTTATACTGGAAATGAAAATTTAAAAAATATTGCCAAATTTCGATAATTAAGCGATCCTTAATATTTTTTAAATTATATAACTGAGTTTTCTATTGGAGTCCATTTATATTTGCTTACTATAGTGTCCGCCCAGAGCTCGACATTCAATAGTCATTCATTAATTTATTGCTAACACCTATGCTCGTTCAAACAAAATTTAAAAAAACAAATAGGTTTATTTTGTCGTTGCCTATGATTATTCAAAATACAAATAAATCTGAGTGTGGGATTTCAAAGAGTTTATTTTTAATTGCTAATTATATGTTATTCAATTGTAGGTACGCAATTGCGAACTTTCCGGGCTTAAAGACTTGAACCAAGGCACTGAACACGTGCGTAGTATGATTGTAAATTTCATGAACCGTCTCATCAACTTTGGTGTTGCTGGATTCAGGTAGATTATGTTCTTATTACCACTCATTTGTGTACTTTTTCAAAGATCAAATGTACAGCTGTATATTCTCAATATTTTTAGGATTGACGCTGCAAAGCACATGTGGCCCAGTGATCTTAGAATTATTTACGACCGTCTACATAATTTGAACACTGCTCATGGTTTCCCTAGTGGCGCTCGTCCCTACATCTACCAAGAAGTAATCGATCTAGGAGGTGAAGCAATCAGCCGTGATGAATACACCCCTATTGGTGCCGTAACTGAGTTTAAATTTGGAATGGAGCTGTCTAGGGCTTTCCATGGTAATAACCAACTTAGGTGGTTGGTAAATTGGGGACCTGCCTGGGGCCTTCTCGCGTCAAGCGATGCACTTACTTTTATCGATAATCACGATAACCAAAGAGGACATGGTGCTGGTGGCAATATCCTCACTTATAAACAATCGAAAAGATACAAGGGTGCTATCGCGTTTATGTTGGCTCATCCTTATGGTTATCCTCAGTTAATGAGTAGTTTCGCTTTCCATAATACTGAAGCTGGACCTCCGATGGATCACAGTGGAAATATCATTTCTCCTTCAATCAACTCAGTAAGTATCTAAATAATAATGTTTTAAATATCTTATATTTACAAGTATCTAAATTAAAACACTTTTTGACACAAAGAAGTTCTTATTGCTTTCAAAGCAAAATATTTCCATTATTTTTAATTGCTAGTCAGTGCTTTAAAATAGCCATGAATCCACATACATAATCTTGGCCAATATTAAACCATACATCATTTATTCAGGATAACACATGCGGTAACGGCTGGGTTTGCGAACACCGTTGGCGTCAAATTCACGGTATGGTGGCGTTCAGAAATGTAGTAGGAAACGTACCAGTCAGTAACTGGTGGGATAATGGTGGCAACCAAATTGCATTCTGTCGCCAAGGACGAGGATTTGTTGCATTTAACAACGACAATTGGAATCTGAATCAGAGTTTACAGGTAATGCCTACTGTTTACAATGTTTTTATGAAATGTAAAAAAATCAAATGCAAGAGATATAATTTTTTTTTTTCTCTACAGACCTGCCTTCCAGCCGGTACTTACTGTGATATAATTTCTGGTCAAAAGATCGGTAACAACTGTACCGGCAAGACAATTACCGTAGGTCATGGCGGCACAGCACACATCAATATAGGAGCCAACGACTATGATATGGTGCTTGCCATCCATGTCGGTAGCGAAGTAAGTAATCCACCAATAGATACCATACGTTTTATGGTTACCATACTTTTAGATTAATATTGACAACAATGAGTAACTGCATTTGCAAAGAGATGTTATCATTTCAGTTTATAGTCAGTTAGTCAGTTAGTTTATAGTCAGATTTAAAACAACAGGATTTTATGCACCAATTTAGTTATAAAAACTTAATGTTCGTTCCTCACAAACAGTCTCGTTTATAATATTAGTAGGATACCGCATTTTTCACTATTTTTACTATGTGTACTAAATACTTTTCAGCAGTATGTATTAAGAGAAAATATCGGTTGACGTTTACATTACGTTACGTTAGATTTCAACTGGATTAACAATGTGACCATTTTTAAAAACTAATAATCTAATGTTTTTTTTGTTGCAGTCGAGAATTTGAAGACCTAAAACTTTGCCGTAGAAACATCTATCTATGATCTGAAATCAAAGACGTACAGACTGCTTTCTATAAATAACATAACTACGAAATGTTTTTCATTAATTCAAGGTTATGGTTTAATTAGCTGTAAAATTATACTCGTTCGGTTTATACATATGTCAAAATTGCTTGCCTTTTCAACGAAATAAATTTGTAAAGGACTTTATTTGTAAAGAAATAACACTGAATTTTTATTTTATTTTGTTGAAGAAAGTTTTTCATCAAACTTCTTTTAACTTTATTATATATATATAATTAATCGCAGAGATTATCTCAGACTAATAAATATTTTTGTATTATTTCGGACAACCTTAGATGGATGGTACATTTTATATTTATTTATAATATATTATATGTTAATACACAATAAACAAATATATTACAATAAATATTATTTACTTGTTTTATTAGCTATGCTATTGATTTGGAACTCCGATAATGCAACATCATGCATACGTTACCGACCAATCTATTTGCATTTTTTTTCAAAACGCAGAGCACTACATCACGTCGCTTTGCTGAGTTGTCATAAAACTTTTTTAGATAAAAGCTTTACTTTAGACGTCACTTGAGCTCTTAACACATTGTATCTTAACATTCCTTGCAATGTAAAGTAAGAATTGAGTAACAAAAGTTTATACATTTTAGACAGCAGTAAACGATCTTATGTTTGTAATTCGATTATATTGCATTAAGTTTTTTTTTTTTAAAAGACTACTAGTGACATGGGTCACACATTACTAGTATTCTTGTTAACCCCTCCAGCTAAGCTAAATGCTTGTGTTAGGAGTGGGTTCACGTCGGTAGTGCACTGGGTGGGGTTCGAACCCGTAACCACTCGATCGCAAGTCCGACGTCTTAGCCATTACGCTACCGCCGCTTCTAAGTTTAGTCTAATCCAGTCAAACACATGACTATAAAAGTCGCTTCGGTTTCTATTGCAGTTTACATTTTACTGCTTAGAGTTAAGCTCTTTGGGTAGCGTGTAAGATTTATGGTTCTTTGTTAGAAGCTCTCTGGTCGAGGCCGGCTAGCTTTCTAATGATGCTGAAATGACGAGCATTCTGGGCCAAACGTCGGTGATCGGTCTTACCACAATAATTGAGGCGAGTTATAACATATGGGACTTCATTAAGGTCACTACAAAGGTAAATATGACGCGGTATATATGCGCATTATAGTGCACTCTTTTTGATTACTTGACGTTTTAACCGAATAAAAACGGAGGCGGTTCTAAATTCAACCCGTATATTTGTTTTTTTAACTTTTTACAGGGTAGTGTGATTTTGATTATTCTTTTTTATATGGGATAGGGTATCGAAGTTGGTCTCATTTAAATTTTTAATAAAAATGTCAACCCTACGGCTAGAAAAATAGGGGACGAATGATTGTTCACCCATTGACTTTACACCTAGGAACCGATTTTGTGGATACTGGGTACACATCTGTAGTTCTAATGACACTAAAACATGACTGAGACCTGTAGTTGATTTGATAATTAATGCGGAATCCAATCAAGGGAACGCCTCAACGGTTTACAGCAACTATTCCGTGTTTGTTCTTAGTAATTAATTTTAATGAGAACTTTAAACCATGAAAAAGAGTGTTGAATATCTGATAATAATTATAATTGTATTTTAGCCACAAAAACACTAAAAATTAAACCAAGGAACTGAAAAGCAAAAAATAAATTTGATAGCGTAACTAAACTCTACAATAATGTAAATAAATAATTGCTAAAACTGTACTTGTTTTAGAGTTCAATAAGGTAAATACGAGTACTTGAAAACGATGAACCGATTATATTACATAGTCGGGTCAACTGTTTCCAAAAAAAGGGAAATGATTTGAATACGAATGATAATTGAATACGATGATTTTGGAGTTGCAAATACCTCATATTATATTTCAAATAATTGATATCAACTGACTACGAAACGATTAACTTTCATTATTTTCAACCTAAGATCGACTGTAAAAATAAAAAAAATAATAAAATAATAAAAAAAAAAACAGTCAGTCGTAGGACTGCACGTCAGAAGTGAAAACATAACTTCACAATGTATTTGCATATACATACACACACACACATGCATCTGTATAAATATATAATTAGGTTAAAAATAAAAAGTCGGTAATAACATATAGATATGTATACATAGGGTACACTGGAAGTTCTGCCCTCTTGGCCGCTCATGAATGTTTGAAATTCGAATGTTATATTTTTTTTAATATTAGAAAAACGGCTCCGTCTTCGAATTTTACATCAGGGTCACGTGTCCTGACGCGAGTTTAAGATTTTTTATCCTTCCCAAAAAGTGCACAACGCCGCTAAAGACTGTTTTCACTTCAAAAATGTAGTTTTAGTTCCTCATCATTTCTATTTACATTTACACCGTTATGTAAATGTAGTATCTTTTTAAATTTTAATTGGCAAGTTCTTGGGAGATTACGGAAAAAAGATAATTGGGATGAAAGTGAAAACTTAAACGAACGGGTTGGTGACATTAATTAATAAGGAGCTGACAGAACTCAATGTTTAGATTAGCACCCTTTAGTGGATCTATATATGTATTATTAGCGTGACGGTCATGAGTTCAGTGCCTTTTCCGTATAGCAAAAGTGCAGAAACGTGCCTAAAGAGGTTTTCACTTCAAAAAATAAGTGTCAATCAAGAAGCGGATTGAAGTTTTCTATTTTATTTCCCGTAAGTAAGATTCTACGCGATATTTGGCACTTTATGACCTAAAGGAATTCTCATAATATTCTCATTGTCTGTTGTTGTCCGACTTAACATCAGAAGAGTCTCGAATATTGTTCAGTCCTGTTGTTAAACATGTTTATCTTTAGGTTCTAGCACATTTTTAAATGGATCACCTCAGATTTATAAATAATAGCGATCTGTTTTCAGTTCATGAGCATTGTTTTATCAATATGCATTCATTAACGACGTCATTCGGAGACCAGTTCTCCTTTGTCGTAGTCTTGTTGACATGACACCTTTATCAAAGCGGATGAGACTTATATTCGTGCTAGAAAAAAAGCCCTATATATTTGTCCTTAAATAACTGTTTCTGCTTTTAGGATGATAAGATTTATCATCATAATTTTGGTTCTGGGTCTAGCTTTACCATACATAACTACGAAGCGTTACTTCAAAATACGGACTAAAACAAAGTACAAGAAACTTTATTATATAGCTGGCCGCACTACAATGGTACACTTGTTCGAATGGAAGTGGAAGGATATTGCAGCTGAATGTGAAAGGTTTCTTGCGCCTAAGGGATACGGTGGCGTTCAGGTAAGTTCTTAGTAGTAATAATATACATATTTTGAAAGATCATAACCACTTATTCTCTTTAAGACATTTGAGTGTTATCATAGGTAAGTGATAATATTGTAGAAAAAGATTATCCCGTTCGTCTATTCTCTAATTGATTTATACCAATGAACACCACGCAGTTATACTCTTAGAAACAGCGAGGATCGATTTACAACTTCACCAGATAAGGTATTGTGCACGAAATTAAATAAAAAAAAATGGCATTTTATAAAACTGAGAAAAAGAAGACATCATAGCATAAAGCAGAATGAAAAAGTTTTCATTAATTTCAGGTTTCTCCTCCTAATGAAAATTTAATAATCAAGAAAAGAAATCGTCCTTGGTGGGAACGCTATCAGCCTATTTCCTATCGCCTGGTCACACGCTCAGGTAACGAAAAACAATTCGCTAACATGGTACGAAGGTGCAACAATGTTGGTGTCAGGTTAGTAATCCAAATTCTTATTTTAAGTTTTTATTCTTTTCTTCAGATTAGAGTATATATGGTTTTTTTCTTGATTCCTTTGCGTGACTTAAAACCGCAAACTATAAATATAATAAACCTGGATACATATATTATATGATGTCTTGTTCATTCCTTCACCCGGTTATTAGGCCAGAGAGAACCAAAGGTTTTCGTCACATATACAATACCACCGCCCCCGGGAGAAGGTCTGATGTCGAATATATCCTGGAATTTTCAGTCGATTCGACTTTGACAAAACACGTCGATCCGGGTGGGATTTTTTTTTATTATTTAATGGATTACGCGCTTATTTTCCAACTCACCTGACATAAAATGAAATCACTCTACTTAAGAGTTGTAATTTTTGTAAACTAGATTTTATTTTAATGTTTGTACCCGCTGTCTCTAAGGATCTACGTAGATGCAGTCATCAACCACATGACTAGCAAATGGGACCGTAATGTCGGCACGGCTGGCAGCAAGGCTAACTTCGGAGACTGGCTCTACCCTGCTGTACCTTATTACAGTTATAACTTTAATTGGCCTCATTGTGCCGTTTCTGATGCCGATTACAAATGCTGTCCTGAAAAGGTGAATATTTATACACTTTTTGATCTTAATATTTACATACAGTTTTAGAAAGTGTTATTGTATTTAGTCGTCAGCATCAGTTTTCAGTCAGATTTTATTTATATACTTACAATAATAATATCAAAGGTTAAGTTCACAGTAAAACGACAAATATGCCTCAAGGGCTATAGGATAATAAAAACGCTTGGGATTAAATTGTTTTGGATTCACAGGCTATTTCATATACTTAATAGAAATGTAAAGTGAGCTACTGTTTCTTATGATTTTATTTTCTTCCTTTTTTAATATTTTTTAATTTCAGTTTTCCTTTTTTCATAGTCTAATTTTAATTTATTTACTTTTAATTTTAATAACATAATAGCGCACAATAAAAAAGTGATATTGTTGAAAATATCTGTTGTTTTAAAACACTCTGTATGTGAATTTGTTTGCCCAATTTCTTCTCACAAGGCTCAACCGTTTGGAAACGGGGACGGTCCATTTTTTTAAATATTTAACTGTGGGTGTTGATCTATAACATAATATATTTAATTATGATTATTTATTTTAAATTGACAATTGACAATTTAATGAAACAAAGATTTTGAATTTGAAACACGGAGCAGTTATTCTGAGTGTTTGTTAAAGCTGTTGGCCTTCAGTCGTAATCTTGGAGTGCTTTATCCGTGGTCTAGGTTGTGATATTTAAAATTCAACTTTATGAACAGAAAAACTGTACATATTCTTGGATCTATTCTTATGCTAGTAACTAAATTGCATTTGCCCGAAAGGAAAAGTAGATATTTAGTTGCAACCTTTTGTCTGCTGTTTACTACTTTATTTATGGCGGTTAATTTTACATATTAGTTATGGAAATCAGGCTGGTATTTTTTTTGACAGAATAATAATAATAATTTTAATTATGTATTTCCATGGGAATTAAAGCGATCTCGCAAAGGTATTACATGAGCGCTGGCCTGGGGGTAACGGGTGAGGCTGCCCGTCACTCTAGCAGAAGCAGGCCTGAGACGGTGGCGCGCCGTGTTCCGCGCGCGCCTCTCTACACTGGAAGGGGGGCAAGGCCCCCCGCTAGTAAGGGCGTGGCTGCCTTTTGTTTGAGAGGCGGCCAAGGTCTCCCAGGGTTCTCGGGGACTTCCTTCCTAGGGTATACCCGAGTCCCTTGCAATAGACTTATTTATGACGGAACACCGTGTGGTTTTAGTCGGTTCGATTCCGACATACCACTTCACTGGCAGCCCCAGTTTAGTGATGACCCGAGGGGGTTTCCACACGATAAAAAAAAAAAAAAAAAGGGCCAGCCTGTGATCACGGCGAGAGCAACCTGGTCGCAACGTCAGGCAATTCAGAGGTATTTTCGTGATCGCGTTTATTCCCGTGGAAATACATAATTATATCATATACATAGTTATCATTTTTTAACCGACTTCAAAAAAGAAGGAGGTTCTCAATTCGTCGGAATCTATTTTTTTTATGTATGTTCACCGATTCCCCGAAGACGCCTGAACCAATTTGGAAAATTCTTTTTATGTTTCAAAGGGTATACTTTCCAGGTGTTCTCATTTAAATTTTATCGAAATCAGTCGAGCGGTTTTTGAAAAATTAACAAATATCTAAAAATTGTATACATCGATGATATTTTTGTTGCTCCAAAACATTGCTGTCTCATTGGAGCAGTGCGTTTAGTTGGCCTACTCATATTATATTTAAACAAAATACAGCTACTTTCCACTAAAAACACATTAAAATCGGTGATACTTTTTGAACTTACATAACGTTATTGCATTGCAGGTTCGCAACTGTGAACTGAGTGGTCTTAAGGACTTAAATCTAGGCACCGAACACGTGCGTGATATGATAGTGAAGTATATGAACCATCTCATTAGATTGGGTGTCGCAGGGTTCAGGTACAAGATGAACATATTTCACATCACATTTAAATACTTATGTAAGATATCTTTTTACAGAAGTGTCCTTGTAATATTTATAGGATTGACTCTGCAAAACACATGTGGCCCTTTGATCTCAAGATTATCTACAGCCGTCTACTTAACCTGAATACTAAACACGGTTTCCCTGCTGGTGCTCGGCCCTACATTTACCAAGAAGTCATAGATTTTGGAGGGGAAGCCATCAGCCGTGATGAATACACCGATATGGGTGCTGTAACAGAGTTTAAATTCGGACTGGAACTATCAAGAGCTTTCCAGCGTTTTAATCAACTCACTTGGTTGCAGAGTTTGGGATACTCCTGGGGTTTTCTTCCTTCACACATTGCCATAACTTTCATCGATAATCATGACAATCAAAGAGGACACTGTGCTGGGTGCCATATCCTTACTTATAAACAATCAAAGAAATACAAGGCTGCCATCGCATTTATGTTGGCATATCCTTACGGTAATCCTCGGATAATGAGCAGTTTCGACTTTGATGATCCTGAAGCTGGACCTCCTATGGATGGCAGACAAAATATACGTTCTCCTTCAATCCGAAATGTAACTATGTTATAATGATCACTTACATTATTGTGGTATGGTTTTTCTTGTGAGCTTTATCATACCTGCCTTACAAATCGTTCATTTTCGTAATCACCACCGGTATGTTACGTATTATCTTTAAGACCTTTTAATCCATAGTTTCTTTTTTTGTTTGTATGCGTACTTGCTTTGTTTGTGTCTCCGGTCCTCCCAGTCTGATTTGTAAAAATATTTTTTGTTACCTGTTTATCTGATCCCATCTAAAACAACATATAAAAAACACAAGTCTCGCGAATCCTAACGCCTTTTTTCTACCGCAATAAGTTCTGAGATCTAGGTAATTAATAGGTAATTTGTTAACTAACAATATTAAAAGTGACCATGTCAATATTAGACGTATTTATTTCCTTAATGTTACGGATGTCAGGAATCGAATCTTTGCTAGTCCGGAACAGTACGTTGGTCACCGACTGTCATACCACGCGATAGGACGTCACTATTTTAACACTGCGACACGATATATGCGATGTTCTGTTTCTTTACACTTAATAAAAATAATAACTTGGCCATCGCACGGCAACATAATCACATAAGAATAATCTAATATTTTCAATAGTGAGCCTTTATGCATAAACAAACATGGCTTTTTATTATTACGATCATTAACCAGAAACGCAGGTAAAATTTCAGGCTACAACTAATATGCCTATTATTTCCTAAGTTTAAATATTTTTTCATACAACTTTGTTTTTCAGAATGGCAGTTGCGGTAATGGATGGGTTTGTGAACACCGTTGGCATCAAGTTTACAATATGGTAGCCTTCAGAAATATAGCCGCAAATAATAAAATCAACGACTGGTGGGATAATGGTGGCAACCAGATTGCGTTTTGCAGGGGCGCCGCAGCATTCATCGCTTTCAACAACGACTTTATAGACCTTGATGAAAATTTACAGGTAACTTTAATGTTAATAAGAGCTGTGTTTTTATGAATTTTTACTGTAAGAAGTACAGTAATCGTACAGAGTGCCTTTTGAAAAGCAATTAGCCAAAATGAGCGCTTAATATACGAATTACAGTCTTGTAATTGCAAAAGCGTATAGGCATCGTATAACCATTCCAACCAATACGAGAGTGATTTTTTTTACAACCTTGATCGCGTTTAAAAAACATTTAAAATAAGGGATTGTCCATTAATCACGTCAGGTTCAAAAGGGGGGGGAGGGGATTCGAAAAAAACCACGATATGTCACAAGGGGGGAGGAGGGGTGTAGTGAGTTATCACATATATTTATTTTTCGCAGAACACGCGATTATATCTGTATTTAAAGATAATATTTTGAAAATTTTGAATATATTTTGAACTAAAAATACACGTGATTTTGCCTAGAGGGGGGGGGTTGTCTAAAACCTGACCACGCATTATCAGGGGGGAGGGGGGGGGGTTAGAAAGTTGCTAAAAATATCACGTGATTAATGGACAATCCCTAACATACAGTTTAAGAAACAATGTCCGAAAACAAAAGAGCAATTTTTTTTTTTATACTTTGATGCATATTAGATGCGTAACTCGGGACTTAATCGCGATAATATTTAAAAAGTACAATACATTTTTGGTTACCCAACATTTCGATCGAATTGCACCGATCGTGGTCACGAGTGGATTGATGAGAGCTCAGCGACGCCTCCGTTTCAGCAACTACCCGCAGTTGGTCTTCACTATTTTTATTTTTACTCGTACTGTCGGTACTTCGCTGACTCAGCATTCATCAGTCCACTCGTGACCACGATCGGTGCGATTTGATCAAAACTTCGGGTAACCAAAAAGGTATTGTACCGTAAGTCAATTAAGTCTCGTGTTACACATCTAACAAAGACATTTTTATTCCGTAGACTTGTGTTCCACCTGGTACATATTGTGATGTGATTTCTGGCTTCATCAAGCGCAAGAACTGTACTGGCAAATTAGTTTTGGTCAACCAGGACGGAAATGCTCGTATTATTATAAGAACTGATGAAAAGGATATGGTGTTAGCTATTCATACTGGAACCCAAGTAAGTGGCATTTTCAATCACTGCTGAAAATAATTGTACATCTGAAATAAATAATTCACAAAAATAAATTCAATTTGATAATAAATGTTTACCCTAAGGTAGACTGGTAGAGTATACCTACCTATGGCGTTTAGTCATAGTAATTTGTTTTTTTTTTTGTGTATAAAGTGTTAAATAAAATAAATAAACAATGGTTATTTCTGTTTAATGGAAATTATTTCAAGTTAGGTGTTAGGGATTTATAGTCCCATTTCTTACGACTTTCCCCTCAGATGTCATAGTTTTTAAATGTTTTGTATGACTCATTTTGGTATATAACCAAGGAGTTATCCAATATTATTTTCAAAAATATATTTTTTTCTACCAAAAATGCTTTTCCTGCTGTAGGTGCACATTCTAAGCAACATATTAAGAAATTTTCATGTCAATTTTAATGATTTTTTATATTTTTAGCATACATTTTCTGAAAAATCTAGACATGCTATCAACATACTTGGTATTAAAGACCTATAGTTTCATACGAAATATTAGTTTATCGGTAAATTTTCATGATTAGTTTGTCAGTTTCAAAATAAGATTTCTGTATTAAAAATCACTAATTTTCCTAAAATTGTTTACGCTTTACGTTATTTACGGGATCTACTATATGTCAATAAAACATGACCACACTTTTCTGTAACACGCTATATAAATAGAGCAGATACTAAAATAAAAATCAAAAATTTCGTATAAGAAATTAAAATTATTTATAACTTACTCACTTCGACTTTGGTAAGTTATTATACAGATAATATAACTATATACTTACTCACTTCGACTTTGGTAAGTTATTATACAGATAATATAACTATATACTTACTCACTTCGACTTTGGTAAGTTATTATACAGATAATAACTTAACAAAGTCGAAGTGAGTAAGTTATAAATAATTTTAATTTCTTATACAACATTTTTGATTTTTATTTTAGTATCTGCTTAATTTATATAGCGTGTAACAGAAAAGTGTGGTCATGTTTTGTAGTTATTACAGAATAACTATATGTCCATTTGACATTACGTACCTTTAAAAAGGCGAAAGTATTTTTCAAACATTTGCAGTATATTTTACACTAGCTGCTCCCCGCGGTTTCACCAGCGTAAGTCTTGATGCCGTGAGAATATCGGGATGAAAAGTAGCCTAAGTGTTAATCCGGGTGTCCAACTATCTAGGTACCAAGTTTCTTCGCAATCGGTTCAGTAGTTTTTGCGTGAAGTAGCAACAAACATCCATACATTCATACGTCCTCACAAACTTTCACGTTTATAATATTAGTAGGATATTATAATGTTATGATTTTGTTACAGTCAAAACTCAAGTCGTAAAAAGGAGTAAAAAAGTTAAAAAAATTGATTTTGAAATTTATAAGCATAATTTACTTCTACACACTTATAAATTACGCAAATGTATGTGTACTGCATTAGTGCCTCACGGATGCACCAAAAGGGTATTATTCAAATCTGTTAGCAGATGACCTAGTGCTGGTTTTGGACAACTAACAACTGTGTGATCTACGAACGTATGTAGTATAGTGTAGTGTATTCATTGTAAATAAAAGAATTTTTTGTTAAATCATGTTTTATTTAATTTAAATTGTTAAGTAAATTAGATAAAATCAAAGTATTCCTGAAACTAATTGTCAATATTTTACAAGAAATATTTACATTTAATGTGACTTCTGACATTAATATTTCACTAAATGAATAAAATAAATTACATTTCAATTCCAAATATAGAAAATATCCAATTACTGCTACATCGGTGATCAGAACCACTCCAATCACGGTTGATTATATAATACATTCTGTAATTGCATGTGTATGTCCAAATATAGCAATCATAGTGCAATGGTTCGGTATGAAGTTATAATTAGTGATAAACTTTTGTTTTTTGTTCTAGAATTTCTTCCTCGTATATATTCCCTCGAAATGTAAGACAAAATTACCCAATTAGAGCGCATTCAGGTAGAAATCCGACAGCTGGCGCCGTTCCAATAGCTTTTACCAGCGCCGGCCGCTGGATTCCAGTGGTAACTGGTTTGCCCATAAGCTTTGTTATTAAGTTAAAGAAATAAGTGACGTTACGAATAGGAATGTTCTTTTCTGATTCACTGGTTTTTATTAACGAAATTGCACTTTATTCTACAAATGTAAAAGCTCGTGATCATTCCGTTGTCTTGGTTTGTGTGACTTTGAATAAAATCGAACTTAAATAAAGAATTATAATAAACGATTTATGGATAATCTTGATTACAATAGTAATCAAGAATCGAACATCAATGTTATAGTTCTTTATAATAATTAAGAACTATAACATTGATGTTCGATTACATTTTTAAGGCCAATTTAACCTTAATCTTATATTGGTTCAGCATAAAATACAATTGAAAAATGGCAAGACACAAAGTCAAACTTACACATTTTTTTGTAAATAAATTATAATAATATGTTATTAATACGTCAGAGGTCTATGCATACGTTAGTATTATAAAGAGCTATAGATTCAGAAAACAGAGAGCTGCTTTCACTTTTTGCTTCAAAAAGTAGATTTTTTTGTTCCTGTAGTGAGTTCCTTGTTTGGAAAGGCACAGACACGAACAAACATTATTATTATATTTTTAATTGTTTTTTGAAGTAAAAACTTCTTTAGGCACGTTGGGCACTTTTGGTTTGGGGAAAAAACACTCAACTCGCGTGAACGTCACGCTCAGGTGACAGATTTGTCAGTTATGTTTTCACGTCTGGCGTGTATTCCTACGACTGACAATTTTTTTTTAATGGCTTTAAGTGGCCATCCCGCCAACTGTTTTGATTGTTGTGATGCAGGCAAAAACTAGTAATAACTAAAATTAAATCAAGATTACAAATCAAAAACAAAAAGTTGCCCGCCACATTTAATTTCGAAATTGATGATAGGTAAAATAACTATAAGTATAAATACTACGGTAATCATAAAAAATAGTAAACAATTATAATAAAGAAGCAGCCCACAAGTATTTACCTACTGCAATCTTGTTTATTTGCAAGCCAACGCAATCATAATAAATAAAAAAGTAGGTATAGTCCGCCTTTCTGTTACTGTATGTAATATAAACGTAAAATTTAGTGTCACCGCATACGAATATTAGTGTTTGGCTTTATACATGCCCACTTACTTGTGTTTTTTAATTTTATTTTGTAGAGTGTATTATCACTACATATTATAAAACAAAGTCCGCCGCGTCTGTCTGTCTGTTCGCGATAAACTGAAAAACTATTAAACGGATTTTCATGCGGTTTTCACAAATAGACAGAGTGATTCATGACGAAGGTTTAAGTGTATAATTTGTTAAGATTTTGTGTAAAATGATTGAAATATGATGATGACTGTTGAAGATGTCTCTGCTACCCGTGCGAAGCCGGGGCAGGTTGCTAGTGTACTATAATTATTGCATTGTGAATTGTGTCGATTGAGTACAGTGACGAATGTTTCTAGTTTATGTTACACTAATTACTTTAGAAAAGTAAATAAAAACTTTGTAATTAATTTAAAAAAAAAATGGATTAGTCAATTGTGTTCAGTCTATATACACGTATATACTTGACAAAAGTCATGTGTTTTGTCTATAGTCGTGTGTTTGTGAAGCCATTGTTCAACTAAAACTACTTCGTTAGCACATGATTTGGTTAAAAGCAACTTTAGTGAGTTAGACAGAATTTTTCATGAGCTTCGAAGTGGATTCGTGCAACCCGTCTGAATTCTGACCTTAATGTAGAAACGGCAAAAGCTTAAAACTATTTTGTATATTTTTGGCGAATTATAGAGTTGACTTGTGTTGGACTAGCGACTGAGCTGAGAAACAATTTTTAATTCTGCAAGCAATTTTTGTTTGACGTCGGTATAAATTGTCTTTTAGCTGTATGTGATTTGCTTTGTCATCTGAGATCTCCGTAATTGTCAGAGTACTGAATATTTACCATTTTATAGACGACTAAACAATCAAGCCGATCGACTAAGAAGTACCATATTTGTGTACATATTGAATACCATATATTAAAATATAGTATGACATATATCAATTAAAGAAATCTCGCCACCGGCTTCTAAATAAAATATTGGCACAGAGTCTGTACTTGATCAACACGAAGAGTACATAAACTTAAATACGATGTATGTATTGCAATTATATATAAATCGTGCGTTTATTATAATGTATACCTACATATACATGTATTTCTTCATTATATATATTGAGTTATTATACTCTGATATGTTTAAAGAACTTTATTGATACTTAAAGAACATTACAGTCCACTTATTGAGCATAATATAAAATTAAAATAAAGTAATTACAAGAAACAGCGATCGTAGGTCTCTAAATCAATGACTCAAAAAGGTTAAGGAAACATTGGATTATCCTATGTACTTACATGAAATTATATTGTATACATATTATCTTTGAGGGATCTATCCTTATTCTGTGTAAACGCTCGGGTAAGTACAACCATTATTTCGGAGTCAAAGTAACCAATTCCTCACAGCCTCACAGATCATAGCAGAGCGTAATTAGCTGGAAATAGCAACGAAAGAAAAAAGAGGCAACTATAGTACCATTGCCCACGATAGGCTAAGCACCCCATACTATAATACCTATGATAACCACGAACTCATACATATCTACATAGACCACACAATATAAGTAATTGCGGAAGAAAACCAACATGTTGAGAAGATCTTCAGTATCGTTATTGATCTTTACGGAAAGTGAATAAAGGTATTTCAAAATTGAGATAAGATAGACACCGGTGGACTGATAAGGGTTTTGAAAAACATAAACAGCCTTACTATGTTCACCTAAATTAAATATTAATTCATTCAGAATTCAGACACGTTCTGTTCAAGTGCCACATCACATTTTGCCTACCAAACGAGAAGAAATAAGACAAGTATGTAATATCTAACAAGAGGAAGAGTATTGAATAAAATTCCCATATGGATATCTGCGAACTGCCTACAAAACATAATAGAATCGCAGGCTATTTGATCAGTTTAATTTGTAAAAGTAGTTTGCATTGTGGTTTCAATACCGTTTGTTATAAACGATCAATACCTTTTATCATTATTAGATGTACTTTTATCAGAGTGCGGGAAAAAATAATAAACATGAATGTGGTGTGTGTAAGGTGTTATTTATTTATCTGACTACGGCGAAGCTACTATTTGTGGGAGAGCCATGCTTCGGCACGTATGGGCCGGCTCGACCGGAATGATACCACGCCTCACAGAAAACCGGCAGTGAAGCAATGTTTGCATTGCTTTTCACCGAGTGAGTGAGGCTACCGGAGGCCCCAACCCTTCCCTTCTGACTTGTGACTCTTGAGTTGTAGGTGCCCATGGGCGGCGGTAGTAATTTACCATCAGGTGACCCGTCTGCTCGTTTGCCCCCAATATCGTAAAAAGAAAAAAGCCAAAAAGAAGTTAATGACTTTAGCCCGTTTGTATAATATATAAGTACTTAACGTAATTTAACGAATAAGGCATCTTTAATAGCGTCTTGGCTGTCGCTGCCGCTTTGGTTATATGCTATGTGACCTCATACAACATTCAAGATGATTCTCTATAGGGAACATAAAATCATAAATAAAAAAATATATAAACTATCATCTGAACATCACTATGTGCATATTAAATTAAAATGTAAGTAGTTTACTCATTAGAATTTAGATGACAACTATTGCGTAGTTTGTAGATTAGAATGACAGACAAGAATATTTTTTTGTGTTATACTTTTCTGAGCGCGATTTTTACATAGTCGAACTTATTTATTATTTGCGAAGAAAAGTTTCTTTGAATTCCCTACAAATCAATTGATTACATTACCTATGTAGAGCGGCGCTGGCGGTAGAGCATTCAATTGCAATGTCAAGGATCACGGGTTTGATTCCCGATCAGTATAAATATGTATGCATGAACATGAACAATTATGTTCATACAATAGAATTGTATATATTGTGTATTGTTTCTATGAATGATGTGCGTGTATTTACAAAAACATATGTTTGTCTGTGCTCGGACCAAGCTATACTTAATACGTCTCATCATCGTCCGCGTCTTTTCCCAACTGGGGTCGGCTTTCAGTCTAACTACGAATCGGCTGAACTTCGATATTTTTCGTGAAGCGACTGCCATCAGATATCAACAACCCAAGTACTAGGCGATATCGAAGTTCTGTAGTTAGACTAGGTTGTTGGACTTTTTAGGGCTCCAACTACCCGTAACGAATGCCACAGATGTTCGTATTGCAACCGGGAGCGACGGCTTAACGTACTCTCAGAGGGACGGAGGGGTCACAATGTGTTAAGAATGGTCATTTGGACAGTATTACTTAACCTTGTAATGTGCTAACCTACTCGGTTACCATTTAGCCACGAGCCCCTCTATGCTTAATACGCCTCTGACCATTAATATTATCATTATTCTTACATACTTACATTATTCTTCTTACATTAATAAGAGACCCATTCCATTGCGTATGCCTATGCTCGTAGTGACAGTTGCATCATTCTCATTTCAAGATTTTTCTTTACTCAAAAAAGTATCCATTATACTTATTAGAAACAAATATTGAGTAGGTACTACTCTCTTTTCTCAAAAGGTATACATTATACTTATAAGAAACAAATATTGAGTAGGTACTACTCTCTTTTCTCTAAAAGGTATACATTATACTTATTAGAAACAAATATTGAGTTGGTACTACTCTCTTTTCTCAAAAAGGTATACATTATACTTATTAGAAACAAATATTGAGTAGGTACTACTCTCTTTTCTCAAAAAGGTATACATTATACTTATTGGAAAGAAATATTGAGTTGGTACTACTCTCTTTTCTCAAAAAGGTATACATTATACTTACTAGAAACAAATATTGAGGAGGTACTACTCTCTTTTCTCAAAAAGGTATACATTATACTTACTAGAAACAAATATTGAGTAGGTACTACTCTCTTTTCTCAAAAATGTATACATTATACTTATTAGAAACAAATATTGAGTAGGTTCTACTCTTTGAGGAACTAATATTACATATTTTAAAGAATAGACAGTTATCCATACTCAAAACAAAACAAAAACCATAGTGGTATTTCTCAACAAAAACTTATGACGGTAGTCTTACAACTTGTCCGGCTGCACGCAAACTTTATAGCATAAAATAAGTTTTACAAATGTCCGGGACATTTTGTCGCTTCGGGGGATTGTTGGAGAGCGTGTACAACTTGCAAAACGAATGGTCGTTAGTGAAATGCCCGTAGCGTATATTACATGACTCGAATGCTTAATTGAAACTTTATATTCTTGTTGGAACTTATTTGAATTTTATATTTTTTGTTTTTTTGGAATGTGGCATAGGACCTCCTTCAGTGCAGAGCGGTCCTGGCTGGTAGCACAAAGTTCATATAATTTCGGTTTGGTGATCGTCTCTTCATTCATCTTCCCTACACCTTGACGCCACGAGCCCATTCTCCCTCTCCGCCAAGCGAGGCCTTAGAATACGTACGGGAATTAACACTATCACGTAATAGATATTACATACCTCTGAATTGCCTGACGTTGTACCTGGTTGCACTGGCCGTGGTCACAGGCTAACTCATACATCATTATATTTAACGGAACTGATGGAACGCAAAAGTTTAAAAGTTAGTATAAATAACCCTGTTGAGTACTTGATTGTAGTTATTTAGTTAGAAACTTTTGGATTGATAGTTTTAGATTAAACATTGTCTACCGCCATTTCATTTACCTGTGTCAATGCAGTAGTATTATATAATTTCAGCAAAACATCGTTAAGCAATAGAGTTTGAACCCTTAGAGTTGTAATTCACTGAACTTTGTGTCTTAATATTAACAAATTATGGTCGAAAGTACGGGTTACAAAACTTGAAAGAACAGTAGTTTAACATCACTGTTCATGAAGTAAAACTTTTGTACGGTTTATGTAAAGAAAGTGTTCGCTGACGCATTATTCAGTTACCCGCTTGTAAAGGTAGGTCACATAAAGATGTAAAGCGGCAGATGATTTGAATAATCGTATCTATAGAAAGACTTATTCTAGCTCTAATACCTACTTCTTCGGACGTAAAGACAGGTAAATCTATGGTAAACTTTAAGCATAATTCTTAACAGTATAACACAATAAGTCTTAGCTCAAAGTCCCTCAACGATCTATCGAAAGTGCTATCGTTGAAGTTTTTCGAGACGAAAGAATCGGAATGGAGAAAACCATCTTCGTACTAAAATAACTTGTAAACTAACCGTTAGCAAATTAATGTGAGAATCGATAATCGTTGGGAAATAAAGATTCTTAGATTGGAAATGTTCTTTGATTTTAATAGAAATATCTACCGAACATTGAATAGGTCATCGGGCCAGGACAAACTGTCATGAAATAGAGAGAGAGATAATAACGTGGGAGAGCCATGCTTCGGCATCTATGGGCCAGCTCGACTCCGCATGATACCACGGCATCACATTTAACCAGCAGTGAAACAATGCTTGCATTGGTTTTCGCTGCGTGAGTGAGGTTACCGGAGGCCCTAACCTTTCCCTCTCCCCTATTCCCGTCCTTCCCCTCTCCCTCCTTCTAATCCCCCTCTCCTGTTTTCCCTCTCTCCCGTCTTCCCGCTCTTCACCCCTCTTCTCCTATTCCCACCTTACAGGGCGGCAACGTCACTTGTGACTCTTGAGTTATAGGTGCCCATAGGCGGCGGTAGTCATTTACCATCAGGTGACCCGTCTGCTCGTCTGCCCCCTATACCATAAAAAAAAAATATATATAATATTATGGGCTAAATCCAGACCCTAAAAAAGTAATCACAAAAAAATTCAAGTTAATTTGTGTTATTTCTGTATATTTCCTGGAAAACGTGAGGACAAATATTTCTTTAGAAAATTGTAGAAAGTTGCGCACAGTATATTTAGTCAAAATGAGTAATGATATAGTGGGTAACTACATCAACATTTCATTTTTTACTTTCACGTCAAAAATATCAGATAAGTAAGTTGGTTAGATAAGACTTCTCTATCGTGCATATCTATCGAAATGGACCCACAAGACTGGGGAAAGGCCTCTTTCTTAGAGAAGATCTGCGTTAGCCTGCACTACTAGTAGAGTACTCCAAGGGGAGGGATGCTGGAAGGAATGCGAGCGTTTTTGAACACCGGTAACCGTTTACCAACCGTCAGTGTGTGTTGTTTGGCGCTTAGTATAAAAACTTGCAGTCGTAAGACTGCACGTCAGAAGTGAAAACATAACTGACAAATCTGTCATCTGAGCGTGACGATCACGCGAGTTCAGTGCTTTTTCCCCACACCAAAAGTGCCCAAAGTGCCTACAGAAGTTTTCACTTTAAAAATTGTTAGTAAGTAATGGTGAGTTGCCGATCAGAAATGTTTATTTTTGAAGAAAGTGATGCCATCTACTAGTGCCATCCATCGAACTGACTTAAGTTCAGACGAAATTTTTAATAAAGGTTTTCGCTATTGAGCACTATAGGCGTTATAAATTAATTACACCTTAATTACAATTATGTTTTTGTTTATTTTACCATATGAATTGCGCACACAATAAGTACTTTATTTAACTAATTATATTTTTAAAGATTAATTAATAAGCGCCCTCTAGTAGATGTGTGTACGTACTATTAGCGTGACGGTACGAGTTCAGTGCTTTTTTCCCCATAGCAAATGTGCACAACGTGCCTAAAGTAGTTTGCACTTCAAAAAACATTTGCGTTGCAAGTCGAAGTAATTTCTAAGAAACAAATTCAAATCCATTCGTACTTTGTAAATAACATTGTATTCATATGTTTTTCCGGATTAATATAACTAAAATATTATGGCTACGTTTTTGAAACTTAACCTAGTAAAAAGGAACGACCATCCTTAGGGATCGATTTCAGAATATGCGAAGTGGTAGCTATCGACGAGGGTGCTTAACAATGAATAAGCGTATAAAGCAAAAATGGTTTTAGTGGAGCTTTGAGAGGAAATAGGTACTTATCAGCTTCGTCGAATAAAGGACAAGGTTTTTCAGAGAAGTTATTTACTTAGTAATCCAATAGCTTAAATAATTAGTAAAATAAATAGCAATCACGATGAAGGACTGGTAACCGAGTAGGTTAGCACATTACAAGGTTAAGTAAAACTAGCCAGGTCAGTCTTCGAATGGGTGACGATTCTTAACATATTGAGACCCCTCCCTGCCTCGGAGAGCACGTTAAGCCGTCGGTCCCGGATGCCATACGAACATCTGTGGCATTCGTAACGGATAGTTAGAGCCCTAAAAGGTCCGACAACCTGGTCTAACTACAGAACTTCGATAGCACCTAGTACTTGGGTTGCGGAGGTCTGATGGCAGTCGCTTCATTAGACTAAAAGCCGACCCCAACTTAGGCGCGGAGAATGATGAAATAGCAATCACGATAATAAAATGACTTAACGGTGTCTTTTTTATAGCTAAATCGGCGAAAATGACACAAGTCTCTTGTACGTTGGCCCACTCCGATTCACTACCTACTCTATAGGGCTACCAAGCAGCTACTTGGTACCGTGGGAACCACTGAACTTCATTACGTCATTTTACATATTATCATGGTCTTAAAAACCTTACGCTACGTCACTCCAGTAAGAACAGAAAATATAGAAGATATATTGTGGAGAGACCTCCCCATTTAATTTATATCTGTTATAATGACGTAACCAACGTGACGGTGAAACCACTGTACTTCATACAGTGGTTTCCACGGTAGATAGATAGATAGATTAACTCTTTATTGTACAAAACATACGAAATTATATAAGACTGCATATACAGAATCTTACAAACTATAAACCTTGTACAATTGGCGGCCTTATCGCGTTCTGCGATCTGTTCCAGGCAACCATTGGATGGAAAGAGAGTTTATGGATGGTAAGAGGAGTTGCAGTGTATAGTTGGTTGAAACTAATATTATCATATTATATATTACACATATGTTTTCACATACATAAGTGTAAATCTATACATATACAGATAACAATATACATATATACAAATAAATAAATATGGGTGCACACATATAAATGCACGGGTATCATGAACTTAACCACTCAACAACTAATGTAGTGCTCCTTTATTAGTTTTTGAAATTGGGAAGTGTTTTTGCGAGCCTGATGGATACTGGCAATTCACGGTAGTGAATATTCAAACAAATATTTGATTGTCTTTAGGACATGTCAGATTACTAAAACGCAAATCTTTCATTTGCGACCTGCATAGTGTGACAAGAATCATAGGGTGCTTTGATGACATGGACAACGGGACGCAACAATGTTATTTACATTAAGTTATATATTTTTCTTGAAAGATCTTGTCTACAAAAAAAATAATTAGTAGTTATAATACATATATGTTTTTACCTCCACACGCTTCAAAAAAAATGGTAATAAGGGGGCGTCCATTAATTACGTGAGGCGTTTAGGGGGGTCGAGCCAAATCTTACCCAATCTCACATGGAGGAGAGGGGGGCCTCGGCAGATATAACGTAATTTTTTTTTCGCAAGAAACAGTGCACAATTGCGAGAAAATAGGTTAAATTAAATAAGAAATGTTTCTCCACTAAAATGGAATATAATGTAAAATGTAAATAGTATAATAATGTGAAGTAGTAGGGAGACTCTCCCTACTACTTTACATGGTGGAAAAAATGATACTACAACCACAGTTGCTCCTATTACAATTTATTTTCGTGAACGTATGCATTTTGAAAAATCTCACGTGAGGTTAGGAGGATTAGGGAGGGGGGGGATGTTTGAGCAAAATTTCCCGACATCTCACCAGGGGGAGCATGGGGGTTGAAATAGCGCCAAAGCCACCTAACGTAATTCATGGATGCCTCCTAACATGGAACAGTCGAAGGCAGATTGACTGTTGAAAATCTTTGTAACAGCGCTGCGTATTCTGCGTAATAATAATTTATTTTTTTCATAAACTTTCACAGGATTTTTGCCAATTTTTTTTTTCCGTTGGTCAAAAAGTAGAGTTTCACAATAGAGAAGCTCTAATTACTTGCTAATAAATTCTTGTAATGATATACTTTTAGATTAGGTGACAGGCAAAAGACTTTAAACCCGTTTAATGGCTTCAAAATCAAAAATTTTATCTAACTCTTTGATCTAAATCTAATTTTATACTACCCCATGTGGGTATTCTTTTTTAAATTAAAATGGAGTACATATACTTTACATTACATTAAAAAATACTAAAACTACAATAAAAACAGAATCATACTAATTTTCCAAATAGATTGACACGAACTGATGACGATGACGAATTATTCACGAGTTTCATGAAGTTTCGTTCTTTTCGTTCATGAGTGTGATGAACTTTTTTATGAGTATGACATTCCAACATCAAATCTGACATAACAAACAAAATCATTGAAATGTGTGTCAATATTAAATGTTTTTACCGGTATTTCTTTAGTCCGGTATTTATTTAGTATTTGCGATAACATAAAAGTTTAAGAATCGCTTATTTCTGAAAAAAAAAAACACGATATCAGCTTATAAGATATCAGATGTAAGTCAATTTACCAGAGAGATCTGGATAAAAACATAATATAATATTATAAGGGTAGACAAGTTGTCAGGATATTTAAAGAACTCGCTGTATTTATTGTCTGATCAACAGATGTTTATAATAGCTGAATCCAGCGAACACGTTTCGGTATTAAGTGCTTCAAAGCGTGATATTAAGTTAAAATTCAACTTGGAACGGAAAATAAATAAATGCAATAAACCTACCATATTCAACAAATTAAAAAAATAAAATGTATGCAAAATTTTAGGATGATTTGTATGTTACACATGCACATTTATAATACAGTTTAGATTCAGAAGAAGAAATTTAGAAAAATATGGAGTCTTCGGATAAGTTCAAAAGCAAGTACGATGTGTTAGCGATTTCGTCTAGGCCTGACGAGCTTGTTGATCTGGTGGTTAGTGGTCCTGACTGCTGAGTCAGAGGTCGTCTGTGGGCATCGAACAATAATTGTGTGATGAGCACGATCACTTGTCCTGTGTCTGGGTGTAATTTATGTATAATATGTATATATTTATTATTGTATAAGTATATTTATCAGCAGTCTGGTTACCGTAGTACAGGCTCTGCCTTGTTTGGGCACAGACGGCCGTCTGTGAGGTGTCTCAAGTTAAAAAATAAAAAAAAAAAACATTAAATTTATTTTTTTAGACACTGACATACTTGCCCTGTATAGGTCATAGGGTCATAACAATATACACTTACATTAAATAATCATGATAAATTGTTCAGAAACCCGTTCTCATAATTTCATACACATCATTACGCACTGCTGCAAAAGGGTTAAACAAATTATTCAACTCGACAATCGTAATGACAACCGTTCTACTCGTTGGAACAGCCATTAGTCGAGTTTTTGTCACAATAAAAGAGGATTATTGAGAATACAGTCATAAATTTCATTAAGAGAACATTTTTTTTTAATACATGAATTGAGCCCCGTTGAGCGATTAATGTACATGATTTCGTGCTTCTATGTATGGTTGTTACACAAATTCTATGTTCAAAATAAATACATTCTGTAGCGTATTGTCAAAACTGTGAAGCGTTTTGTTTACGGAGCCTTAATATTATACAATTTTTGTGCAGTGTGCCTGTTTGCTTTATATTTGAGAATGTTTTTCATATTTAGAATACTCTACCATAATTCAATGCATATATAAAGTTTCGTGTCTGCACTGTTGAGCGTTGAGGAGTTACCTCATCTGGAGTCAATCCTGAGCGTAGCAGAGAGCTCATGAAAACTTTCGAACATACTATCATAGTTTCGTGTCTTTATGGTTGACCGTTAAAGAGTTCCCTAGTTTGGAGCCAATCCTGGGTGCAGAATCACGTTGAAATAGAAAGTGCAGGAACATTTTACTAAACCCTAGCCCTGTACTAAATTTTATGTTTCAAGGTGGCCTAGAAGCTGTGAAATCGATTTTCGATGATCTATCAGTCAGTCAGTCAGTCAGTCAGTCAGTCACCCTAAAATGTATGATTTTAGAACGTTCATTTTATCGAATTTTATCAATAATTTACGTAAGTAAATTATTAAAATTAGAGTTTTTAACTTTGACATATGGTGTAGTGAAAAGGCTCTACTGGCGTATACAAATTTTCATTTTAATAGGTTTATCCGATTCTAGGATAGAGGGATCTTAAAATGGCTGGAAATGGTTCGTGTAAATATAGCTATAGACATATAATATACAACTATATTATATGTCTTTAGCTATATTTACACGTTCGACATACACGCTCACTTGTGTATTTCGATGAAGCCCGCCTATTGTCGGATTCAACCTTAATCAAAAACGAAGCGACCTGCCACGGTGACGCCTGACAGGCGGCAGGTCGCTTCAATAAATGGCCTCTGTTGGGCCGAGTCTATATAACCGAAATAAAAGAGACTTGAAACATAACATACATATTAGGATTACAAATTAAATAACTAAAACTCAACTGTGAAAATATCTAAATATTACAGAAAAGACAGTAAAAACAACATTGTGTTATTTACTTTCGGGAAAACAAACAGTAAGGGATGATTCACATTACAGCAGGTTCTTTGTAACGTGAGTTACTCGAAATTTATGTTTATTCATTTAAAAAAATATTACAATAGTAAATAAATATGTTGGTATGATGTGTAAAGTTACCTATGCGTTGTATGTACAATACAATATAAATAAGTCCTTGACTACTACTTAACATTAGGCTTTATAACTTCATTTGTTTCATTTATATTTTATATAATAATAATTCAAGAGTATTTTGAATATCATCTTTGATTTGGTACACAGTGTTGATCTTTTGTGTAAAAAGTTCAGGATAAATGTTACCTTAGAACAAAAATAACAAATTTATTCAAAATTTTAAATAGAAAATTGTTTATGTTAAATAAGAAACCCTGTTTTCTGTTGGTGGAGTAGGAGTACGTTTAAAATTTATTAGTAGAAATAAGAAGACAAGATGGTGGAGTATTTCAACTTGTATGTTCGGGAATTTGTTATAAAGTAATTTAGATAGTCAAAATTCCAGTAAGTAAGTTAATATTGTATCAACGTTATCAAATTACTGTTAGCACTATTTTATTGTTTACAGTAACATTTTACATCTTAAAATTAAATATTTATCATAGCCTGATGAGAAAAATACAAAACCTCGTTGTCACAGAAAACAAATGGAACTAATCTCTTTAAATTGCAAGAATAACGTTCAAACGTCATCAACATGTCATCATTGTTTATTGTCGATTGCTGTCAAAGTATAAGCGTGGTCTATTTTTGAGTGTGTGAGATTTTATGTGTTAAAAAGCAAATAAAACTATTCATAGTCGTGAGAGAAAAGTGATTAGCAATGTTTTTAAGTATTTGTCGGAAAGAAAGTCGTAGGACTGCACGTCAGACGTAAAAACATACACACATCTGTATATATGTATCTAAGCGTGACGGTCACGCGAGTTCAGTGCTTTTACCCCATTCCAAAAGTGTCCAACGTGCTAAAAGAAGTTTTCACTTCAAAAACTGTCAGTCGTAGGACTGCACGTCAGACGTGAAAACATACACATATCTGTATATATGTATCTAAGCGTGACGGTCACACGAGTTCAGTGCTTTTTCCCCATACCAAAAGCACCCGACGTGCACAAAGAAGTTTTCACTTCAAAAAATAACACAATGCAAGTGTGCAAAATTTCAAATAAATAGAATGTAAGGAATTGGGTGAAAATAGATTTGCAAGATTGCTACATTGCGTTACATCAATAATTATAAAAAAAAAGAAATGAACTTCTTGAGATTCCCGACAACCCGACAACAATATCTATCATAATCCACTCAATAAAGGAAATGTTAGCGTTTTAAATTACTCTACATAAGTACAGGCGTCTGTTTGAAACCGCCCTTACATGTCGCTCCCTCAGTTCAGCTCGAGTCATCTACACGACCACACGTCTGTTGGGCCGCGTCGCTCGCTCTCAGCGTAAATTTTTAATACCAAGCCAAATAGCGAAGGCGTAAAACTTCTTTTGATATCCAAAGCGTTCGCAATAAACACGTGTAGTGGTGATGTGTTAACAAATGGATGTTAATTATAAATGTGAACTGCTGGGCACGACTTTTTTCTAGTGTTTAATAAGTTTTCTGAAGTGAACGCTTGTAGAATCGCTTGGGCGGTCGTCCTGAAAATTTTCTCGAGAGGTAAGTGAATAACGATGCATGCCCATTAAATGCCTGAAATAAACAGAAACTACTAAAACTCCTAAATTTTATTTAGAAATAAACATGTATAAATTAAATAATTCTCAAATTACCTTAACTAAGTTTGAAAATTAAGCCATCGATATTTAACTTGATATCTATTTGACGCGACTGGACGACATTCAGTCAAACAGTTTTATATAATTACTGCACATTTAACATTAATTTAATATAATAACTTCGCATTTACGTATTATTTTAATTCGATTTACGATGTACTAAATCGAATTAAAATAATGCGTTTCAATATTAATTAATTTCAAATTATTTTCAAAATAAAAAAAGGAACCATGGGCTGTATGAATCACATGTCCTTTACTTTACTAACAATGTCACGCTGATTCATTGTTTTACGTTTGCGACTTGAATGACCTACGCTTTTTAAGATATTAACGACGATTCGGCTTTTTGAACTTGGATTTGACGGGTTCAAATCCATGTTCAAAAAGCGTCAAATCATACATATACAATACTTTACATACGATGCTGCTGTTGTTTTGGACGCAACTACTGTTGTGTTGTAAATTTAAAAATGTATTGAAACATACACTGTTTTAAATACTATTTCGATATTACAAGGATGAAGTACGTTATTTAATGGATGTATGGATAAGACTACAAGCTGTAAGTATCGAGAATCCGTAGTTTAGTGCCCATACTATGTCAATAATATGATAGGTACTTAGTTTTGCCCCGCAAAAAATCCAACATACCTATATCTTGCACAGTTTTTCGATTATAGTTTTAGATTATAGTACGATTAGTGTTTTTAATGACGAATAAAACATTTAAATGCCATTTATTGGCTTAACCTGTTTAGAAAAAAAATTAACTGGCTTTGATAATGATTGAAAATGTTATGGGTTTCCAAGTACAATTGGGCGTGTATTTCATATTTGTTTAGGTACCTATTTTAGGCATTTGTTTAGCAGATGGGCATTCTCTTTAATGTTGTCACCCTTCGTATATTTGGTGATATATAATATGTTTGTTTCTGTGGTGTAATTGTGGGGCAATGTTATATTTTAGAAGAATAAGTTAATTGATGTCGTTTATAAGAGAAGAATATCTACATATCCAGTCTTTGTATAAATAAAAAGTATAAAAAATAAAAGACAGATATTAATTTTGTATATTCCTTTATTTCATTTAAAATATATTGATAATTATATACCTACATGTATATACAGCCATAATTTACCAAATCATCATTATACTATATTGATCATATTTTATATATTCACGATAAACTCCTCGCCTAACAACAAGTTAGTAAAACATTTTATTTATTCCGTCAGAGTACATCAAGGTCAAATAAAATCGTTTGAATAGAAAGCCATACTCATCTACTGGACACTAACGCTATAAAAATATTGTCTTTAAAAATGTATACATGTATATTATATAAAAATGCAATCTTTGGTACCTTAATAATTAGAACACTTATGTGCCATTGAAGTGTAAGTTGAGGTTGAGACAATGTAAATAAATAGCAACTGACATGGAGCCAAAAAATAATTTTATGTTACCGTATTTCATTACAGCCAATTTTTTTTTAAGTAAATTTTCACTCACATAATCGTTTTTTTATCACAATACTCAACCATTTGGAAACCGGCGGTTATAGATCGACATAGGCAGATATGAATATGATATTATGTTATCCATTTTTTTTCTTTAACATTTCACAAAGCAAACTATAGTTGCGGTGACTCTGTGTGTGTTGATGATCTATAATTTTTAGTTATAATAATACATTTTTTAACTGACGATTTCGAATAATTGATGATCAAAAACGAAATAAAAATATTGATTTTGAATTCGTTACAACTTTAGGACATCCGGTGCTGAACAAGTAAAAAAAGAGAGGCCTTACGCCGCGTTCATAAATCCAACAGTTCCCTCCCACTTTGACCAGGTCGTCAATCCATCATCCATTGGGGGATACGTCCCCCGCGCTTTCAGTGTGTGGTTGTGGCCCTTTGAATCTTTCTTCCCGTGCAGTTATCAGTTCTGCGATGAATTCTTAACATAATGTAAAATTCATTCAGTTAACTTCAAGACACCGCACGCACACAAAGTTGAAGGGTAAATAATAAAATACATTGTGTTAATAACACACAAAATACTTACTTTTATACCAAAACTTCCAGCCTTCTTTGTGAGAACAATTTGATTAAAAAAGTTAGCCATACAAGAAAATACACCAGTTATCGTTTTGATTAAATCTAATGAAGTTGATTCAAGGAAAATTACATTACAATCACAGTCATGAATGCGATATTTGATTGACCCGGTCGTACATAGTGGAATGATTTCGACAGTGGACTTTCTTGTAAGGATCCACTTTCATGGATATAGCAAAGAGTATGCTACACAGGTTTTTAGATCTCATTCCAGAAATGTTTTCGGTTTGTAAGAATTTTGCTTTTAGTTGACTTATTTTAAAATGTTCATTAAGCTAATAGATTAAATTGTCACTCATTACTTCCCAAATTTTTTAATTTGGCGTGATCTTCTGCCGAAGGATCATCTCCTGTCGAGACGAACGAGTCCTAAAGAGTGAATCGGTTAACATAAGATATGATGCCCCCAGCTGGACTGGCCACCTTAAGAAGGCATCTGGTATAGATTGGATACGAAAGGTAGAAGACCAAAGCCATGACGCAGGTTGGGAAAGAGTGATGTGTAGCAGCGAAATGCCATAGGGTGACTGGTTGAGCATATTTTGAATAGAATGATTGCAGTGCAGTTTCTTTAAGGAGCGATGACCTACTATCGTAAACTTAAAGGATAAATGAACTCTTATAATATGTGAATGTATTGATTTCATTTGCGTGTTCTTATTTGTTAAAACCAACGATCTTATTACAGAACTGTAGCTACAGATATTTGGTACTATATTTTAACCGCTGTTAATGTGTCACTTTCTATTTTTAGACTAACCGATTCGGTGGAATGCACCAAATTATCTCAAAGTGTTGAAGGAACAAATGAAATGAACGAAGGCTGGTAATGACTATTCATTATCATTCCAAATTCTAACTTACATTTGATCCGGTAAATTAGCCACTGAAATATGCTAGTATTTGTTGATAATAATAATATACTCCTTTATTGTACACCAAGAACATTTTAAAGAGTAATCGTAAAGCAATGTTGTGTGGCTTATACAATTGACAGACTTATAGCACTGTGGCAATCTTATACAGGCAATCATGGAATGGAGAACACATTGGAAACCGATTTTAGAGCATTATCTTGACATAGAATAAAAAATCTTACATATAATGTACGAATATCGGTACAAGAGAACAATAAACATATAAATCCATAAGGAAATACATATAGAAACATGCAAATATAATATTTATTCTAGGCCTAAAGGAGTGACAGAACAGGATATTAATTCAACAGAGTTAACAAAGGAATTGCAGAAACCTGGAAACAGATCTACAGAAACAGGACGGCAGACCGCACATGCAGAACTGTTTCTAATTCAGTGCACAATTAGGTAACTGCGTCTTGTAAATGAAAGCACAGTCCAAAAATAGCTAAAGTCACGTAACACGAAGTCTCATTGCTGAAGTAATAAGATGCAGTCTTTATGTTCATGGTTTACTAACTTCGCACATTGTAAAAAGAACAACATAGCCGTTATAAACCCACTTTTGGTTTATAAATTTTAAACTATTTGATTAAAGCATCAATTTTAAATAAATCTATTACTTAAGTGTATGGTACAGCCATACAGGTAATGTAGGAATAATCGTTTACATTACAGGTACCTAAAAATAATGTTTAGGATAAACAAATATAAAATAAAATCCTAATACATATTCGTAAATTCTCCTTTAAAAACAGCCACACATTGTTTGGTTAGAATCTCGACTTTATTGTTACTTAAGTTGTTCTCGTATATTATTCAACCATAAATATAAGATATGCTCTAATTAGAAAAGTCTTACTATAAAGAACTTCTACTCCAAATGCATTAAATGAGGTAGTGGTCGCCGCGGTATTATCTTGGCAATTATGGCAATATACACAATTATATTCATTAACACACATACAAATATCTAGAGTACAAATAGAAAAAAGTGTGGTTTTATATTGGATTGTTGATATTATTTACATCTGGTAAGTTTGCACTTCACCAAGTATATGCGAAAATAGTATTTATATACAGAATATCTACAAATATCCTGTATGTGTGGGTTTTTGTATTTATTAGTAATTAGTGTAATTACTTACAAGTTTTATTACATTTTTATACACCTTCAACTACCATTGTCTCTCCGAATCATTTTGATCCATCATCCTAAGGCTGCCTGGAACAGATAGTATTTACCAATAAGGCCGCCCTTTGTTCATTACCGTTTGACATAACATATGTATGTATGTTTGCTACTTCCACTGTAACAACAGTGTACAAATCAAGTATTATCAATCGATCTATCTAGGTACCTATTTATTTGTTTGAATGAGGAAGCTTTCTGAAAAGAATACATCCACACATCCATGTGAGCTAGCACGGCCATCGTAGTATTGTATTCCTTCTTGTGAATAGGTTGCAAAAGCTACTACTGAATGAGTTAGTGACACTAATGGCGTTATTGGCATTTATGGGTAGAGAGAGATTTGAGTCCAAATATTAGTACTTATATTTATCATAGTTAAACATTTGAATATATTTGAATAAAAATATAAAATTTTGCTAAGATCGTTCTCAGTAAGCGGCGATTTAAAAAATAACCAAGCTGACATAAGTTCACATAAAGCGCTTCTGTATTAATAGCACATTATAATAGTTTAAAGGAATTATACAGTCACCTTCTATAGACACGTAATCCTCTAATTTTCTTGTCAAACCCCAGTTATTTTGTAATAAAGTATTTAATTTTTCTCCTCAGTCTTGCATAACAGGAACCGCTGTTGTTTACTGGTACAAGCAGCTAATTAAGTTACGTACCTACGTTCAAGTAATTAAGTTTGTTTCGTTTCACTTAAACTCGGATCTGTTTTGCTCTAGATGTTTTGTTGAATTCCAAAGTTTAATTTCAAAAGCATTAAATTTGCATAACAAATGGACACTATTTAGTGATACGGAAAAACATAAATAGAGAAGAAATTGCAAGTTTTATGTAAGGATACGGCAATATTTGACTGAACCTGGACATCTCTTACGTATGCAGGTATTGAATATGTTCTAGTACAGTCTCCGATAGACCATATAAAAGGAAAAACTGACTGGGTAATATATCCATGCACAGTCTTTTCTCTTCTATTGGCAACGTCTGGGTTTTTCCTACTGTCACTATTAATGTCAAGTCACAATAAAATTTACAATTTTGACTCTTATAATATAGGCATTTACGAAGGAAACATTTATAGAAGATTGTATGTCTAAAAGTTCGTTAATACAAGGTGTTATGGAAAGTTTTGGTCAAATTTTAGGAGCGTTATGTGTATCCGACAAAAAAAAAATGATTTAGCTTGAAAAAAAAAATGCATTTTGAAAAAAAAAAAAGTTTTTTTTTCAGAAAATGCTTTTCCTAGTGTAGTTGCACATTTCTAAATAACACATTGTGAATTTTCATGTCAAGCACAATGGTTCTGTCTTTTATTTTTAAGCAGACATTTTCAGAAAAATCATTCCATCCATAAACATCCTTGGTATTAAATACCTGTAGTTTCATTCACGTCAGCCATTTCTCATACGAAATATTAGCTTTATCAATTTTCAAGTTTAATTTTCAGTGTCCTAATAAGATTTCTGTATTAAAAATCACGAATTTTAATAAAATTGTTAGCGCCTTACGTCGTTCATCGGGTCTACTATACGACCCTAAAATATGTTACACACCTTTCTGTAACTTACTTTTGTATTAATATTAATAAACACAAAAGAAAAGGAAAGATAATATTTTGATAAACGTGAGTTTTTTTTTGTTAAACATTAATGTTAGTTAAATAATTAGTAATGTTACTATATAACCTCTCGTTTATTTTCGTCGTAATGTCTGGAATTAAAAAACATCTATCCAAATTAACACTTTCTTCCTATTCAATAATTCATTTGTTGAACGTGGCTGTTCCTCAGTATCTATGCGACAGCATGGTATTGAACGGGCAGTTCTTAATCACATGAACGACATGTAACACGTTAATAGCATTAAGTAATTACTTAACCCTGCAAATGCTGTCATGATTATTATTATTATACTATACATAACTAGTATATAATTGGATTTGCCTGTTTATTATATTATGGAAAAATGTCATAATATAATTAATTTATATAAAGATTCTGTAGTAGGGCAAGAACTTAAGAATATACGTATAAATATACCTTAGATTAAATATTAGACTGGATCAGCCTTAGATTAGCCTTAGACTGGATCAAGAGCTTTCTGACAGACCGCCAACAGCATGTCGAGGTTAATAATTTAAACGATAAACTAGAATTGCCGGTAAGTAGTTCCTCATCTAAAATCAACAAAATGGGCGTTCCGCAGGGGAGCGTGCTCGGACCCATTTTGTTTTTGTTGTATATAAATGATTTACCTGACTCCATAAACTACCAAAGCGTCCTGTTCGCTGACGATGTATCGGTGATAGTACCTCATGAGGACATGACCACATCACATGAGATAAAAATTAGCGAAGCAATACAGCCAGTATTAACATGGTTACAACAAAACAATCTTAAAGTAAATCTATCAAAAACAAAACTAGTAAAATTTTGCACCAAAAAATCCAAAAATAATAATAAATTAAACATAAAAGTAAATAATGACACAATACAGGAAACTGAAAGTACGACATTCTTAGGTATTGAGTTAGATAGATTCTGTAGCTGGAAGCAGCACATAAATGGTGTCTGCAGTAGGCTTAGCCGATTTGCATATGCTCTAAGGAGGCTTGGATTGTAACAGATGAAAAGACGACTATTATGGCATATAGAGGCTATGTTGAGTCAGTACTTAGGTATGGGTTAATAATATGGGGTAATTCCACGGATATAAATAGTGCATTCGTTGTCCAAAAGAAGTGCATTAGAGCAGTATGCGGCGTAGGCCCACTAGACTCTTGTAGATTTAAGAAACTGAATTTATTGACCTTGACCTGTATATATGTTTTTGAAGTTTTAGTATTTGTAAGAAAACGTAATGACTTTTTTAAATTCAAAGGCGACAGTTACACAAAATATAGAGAATCCTACAAAAGATCTACACCTAGAGATCCTACAAAAATAGTGATCCCATTTTGTAGAACTATTTTAAATAAAAAAAATGTTTTTCACATGTGTATATCAATATTCAACAGATTGCCCAAGAATATTAGGAAACTACCATTTAAATATTTCAGAATCCAATTACGTAAATGGTTAGTAGATAAGTGTTTTTATACGATAAAGGAATTTATGTAATACAATATAAAATAATAATCATATTTATAAAATTGCGTTATAAAAATAATGGAATCTAATATAATGTTATAAATTTAATATAAATTAATAATATAAATAATAAAATAAGTTAAGTAATACAATGCAAATTAATATAATGTTAAATGATGTAGATACAATTTCTAGTTTTGTATAAATTTGCATGCCAAAACAAGGCAGAATATGGCATTGATCCAAAACCACCCATGTAATACCCGGTACTACCTGTATTCGTCGTACGTATGTACATCGTATATAATAATATGTCATTGTTCCTATTTTAGTTGTTAAAATAAAAAAAATATAATTATGTATTTGAAAAAGGAACACTTACTTAAATTGACTGAACTGACTCTAGCATGCAGTTACAATGAGAATTTTTGAAAAAAAAAATTATCCGTTTACAAGTTATGGCCGTTTGGATTTCCAGGTATTTTTGAAGTTAAAATAAGTTTTTCATAAAGGTGGAATGTGTAAAGTTAAAGATTATAAGAAGTACAAAATTTTTTATTTTGCAATTTTTTATTTCGTTACTAAGAAAATCCATAAAAACTAACTAGGATTTATTTTTAATTCGTTTTTACAGATTTTCTAACTAAATACGAACATTTTTTAAATAAATTTTTATGGTTTTTCTCAATAACTGAGTGAATAGTTACTAAGAAAATCCGTAAAAACTAACTACGAAAATTTTTCAAGTTAGTTTTTATGGTTTTTTTTTATGGAGTTCTTTTTATAATCTTTAACAGGAAGCGAGTAATCAGTTTTCTGTCGTTTCTGAAAAAAGCTACATTTTGAGTTGATACACTCTTGTAATAGCAGTGGGATTTCTTCTCATTGTAGTACAGACTGTAAGTTATTAACTCATCTAGTTAATAGGCGGTATTGTGAAAGATTCAGATGTCGATACTGGTTTAATTTAAAGTATTCTTAAAGTTCCGTAGAGTGAGTGAGAAGAGTGATCCCGTAAAGGTTCCGTTTTTGGATTCAGACGATTCCTTAAAATAAAAAAAAAAAATATATAATTATGTATTTGAAAAAGGAACACTTACTGTCTGTCCTTTCGTCCGTCATAGCCAATATGCGCCAAATTTTCTAGAGCGATTAAGTTAAAATTGGTACACAAACTGCTGTGTCCTAAACACAGTTATGCAACGTAAGTAAATGAAATTTGAATATGGAAGACTTTTGGCGACCAAATTAGAAAATAAATGTAAACTGTAGGTACCATGTGACATATAAAACAAAAGGGCTTGTGGTGAGAGTCTCAAATAAATATTTTTATGTGAAAAAGTGGTTTTAAAATTATAAAAGAAAATAGGATAAAAATCCTTTTCTACCTTCTTTACAATTACCATTCCTTTCCCTCCCTATCACCGCAACAAGTTGAGCCTGAACAATTTTGAAAAAATACAGAAAATATGTAGTTCTTTAGGTATAAATAACAGAAAACCTATAAGAAGTCTATGGTCTTACAAACATGGTAAATCTCCCAATATTGTGCGTACAAACTTACATTTGCAGTTGGCATGTATGGGAAAACATGTTCTTTGACTTAAATGTTAAGTTTATCCTCTCCACGCGAGTTCAACTCACATTTGGGCGGTTTTTATTAGTGGATAAAATCACTCAACTTCCGTTAATACTTGACTACTCACTGGTTCCCCAAGTACTTATCCAGTGGTTTAGTCACGTCAATGCTCGGATTAAAGCCGATTGTAAGGAAGAAATTATTTATAGTTAGACAAGAGTCTTCGCATTACGAGTATATCAATTTAGAAAGAAAATTGAAAGGAAATAAATGTAATTAATAGTTTAACTAGCATCTAGTCATTTAAAGTTCAACAGATACCAGAACATAAAATTACTAATAGGTTTTCTTATTTAAAAAAAAATACAACTCCCACATATTTCTGTGTCGCGGGGATTCACAAATATTCTAACAACGCACACAAAGAACACCCAGACTCGGGACAACTATTCGTGGATCACGCAATTTTTTCAAGAAAATTCGTAGTGGCGAGGTGATCACTTAAACCATTGCGCATTCCGTGCAGTTCGTTTTTTCGGTTAGTGCTTCATAAGAAATGCTGCGCCGTTAGTGGGATCACGACAATGGCGATAGTAATTTATATTTCTAGTGCTTGTATGGCAGAAACGAAATGTTAAATCGTTTTTTTTTTCGTATGCTGACTTACCAAATGGAGTGTTTGTTTACGGAGGAGCGAGTGCCATTGCTCCGAATGTCAATTTTAAAACATTTATACAAAAATAATGGTACAAGGGTAGGTAATTGTACCGCCCGGTATTTGTTTTTATGATGGAATAACGGTGGATAGGTTCACTAAGGATATTACTTATCTGTTTAATTTCTTCTTTTCTTTCGT
Organism: Callimorpha dominula; assembly: GCA_949752705.1. Taxonomy (NCBI): domain Eukaryota; kingdom Metazoa; phylum Arthropoda; class Insecta; order Lepidoptera; family Erebidae; genus Callimorpha; species Callimorpha dominula. The sequence continues at coordinate 16,858,989 of OX457000.1, forward strand.
TGCTGGACTTAACAGATTTAATATAATAAATCTTTAAATGTATTATGTATTTATTTTGGTTAATAAAAGCTTACATTTATTTCCTTCCTTTACTTATCTAATTTTTCTTTTACTGTGTATGTTTATAGGCATAATGTAACCAGTCTTATAATATGACGTTATAATTCCTCTCAACCAAATGCCTTTCCTCCTGACTTCTACCTTAAACCAAAACTACGCGTTATTCTTTTATCTATTATTGATTTTGTCAATCCAAAGGTTACCTGTAACAGATCGCTCTTGGCAATAAGGCCGCCTATTATACTTACAAATTCTTGGGGGATTCTTTGCATCTTTATAAAACGAACGTATCACCAACTGTTGACAGACCAATAAAAGGACAAGACAAATCATAAAGGTTACTTCCGTTCTATTTGGCCATGAAAACTGTTTTTTTTTTCTGTGTGCTCTGCCTTCTCTGATTCAGTAATCGTTTTGCAGATACTTCTAGTTTGGCTGGATAACTATTTTTAGAAGTTTTCCGTCACACACAGCCCAGAAAAGGTACCGTTTCTGGTTATCGCAAGTCAGGGTTACGTGGTTAAAGGTTTGAGGTCTGTCTCAGACCGTGTCAACTACCTTCGAACGAATCCAGGAACAGTGAAACCAAACGGCTCTACGGGATATTATTTTTAACTTGTAGCATTAATATAGTTAACAGTGTGATGGAAATTTATTTACCGGTTTTTGTTTGAAAGTCGAATAATAAAGAAAAACCTTAGTTTGTTTACAGTTTCATAATATTACAGTCAAAGAGTTTGTTTATTATTCTATCTTCGTTTCAACTTTGGGCACTTTAGTGCCTCTGGCTAACGTTATATTAAAAAGTCAAACATCTAGCTTAGTTTCAAGTTCAATCGAAAGCTAATGAAGCTAGGGAGCGGAGTTATAAACAACCTAATGAAATATCTATACTACAATATGTTGCAAGTAGCTAGGAGTGGAACTCGGAGAGCAAGCAACTTGAATTTAAATTATACTAAGCAACTTTGATTGCACGTACATATTGTTTTAGCATTTACCTAATATAATCTGAGTATTGTATTTTGAACATAGATTGAGTTTTCATTCTTATCCAGTTTCGCGTAATTGAATATTACACATTGCTGTGATTGCATCTTATTGAAGTGTGAAATATCTTGTACGGGGAAAATAAAATTAGAGTGTCGTGATATTTGATATTAATTAATAGGTTTATTTTTAGTATATTCTATAGTTTTTCTAAACTAGTATTTTATAATAGGCCACAAATTCTCGATTTATATTTAATATATTTACATGCAAACAGAGAAAGTTTAAAACAATTAGTTAAGTTTTTTTTATAATAATATGAATATAAAAATATATAATTATAATAATATGAATAGTTAAGTTTTTTTCATATTCTATAACCTTTCAAATTTAATGTTGATATACAGACTACTTCGAATGCCTAAATTTCTATTTTTAATGTCCATTTAAGCTTATTCTAATATGAAAATCCCCGCGATTAATAGTACAGAACGATTCCATGAGTGCTGGCGCTTTGTTTATAATTTTATATTTCGTTATCTTACTACCAAAAACGAAAAAAAATCTTAATATATTTAAAAAATTTTTTTTTTAATAAAATTGTGCTATTTATAACCCTATAGTTTTGTTAAAAAAAGTGATGAATTGAAACCCTGGCCTGATTTTGTTTAAATGAAATAAAAACGTGAATTAAATTTGAGTTATTTACGAATACTAGTACCAACGTGGTTCTAACGCAGTAGAGACATTGCTCATATCAATCCTACGTTTGGAAAAGATACAACTGATGAATACAAAGAGTGCTTTCTGTAATCGCTTTTGTAGTGGAAATTTCGTAGGATTATCGGTGGAAGGAGAACCATTTCAAACAACCAAAAAATTAGCTTCATGGTTTGACGTTGGTTTACCGAAGGATTTTGTACAAAATTGTGATATATGGTGAAAAGTCATTTCTATATTATGGTTGTAAGTTCAAACGAAGTAGCTGAACCTAAGTCAAAAAGCCAAAAAATCACCTTACCTCTAGTATTTTTATTATTGTTTTGTTTTTTATAAAGACAACTCACGCATTAGCAATATTCCTGTCGCGGAGGGCTTCACAAAAAAATAATAATATAGTAATATGTATAAACATAATATATATATATAATATATAGTAATAAAAAACAACTGATACGCAATCTCCCGCCAATTGTTTTTTACAAATATAACATTGGAAATTCGTTATATGGCGATACAAGGTGTGTAAAATACATTAATTATGCTTCTTAAATGTAAATTTTAAAACATTTATACAAAAATAATGGTAAAAGGGTAAGTAATTGTACTGCCTCTTAATTGTTTTCATGATGGAAGAAGTTATAGCGGCGGATGGTTTCACTCAGGCTACCAATTAATTCTTATTACAGATTCTTAAGTACCTTCAAGGCCAAACCCTACGTTTTTATCGAAATCATTTGACAAAGAAATGGAATGATTTTATTTTGAAGGCATAAACTTTCTCTTTGTTGGTCTCATCGTTACTTATCTCACTTCATTGAGAAATTTTGGTTTTGTAATTTATTTGCAAGTTATTTTCAGGCAGAAATTTTGTTCTTAGTACATAATTATATTGTTTTAAGCAGATATATATTGAGATGAGATGAGAATTATGAAGTGAGATTCTGTTAAAGTAAAAAAAAAAATCTTTAATACAGTACTAAGGCAGTATTAGGTACTGTTTCAAGGCCCGCGAAGTCTTCTATACGATAGGGGTAGAACAAATGAGTGGATGATATTATAAATAAATCGTTATTTTAATACAAAAAAATATTTTAGCTCTCATGACAAACTAAAGTTACCTAAAATACGTTTATGAATGTCTATGAACTTATTAATTATTATTTTTGCAAGTAATACGTTCACACAAATAAGCCATGTAAATGGGTGTCGACGTGTACGTTATAATAAACAAAATTTGCCCTAAAAAGCAGCTTTTCAATTCAATTTGCATAACAAAGCCTCAGCCGTATTATGAACTTCAAATTGACCCCTTACGAACAGTGCCTAACACAATAATTAGGATGAAACAACATACTTTTGGATTCCAGCGCTTTAATTTTGGTAATGGTACCTAAAACCCACAAAATAGTTTTCCGTTTGTAATTTAGTAGCCTATTTGTTAAACGTTCAATTACTGCGGAAAACAAATTACTAATCACGAATAGCTAGCTATGGTCTAAGTTTTTATTTGGTTTACCTACAAATACACAAAGCCTTTATAGCCTACTATAAAGTAAATATCTGTTTAAAACTGAATATAAATATAACCACAAATAGGCTTTAGTAAACAATACAGTAATTAAGTCTATGAATGCTTCAGCGCACTGCTAACGCGTTAAAGCTTCTTGCGTTATGGAATTAATATAATGTAAACTTGAAACAGCCGTATACATGGGAAGCTTTAGAGACGTTTAACCGTATACCAATGCGAGAGAGATGGTGTACGCACAAAGGGTTTGGTAAGGGAGTAGGAGACGAATCACACTTGCCCGCTCCATAGGCGGCGGACTCTAGTTATTAGTGGATAATCTATGGGCGGACTTGACGGTGTGAAACGACCTCTACCTTGTTCTAGATCGAAAAAATCTCAAATGTACGAGTTATATCCTCCGCCCCGAGATATGGTCTGATGTTATTTATGCTCGCTTGTCAATCTTCGGTACGTGATCAAGTCGAATTGACTAAGAATTAATCTTCACCAGAAAGAATAGTTCGCCATCATTTACAACAGTCTAATTTTTAGTGCATTCCTGAGATTATTATTGCAACACCAGTGGTGACTTTTACGTTCTTTCAACCTACTCTGTATAAAAAGTACGTTTAACACTGCGCTGATTATTTATTTCTGTTGGAGAGTTGATGATTGTTACTTCGATAACCGAGTGATTCTAATTCTTGCAGATAGCGATCCTATCTAGTTGGAGGGGTTAACAAGAGTTCTAGTAAAGTGTAACCCAAAATACATACTAACCTATGTATTTTATTTTTGAAAATACATAAACTTTGGGATTAACTGGCACTTGGAACCTGGAACTGGTGTATATGTCGCAGTAAGCTGGTTATAGCCGAGATATACTTTTATTTCTAGGGATATAAAGTATGTGGTGTGAATCGCGGACGTCTCTTTTTAAAGTCCTGATTCGGACCATGTTTTGATCGTGGTGTCAAACAGCCAATTCAAAAGAGGCCATTCCGCGATTCACACCTTGGTCAGAATGATTCTTGGTGTGAAGGAGGAACGACCCAAATATATACGGTTAGATAGTTAGTTATATGAAAGCGGTTCATAACTATCTTACTATGATTATAACTATGATACAATAACCATCTAGTAATATTATAGACTAATCTGGTGCTATAGATAAAACATTTACATTTTTTATGGTTCGTTCGCATGTAGGATTAAGGTATTTCCATGTATTCTTTAGAGGGTATAAGAATCTAATCATCACCAGTACTCTGCTTAAATATAAACATTACTAACAAGGAAATGGTAACTCGTCTGAGGAAGGTCACACATGTTTAACCCTCTGGTTCGACCTTGAAAATATTTGAACTTTATTCAAACGTTTTCAGTCCTACTGGACTAACTTTTAAAGCCAAAAGCCATAAAAATAAGTAAGTAATTCTTGGTATTGCGTGTAAGCCTATGGCGTGACTTACATAATTTCAACATGTCACTTATTAAAAATAACTTACAAACTAAACAGCAGGTAAAGGGCAATAAATTCATCTAATTACTTGTAATGGCCGTACGCACAAATATACATAATTATGCTTCTAAATTATCTTTACACTAGACTATAGATGATTGCTGAATGCTATCCAAATGTTGGATATTATGTTGTAATAAGTTGTTAACTAAATGACTGTCTTACCTTTAACTTACAGATTAATGGCATTTTTACAGAGAACAAAACAAATTCGACCGATCGAAAGCATTAGCAGCATTTACACTAAATTTTACTGTCTCTTTGTAAAATCTAGTTTATTTTACAAATTAGACTTAAGCGCGAGACTTAAACGCCTTATTCACGATCCATCCCGGCTGTACTTCCGCTCAAGGCCATGGTGCTAGACGTAGCATATACACTATCGTGCGCGCATTCAGATTGCACGGATGGCGCAATTGTTAATTCGATTTCCGATAGGACAAAAATTTGTGTGATCCAAAAATAGTTGTCTCGAGTCTGGGTGTTCTTTATGTCCGTTGTAGGCATGCGCAAACCATGTCCGACATGGGATTCAACCTGAAACGGTTCCTTTCTTTGTCGGAACTAGTTCCAGGAAACATGTTCGAGGAACTATCTAGTTCCTTAGTTTTATTCGGACATTGTAGTTAACAGTTTTATTTCGGTTCAGACAGTTCCTCGGACATACATGGTTGTAAACAATGATATTGTTTATTTAGACTTAAAATATTTTAAATTATTGTATTGGCTGGGTCTTTAAAAGTCAATTGATAGTATATATACATAATTAAGTAATATTTAAATTGGTACATACATAATATATTGTGTATAGGTATTTTATTTATAATTGCTAACAGAAAAGTAGCTCGGGCACCTTTGATGCCTGCAATCGTTGCCTTCTGTCCACAAAAGTAAGTCCTGCTTTTCAAAATACACCCTTGCACGGAACAGAAGTAGGGGATCACGGCCCGGAGCGCAACGCTCGCAGACACGGACAGTTCGTTATTCGTTCCACCATTCAATACCGCTCCCGCCGCTCCTTCAATCCGCGTGATCGTTCCGAAGAACTGTGAAACTGGAACTATTAGGTTGATCAAGTCGGAAAAAACTGACATAGTTCCCACTGCGGACATAGTTTCAGGAACTATTACGATCCGGAACTACACATGTCTAGTCCGTTGTTTGTATGTTCGTAAAGTCCCCCACGACACAGGAATAATTCCTAGTGCAGTTTTCTTTTAAAGGATTGATAAAAAACGTACATAATAAATGAGCGCGCGTGAGACATTCTACAGACAAGTGAGGGACTTATGTATAAATCTGAAATCGATCCATTTCAACGTACAGACACCATGCGACCGAATCTGCTGGACAGCAAGCGTATGAATGATCTAGCACGCACGACGCACCTTCGCTTTGACGTACGTCTGCGTTATTCACTGTCCATCTGCCCGAATGTTCGCGGTGATGAGTGTTGCTCGCTGGATGCAAAATGGGTCATGCAAATCCAGCAAGCAATTAATAATAATTATCGATGTGTTTTGAGACTATTCAGTATCGTTTTTCGGCGTACATTGTGCGTGACCTTGGCGGGACGTACAGCAAGATGGATCGTGAATAGGGCGTTTTACTGTCACTTTAATAAACAAGTAACTCATTTAAAAAGTTAAAAAATACAACTGGCCTGCCAATTAAAAAAAAAAAACGCGACGGCCCTGCAAGAGTTATAGAGAAATAAAGAAACTTACATAATACTCGTACATACATAACGATGAACACATTACACTCAGTATTTGGGCAGTCGTGTAAAAAACTACTACTACTACTATACATACTTCCATACTGATTAATGCCGCGTTCCAATAAACAAAAAACGATTCGTTTTGCTTACGGACGGCAAAATTTTTATTGAAATATCAACGAAATTTTACCGTCCGTAAGCAAAACGAATCGTTTTTTGTTTATAAGGCATAAGTTGATTATGCATTGTTTTTGGCCATGAGATAATCTGTAGAAGAAGGTCTGCCTAAGCAAGGAAGGATTCCAATATATCACTCACACACACTCGTGAGTGATCTCAGTCCTTGATTAAAGACATGCTTCGAAATTGACCTTTTAATCTAAATATACCTTAGTTCGAGATGAAATTGAGCACACTGAACTTTCAGATGTCGGTTTGACCTTACTGTCCAGGTAACTGTTTTACTGAATATCTTCCATCTCTTTTGGCTTTTCTGTAGATGTGGAGTTTTGTTGTGTTAATGATTTTATTATACAGGTCAGAGGTATACGTAATAAAATAAAATTTCATTCAAATTCGTTTGGCCATTATAAATATATTAAGTAAGAAGAAAAATGTATTATAAACTTACTTAAAAGTTACAAGGCTGTGTATATCCGTACTTCAATTCTAATTATAACAGAACTTGGGGTGTAAACCGAAACTAATATTATAAGATGTAAACTTTGTGAGTTTGCGAGCTTGGATGCAGGGGTAATCTCTAGAGTTAATGATCCAGCTTTGAAAATTCACTAATGTGAAGTTACATTAATCTTAAGTAACGCAGGCATTTTCAAATTTTGTTGGTTATAATATTTTAATAAGAAATTACCGTGCTCTATCTAAACGGTTTAAAATAACAAATAAAATCTGGTGTCCTTTATGATATATATACAAGCTGCGCCCCGCGGTTTCACCCGCCTAAGTCCCCGTCAAGCACTCGAAGTAAGCTGTATATTAGATGTGTAACTCGGGACTTAATCACGATAATATTTGTAAGGTACAATACCTTTTTGGGTTAACCAACGGTTCGTACACCGATCGTAGTCATGGGTGGACTGAGACTGAGCTATATAATCTAAATTGATCGTAGGCTAAACAGTGGAGAAGAGAGAGAAAACCGATATATAGTCAATTACATAAATTGATCAGTAGTTTGAATAATTTTAGTTTGGATTGATTCATTAAGTGATGTTTCCATGTAAAAATTATAAACAAATATCGATTAAGAACTTCCCAAAGCTCTCGTTTTAGCAAAATTATCTTTGCTTGTAGCGTGGGTGAACCACGTGGGTTTTACTGTCCACATCGTTAGGAGAGTGAAACTGTGAAAGCATAACATGTTGTAGATTCACGTGACGCTTCAGTGCTCTTAAAGTGCTAATAGACGATATGATTTAGTTAAAGCCAATCTATTTTCAGACAACCATATTGCATCGTGTGTAGGCAGGTAAGGCGATAAAGGCGATATAGGTCCAACATTATTATTACTAACTAGCTGTGCCCCGCGGTTTCACCCGCGTAACTCAGATGCCAGGGGAATATCAGGATAAAAAGTAGTCTATGTGTTAATCCAGGTCTCCAGCTATCTATATACGAAGTATCATCGCAATCGATTCAGTAGTTTTTGCGCGAAAGAGTAACAAACATCGATACATCCTCACAAACTTTCAAATTTTTTTCACATTCAATATCTTCACTACATTTTATAAAACAAAGTCCTACGCCGCGTCTGTCTGTCTGTTCGCGATAAACTGAAAAACTACAGAACGGATTTTCATGCGGTTTTTACTAATATATAGAGTGATTCATGAGGAAGGTTTAGGTGTATAATTTGTATCCGTGCGAAGCAGGAGCGGGTTGCTAGTATAATATAGAAATGTATGTATACAGAGCCTTTTAACAAATCGCTAGTGTCTGGAAAATTCCCATTACGGACACAACCGTCAACAACGTTTGTCCTCACGCATCTGCCAGCGTCCGAGTGGCTCACGCCACGCGGCGGTACTATTATGTATTCTGTGACGCGGCGGCAGTGTCTCCATATGTAAATCGAGAGATACCGTGTTGCAAAGGTAAAAATACGGTGTTTCAAGAAAAAAATACGCTAAATTTATTTTTATAAATATAATTTATTTTGAAAAAAAAAAGGAAAAGACAACATTAAGAACCAATCAAGTCTGAACATATTTGTTTTTTAATTAATAGCAAAGAAGAAAAACATGTGGAACCTAATATTAATCTAAATCAGACTCTCCTAGCACGACAGTGTCTTTTTGATAAATGGATCTGTTCATTTTTGACAACATGTCGTTAGTTGGCCTGAAGTGTGGACTTCAGGCCAACTAACGACATGTTGTCAAAAATTAACTAAAGAAATGGCACAATCTGTGTGGACAGTTTGTGCCATTTCTTTTAATTGATTGCTGGGTGAAAATATTCCCTTTTATTGTTTTGGTTAAACTTTTAGATATTGGGGATTCCCTTGGAATTTTCGCAGTGTTGCCATCACAAAATTTGTGAAGTTGACAGACTGAGATTCGTTTTACACAGTAAATGATGAAATATTGACAACAACGAAATTTCTAATGGTAATACGATGATATTTGACACGGTAATACACTATTATCTTGACGGTAGATAGTGACCAGACTACGGTGCATCTACGGTAATTACCGTGTATATGGAGAAACTGCGCGGCGGTGAGCGATGTTTCCCCCTCACCCTCAGTTTTATATTATAGTCGTAACTTTTCAAATATTTGACCAATTACGTACTTTAAAAGACAAAGTTTATCTACTTTGTAGTATTTATTTTGATAAAAATCAATTTGTCACTGCTAAATGTGAATTGGAAATAAAAAAATAAATTTTATTGTATTTATGGTTCACTATTTTGGTAATAATGGTTTACACATAAAAGATAGATTATATATCTATCTTTTATGTGTAAGTCGCGGACTTTTTTGTAGAACTATTTAGGAGAAACAATCCCACCGTACATTATATTCGTGTACTCACAGTTTTCCCACCGCACGCCAGAATAGCTCGCAGATGACAGATTTTTTTCCGACTTACTTAACACTTATCGTTATATTTTGGCCAATATACACAATATCACAATCCGCTATATATATATATATTATATATGTATATACATAGGTACATATTTATATATTTATGTACGTATGTTACTACATACATACATAAATATTTAAACATACTTGTTTATGGTAATATAGGTATAGTATACTAAGTATATATTAAAATATATATTAACCCATCTCAGTAAACCACAGACTACCCCCAAAAAATTTATTTGTTAATATCCGTACAAAGGTTGTCTGAAAGAGATCGCCGTGAGCGATAAGACCGCCAATTGATATGCCTGAATGATTGGTATGCCTGAAGGTGTACAATAAAGAGATAAATAAATAAAAATAAATAAATAAAATATCTTCATAAATAACACAGAATAACACATAGGCTATACCTATGTGTTAATCTGATATATAAGCTATATTATTGTAAAGTTTCAATAAAATCCATTTAGTAGTTTTTGCGTGAAAGAGTAACAAACATCCATACATCCTCACAAACTTTCACGTTTATAATATTAGTAGGGTATTCAGTCAGACACACTTAGAGCCACTTCAATTTTAATTGCGAGTTGTTTTGCGGTTTTCTTCAACGATATATTACGCTACGGTAAACATTAGACCTAAACATATGGCACTTTGATTCGTGGTATAAGTTCCTCTATAAAATAGTGTTTATAACGGCATTAATGCATGTGCTGAAAAAAAAATTAATAACCCTCTGGCAGATAATAAGAAAGAAACTTTGGCAAGTAAATCACTGGGCCTCATCTTAAGTGCCTTCCTCCTGTGGCAAGAGAGAAGCAATAACGAGAAGCCTTCGGTATACGGAACTGATTGCAAGTATGGGCTTTGGTGGCGAAAAGGCGTGTCGGAACTGTGTTCGGTAGCGAGGGAAAAGGCACGTGGTCTGAGGGGCTACGACCCCACGCAATCGGCGACTGGCGATGAAAATCGAACAACTCTGTATCATAAATTCATATTAATCGTTTTATATTTAAGGCAAATTAATATTTGAGTGGTGACCTGTAGCAAGAAGTTAACTAATTTGTATGAATATGAAAGTAGTTACTAATTATAATATAATCTTTTAAATGACTGAAAGTGTACTTCAAACTTTGTTGTTGAAGTTGTTTCAGAGTTTAGTCATCGGCAAAGTGGACCTTCTTTTCCAGTTATAATGGCATACGTAAGGGAAATTCTACAAGATAGAAATATGTATTATATATTGTGTTATTACAGCTACAAGACGGGGATTTGAAATTTCTCATAGGAGAACTTAAGCTGGGATAATCCTAGTGTAACAATATTTTGAGCAATGCGCGATGGAGAGGTAAATAGCGTACGGTTTTTGACCTTCTGTTTAAGCTTCCACAACGCTTTTCTACATATTATGAGAATACTATATTACCTCTTATTATTATAAAGCAATTCATTACTATCACAGAAGTTAAGATTTTTTATTTAATTAAATAAAATATGGTGTAACGTGTAAAATCTCATAACATTACAATTTTCTAACCCTGACTAAAATAAACAGTACCGCATTTTGGAAATATAATTAAATTTTCATGAGCATCCACACGAAGGCTCTCATTAGTGGGAATTCATTGAAATTGTAACGGATAATTTTATTTCATGTTAGAAAACGATACTTTTAAGACATAAATTTTACGGAAATTACTTGGAGATTACACTACTTTGGTAAAATGACTATTCTCCAGTTTGATAAAACTTTTATTAATAGATTAGCGCGGCTCCTTTAAAATGATCAAGATTTGTAAACAGAACCTTTCTTTTTTTGGTTTTATCAAACTGGAGAATAGTCATTTTCCCAAAGGAAAATGACTATTCTCCAGTTTGATAAAACTTTTATTAATAGATTAGCGCGGCTCCTTTAAAATGATCAAGATTTGTAAACAGAACCTTTCTTTTTTTGGTTTTATCAAACTGGAGAATAGTCATTTTCCCAAAGGAAAATGACTATTCTCCAGTTTGATAATACTTTTATTAATAGATTAGCACGGCTCCTTTAAACGCCTTTAAAATGATCAAGATTTGTAAACAGAACCTTTCTTTTTTTGCTTTATTTAATTAATTTAATTTTACCTCTTAAGTAAAGTCTAGAATACATATTTGTTCGTTCTTCAAGAATATTTATCAACTTTCAGCTTCCATCCTCTTTACTCAAAAAAGAGGATGGAGGCTGAAAGTTCTATAAAAGCATGTAGCAAGTTCATGTTCAAGTTCACAGTACATTATTATTTATACCTATATATTATTGACATTAGTTTATCCATCTGTTTAGTATGTGACGTGAAAGTGCGCACGTTTCAGTCTTGATCGAGACAGTATTTGATTCAAAATAAGCCTTAGACTTCGTTAGTAGACAAAACAAACTCACACAAGTTTAGCTATTTTTTCCCAATAATTTTCTAATAGCAATGGGATACGTCATTTACATTTCTTTACAAAAAAAATATTATTTTTTATACATAATTTTTGTTTTTATTCTTGCGTTTACATAATAAATCAATGTGTATGTATGATAGCTGTGTATGATGTACCCACAGTACTACCATTTACCATCGCGCTGAAGTATATTTCAAAAGCTTGTCGCATAAACTGCTGGTACTAAAAGTCCTATACATTTCTAGTGCCAACTGTCACGTCCACACTTGTCGCGTGGGGTATCGGAGTGTGAAAATATTCTCGTTTTTTGCGTGTAAGTGTTTGAATATTTTCAACTCGTGTGATGTTGTACCGTGCACTAACGTAATTTCAAGAGCCTGTGTGGAGCGGATGGGAAAAAATGTATTATAGGTATATATAAAAAAGTATAAGTCATTTGTTAATATGCACATTTAAGGGAAACTGCGAGTTTGCTGCATTGTTTGTATTTCAATTAAGTTATTTACTTACGGGTTGCAATGTTATAATCATTTGTATTGTAAATTGTGAATACGGCATGAAAAAAACGTACAGGCTTTTCAATTTGAACTTATTCAGCAGCAAACAGTGAACGCAGTTCAGTAGGTGTGAAAGAAGGAAGGACATATCTTGTGTTCAAGCTATCAGTGGAAGGAAAGAAGATGATTTCATCGTTATCAGTGTGTGTTTTGTCACGATAAAAATTCTTTGTTCTTTATCAGAAAATGGAGGAAAAAGATAAGTCTTATTTAAGATTTATCTAAAACATTGTCGAATTTTAGCCGTACGAAATGATCTCGAAGTTTCAGTTATTTTTAACCCCCGATGCAAAAGAGGGGTGTTATAAGTTTGACGTGTCTGTGTGTCTGTCTGTGGCACCGTAACTCCCAAACAACTGGACTGATTTAAGTGCGTTTTTTTTTGTTTGAAAGGTGACTTGATCGAGAGTGTTCCTAGATATAATTCAAGAAAATCTGTTCAGCCGCTCAAAGATCATCAGCTCTTTACTAATCGTTGAAGGGATTTTCAAGTCGGAGGTGTTCTAAATTTTAAATTTGTGATTATTTAATAATGATGCCTGGTATTAGTGGCAACTTATATAATCATCATTAGGTCTGCTACTAAGTGCTTCAAACAATTTCCCTTTATTGGCTCTGACACTGTCACAGTCCCGTCCCATCCACGCACTCAGGTACCATGACATCTCCTATCACTAACCAGTCAATAACAGAAATCGACGCATGCATAAAATTAAGTATTGTACTGGTTTTAAAAGCGTCTTTTTGTAACTAAGTCATCTCTCTAAATGAAACGTTTATCTGTGTGAAAGTCTGAAAATATTTTAACTCTAAACCATACTTTACTATGAATAATACAGCATGACGTTGGTAGATAATTCACTTTGTATCTTCTATGAGGCAGAAGTTATTTTGACGTGGTCGTTGTTAAAATTCGGAGCATTTTCTTTTAGGCGCGGTTTTATTGCCAACATGATGGAAAGGCTTATCGCGCGCTTGTGGGATAAAGGAATGTTCTATATATACATATATGTACCTACATTGAGATAACAATACCGATAGTTTATCTTTTTGGAGTTGGTTATGAACATATGTTTAAAGCATATACATATACATACTTTGTAATTATTGATACTTACAGAGGTTAAGTGTAATAGAAGGGTTTTCAATGTTTCAAAAATATATTTGTATTATACATTATATATACCTAGCAAACCACCCCGGCTTCGCACGGGTAGCAGAGACATCTTCAACAATCATTATCATATTTCAACCAATTTAAACAAAACCTTAACAAATTATATACCTAAACCTTCCTCACGAATCGCTCTATCTATTACTGAAAACCGCATGAAAATCCGTTCTTGAGTTTTTGAGTTTATCGCGAACAGACAGACAGACAGACGCGGCGGTGGAGTTTGTTTTATAATATGCAGTAATATGACTGGCCTGTCAGTCTAGTGGTTAGTGATCATGTGCCTAAATGCCGCACTAATGATCAAACGTGTAATCATTAGTGCGGTATTAAAAGAAAAACTCGTTTTGATAGAGATTCATTAATTAAGCTACACGTGGGGATTGGTTGACTTTCATTACTTATTAAGTTAGTTTTTAAAAAGTCCATTTTTAGGAAAGGTATTCTTTTAAAGTAAATGGCAACTTTGTTCCCTTTACATAATAACAGCGAGACCTAATTATATATGATATATATGATAATAGAATATGATCCTTGTTGTTAGGAACCCTACTTTCAAAAAATTTGCAATGCTATTGATAAACTTATTTTTTTGGAAACCAACTATTGCCTTGTAAATCCTCTGTCATCTATATACATAAAAATTAATTCCCTATTTTCCTTGGTTACGCCTTAACTTGAGAACGACTTAATGGATTTCATTCATTTTATTTTATGTTTTCTAATACTTTGTAGAAGGTTTTTACGGAACAAAAAAATATTAATTTGGATAGATTTTACCAAAATTTTATCGCAAATGAAGTCGCGAGCTACAGCTAGTTAAATATAAATGTAAAATCAGAAATTTGTATTTTAAAGGTGTTACTTTACTTTCGTCTTCAATAAAAACAAACTTCGTTTTGTTAGCATCGCGAACGATTCTATAACAACAAAACTATAATGATGTTGACCTTCAACTTATTTTTATTAACCCCCACGCAAAAAGAGGGATGTTATAGTTTTGATGTATCTGTGTCTGTCTGTGGCATCGTAGCTCGGAAACGAATGGAGCGATTTAAGTATGTTTTTGTTTGAAAGGTGACTTGATCGAGGGTGTTCTTAGATATAGTTCAAGAAAATCTGATCAGCCGTTCGAAGATCATCTAATTGTTGAAGGGATTTTCGAGTCGGGGTATTTTAAGTTATGATTATTAAGCTACTGCTTTTACTTGGGATATATCCATCCTCCATAGCCACTGCTATAACCTGGACTTCTTCATTTTCATTAGCTTATGGTATAAACATTTGTTTTCCAACTCACCTGATTGGAAGTGACGACGAAGACAAAGATAATACACGCATGTCCAAGAGAAACCTATTCACTCTACTCCTAAAAGTTCCAGGGTACTGTCTGGAAAAATAAACACATGCAGTTCATTGCGTATTTTGACGATTACAACCAAAAAGAAGCTGTCAAAGCGGTGAGTTTGACTTTTAGGTGTTTAATGACTTTAAACACGCAGAGAATTTAAATGAGAAGTGTATTGAAGAAGTCAAAAATATTACATAAGCGATACACAAATTTCAGTGACGAGTTTATTCTAGCTCAAATAAAAAATATACGTGTTCTAAAAAAATTCAAAATCAACGTGAAAGTTCGTATTAATTCGAGTATTCTATCGGCATTAAAACAGAATTCTAAGCGCTTTGAAGTAGCAAGCTTTGATTTAGCTCTCTTTGAGGTTTCCATTTCTATTTTACATCAGTAGGAACAATTTCTGTTCGAAAACTCAATTATATAATGGCATTTGGAGTTGTGCTCAATATTACACGGTAATCACGATCGCTTCGCCATTTCCTGCCTCGTTTATTATATGTGTTAAAACTGTGTTTGTCATAATGTAGATTTTGATAAAGGTACTAGTGCTTCTTCCTTGTATGTTCAGGTTGGAGACAAAGAAAATTGAAAATACAGTTTATACAAGGAACTTAGATGTTTCTTTTTAACTTCACATTGAAAGCGTTTTAAAGAGGTATTGCTCAGAATATTGTATGAATTATTTTAGTAACCTATTCTTTGAGTTTATTTCTAATATTGTATTATTGTAATATCCGCCCATCACTTAAGTTCAAATATCAACTGTTTTGTTTCTCTGCACGTTTCAACTTTGGCCTTTTCCTTGAATTGCTGCAGGTACTCGTAGATTCTTGCTTTTCCTCATTTTCTATATGCTTATTATTTCCCTGGATTATGCTGATAAGAAACTTTTTCCAAATGTTTAAGGTTTCTTGAAACATATAAACATAATACTTATCTTTTTCAGATAAAAGTATTTTAAGAAATTTAAAATATTTTTCCTTTGTGATTTTTCACACCTACAACTTTTTTCAAGGTGCCATTTTTTACAATCTCCTGTGTGTAATATTCTGGCTGTAAAGTACTGCTATGTTCTTTGTTTACGTGATCTACGAACCTAAGAGGTCCAATAATATACCTACTCGTTTGGGATTGCCTACACATTTATTATATTCACTACGACACCTCCGCAAGCAATGTATGTTATATTATAGCTTGATGGAATCATTGGTAAAGATTAAGGTTCAGTGTCCGACCTACAATTAGTTTTCTTTATAGATTGCTTGGCCTGGCAACACTGTATATATAGCCCTATACTAGGACTACAAAAATTTGAACCGGTGTGTAGTGAAACGAACGAAACCTTAGTACAGTAAAGTTACTTATCGCTAGGTGATATATCCTTAAAATAACGATAGGTCAACTTCATGTCATAACTATACTGATATTACCTTTTCCTTCATATTATTTAGCAACAATTAATAACTCAATCAACATAAATTAAATTCAACGCAGTTTATTTCACTTCACTGGTATATAGCACAGGTTATCCTATTTTAAGTACCAGCAGAGCATTAAAATGATTTATTCTTCCGATCTTGTATATTGTATAATGTTTTTCTTTGAAATGTGTACTATTTTGTGGCAATAAAAAATATTATTATTTTTACTGGTAATTTTTTTTTCAGCCTAAACATTAAAGGATCTGAAATAAGCTTTTATTAAGACCATTTCTCGTAATGCAATATTGAAGGATGGTCAGCCGTGAGATCGTTATGGGAATGATCCGATCCTTTTACAGAATGTTAGAATAAAGTTGATATACCCAAGTGTGTAGATACCCATCTTGAGGTTGGGTACACAATGAGAGTATTAGTTACTATGTGTTCTTAATATTACTGTGCCCAAAATTCATTATAAAATGCTAGTTTATCGAGTTTGATTGCGGCTTAAATCTGTTAGGTTTATAAACGGGAGATATGAGGATTCCGTGAATATGAATTGGTTACTAATTTCTGATGTCTTTATTTTTATATTGCTGACGAAGCTGTGCTCCGCTCGCGGTAACACAGCTCTTTCTGGATTCACATTAAGCACAGCTTGTACTGTAGGTTGCAGAGCATAAATAAATATATTAAGAGGCCGTATACGAAATTTTGCCAATTTCGCTGATTTACGTGGTGACAGACGTGATTTTACAGTTAAAATACTATATTTCTATAAGTTTTTATGAACAACATAAAAGATCACTTTAATTTAGATCTAATGAGTGAACCACTTTTTTACTTTTATTATTCAATTTTGATTAATCGACCTCAAACCGGTGACTGTTTTGTAAATTTTGCCGTAAGAGGTTTAGAATATCACATATTTACGAAATCATTTGCACTTGAAGTTATTGCTAGAGGTAAGTACGATTTCATTACAGATTCTGAAATTATTACAGAAGGAGGAACTTTACAATACTGGCCTGTTGGCCTAGTGGTTAGTGACCCTGACTGCTATGCCATAGGTCGTGGGTTCGATTCCCACCCGAGTCTGGGTGTTCTTTGTGTGTTTTGTATGTTTGTAAAGTCTTCCGCGACACAGGAGTAAATCCTAATGCGGGAGTTGTCTTTAAAAAAAAAAAAAGAAATACAGAATATGTGTCACAGTGGATTTCAAACTTTCGTGTTCCATGATATTTACAGATATTTTTATTATTATTATTTATATATATTATCAGTTAGCCTTTGACCACGGCCAGTTGATCCTGATCGAACCGTATTCAAAGGTATGTAATACCTATTGATCTCGTTAATTCCCGTATAAATCCTACTAATATTATAAACGTGAAAGTTTGTGAGGATGTATGGATGTATGGATGTATGGATGTATGGATGTGTGGATGTATGGATGTATGGATGTATAATAATAATAATAATAATAACTCAACACATCTCACACACGGCCGTCTGATCCCAAACTAGGCAGAGCCTGTACTATGGTAACCAGACTGCTGATAAACATACTTATATATTTCTAAATATATACATATTATAGATAAATAACACCCAGACACAGAACAAATGATCATGATCAATGATGTATGGATGTTTGTTACTCTTTCACGGCAAAACTACAAAACCGATTGCGATGAAACTTGGTATGTACATTGCTGGGGACCTGGATTAACATATACTTTTTATCCCAATATTCCCACGGGATCGGAACTTACGCGGGTGAAACCGCGGGGCGCTGCTAGTAAAATTATATGTTTATAGTGGAAAAATAACCTGTAAAGTAATCGCGTTGGCTGCTAAAACTTTCATATACAGAATGAAAATTATGTTGGAAAATAAAATGAGACTACATAAATAAAATTTTAATGCACCGTAAATATAAATCTTATTACATAGTTAAAAAATAATAACTTGAGACACCACATACACTGTCTGATCCCAAAACTAAGCAGAGCCTGTACTATGGTAACCAGATTTCTGATAAACATACTTATACATATATTATTAAATACATACATATTATAGAAATATGTTGTTTTAATAAAATATCGTGTCTTCTGTGCATAGGTTTGATATACAATGAGTTTAATAAGCTTCTTAACGCACTATTCATAAATTACGCTTGCGGTGTTAAGTTAAATATTAATTGTTTCATTTAAATACTTATTTATCGCTTAAGAAGTTAGGAGTTAGGCACTTTATTGTAAACAAATAATTTATAGGCAAAAACTTGTTACAGCAAAAGTCCGGCCTTTGCTTAAATTCTAATTACATCACTTCAGTTTTTCATGACTAACTTCGTTACGCTTAAGCCTGCCATCCGTAAAAAGAATCTGATTATCATATTACATTTCTGGACCAAAACTGGGGGCTTGCCTTAAAATTATAATTTATGTTTATGTCAGCAATTTAAAAAAATATATGAAATTAAAAATGTATTAGTGCAAAGTTGCTTTATGCTGAAACTGAATTTGTAGCAGCAATTTCAGCAAGCAGTTTTAGCAATTGTTTTGGTTTTGGAAATGTTTATTATCACAATGGCGATGCATGATGGATAAGTACAATGAGGATCAGTCACATAATAACTATTAGATTTCTAAATATATGCGCTATAACATTCTGATTATTTCGTTTTTTAAATGATTCAAATCCAACAAGAAATGACAAAGTTATTAAAGTTTTCTTTTCAGCTATTTCAAAACGCTTTCTCGGAGCTGTGCTTGGTATGATGACGTCTCACGTCGCGAATCGCACCCGCCACACGTGCAAAATCGCTACTTTGGTCAGTTTGATTCAGATTATTCACCGTTTCGCTCATGTCGTGGCATGTAAATTATTTAGTTTTTACTATAATTTGGTGTTATTATTAGCACAACAGTATTTATATTGACATTGAGTATCTATTGATATCTAAATAGTAGGAGTAGGTAGTTACCTATTACATAGACTGCACTAAAAGTATCGGGAATGGAATATTTCCACTGTTTCTGTCATATTAAAATCTTTTTAATTGAAAACTCCTTGGTTTTAAAAATCGAATCCCATTTATTTATTTAAAAAAAGATTCTCGGTCTTATCACAAGGTTTTGTCAAACTTGTTTAGTCGTTGAGAAAATGGAATTGACTCGAGAAAATTCAAGAGCGATGATTTATTATGACTTTCGAAGTGGTTTAACGCAAAAACAGTGTTGGTCAGGCGTGTAAATAGCCCGACCAGGGTGTGATTGCTCAACAGTTAGCGTACGAGGTGTAGGGAAGTAAACCACTTCTATCGATAAAACCAATCATGCCAGCACTAACCTGCAACACCGACCAAGTCCCGATCCTCCAGAAGGCAGCGAGCAGCGGCGAGGTTTCTACGGTCTCTTGCAACGTCCAGGTATTGACCGGCCGGTCACGATCGAAGACTAGAGCACTCCACATACACCTTGTAAAGGTTATAAGCGAGTCCAAACACTACACGGCTATAGGACTAATGGAAAATCAGCTTCTTTTCACGAGAAATATAACTGAAGTCCGTGGCGGAACAAAATTTTTATATATTAAAGGGCGTCTTAGCGAAAAGCGATGAGAGCACGGTATGTCCGTTTTTTCTTGCACCAATCAGGGTGCAGCGCGCTTACACTATTTGAAGACTGCTAACGCCATCTCTTGAGATCGTCGAGTACATTGGCGATATTACAGCAGTACCAGCACTAATTGCATTCGACAAACAGAATGTGGTTTACATAAAGACTATGAAATTAATAATATAACGAAATATATTATGGTGCGATTATGTATGCATTTTATAAATATATTGGCGCTCCACCATGCACCCCGCCTTGGAACATCACAAGATGTTTCAAAACACGCGAATTTTCTAACTGACTGAGAGTAACACATGCATTATGCGATTAAATAATAAATATGATAAATATAGCGGCTTAAACTAAGAATAAGGTTTAAACTAAGTTGAATTTATTGTGTAGGAATAGGATATAATTTAGTTACAGCGCGTTTGTAAATTCCAGTTTGCGTTTTAACTATCGCCACGCGTACAACGTTATCAGAGCCTCTGAACACGTCCGTAATTACTCCTAACGGCCAATGCAACGGTGGAGAATTCTCCTGCTCAAGAAGAACAACAGTTCCGATTTCTACCGGTTTGACGGGAGTAGCCCATTTTTGCCTAACTTGCAACGTGTGCAAATACTCTAAGTGCCATTTCTTCCAAAAGGATTGGACCATACTATCTAACAACCTTTTACGTTCTAACAGACTCAATCGTTGATCTGACAAATCAGCAGCGGGTAAATATTGCAACGGAGTAGACATCAAAAAATGCGCAGATAATACGCTCAATGGACGAGAGTTAAGAATACACTCTATCTGAGTAAGAACAGTTTGCAGTTCTTCGTATGTAAGTAACTGACTTCCTATTACTCTATATAAATGCGTTTTCATGCTCTTTATATTCCCTTCCCACATCCCACCAAAATTTTTTGATCTTGGGGGAATCATCTTCCACTCTATGCGTCGAGAGAGCAACTCATTCGACAGCGCGTTTTTGAAGCTAGAGTTCAATAAAAAACTATACAGCTCATCTAAATGTGCCTTCGCACCGATGAAAGTAGATCCATTATCGGAATAGAGACATGAAACTGGTCCTCGACGGGAAATAAAGCGTTTAAAAGCGGCTAGAAAGTTTTCAGTAGTTAAATCACTGGTCACTTCAATATGTAGACTACGTGTGACCATGCAAACAAAAAGAACGATGTACGCCTTTTGCGCATGTTGACCTCTGCGGCGAGAAAGGATTGTCCTTATCGGACCAGCGTAATCTACACCAGTGTGACAAAATGCCTTGGCCTCTGAAACACGGTAATCAGGAAGATCAGCCATTATAGGCGTTGGATGCGTTGGGTTGCATTTAAAGCAAGTGTTGCACTTTCGCAACTTGGACCTGATAACAGTCCTGGCATCCAAGATCCAGTAGCGTTGTCGTATAATAGACATAAGAAGTCCAGGTCCGGTGTGACAATTAACAACATGAAAATGCTGTATTATTAAGTCAACGACATGATCGCGTTTAGGGAGAAGAACCGGATGTTTAGCTTCGAAAGGAAGCATTGATCCAGAAAGTCTTCCTCCAATGCGTAAAATCCCTTGTTTGTCTAAGAAGACGAAGAGGCTTTGCAGCTTTTTTGAAGGTAATTTATCAGCCTTGATCAATTTGATATCTTCACAGAAGTGCACAGATTGAACGGCGAGAATTAACGCATTCTCAGCACTTGTCAACCCTGCTATAGAACGAGGTTCGACCTTAACTTTAGGTCTTGCGAATTTTAATACATATGCGGTGATACGTAGCAACTTTTCCCAAAAAGAAACACGTTGTGCTAACGTACACAGCAACGGCGGCTCTGTGTGAGTAATGGCAGCCAACACATTTGCCTTGAGTTCAGGCAAGACAGAGCAATTATTAAGCGAGAATGGCTTAATCGGCCACTTCTCAGATGAGCTGCGAATCCACGGAGGACCTTTCCACCACAAATCGTGGGTCAAAAGTTGCGATGGAAGCATACCACGCGAAAGACAATCACTTGGATTACTAGCTCCGGCAATATGATAAAAATGTTTAGAGTCCAAGTTTTCTTGGCACTGAGCGACGCGATTACCGACGAAAACTGACCAACGATGTGGTGAAGAATGAACCCATGATAAAGCAATAGTGGAATCAGAAAATGCGTATATCCCGGCAATGGTCATACGTGTTGCATATGTGTCTCGCACAGTTTTTATTAATTTTGACATAAGTAAAATAGCGCATAATTCTAAGCGAGCGAGCGTAGTGATTTTTGTTGGCGAAACCTTTGATTTAGCGCAAAGAATGCGAGTTTGAATGCCAGACGGGTAGGTACAATGGGCATAAATGACACATCCCAGACCATTCATGCTAGCATCACAAAAAGCAACAAGACGTAATTCACAACCAACTTCGACGCCTACATGACGTGGAATCCTTAAAGTGTCAAGCATTTGAAGTTCTTGCGCAAGAGCGAAAAAACGGGTGCGTATGTGCTCCGGTGCAGGATCGTCCCAATCACACTTGCTGAGCCACAGTTCCTTAATTAACAACTTGGCATAGAGAATCACAGGCGCGACCAATCCGAGCACGTCAAATAGTCGTGCAACCATCGAGAGTATGTTTCTCTTGGTGCACCTTTCATTAATTGCGGCGCATGTGAAATGAAAATTATCTTCACATGGTTCCCATGAGAGACATAAGACCTTAGAGACATTATTGTCAACATCAAAATCAAGCGACTTGCGGTGCGTGTCGGGAAGCGAGTCAAGTAGCACTGGTGAATTGCTAGACCACTTCACTAAGTCAAAGTCACCCGATTTGAAAAACTTAATCAAGTTGTGAGCTAATTGCGTGGCAGTATCCTCATTTGCAATAGAAAGAACCAAATCGTCCATATACAGACAGGTCTCTGCCACTTTCGCGGCATCAGGATAGAGCGGACTCATGTCAGTAGCCAGCTGTCGCACAGTGCGCATAGCTATGTAAGGGCTTGACTTGAGACCGAAAGGTTGCCTATTAAAGGCATAAGTTCGAATTTTTTCCGATTCGTTGAATCTAAATAAAATGCGTAGGTATTTATGTTGGTCTACTGGTACACCAATCCGTAAATAATATTGTTTTATATCAGCGTTCATTGCAATAGGAAATAATCTAAAACCTAACAATAATAAAAACAGATCGGCCTGTAAATTGGGTCCAATATGTAATATATCGTTAAGCGAAAGTCCTGTATGCGTTTTAGCACTCGCGTCCAATACGATGCGCGGCATCGGTTTATCAGGTCGGACTACTGCGTGATGCGGTATATAATAACCATCAGAGGACAGCTCAGATTCTTTAACAGGACTGAGGTAATTGTTATCAATATAATCCTGAATAACCTTGTTATAATTTTCGCGCACTATCGGTGCCTGACGGAGCTTACGCTCGAGTGAAACGAAACGGCGATAAGCGGTAGCGTGCGAATTACCTAATTCCGAAGGGTCCCTACAGAACGGTAATGCAACTGTATAACGACCTACGTCGTCACGGGTCACGGTAGCCGTGAAAATATTTTCGCAATCTGTCTCCTCTGGTGACAACAAGCGTTTCATGGGTACTTCTTCAAGTTCCCAGAACTTTTGCACTATATCATTAAGCGCTAACGCAGAAAAAGACGCGGCAGTAGGTAAAATATGTTTACGCGGGTAATCTCCCATAAGTACGTAACCAAATGTTGTAGATAAAGCACACGGTGCGCGCGGCCCACACTCGACCATATTTCCTAAGTATATAAATGGGAATAGCTGGGCACCTAACAATAAATCAATCTTGCCCGGAATATTCCAGCTTAAGTCAGCGAGCGGAAGGTTACGAAAATCTAGGTCGCGATCACAATCGATAAATTTCGAAGGCAATTGATCCGTAATGCATTCTACAACAAGCGCATGTATAGTGTATTTCTGATCCGGATAAATACGGGATTCAATGTCTAAATGAACATAACCGATTATCGGACTTGAAGCGGAACCAACACCTTTAACATAGGAATTATTCAACGGTATTATCGGTAAATTTAATAAACTAGAACAAGCAGATGTTATTAGATTATTCTGCGAGCCATTATCTATCAAACACCTAACTACAGATTTGATACCAGCGCTACCCTTAGAGCGCGCGTATACCTGAGCGGTTGACAAAAGTATATCACCCTTATGACAAGAAGTGTAAGACTGTGTATGTGTAACTGGTTCTGTAGCAAGCGGGGGCGCTCGAATGCATGACGAAGTCGTGTGAGCGCGATGAGAAGGCGCGGGCGAAGTAACGGTCGCTCGATGAGCGGGCGGCGGCGAGTACGCGACGGCGGTATTTACCATAGCCGCATGCGATTGCGAATTATTACTATCAAAATGCAATAACCTATGGTGTCTTTTATTACAGAAACAGACTGACGTACTCTTACAATCCGGAAGTTTATGTAAAGTGCTTAAACAATTAACGCAACCGTACTTCGATTTAATAAACTCATATCTAGCCCTTGCGTCTCGCATATTTTTAAACTGAGCGCAATCATATAAATGTCGATGGTTACCAGTACACAAACAACAATTCGCGGTAACTGCTGCGTAAGATTTGGAGGTGTGATGAACGCGCCGGTCGCGTGAGGGCGACGTAACAACAGCAGCGGGTTTCGTATATGACGAATTTCGCGGGTTTGAGCGCTCCAAAATCTTAGCCTGATCTTGTATAAAAGCGATAAGCTGTTGTGTCGTAGGCACTTCCACATCCCGAATCGAAAGTTCAAAGGCTTGGATGGTTTGAGGATCCATCCTTCTCAAAGCGCATTGAAGAAAAATAAAATCAGTTAGATCTGTTATGCCTAATTCTTTTAGAGCTGAAATCGAAGCGGAGTATTTACTAACAAAGGTATCAAGAGCGTTCGCAGTGTGCGAGCAAGTTTTTAAGTCCAGTATATTATTGAGATAATATGTACCTAATGAGCGTTTGTCGTGGTATTTCTTAACCAAACTATCCCACAGTATTTTATATGTTTCACCTGACGGAATAATACCGGAAGTGAATTTTAGTGCGTCGTGGGTGAGTTTAGAAATTAGATACTGTACACGTTGCGAGTCAGAAAGCTGTTGATTCAAATGAATATTAGCTTTAAAAGACTGATAAAAGGTATTCCAGTTTTCAGGGCGTCCGTCAAAACTGGGAATTACTAAAGGTTCTAATTTCACTACGGACTTGATCGAGCTACTGGTCTCGAGTGAACGCACCTTAGAAGTGGTTAATATTTTATTTCTAACGCGTTTAACTCTCGAGTATAAATCATCAAATGAATCGAGGCAAGAATACTCGGGATTGACCGTAATCTTTGATAACAAATTTATATTATTTATTTTATCAACAATGGACTCAAATTTATCGCGTAACTCATCTATTATCTCCGTTTCAGCCAGAAAATTCTCGTTAGCTCGCGTTGATGAATCGAAAGAAATTATACCTTTCGACGATGTGTACATACGATTAATACGTTGAAATAATAATTCTTTCTTTTGATTCAACATAACCAACATGACTTCGCGGCTTGATTCACTTTCCGTCATGTTTATAAAATAATATCACAATACAACTACAAAGTGATAGGTATATCTACCTAGTTAGTGTAAAAACACAAATTAAATTTAAATCTTAAAATGACTTAGCGTAAAGTACAGTGGTGGAGCGGTAAATAAGTGGGTAGGTATGAATAAGTTCAACTAAATTGAGTATAATGGATATTATTACCAATTAATACGTAATTCACCAAATCTAACAATTAATTATATTTAAGTACGAGTCTACCAATAATTACGTAGTTCTCGTGCGTTTTAAACACAGAATTTACCAATTTTACGTAAATCTGTGAGCGAGGAAAAATGGCGGCAAGAATTCACTAGAATTACGTGAATCTTTTTATGATATGAATAGAAAGTAAATTCACCAATATTTACGTGAATCACTGGCCTATCCGTACTCGTAAGGACCAAATTATATGGTCAGGCGTGTAAATAGCCCGACCAGGGTGTGATTGCTCAACAGTTAGCGTACGAGGTGTAGGGAAGTAAACCACTTCTATCGATCAAACCAATCATGCCAGCACTAACCTGCAACACCGACCAAGTCCCGATCCTCCAGAAGGCAGCGAGCAGCGGCGAGGTTTCTACGGTCTCTTGCAACGTCCAGGTATTGACCGGCCGGTCACGATCGAAGACTAGAGCACTCCACATACACCTTGTAAAGGTTATAAGCGAGTCCAAACACTACACGGCTATAGGACTAATGGAAAATCAGCTTCTTTTCACGAGAAATATAACTGAAGTCCGTGGCGGAACAAAATTTTTATATATTAAAGGGCGTCTTAGCGAAAAGCGATGAGAGCACGGTATGTCCGTTTTTTCTTGCACCAATCAGGGTGCAGCGCGCTTACACTATTTGAAGACTGCTAACGCCATCTCTTGAGATCGTCGAGTACATTGGCGATATTACAGCAGTACCAGCACTAATTGCATTCGACAAACAGAATGTGGTTTACATAAAGACTATGAAATTAATAATATAACGAAATATATTATGGTGCGATTATGTATGCATTTTATAAATATATTGGCGCTCCACCAAGTGTGTTGACCCGATGATTTCTGCATTTGGTAATGAAGCCCCATCCAAAACCACAATTTATCGGTGGTTTGCTGAATTTCAACGTGGACGTGTCAAGCTCAGTGATGATCCCCGTCAAGGTCGTCCAAAAACTGCAGTCACCCAAGAAAACGTTGATGCTGTGCGTAAGCCGATTGAGGAAAATCGACATGTGACATACCGCGAAATTCAGGCAACTTTAGACATTGACATGAGTCAAATACAAATAATCTTGCATGAACAATTAGGTGTAAAAAGTTGTTTTCCCGATGGATACCGCATTCGCTCTGTGAAGAGCAAAAAGCGGCTCGCGTTACTTGGTGCGTCAGAACTCTCGAAAGATTCCACGCAGGATCCTCAAATACTGTATATAACATCGTATCAGGTGACGAATCCTAGATATACGCGTACGAACCCGAAACCAGTCACGAGTTTGGGTGTTCGAAAATGAGTGTTGCAAAAAAAATGGTTGCCACGTTTGTCTCCAAAACCGGCCATGTTGCGACTATTTCTCTTGAGGGACAAAGAACGGTTAATGCAGAATGGTATGCTAGCATTTGTTTGCCACAGGTCGTTTCTGAACTCCGTAAAGAGAACTGCAACCGCCGCATCATCCTCCATCACGACAATGCGAGTTCTCACACCGCGCACAGAACAAAAGAGTTTTTAAAGCAAGAAAACATAGAATTATTAGACCATCCGCCGTACAGCCCCGACCTAAGCCCTAATGATTTCTATACTTTCCCTAAAATAAAGAATAAATTGCGTGGTTAGAGATTTTCATCACCTGAAGAAGCTGTGGACGCCTACAAAACGGCCATTTTGGAGACCCCAACTTCCGAATGGAATGGTTGCTTCAATGATTGGTTCCATCGTATGGAAAAATGTGTCAAATTTTCGGAGAACACTTCGAAAAGCAATAAATACATTTTTAAATAGTAATGTTGTGTCACTTCCTTGATTCCTGAAATTTTCAGTGCCGCCCTCGTATGGAGGTCGGTTTTGTAGGGATAAAATGAAAAGGTAAGTAAGTAGTTACATACCTAATCCTACTGAGTACCTAAAATAGGTACCTAACTACCTACTTACCCATTTTAACTGCGTGTTCTGAGGATGAGATTTTTCTGGATTATTCAAATCATTCAAATATTATCTCTAACAAGTGCAAAGCACAAACCCAACTGAGTCCTCAGTTTGAACAAGATAAATCTTTAACTATACACGAAGTTGACTATGACGAAAACTATTGTTTGACCATTTTATCCGAATGCACTGCATTTTGGAAAAATATATATTTAAAAATTTAGGTACAACAAACATTCACCTGATTGTACTCGTATATCATAGGATACAAATGAAACAATACTCCGCAGTAAGTATCGGGCGCGCTTTCACACATAATCACAGATTGCGTTTATCACAATACATGACAAAATCACCCACCCGCTCAGGGGACCTCTTTTTTTTATTGTATAGGGGGCAAACGAGCAGACGGGTCACCTGATGGTAAATGACTACCGCTGCTCATAGGCACCTGTAACTCAAGAGTCATAAGTGCGTTGCCGCCCTTTAAGGTGGGAGTAGGGGAAGAGGGGGGACTGGGACAGGGGAAGGACGGGAATATGGGAGTGGGAAGGGTTAGGGCCTCCGGTACCCTCACTGCCGGTTTTCTGTGAGGCCGTGGTATCACTCCGGGCGAGCCCGCCCATACGTGCCGAAGCATGGCTCTCCCGTGGTCTGGGTACAGCCCTGGCTCGAATATCCTTGTGTTCCATTGTTTACTTAAGTAGGTAGGCATTAGGCATGAACGAACGAACATCATCTGTGTGAACGAACATCAAAACTATTAGCGGAAATTCAATTGTTATTAAGAAATGATAGAAATAATTTACAAAACGGTAGGTATATTATAATAAAATCTATACGGTCAGTCTATTCGTGAATTTTAGCTGTTTGACATGCGCAGTGCAGCATTTCATACTAAATTGTCTACTGCGCATCGAAACTGCGAACTTTACGAATGATTAGTACTAGATCCGTTGACCATATTGTACCTACTGATATTAGGTAGATACTCTAGCTAGAATACTGCAGGTACTTACGACAAAATGATCTTCGCAACAGTACCTATAAAGGAGTTTTGTCATCTCTTCGCATGCTCTACACCATTTATTTTTAAGTCAAAAAAAGCTTATTAGGTGCACTAAGCACGCGCTTGTATTTTTGCATTTTGGCACAATGCAATACTTATTTGACGGCATTATCACTTTAAAAAATAATCTAAAAAATCAGCAATCGTCAGGGCGTTGCCCTAACCAAACTACTTAGTAATCTGTACCCTAACTGCGCTGGACTAGAAGCTTACCAAGCTGGCGACGTGACGGCGACCCGCCAATTTTGCCGATACGCGATGAATGACGTCACAGCCTATACGGTCTATAACGCGCGCGTTTTTTAAGTTGGTAATCTCTGTATCTTGGTCATTTTTGATCCGATTAAAAAAATTTAAACACAGTATTTATTGTTTTTTTTAAAGCTAAAAATCTGCATACTTAACAAAAAACGTGACTGATCCCTATATGTTATAGAGCAAGCAGCAAAAATTGCGAGCTTTGAGCCTGCCTTAAAGCCCTTTTTTTTAGAAAATCAGAAGTAAATTAGTAATATCTGTCCCTCTTGCCATAATTATTTTTTTGCAGTATTTTATACACATTTTATTACATTTTTATACACTTATTTTATACAGCTGGAGGTACCTATTTTATTATATAAAATAATTTTTATCATTAGGTAAACAAATTAGTATAATTTGTTAAACGTTGTCACATGTTTCACAAACTTAAAATAAGACACACAATTTACCGAATGTTATATAGGCAGATATGCAAGTATTTTCAGCAGGTAGTCCACATCATTTTCTCTGGTTTCGAGGCTAAAAAGCACAGAAAATCACACAAGTGATAACATAACAACACAATTTCAGCTACAACTCCCCAGTTGGCGAAAACAATAGACTCACTTGAATTCATGTATGCCTAAGACTTTAGTCTGACGTAGTACGTATAAACACTTATAGAAAGAAAGTCCCGCCATCTCCCAAAGGACCTATAAGGGCAGTTTTCTTGATGAAATTTCTGTTTCAGCCAAACTTATCTAACTGTACCCACGTTATAGAATGACATTTTTATTGCCCAAGTAAACTCTTCAATAAAAAGAGTTTTAATAAATGTTAGAGATTAATGTAAATTAGACATTACGTTGATCTCAATAATACACATGAATGAATCGCTTGGACCTGTGCATGTTTTCACTATAAGAAAATAGTAGAAAAAGCTAACTCGATTTTATTTCTTTAAAAAAAATATATTTTGAGGTGGATTAATGGAAACTGCCATAGGTTGAATTCGTAATTGAATTTCTGATAGCAAAACTAAGTGTTGATATCTAAATAGGCTTCACCCTGTGCAATTGCTACCTCCTCATATAAAATCCTCTTCGTTGTCTAAGTGGAGACCAATTTTTGTCAGCATTATGAGGACCCAGGACATACACATTGAGGTAATTGTTGTAACATTTTAAATAAAGTTTTTTTTTTTTTTTTCTAAAGACAACTCCCGCATTAGGAATGACTCCTGTGTCGCGGGGGACTTTACAAACATACAAACAACAGACACAAAGAACACCCAGACTCGGGTGGGAATCGAACCCACGACCTATGGCATAGCAGTCAGGGTCACTAACCACTAGGCCAACAGGCCAGTCAACAGTTTAAAACAGTATAATGCTACTTAGGCTCTAAACTTAAGGTGATAGTAGTATATGCTTTTTTAAATAAGCCCTTTAGCTATTAAGCTTTTTAAAAAAATTGCACACGAGACATTGAGCTCGGTTGATGGTTTAAACATTAGACCTGCCAGAAGTAAACTTTATATTTTATAAAAAATTAGCATAGATCCGAATTTGCTCTGTAATTCAACTCTGAAAACATTACACTCCATTTTTCGGAAGTCGTGTAATTATGAAGTTCACCGTCCGGCTACAAACTAAAGCATACCCTTTATCTTCAGCCCATTTCCTGTGTCACGACTAACATTTCAAATAAAAGTCGTCTGGCCACCATTACATTTTATATGACAGGAACAGTGCTAATGTCCATTCTCTTAAGTCCCTCCAGTTTCCGACCTTCAAAGTTAATACTTTTAACAGTGATCCGGGATAATTCCCGGATCACTGTTAGTACCTTTGTTCCCAATGGAATTTCATACCATTAGGTACATATAAATGCCATCGTCCAGGTACCGCCTCCTCGCTGCTATTCACTATATATATAGCGGATGGAGAGGAAAACCCGTCCATTACAGCCGCAGTCACACTCGGGACTTCATGAGGCGTTGGAAAGAGCGGATCGCCGGCGGCGAATTGGGTCTGGGTGGAGATCTTCTTCCCGGGCCCTTTCCGTCGCTTTCTTCTGCGAGATGACAGTCCTGAGACATGTCCTGGCAGAAGGATGCGACCGCTGTAAAATTTCTGGCGCTACCGCCTAACCCCTCCAGCTAAACTAAATGCTTTGTAATAGGAATGGGTTCACAGCGGTATTGTAGAACGCAACCACTTAAACATAAGTAAGACACCTTACCCCGAATGCAACGATCACTTAATAATTGACGCATTCAATAAATCAATTAATATCTACATTTATATTTGGCCGTCTAATATTCCAATATATACTTATAAATACAACATTAATGGCATTCAACTTTCCCGAACCGGTCAAACCCTCGCTTACAACCGACAAAAACCAAACCACGGCATCGATTCCGTGAATAAATTATTCTATATGTCGATTAAATCTACCTACGCAATAATTATTAAGTTTCTACAAACCGTCAATTGATATCCACCTGGAGCTTTAGTATCGCAACACACTGCTCAATGTAATCATAAATGATGAGGCTTTCTGCCATATGATATACAGAAAAATAACACATTTTGTGTTTCCTTTAACGGATACAAATATTTATTCTTATAATCGCCAAGAGACTGTTTATATAAATAATGTTTTTGGTAAAAAACGACTTAAGTCATAACATGAACTATATTTAGAGGGTAATAAAGCTACAGGTTCAAGTGGTCATTTTGCTGATTTTAATACCAAATTAAGATATCTGAAATAAAAGCACAAGCAAGCAACAGTATGGGCCTACTGGTGCCTATAAAAGTGGTGTCATTCATTCGTTGCTACTCTATCTCTGTTCCTATTCGCGTTAAACGATTTAAGCACCATTTTCAGTAGGTAATGCCCGCAGCCTCTACTCCTATATATTCAATAATCTGTTCAACCAATTGATCGTATTGGATAGTGAAACGATTAGGTATTCAACTAGACACATGCTAATAGAAATTGGCTCACACTTATGTCATAGATTTTCTTTGTTTTTCCACCATACTTAATGCACGCGATAATAATGCACTCGTAGAATTTTCCTCAGAGCAATAAAGATCTCTTTATTATTTGTATAACTCGTTTCATTAATTATGATATTGTAATTGAAATTTCCACACTTTTCTTTCCAAGTAATTCAATTATTTTAAAAGTTGAAAAAATTGGACATAAACTGCCCAATATGTTCAATTGGTTGAACAGATCGTTGAACATATTGGAGTAGAGGATGCCGCAGTCCTCTGCTGTCCTACCGTCTATAAAAAGAAATAAATAAAGTATTGCAAAAAAAAAACAATAATCTAGCGTCAACCTACTGTAACGGCTTTATCGTTCGTACTCCTAGCATGTTTTCTTCAAAATATGAAATAGCATTGAACCCTAGTATGTACAAAAGGTTAGTAGATAAAAAATAAAATTTAGGCCTTTTAACAAAACACTGGCTTAGTGTTTTGTTAAAAGTACATCATATTAAAGCTTTCAAGATAGGTACTACCTCAACTCTTTCATCTATATTTGGCCTAAATTTTATTTTTATTTTATATGTAGATATAGCGTTAAAATCCCGAAAGAGACGACTCTGAAAATAAATAACAGTCATAAACTGTGTCGTCACATGATCTTTGCAGTTGTTAAAAGCTGATCTTGATCGATGGTTGAGATACTTGACATTAACGACGTCAGGTATTATGTTGATTCATTACTGGATTTATGTCATTTAAAGTCAGACAAATCGTTAATTCATATTTATTCAAGGTTAACAAGTAGACGTTCCATTTTTAACTTATTTTTAATATGCCTTATGGATAATATGTTGACCTGTAGCGGTCATCATTGCTTAGTCATACAGTAATGAAGTATTATCACTTTAATGGGCCTTACTTTCTAGCGGTATCGATTAATGTTTTGAAGGTCACTTTTTGTACCTACAGTTACATAAAGCTTTAGCAATAGAAAAATACATGAATAAACACTACACTTGACAAATCGTATATGCCTATAAACGATTACCATTATTCTGACGCATGTGGAACGGTCTTCGCCGCGGTGAACATGAATTCCTTTCCGCCAGTAAGATTTCTGTTGACGAAATAACTAGACGACTTTTTAATAACTATTTAGTTACCTTATACTATGCTACCTTGCAACGTTTTAAACCTGCCATTTATTTCTACTCGCATATGAACTAAATTTTAATTTTAAATAGCACTTTTGAATTTGTGTGCAATAACTACATCATTATTGTCGTCACAAGCATCTGCTATAATCGAAGTTACTTCCTCGTTCAGGTAATGCCAGAATCTAGCAGGGTTGCTATTAACTTTTGTTTACTTATTAAAAAGTTAATTCTTAGAATGAAATAACTATTACACTGGTGCGGCATCGACCTAAAACTACCTTCTAATCCTTTTATGACCTAGAATAATTTATTTTTTCGTTTTATTTCTTTCCACAAACTCTATATTTGTGTAGTATTCATGAGAACAAGTATCTATTGGATTACACAGAAAGAGTAAAAGTAGGCTAGACAGGTAATTTGAGGTTTTCCTTGAAATACAAAGGGTTATTGTGAAGTTCATTAGAAATATTACCAGTTTCTTTAATTTAACGAGACAGACTAATCGTTTTTTGGCTTAGTGTTAACGCCAAAGTAGGTTAAGAAAAGGATATTTCTGGAGTTGAGCAGCATGACCATGTAGGAAGGCCACAATTTTAATTTTATATTAATTGTGTTTTGATTCTCTTTGTGATATGATTTGTTACTTTACTAGTTTAGGAAACTGTAATATGAGCTAGTTAGTGAAAATTGTATTATCATATATATATAGATAAACTAGTGCTTGATATAATAATCACCATATACTTTTTAGTGATTGATCATCCATAATTTAAGTATATTTTATTTAAGTTTGTATTTAATAGTTTTTATTTTTTGTTAAATTTCAAAAATTGCTTACCCCGTATCATTTGGTCCATAACACGAGAATAAACCAGACATACTTTTCTTATAAAAGAATGGTAGCGCTAGGTCGACAACTACGGTGGCACTGAAAATCAGTGCTGGGGTGGGCCACGCCTATCGCAGTAAATGCTGAGAGTCCACCTTTTTGTACGACATGGTGTACAACCCTCGTCAATATATAGGCTTGTATTATATTATCATTATAGGAATGATGTATGATAGACAGTAAAGCACAAAATTGTGTATAATTCATTTTAACATATTTATTAAACTTGGTCTCGCCAAATGTCACATCATACCATCATACCACAGATTGTTGATGTCATCTCACCTCAGCCTAGATTGAGTTTGAGAACTAGTCTTTTAGACATGATTGCTTTTATATTTATTAAAATAAGTTTTATGCCTTGTTTTACTAAATTATTTCATTTTCTTTCTTTCTTCTTCTATATTGATGACGTGACGATGATAAAGTTATCCGTCTATACATACGGTGTAATGTTAGGGAAGGCAAGCTTTCATACCCTTTCTCCTTTCCTGTAGTCATGCAATATGTTTTGTTCAGAATAAGAGACATAAATAGGGTGACTTTTTAACTTTTAAGAAGAAGTCATACCAAATTCCTAAGAAAATTATCGAATTGTTTCTGGTATAAGTTTGGATGAGAGAGAATGACTATAAGGATTATCTGGAGCCCTTGCTGTAGCGTTTGTGAGATCGACCGCTGGGCTTCAATTGATGTATGTATGTATGTTGGTGCGTGTCTTTTTAGTAGTATGTCATTCGTTTCCCTTCTATAATTTTTACTGCACTGATCTTGTCACGTTTTATTTTAAAGTTTTAATAAAACGAACAAAGTTTTACAATTTGTTGTTATATTTAAAAAAAAATATAACTAGTAAAGAAGTGGGTAGTGAGTTCGGTAAGCCGGTACGAAAGGTTGGTCCGTGTATAAGGCCCACAATACCGCACTCCCCTAGGTCGGTGTCAGCTGGCGAAGGCCCTGGCGTAGTCCGGCGGAGCGCGGACCCGGGAGACTGAGGTATCAGCTCGAGCGAAGAGAGTAGCAGAGGCCTGGCGTAGCCTGGCGGAGCGTAGCCCAGGAGGACTGAGGTAACACCTCAGTCGAAGAGAGCAGCAGAGGTTCTCGAGAGCTAGTATTGAGCGCAGCTCTCAAGCTCCATAGCAGTTCCCAGTACGGGAACAAATAAGGCACTTAGAAACAACTGTTATAAGTATTAGATTTATGAGAGTAGAGGTTTCATATTTTAAATGTCGGTTACACTGAGGGTCGGCGCAGAGCAGAAGTACGTGTCGTGTCTCAAGCGCAGTTTTGAGACGACCGTTGGCTGCGCGCGCGCCACCGAACTCGCCGCCTTCGCATGAGTCATGGCGTTGAACTATCTAGAAAAGACAGCTCGCCATACGGAGTAAGCGTGTCTGTCGTGCCTGTTTATTTGTTGATAATTTATTTTTATGTAATGAAAACTGATTAGATTATAATTTGAAAATTGATTAGTTGGTAAAATTGTAGTATAATTTGTAAATAGTTATGTAAGATTGATTAGGTTAAGTTTTATCCTTTTTATGTAGGAACAGTATCTAGTGATCATGACAATCTCTAAATCTTCACAGGCCGGGCAAACAACCGACAAAACGAGCAGTCGGGTCACCTGATGGTAAGTGACTACCGTCGCCCATGGGCACCTGCACGTTAAGAGTCACAACTGTGTTGCCGGCCTTTAAAGTGGGAGTAGGGGATGAATGGGAGTGGGGGAGAAGGGAGAAGAGGGGGAGAGGGAAGGGTTAGGGCTAGGGAACCTCACTCACTAGGCAAAATACAATGCACGCATTGCTTCACTGCCGGTTTTTTGTGAGGCCGTGGTATCACTTCAGTCGAGCCGGCCCATACGTGCCGAAGCATGGCTATCCCACATTTGAATCGAAGTCGTTTTATACGAGGAATATTAAGTTTTAATCTATTATAAGAGCAACAATCTGATTAAGCTTATCAAGTGCCACGCCTTCATGTATCTACATTTGTTAAAATATTTCAAATTATAAATTACTAGCAGTGCCTCGGGGTTTCACCCGCGTAAGTCCCGATCTCGTAAGAATATCGGGATAAAAAGTAGCCTATGCGATAATCCAGGTCTCCTGCTATCTACATACCAAGTTTCATCGCAATCGGTTTAGTGGTTTTTGCGTGAAAGAGTAACAAATATCCATCCATCCAAACTTTCACATTTATAATATTAGTGGGATTCAATAGTTCATGGATTAGTTCTAGTTTGTAATTTTCTATTTAAATATACACTTTTATAGGTAAAGAATTCTAAGTAATTGCTCTATTTATACGGGTGAATTAGAATTAATGTAATTTCTTTAATCTACGTCATCAGTTGCTGATAAGTAAAGGTCTTGATTAATGACCTGTCTGATTTTCTTTCTGAAAAAAAAAATAGGTATTACCAGTTTCTTGACATTTTGACCCTTAATACGAGTGTTTTAATGCTTCGATTTAGAATCCACGTGGTTAAAGATAAAAAAAGTTTTGTTGGGTATCACATTTAGCATTAAAAAACTAGGCATAGTTACAAAGTACCAGTAGCACAATGTTCCAATTCTATCAAAGAATAAAAACATTACTATATTATAACAGGACGTGCGTGAAAGGGGAATATCACACCTCAATTCATAATACGCGTAATGACAAACCAATCTTCATGAACCTGTAACCTTTAACAAAAATAAACCTATAAGCTAGTTAAGCGGTTTATTTTTTTCTTAAGAAACCTAATCAATATACACATACCTACAACATTGTTCATTACATTGGTAAAATACTCGTACATCTCTCATATGCACATCAATTATAGACGCCCACAGCAATAAATATATATGTAAAGATAACATTGGAAAACTGACTATAAATAAAACTAAATACTAAGCACCTAAAACCTAAATGACAACACATCTAACTTTGACTCTGCACCAACTTACACCAAAACCTGCCAAAGGGATCATGAAAAATGTCGAAGTCGTTGTCTTCAGAGCTCCCACACAGAGTGTTGTACAGATTCGTACTAGGGGAAACTTCCACCAACATTGGTTTTCCAAAGTCGTATACGATACTAGTCCTATTCTGTTCACTTGATGACATACTTAAGAGGGAATTTAATATAGGGGTAATACTCAACGTGTGTACAAGCAAGATTGTGTTTAATCTGAATGACGCAAGCGTCCTACTTTCCTTACTAACATTTTTGATAAGGTATCAAATTATATGAACTCACATTGCAATTTTCTAAAAGGAACGATGGAATGAGGAATATTTTTGGCAAAACGATTTGTGAAATTAAAAATATACGAACGTGGAAATTGACCTACTAAGTACGACAACAGGTCTGAATAATTCGGCATTTTCTTTGAAAGTCTCCATTTAAAACATTATTAACGTAGTGATTGCTTTCGTTGTTTCACAATACAAGGTTTTTTAAATGTCTAATATTTGGAATTTCAATTAGAATTGTTATAAATATTTCTTTATAATAAATCTTGATGGATGGTCACAGAGTTTGCCAGCTGCCATAAAGAAAAAAGAAAAGTCACATATTCCAGTTTACACAATTCGTGAGTGTGTGAGTGTATCATTTTTATTATAAAGCAAGTTCATATCAAAGTATATAATTAATTAATTGTGCCAAGGAAAATAGGAAATAACAATAAACGCTAATTATTATCTCATTCATTTTAGTTCAAACATTTTGTAAATTTGTAACTGTCCATCAACTTATATCGTTACTGACTGTGTCTACAACATTTTACCTTTTGCCGATTACATTGATTCTATTCTTGTCTGTCTTTGTTTCAACGAAAGCATACTTATGTTTATTAAAACATGTCAGTTCTGAAATATCAGTTGAATCAGAGATACTTTTCTAAAGAGTTGACGGCATTTTGTACTCTTGGATAATGCATTCATCAGTACAAAATTTCGATATGAAAAGCGTATACTTACATACTCGTATTATATGTTTAATATAGATCATAAGATTATATTATAACTCCGTTATTAAGATGATTAAAACTTTTATAAATAAAGTCGAATTTCGTTCTTTTTGTATCTATAAAAACTTTTATAAAACTCACAGGACTAAGTGAGTAGAGTTCCAAAGTACTTGTTTTATAGCGAAAATAACACGTTTTAAAAGCCAAAAAAAAATTTCAATTAAAAATAAATTCTAAGTTTGTTGTTTATTAGGTTTTAGCACGTATAGTCTTTATAAATACACACACATATATATATATATTTACTATATGATGCGAAACAGATTTAAATGAGTATAATATTCTACTCTTACTGTAAATTATTCCGTATGCCTGTTTACTACCTCAGTATTATAAACGGTACAAATTAAGTTTAGTATATTATTTTTATAGTCAGATACTAATATATGAATAATAATATCTTTTAACTTCAAGACATCCAAATTCACTTGCAACTATCGTTCAACACCCTTGGGATGGGAATTCTGTTTTAAAAACTTATGACCGCTTTTTTATATAAAACTTATAAAAAAAACAATAACATCTTTTAACCATGAGTAGAAATATACGTAACATATATTATGTACATATAGATAAAAATTCAGTCTGATTAATTACTAGAAATTTATCAAATATAATTTGAACAACCAAGGCAACTCTGTCCTGGACTAATATCTATATAACCCTGCATTATCCCATGCAATGCATGGAAAACCCTTCCATGGGATGATGCAGGATAATCCGTGAGTTATATCTAATACTTACTAGAAATATTATCCGGCTATGTAATTTTTCCTAAGGTGGATAGACTCTCGTGACAATGTCTTTAACCTATATATCGGAGCGTGGCGCGGCGACAGGTCAGTTCCGAGACTTCGAGCACACACGTGTGACTCTAACTGATTACTATTGATCGACCGAGGTGACTTGTTTATATGTCTAAATACAATACTATTGGACTATTGGTAGCTCAGGGACGGGTCAGCCACACAAAATCGATATAATTTTGTACGTAGCTTGCGTGTAAGTAAATGATGAAGACGTTTATGTGTGTAGGCGGTTTTTTTAAATAAACTTACGTATTTGTTTATAATAGAAGAATATTGAATAAGCATGGGTACTGGGTCTACCTTATTTTTAAAATTCGAACTATAGAAAAGTACAATGGAAAGTTCTCAAATTTTCACCAATTGAAACTTATATTTTTATAATGCATGTAGCCATAACTAGAATAATCATGAGTCTTCTTCGCTAAAGATTCTTAAGGCCATGAAAGGTAAACGTCCTTCCTAGTGTTATTACAAAGACGGTAATGTGCGAATAGCGCTACTCGTGTTTGCAAGTGTTCATAAGTTATGGGAACCGTTTACCATAAGGGACCAAAAGGCAGTTTTTAGTCTCTCAAGAAATCAGGGATGCAAAAGGGCTTGATTATAATCCAGCAAAGCCATTTCAGAAACGGAGTCATAGAAGTAAAGGTTTGGTATAAATACAAAAAGGTGAAACGCTGTGAAGCGAATTCTTAACGAGAAAATATATTTATCCACCTTGTCGGCTGACGGGAATTAGACTGGTCTCTCACCGGGACCAGCCTACGTTTTGACCTCGGATTCCCCATAACCTTAATGGAGCATATTTAAAAAAAAATATTGTGACAGTTGACTTTTTTCGGTTAACGCAATATGATGTCAGTGGTAAAACAACATGATTTTGGCCATATTGTCAGTCAAAGCGGGATACTTGAAAGTACAAAAATAAAATGACATTCATATCAGTAACATAAGTGCAGATAATTTTAAAATAGTGGCGTTATATTTTCCCTTAACGTTTACTTTCAAACTTTAATAGTCTAAGCAAATAACAAGATGATATAGAATACATAAGTTATTATAGTTTTGCTGCAGGATTAACTCTAATACCACCATTACTCCTACGGGGAACCAAGCCGCGGACTGAATAGCTAAGTTAGCAGCTGTAACCGGAACCGCTAAAAATTACTTATCAGATCATTGGGAATTGTTGGCAAATTTAAAAAAAAAGCTTTTATTATTATTAGGTAACATATTTTAGTCGTAGATCCAAAAACAATGGTATATGATACAGATTAATATAAGCAATGCCTCCTCAAGAAGCATAGTTTAATGAAGCTCAACTAAAGTAGAAATGATTATAAAAATATCTCCAAACGCTGCGCATAAGGCTTTTTACTGAAAGAACATCAATTAAATGAGTTAGATGTAGGTTTAATTGAAAGTGGGATACACTGCCCAAGTTTAAATTAAGTTTTAAGTTATTTGTGTCCTCTTTCGGTTAAAGTATGATGAGGTTAACATATTTTTACTGGATCAAAACCCCATAATAAAATAAAAAAAAAACAATTACTAGAACCCCATTAAGAATCGGGTTCTGGATAGTAAATCAACGATGTAGTGATTATGTCTATCCGAATTAGAGCAACTCCATGAGATAAGTCAGGTAGTCAGGCAATGGGCTGCTTTACTTGAATCCAGAAAAGAATAGGTATTATAATGACAATATTATTGTTGAACGAAATCAAGAGACATGCGAATGATATCATTAATTAACAAACCAAACATATTTCAATTTGCATTTTGCTGACGAAATTCATTATTCCATTTTCAAATTCGAACCTCGAAATAAAATATAGACGGTGTTATTGTTGACCAAAGTTTAATTTGTTTCAGTTTCGTTTCGAATTATTATGAAAATATTTACACATTTACATATGAATTCTATTCTGCTTTTAACTCCTTTTTTGTAAACATTATGTTTATAGAAATAGCTTTTCTACTGAAATGACTTCTCAATGTGACACGTTCTTTAAAGATTTTGCAAAAACACTTCTTGTTTTGTTATCGTATCGTGTCGTATCGTGATTATAATTATTAATGATTTTTAGTTTTTCCAAAACGAAATAAGATGACACTCACACACGTAGGTTAAACAATTGTGTGTTTTAACGTGGGAGAGCCATGCTTCGGCACGTATGGGCCGGCTCGACTCCGCTCGATACCACGGCCTCACAGAAAACCGGTAGTGAAGCAACGTTGCATTGCATTTCGCCGCGTGAGTGAGGTTACCGGAAGCCCTAACCCTTCCCTCCCCCCTATTCCCATCCTTCCCCTCTCCCCTCGTCCCACTCTTACCCCTTCTGCCTCTTTTCCTACTCCCACCTTAAAGGACGGCAACGCACTTGTGACTCTTGAGTTACAAGTGCCCATGGGCGGCGGTAGTTATTTACCATCAGGTGACCCGTCTGCTCGTTTGCCTCCTGTACCCTAAAAAAAAAAAAATGTGCATACATTACATCAGCAACCAGAAGTTTTAAGGTCTCTTTGCTTTGTTGTAGATAAATCTAGAAGATATTATCTTCCATTCTACCCCTAACCTAGAGGAGCAAAGAAAAACGAAGAATCTTTCTGACCTGAATAAGAAGCTCTTTAGAGACTACTCAGATAACCCAGTAGTTATGAGCAAGGTGCGCAACACTATGCATTTATAGGTAATTTAACATACATTTGCGTAACAATAACAAAACAACAACAAAAAACACAGATTTCTAGATTTCCTTAAAGTAAACCAATGATACTGAAGTATAGAAATAGATCATTTATAATCCTAAACAGAAGTTGTCTGTCTAGTCCTCAGTCAATTAAACATATTGTGTAATAGTAGAGGGACAACCTCGAACTTCCATGGGTTCAACTAATGAGCCTAATACAGCGCGCAAAAACATCGCCTTATGGAATCTATTAGAAGATATTATTAATTTATTCATTGAAAATTCTAACAGTATCTCGATTCTATTTCACGACTTTAAATTGGGTTTTAACGATCTCCAAAGTATTTTCCTCAAGTTAAAATCTTCATATTTAACCCTTTCTTCGTAATGTTTCATTAAATTGTAACGTTTTGCCCGCTTTGGTAAGATTTATTTATCAATTAAGAAAATCATAAATTGGGTAAAAGCAAATCAATTTTATTGATATTTAAAACCTACGTTTGTTGCTTGTGTGGAATTTAATCTGGAAAAATTAAAACGACGTTACCTTATATATTTTTAAATCTATAGAAATTACCTGGGATTGGCCTCGACCCCATCGTAGAACTGCTTCCTGCTTTATATTCCAAATTGTACCTTAGAGGCACTATTTCAGATATAAGGGACTACATTTTAGTTCTGCCCCTCACTGATAGTATAATCTAGTGTTTTGGGTTCAATCTCCATAAAGAAAACCAAAAGTTTTTTATTCTAGTGTATACGGGAGAATGGGAGTGACACATTAAGTTTCACTAAAAATCAATTAAGAATGCGTTTGTCTTAATCAATCAATGGAACATCACTCTGCACATAAATCTTTGGGAAAGGATTTATTTTTATTTGAACCGCTGAAGTATAATAAAGTGATAGATAGATTAAGATTTCTTATTCTTAATCTATCTTTCACTTGTTCAAGGTGAAAGGGGTCTTCCCCTTTCACCTTCAAATTGCAGAAGTTTCATTTCATACTAAATATACTTTAAAAGCACAAAGGTAAGCTTTTTGGTTAGACCTAAATAGTATTTCTTTTCCTATGACCGAGTGATAAACGTTGGCTCAGATTAACAAGCGGAAGAATATATAGCTCATGTTAGCCCTATTATTTGTACGGTAGCAGTTCCTAAAATATTAGTATGTTCGGTGTAAACGATTGGTACTGAAATAAAACACAATTTCATAGTCGTTATTGAAGTGAAACTTCTTTAGAATCGTTGTGATTTGAAATTCGATGAAACGAAAAAGCGTCACGATAATGAAACAAACATATTCATAAATATGATTTAGCCCCGAGAGAATGAGATAGAATACAAGTTTACAGTATTCCCTATAATCTTTGAAAAGAGACAAACATATTCATAAATAGAATTCAGTCTTCGAGAGAATGAGATAGAATACAAGTATCAGTGTTTCCTAAAATCTTTGTCTTTGCGCCTGCGTACTACACGCAGGCGCAAAGACAAAGATAATACAAGCCTTTAGAAAATATATCAATGTCAACGTGGTGTAATTTTTGTGCATTTGCGTATTAAATTTATGTTACTAGTTTTTTCTAAATTCTTCACTTATACCTAATTGATTCTTTACAAATGTACATTTAAATCCAACCTTAGCCTATATTGAAATCAAAGTATTGTTTGTTTGGAAAGTTCTGTACAAATGTAACTGGACTTCAGGTTTGCTTACTGTTTATTGTTAAGGCCACTCTTTGTATATCATGATCTGTTGTCTGTATCTGTACCTATTTAATAAAATAAAAATAAAATAATTTGACCA
The DNA here is from genome assembly GCA_949752705.1 of Callimorpha dominula. Taxonomy (NCBI): domain Eukaryota; kingdom Metazoa; phylum Arthropoda; class Insecta; order Lepidoptera; family Erebidae; genus Callimorpha; species Callimorpha dominula. The sequence continues at coordinate 16,902,653 of OX457000.1, forward strand.
ATAACTTTTATAGAAATTATCTAAAATTAACTCGATTAACATTAGTAAATTATTTGTGTTGATTTTACTTTTTATTTCTCATTCTCTCATAGGCTACTTTTCCGAAGTTTCACTTCTGCCGTGTGTGCAACACGCACACTTTTTTTTCTTCTCACGGATCGTTCTATTGATAAAAAAGTATTTCTGTGTAGTCTTTTTTTTTTTCTTAGTAATGGTAACAGAGCTGTCGATTGCTGAGGGTCTATTGTCTCAAGTTTGACAACAGTCGACATAATATGGAAATCCCATTTAAGTCCTCGAGTGTCGGTATACTCGATATTCTTCACCCACTATTTGTGGGTAACATAAAAGTTAGTACTTATTGGTGATACATATTCGCAGCAAATAAAACTTAATAACACTAACAACAATAACACTCATACTTTAATAACCAGTAGATATACTATAATTTAATTTCCCCAAGTAACTTCTTAGAAAGGTTACAGTCATGGGTTTCCTAGTATCATAGTTTCAAAACATTGCGTGTAAACAATATCCGCATGCTGTCAAATTTTAATAATGTACTTTTTTTACACTCAACAGTAGTGACTGGCTTGTTGGCCTAGTGGTTAGTGACCCTGACTGCTATGCTACAGGTCGTGGGTTCGATTCCCACCTGAGTCTGGGTGTTCTTTGTGTCCGTTGTTTGTATGTTTGTAAAGTCCCCGCGACACAGGAGTAAATTCTAATGCGGGAGTGGTCTTTAAAAAAAAAAGTAATGGATGACCCTTTTCCTCTGAAAATAACGCAGTCTATCAATTTCAATTGATTTTAAAATACATATATAATTATAAATATTGAACAAACTTCAATTTGCTAAATATTATTTCGGAATTAAATTCGTAACAATTGTTCGAATCGTTTTATTTATTCCAAAGACGAATTACCTCTTAATTTTCCAGTGAATTGCAACAAAAAACACAAATATTTGCTAGCAAACCGATTGAAGTTGTTAACTACATCGTTACCGTAAACAACTATGGAGGCTAATTAATGCTGTAAGTGTCTGTAAAATCTTTATTCCACAATTTCATGAATGATGCCGCTTTGAAGCGCACCGTGATTCAGTAGTCGTTGATTTAAAAACGATTCTGTAAAATAATCATAGTTTTATACTCGTAATTAAGACTATTATATTATTGTTTATATAAAACATTGAATGATTATGGTAAGATTTTTTTCGTCATATTGTTTTGTTTTTGATTAACACAATTCTGAAGTAAAAAGTACATAATGACTAAAAATACTATATACCTATGTAGTACATGCTAAATACTCGACAGATTTGCTGAAAATAAAATAAGTACCTATTCTTAGTTTTCAATTAATCATATTGATGTGAATATTATTTATTACTCTTAACATTATAAAAACACCAAAAATCATAACACATGATAAAATCAATAATTCCTGTATATCCAATGATTTACCTACCTACTATTTCTGTTTGGTTGTTTTCTGTTATTGTAGACTCTGGCGGTTCAGTTTGCCGGTCAGCTTTGGCCAAATTGTGTATCTAGTAACGTGCCGTAATTGGACATCGACGGCGGCAATTTGTTTCATCCAATTTTTGGCTCCTAACAACCGGAATATGCTACCAATACCAATTATGGCTTCAGGATTACACTTTTCTTTTTTTGAAGAATTGTTTTAGGATAGGTATAAATAAAGTGATTTAAATATCTCTTTTTCTTTAATACTCTTATTATCCAGCCTTGTCTCTTCTTTAGGATCATCACTACATACCATGTCAAGACATATGGCTTATACCAATGTGGGTTCAGGAAGAATATGATGCTATAAATGAGGTATTTAAGATGGTTTTCTCAAAGGAAAAGACCAAAGCAACGTGTGGCAGTATTGACGGTTGAAAGAAATTTTGTTGTTTTGTAGAGTTAGCTACATTTTTTTTAACAGTGAATTTCATTTATGCCGCTTTCCTATAACCAAGAAACGATTCGTTTTGCTTACGGACGGTAAAATGTTAGTTAGCAAAACGATTAGTTTCTTGGAACGCCGCATTAATAAGTTCAGTACAAGCAGTCAAAGTAACTCGGTAAATCTCAACGTTCAATACTGATGATTGCCATTGTAATTAATAGAACATAAAAGTTCTTAATTATGTTATAAACTAGTTAATTACCACCATGATGATATCGCACACCTAGAACTAATGGGAGCTATGCACAATGCAATACCTACCGACCAATATACCAGATTTAAAAATATCACCACTACTCGACGCTAGACGGTAAATTCACCAACACGGGCTCAACTCAAAATAATAAACCAAATATACAGACATTGTAAGGCAAGAGGGAAATAACTACAAAAATCCAATTTCTTTCTTCTAGCTACATATGCATTAATTGGCCTGTTGGTCTAGTGGTAAGTGACTCTGACTGCAAAGCTAGAGACCGTGGGTTCGTTTCCCACCCAGGAAAAATAATTGTGAGATGAGCACGATAAATTGTTCTGTGTCTGGGTGTAATTTATCTACAATATGTATAGATTTATATATAAGTAAAATATATAAGTATGTTTATCAGCCGCCTGGTTACCATAGTACAGGCTCTGCCTAGTTTGGGATCAGACGACCGTGTGTGAGATGTGTGAAGATATTACGAGTATATTATATTATATTTTTCAGACGTAATAATAATATTTTGATCCCAAACTGGGCAGAGCCTGTACAATGGTAACCAGACTGCTGATAAACATACTTATATATTTCTAAATACATCCCATTATAGATAAATTACACCCAGACACAGAACTAATGATCATGCTCATCACACAGTCCTGGGTGGGAATTGAACCCACGACCGGTGGCTCAGGAATCAGGATCACTAACCACTAGACCAACAGGTTAGTCAAGTATAATATATATGTAGGTCGCCGGAATTCATGAAAATGGAGGAATGGAAATACTTACCTAGGTACGTGCAATTTGTCCATGTTATGTGATTGAAGAGGTAATGCATTAATGCTTAATTGAAAACATTTCCAGTTAACAAATATCCGGTGCAACCGTACATAATACCTATTGATTAATATTTGTACCGTGAATTACTCCTTACTATGAGGCTTCCTGAGAAAGTATTTCACCCAAATAACTACCTCAGATTAACTCAGACATTTATAAAGATCATTTTTCTAGTGTTTGTACATAAATAATTCATATTGTGGAGGAAGAGGTTGTGATGTAAAGAAAATATCCTCAGACAATCCTAGGCTAGACTTACATACCCCGGCACAACGGTTGATATTGGAAAGTTGTACATATACAGCTTACGTGGGAGAGCCATGCTTCGGCACGTACGGGCCGGCTCGACTCCGCTCGAAACCACGGCCGCACAGAAAACCGGCTGTGAAACAATGCTTGCATTGCTTTTCGCCGCGTAAGTGCGGTTACCGTAGGCCCTAACCCTTCCCTCTCCCCTGTTCCCGTCCTTCCCCTCTCCCCCTCTGCTCCCCTCTAATACCCCTCTCCTGTCTTTTCGCTCTTCCCCTATTCCCACCTTAAAGGGCGGCAACGCGCTTGTGGCTCTTGAGTTGCGGGTGCCCGTGGGCGGCGGTAGTCATTTGCCATCGGGTGACCCGTCTGTTCGTTTGTCCCCTATACCATAATAAAAAAAAAATACTAATCAGTGTGATATATAATCAGTGTGATATATAATCAGCGTGATATTGCACGTTTCAGGATTAGTAGTTACGAAGTAGTTAAGCTCATCTTCGGTAGATAGTGTTGGGTATGTGAAAAGGTTAAAAGAGTACCTATAGGTTTTAATTGAATCTTTCACTTGCACTTAACGCCATGACTCTTACAATCCTGCTACAGCAACAAGTGAGCGTGGAAATTGCTTCATAAATTAATAACTTGATGTTGTGTTCTACTGCTGCCTACGACTTACACCAATCTATAAGAATTGAGCTTATTGCTGTTTAAATAACCGACTGTTTAAATTAAGAACGAATATATTGAATATTATATCCGACACACTTTTCAATTTCAATAAGTGCCTACTTTGTTTCGCTGTAATTTGTTCCACTTTAAACAACTTTTCGTTCATTAGATACTACCCTCTTACTGAACTTTGACATTCGAGTTTTTAATATATAATTCATTGAAAGGTAGCTAAGCAATGTTACATGGTACTATTTTTGTGAAATAATATGTTCAATGTAAATACATAAAGCACAATTTATTCCAAAACTATATATGCCAAAAAGAGAACAAGATCAAAGGACTACATTTACATTAAATTGCTGATTTGATTCCAAAAGTAGATTAAAATAAATTTTATTGTAGTAAAACCCCAATAGCATAATTATTCGCTACTAGCAGCGCCCCGCGGTTTCACTCGCGTAAGTCTTAATCCCGTGGGAATATCGCGATAAAAGTAGAAGTCGCCTATGCCAATCCAGGTCTCAAGCTATCTACATACCAAGTTTTAAAGCAAACGATTCAATAGTTTTTTCGTGAAAGAACACATCCATACATCCTCACAAATTTTCACGTTTATAATATTAGAGGGACATATAAAAAGTAATGCTCTATTAATGTACAACAATATGTCGCACGTTTAATGAATTTATCTGAAAATGTACCGAACTATGAAAAACGGTTTAAAAACATTATTTCTCTCTCTCTCTAACACTTATTATAACATTGTTAGATTTTAGTAAAACAAATGAATCTATCAGTATTATATTTTTTATATATTTTATGACAATACCTTTAACTTATTTTGGCTGGCTGTTTTTGTTTCCTTAATTATGGTTGTCGTAAAAGTATGGACGGAATACCCAATAATGTTGACCTGTACTTTGTAATAGTTTGCAACCGGAACAGCCACAGTGGTTGAGTATATGAAAATTGTGAAAGAATGTTTAAGAAATTGTTGATCGAATAGCCCGTAAGCTTATAAATGACGATGCCCACGAATTGGGAACTTCATACTCTTGAGAATCGTCATAAGGTCGCCTGTTTATCGGTTTTTTATAGGATTCACTTTGGTGAGTGTGCGAAAGCTCTCTTCGATTAAATTGAACTCTCACCGTTCCTTCATCGGACTACTAGGCACTGACAGATGTTCCATCTTTTCGTTGTCGAAACACCGATGACGGTACCAGACTGAAAATAAAAAAATGGATTATAGTTAAATAAAAAAAAAATCGAACGTGTTTTTTAATAATTTATTTAATAAATATGTGACACAATCAGACCTTTATATGAGACTTCATACAAATCTAAGGTCATCATTCATTTCCAAGACTGCGAGTTTGAGGAATAAGGGTAGAAAATTGGTATCGCCTGGAGAAGACACGGTCAACTGGCCTGTTGGTCAAGTGGTTAGTGACCCTAACTGCTGAGCCAGAGGTCGTGGGTTCGATTCCCATCTGAGTCTGGGTGTTCTTTGTTTGTATGTTTGTAAAGTCTCCCGCGACACAGGAGTAATTCCTAATGCGGGAGTTGTCTTTAAAAAAATATATCAAGTTTTTTTAAAGTTAAAGCTTGATATCAAATTATGACGCTTAAATTGACTTTACAGATTGATTTTCAGATCATGCTTTTTTATTTTCAACTAGCAGTGCCTCGCGGTTTCACCCGCGTAAGTCCCGATCCCATGGGAATGTCGGGATAAAAAGCCTATGCGATAATCCAGGTCTCCAGCTATCTACATACCAAGTTTCATCGCAAACGGTCCAGTACTTTTTGAGCTAATTCGTTACAAAAATACTTACATACAAAACCTTCCTCTTTATAATGTTAGTATAGATTTGAATTTCATTGTCTTACAGAGGCCTAATGTGATTCAACGTCGCTACTTGGACTTGTCATTAAGGAAATCGTTTTATTTTTTATCCGTAGAACATTAAAAAAGTGGATTTATAAATAGTATACTTTAAAAAAGAATTACATGCTTCTATAAATTGTCAACGTTTGCGAAGAAATTATTTCTAAAGCCCACTTTACATAAAAAGTACCTAGATTTACTTTTTTAATAATGATTTACAAGCAAGGAAATATATTTTTGAAGTTTGGATTTTGTAAATTAGTTTTTATCACTTCGAAATTACACACCTTTTTAATTCTCTCTGGAAAATGGTGTTAGATGAAAAATTCTATTATGAAAGCAGTTACATTAAACACATGTCGAGATGAAAGGGCTGTGCCGTATTTAAAAATTTATTTGGTCCGGTCAAAATACGACTATAATAATTATGGTCGAATTACGACCAGTGGGTGGACTGGTTAGTACATTTTATTTTTTTTAGAAATTAGAAATATTCCTATTGCAGGGCACGCCACAATCGTGGCGGTAAGACCCATCATGGAGGATTGGCTGGAGAGGCAGCACGGCCGCCTTTCCTACCGGCTGACGCAGGTGCTGACCGACCACGGCTGTTTCGGAAAGTACCTGTGTCGCATAGGCCGGGAGCCTATGTCTGCGTGAAATCACTGCGGAGGCTGTCGCGAGGATACTGCACTCCACACTCTTGTGAAGTGCTCAGCGTGGATGCAACAGCGCTGCGACCTCGCGGCGGCTATCGGTGTGGGAAGCCTCTCGCTGGAGACCATGGTCCTTTCCGTGGTCCAAAGTGGGAATCCGCCGCTTCTTTTTGTGAGGAAGTGATGTCCGCTAAAGAGGCGGCGGAAAGGAGAGGACTAGTACTCTCCCTTCCCGCCGTAGACGCATCAGGCGCCGGAGAGCGCAGAATGATCTCTGGCCTTCATGAGCCTGGGGGTAACGGGTGAGGCTGCCCGTTACCCTAGCAGAAGCAGGCCTGAGATGGTGGCGCGACGTGTTTCGCGTGCGCCTCTCTAAATCGGAAGGAGGGCAAGGCCCTCCGCTACCAATGGTGTGGCTGCCTTCTGTTTGAGGGCGGCCAAAGTCTGCCTGGGTTCTCGGAGACTTCCTTCAAAGGGTATACCCGAGTCCCTTGCGATAGACTCACTTGTGACGGAACACCATGTAGTTTTAGTAGGTTCGATTCCGACATACCACTTCACCGATATCCATGGTGAGGTGATGACCCGTGGGGGTTTCCAAAAAAAAAAAAGGAATATTCCTGTGTAGCAGTGGCTTGACAAACATTTAAACAACTGAAACAAAGAACATCCAGACATGACGACCATGACTTGACTTGACTTTGACTCTAACTTCATCATTTACGAGTTGACCTTTAATTTTGTGACTATTATTTTTTAATATTGAATGTAAATGTATGTAAACCTTAAAATCTCTTTACGCTCCCTCAAAACCCAGATTAGGTCAGATACAGCTCGTTCCAATTACAATTTGCTGGTATTAACCTGCGAACGGCAGCTCCGGTATTTTTATACCCAATAAATCCATTACGAATTCGGCTCGAGTTACACAATTCATTGGGTTCGGTTTTTCTGATGTGTTTAACTTGGTTTTCGGCGGATTAACAGTGTTTTTTTGTAAGTTATACGAATATGTGATTTTTTTCTATAGAAAGATAGTAGATAAGCTGAAAATGTGATCTAGTAAAGACTTTGTGATGATTGAATACCAAAGTCATATTTTAACTTATTATGGGTAAGCATTTATTTTATTATTTTTTTGTTTTTTTTTTTCAATACCTGGTGTACAATAAAGAGTATTATTATTATTATTATTCTCTTTATTTACTTAATATACATATAAATTACATTTTTAAATACATTCACTATAAAAAAATAAAAACAAATATATATGTTTATGATAGATATGTTTCCGATAGTTGTTCGTCATAACAACTTCGTCCGTAATTGCACAGATAAAACCTTCAGTTTCTCCGAAGAGGTCACCGAGCCGTAGCCAGGATACTGATGCTAGTAAATCTACATCGGGCCCATTTAAGGCCCGATAAAAACGTCCATGCAACTCCTTGCTTTATTATTATTATTTTAAGTATCTAATTTGGTAATGGGAGTTTATACTCGAAATCTTCCAAAGGGCCGAATAGGCCGAATAATTCAGATTATGTTGATCGTTCTGAAAGAATGCAGAAACGCTGAATTTGGCTTGTATAATTTATTAATTATCTTATGCTAATGAACGTGTGTCATTTTTTAAGTCTTGGGTTTAATTTTCAATTAAAGCTTAAGAACTCTGTTTTATTCTTAAATCCTGTTATGTCAACGACACCCAACAAAGTACTTCGAACGTCCTAAGCCTTAAAGTTAATCGGATTTGTACCCCTAATCATATACGTCAAGTGGTTTTCACTAAACAAAATATATAAGTACATTTAGACAAGTAGGTATTGTTTACTATCTCTAAAACATTGTTCGTTGAAAATTCATGTTTTACTCTTGGGTAAGCAAAATTAATTGTTATAGGCTTTTTGAGAACTAATTTGTTGTCAACTAAACATTTGTTTTCATGAAATTTTCGAATTAAATTTTTTGATGTAACGTGGAATGAACCACAAGGGGATAGAAAATATTATATACAATATAAAAAAAGGTTATAGGTATAATATATTATAATAATAATAATACCTTCACACATCTCACACACGGCCGTCTGATCCCAAACTAGGCTGAGCCTGTTTTATAGTAACCAGACTGCTGATAAACATACTTATATATTTCTAAATACATACATATTATAGATAAATTACACCCAGACACAGAACAAATGATCATGCTCATCACACAATTATTTGTCCTGGGTGGGAATCGAACCCACGACCTCTGACTCAGCAGTCAGGGTCACTAACCACTAGACCAACACGCCAGTCATTATCTGTAATGTAACATGTTACAAAAAAGATCGAGCGGGATTAGATGAGTGAATATTTTAAAATCATTTATAAAATAGCCGTGCAAAATATATCCACAGTTAAAAGGTGTTTTACAAAGATGGGCAAAATAAAGTGCTGCAAGAAATAAATCGATGAAACTACCGAAGTTAATAATGCCTAGTATATATAATTCTCATACATTTATAAGAAATGTGTTTCCAGAGAGTAATTATGAGATTAAAGCGTCCAAATATGTCACATAACTCAGGCCTTTAGTGCTAATGGAGCAAACAAAATTATATACCGATATATTCGAAACAGAACATTCAGGTTGCAATATTAACAGATGTTTGTGTTGTTAGTTGAACCAATATTTAATCTTTTGGAATATAATAATATACATTTTATACATAGAATTATAATTACCAGAACACAATGTATTGTTTTTTTTTTAATGTATTGAATCGTTATTCAATAATATTTTAAAGTGATACTTCGCTGGTCGGAAAATTATTTTTTTGGTGTCAAATATTCAAACTTACCATTTTTCATTTACTTTTCTAAAGAATAATTTTTAACGAATTTGTAATAAAACAATAGGCATTTCATTCAAATAAGGCAGATCCATTTATGTTATTGAATTACAGCCTCATATTTATGGATGAGAAATAAATAAAACAAATTCAATTTTAAATTGATTTTGGGATTAAACAAACAATTTTGCAGAGCAATAATTTGTCTATTTGTTAGTGTAATAATGATTGGGGAGGAAAACCAACCATTCACTCTGTATTTGTGAACCCCTACGATTGCCATTGCCACAGCGATGGATTCTATGTCAAGTTTATAAAATATATAAAAATATTTTTTCCTATGGACAAACGCGAGAACGAAAAGTTTCAAACCTTATAGCCTAGTAGCCTATTAGAGTAGTCATGAAACTATGTATAATATACTACTACGACTATATAGATATTACTGTAGTAATGTACTGGATATCTACAGGCTGTATCACTGAAAGTGGTAGAAAATAAACTATACGTTTTTAGGTGGAATGTATAAAGTTAAAGATTTTAAATCGAACAAATTTGTTTTTTGGAATTATTCAATCTGTTATTGAGAAAACACATAAAAACTAAGTTGAAAAATTAGCATGTTAGTTTTTACACATTTTCTTAATAACTTAGTGAATAATTCCAAAATAAAAAAATATATTCGATTTAAAATCTGTAACTATATACATTCCTTTTATGAGAAAAGGAGGTAAAAATACATGAAAATTCAAATGGTATGACCGTTTTAATTTTCAGGTATTTTTACTTTTAAATTGATAGTGTTTTTTCAAAAAATATTTTTGTAACTGCATGCCCTTCCAGTGATTTAAGTAAGTAAGATACACTCTGTATAGTAGACACATTTCACACACATGCAAATATTTTTGAGAATGTATTTGTTACGGATGTATATTTGCATTTATCTGATTGTTTCTTTCTAAAATGTGTACCTACTACTTATTTACAATTTATCTAAACCCCGGTAGCGTAATGGCTGTAACCCACGTCTTTAGTATTCTTTATATAACAAAAAAATATCAAAACAAAAAAGGATCTTAGTGCGTTTCTCTGCGTTCTAGAAACCACAGTGCAACAAGCTACATTTAGTTATGGTTTATTAATCGCAGTGTTACCTACAATGCGGTAAATAAATGTATTCTAGAATATTATTTATTATCATTGACAGTAATTTCCATGATATATTTTACACAAGAATGCTGATCAACGTTTAAACAATGTTAACAACCCTTTTGGGTGGAGTTAGTTGCCTGATAGTTGTAGATTAGAAGCCGTCCCTAATCCAATTTACTGCTTTAGTGACTAATTTAAATGGCGTTTAATATAGAATAGATAATAGTATTCTATACTTTGTGATAGAATGTGCATGGGATGACAGATGTTTAGCTACTTTGGTAGGAAGTTTATAGAGAAAATTAAGAAAACATTAATGTGAACTAGAAAACCCGTTCGATGTGAATCGTACTCAATACTTACTTACTTATTGTAAATAAGTAATAATCATATTGTTATACTTTCTGAAAAGTTATGGAGCGTTAAATGTAGTGTTCATCTGATATTACCCGCTCAAAGTTATCTAAAACATTAGGATTAGTCAAATTCTTTTCCTGCCGTTCAACATTACCATATAAACCTAACGATATGTACTTATTTTTTTTTTTGCTAGATTTGAGAGAGGTTTATTTTTATTATTTCACATCACTTTATTTCATTTCAAAGGCATAGGTATGGTGAAATGTTTATTGTTTTAAATTTAAATGTTATCGCTAGCATGATTGACCGCAAAAGTCCCGTAGAGGCCTGCCACACCGGTGTCAATTAGATCCACATGTCAGGCATTGCTACAAAACCACCAAATGTACTAACTGCTGACTGTTTGTACTTTTTTTTATCTTTGTGTATCTAAAAATGTTAACAGTAGGCTGAAAGGCAGTATTCTTCATGTCGTTGGCTATTTACGACGTTTGGTATTATAATCGATTCTATATTTGAAGCTGTAACAGTAAGAAGAGGATTTTGCTCTCCTCGTTGTCACCATGAATAATGCCCAGGATTAGCCGAGGTTTCGTGGCTTGCTTGCTATATCGCCTATACAAGTATACATCCTCTACCGGTAATGTCTGATATTGGACAATCCTTGTGGTTTCAATAGATTGCGCTCAACTCCACATTTTCATTTGTTCAAAATTAAGATTTTGTAAGCAATGGGTTGATTTATTATGACAGTTTAGAACTACGAGGGAATCCTTATGATCGGAATTGACCTTATAGGAAGTAATAGCAAGGAAACAGTGATTCTTGAAACTTTCACATACAATATTTAATTGGTTAGCTGAATCAACTGAAGTAATTGTTTTGATGAGTCATGAAAATTACTACAATGTAACATAGAGTGTGTCACGATTCCTGGACCTGGTAATGATATTTAAAATAGGAACGACATCGTGTCCTCATTTTTGCTTGTGTGGCCAAAGTAATAAATGTCAGATTATATTATCTATTTCATTAAAAGTCTTCGAAAATAAATAAGAATGTTTTACGATTCATACGTTGTCAAAGCAAAAGTTCTATTTAGGTTTCATACAATTAATGTAAACGATTTACTTTTCAAATGTAATCATAATACCAAACGACTTTCGTTTCGAACCCCGATTACCCACAAAGGTGCCGTTGGGTACAATACGACCGATTTCAATTATAGCCGCATGTACCCAATTAAGGTTCGACCCAGCTGCACTGTTACGTTTGAATATACTGTTTTTTTTTTTAATTCTAGCTCCAAATACAGGTAAAAATAAATGTGAGGGAAACCGGACTGGATCTCATCTTTATATATGCAAGTTAATTATTTTAACAGGTTTTACTTTTTACCCGTTAGAATACCTTCAACAATTTATTGGTAAAAGTGAAGAGCGACAGAGTCTTACAGACTTCTGTTTTTAAACTTTCTTTCGCACGTAGCTCCGCTAGTGTCAAATATATTTTTCTTTCCCTTGGCTAAGAAGAAAGAAGAAAGATGTAATTTTTTGTGACTGAAACGTATGACATTTTATTTATTTATGAATACTTCTTGCACAGATTGTAGAAAATCGGACTTAAAGCCTAAGGCATCTCTGCCAGTCAACCTTGGGGTGATACAAATAAAAGTGGTAGGTGCAAAGACATGTTAAACAGAGAAAAGAGAGAGAGAGAGAGAGAGAGAGAGAGAGAGAGATAAAAATCCAAAGATAAGAAGTCTTATTCGTCATTTGTAATTAGTCATTTTCTGTGTATGCAACGTATATTCAAAATTTCGTCGGTCCAATGCGAAAGGTAGCTTTATTTCTTCATAAAGGGCATCCCCGAAATACACACGTGAGTAAAATCTTATATCTTTAATAAATATGGACATCACTTATGAAAGTTTTTGTTCTAATAAAACAATCTCACATTCGCATATATCTCTCTCATTTTACTTAGGATCACACCAGAATAACTCAAAATAACTCAAGTAATTTGTTGGTCAACATAAAAGGAAAGAGTGACAGATACTCACAGACTTCAGTTTTGTAATAAACTAGCAACCCGCCCCGGCTTCGCACGGGTAGTACAGTTCAACAATCATCATCATATTTTAACCAATTTACACAAAACGTTAACAAATTATACACCTAAACCTTCTGTCTATTGGTGAAAACTGCATGAAAATCCGGTCAGTAGTTTTTCAGTTTATCGCGAACAGACAGACAAACAGCCAGACGCGGCGGGAGACTTTGTTTTATACTATGTAGTGACAAGCTACCCAGCCACGCGTTGCTACGGCTAAGTAATTTGCAATAAAATAATATTGCGACTATAAATTGATACAAAAACTACCCTGTCTCTCAAGTTGGACCAAAGTGCACCCAGCGTACAAAATTAATTAAAATAGGTTCATTAGTTTAGGATTTCATCACGGACAAACAACGTTATACTTATTATTATTATATTTTTTTTTTTAAAAGACAACTCTCGCATTAGGAATATTCCTGTGTCGCGGGGGGCTTCACAAACATTTAAACAACTGACACAATGAACACCCAGACTCGGGACAACTATTTGTGATGATCACACAAAATTTTGTCCCGTGTGGGATTCGAACCCACAACACTCGGCGCGGCGTAGTGGTAAGGTGACCACTTAAACCATTGTGCCATCCGTGCAGTCATTATATTATGTGTATTATTCACGAGACGCCTATGCAAGACTTTAGTTTAAAAACGAAGTATAAATGTACCCTATACAAACGTGTAGTTTTAATGACCGTATTTTTACGGTTATTCACCCTGCACTTCTAGATTGTGGCCAATCTAGAATTTGACTCATTTAGTCTGGAGAATGTAAAAAAAAAACATAAAATCTAGTTTGTATTTAACTTAATATATTTATTGAATTATTCGTCACAAAGACAAGTCAGTAGGAATAATAAAATACAGACCTTTCCATTTTCTATACTGTAGTAAATAATGCAAAATTGTATAGATAAAAAATATATAAGATAATTAATTGCTTTGAATGCATTTTAAAAGCTTACTCGGACTGCAAACAACATCAAGCCTGAAGCATTTAATTTCTCTTTAAGATCGAGCTGATATATAAGCACATTACAAAGGCAGTGACTTTTTATTTTTTTCTCTAAAATTAATCTGTGAAAAGGTACTGAAAGCAAGACAAAGCTTGACAGACTTAATAGACAATTAGTCGGTTTAAAATGGCTGCTTGAATATTAAGGGTTGTACCACGAACTCTCGGCGTGGTGTAGATTTTTTGTTATTAAGACTAGTTACTGCTGTATTCTTAAAACGGGTTTGCATGCTACCCAAACGAAAATTATTTTCAAGACTTTTGCTAATTAAGATCAAGCTAGCTAGCTTTAAGTAATTTAAATAAATAAAAATTAAATTCTGTTTATTCGTTAGCATGAGAGTAGCAGAAACTTTCTTATGAACCTGAGACGATTCGCATGATGGATTTGCGTAGTTATTTTTTAGTTTCGTTCATTATAGAAAGTTTTGTAGGCAATATTGGGATATTTAAACAGACAAATAAAAAAGCATCAACTTTATTGCATTTTCTGCAAACATCATGTTCATGGTTCCACTAATTTGATTTGAGCATTTGTTAAGGAAGATTAAAATGTTTAATTACCATTTTCAGTCACAAAATAAAGGTTTTTTGACTGACTGTCCCATGACAGCTCTTTATAACAGGCCCCTGAAACTTAAAAGATCTTCTATCCGTAGCCGCCACCCGAAAACCTTTATTTCCCAGTTGCCCTCAGACTGTATATTGCCATATCAACTTTCTGATTCGTATTAGAAGTAAAGCAAAGCTGTTGCTTTACTTCTCCTACCAATTTCCACATCCGAATTGTACTTGTGTTTCATACCACGTTAGACGTAGACCTTTCTATTCGTGTGTTTCGCTTCTAAGGAGATGTTCGATGGAAGATGGTACGGCTGAGGTAATAATTATTGTAGGGACTACAAATTCTGCAAAATTAAAATCATATATTATTAGTGTTGGTATGACTAATTGTAAAGATTTTACCGCTACTTTTTACTGTGGCAATATTGTAGTGTATATAGATTAGCAAAGACGTAATATAGCATACACTACAGACCAATAAGTGGACACAAGTGTATATGTACAACATATAATGTACTTTAATTTCAGTAATTATTATATTTGTCAATTGTTTTTTATGGTGTAGGGGGCAAACGAGCAGACGGGTCACTTGATGGTAAATAACTACCACCGCCCATGGGCATCTGCAGCTTAAGGGAGTACGGAAAGGGGGAAGAGGGGGAGAGGAGAGGAGAGGAACGAGAGGGGAGGATTAGGGCCTCCAGTAACCTCATTCGGTGAAAAGCAATGCAAGCATTGCTTCACTGTCGGGTTTCTGTGAGGCCGTGGTATCACTCCGGTCGAGCCAGCCGATACGTGCTGAAGCATGGCTCTTCCACGATAAATCCAAATCATCCAGAATGAGAAAGTGTGTTTGTTTGTTACACTTTCACAACTTAACTACTCAACCGACCATAATGAAATTTTGCACATACATTGTTAGAGGAACAGGAAAGGACACAGACTACTTTTAATCCTAAAAATGTACTGTTCTCGAGAGATACCTGAATAGATTTACAAAATCTAGCGAGCGAAACCGCAAGCAAAAGCTGGTCTCATATATATTTAAATCTATTACGATAATGAATTGATGGTATTGTTTCATTCAGTGTGATGAGTTAAATTCGTTTATAACGTGTCCGACATTTTACTGATCCCCTTCAGACCTAAACTCATAAACCTGCGGCCTTAATACGATAGATCCCCGAGTAATAGCGTTACTAATATCGTTTGATCGCAATTTCAATGGCGCTTTGCCGTAATATAAATGGTTACTGATATATTACATGTGTATATACGTTTGAGCTTTACATACCCTAATTCTAAATTCAATTCTATTTAACTGACCTGTTGGTCTAGGGGTTAGTGATGCTAACTGCTGAGCCAGAGGTCGTTTGTTTGATTCCCACCCAGGACAAATAATTGTATGATGAGCATGATCATTTCGCCTCCCGGCAACAAAAGTGTCATATCACAAAATAAGTGTCATATCACATGTTAGGTACCTTTAACATTTTTATAGCATTGAATTGTTGCATTCGTAAAAACATCGTTATTAGGTCAGTGAAAAGGGGAACACAGTAAAATTTTTCACTGAGCGGTTTTGTTCAATTCACAGGCATAAAAGTCGTGTCTTTTTGAAATATCTGTTTTTGTATTATGTCACTTTTTTTGCCGGGAGGCAAATTTTGTTCTGTGTCTGGGTGTAATTTATATATCATATGTATGTTTATAGAAATATATAAGTATGTTTATCAGCAGTCTGATTGACATAGTACAAGCTCTGCCTAGCTTGGGATCAGACGGCCGTGTGTAAGATGTGTCAAGTTATTATTATTATAATACGCATCAAACACTGCCTCGCTTTCGAAGAAGCGGCAGCACCCACGGTGAGGTGGGTAACAGTCGGCCGGGGCGTCAGGGCGATTTGGAGAGGAATCGGCGGACTATTCGGGCATTGTCGAGCAAGACTTACGTGGGAGAGCCATGTTTCGGCACATATGGGCCGGCTCAACTTCGCTCGATACCACGGCCTCACAGAAAACCGGCAGTGAAACAATGCTTGTGGTGAGAGTGTAGGTGTGAGGTTACCGGAGGCCCTAACCCTTCCCTCTCCTCTATTCCCGTCCTCACCCTCTCCTCCCTCTCCTCCCCTCTAATCTCCCTCTCCCGTCTTCCCACTCTTCCCCCCTCTTCCCCTATTCCCACCTTAAAAGGTGGCAACGCACTTGTGACTCTTGAGTTACAGGTGCCCACGGGCGGCGGTAGTCATTTACCATCAGGTGACCCGTCTGCTCGTTTGCCCCCTATACCATATAAAAAAGACTATTATTATTATTTAGCAGAATAAACAATATATCTTTCTTTCCATTGCCTTCCCTTCTTATATTTTACTTTCAATATACTCTAAGTTTTCCCATAATAAATTCCCAAAGCCGTAAATTTTGGGTCATTTTGTTTTTAATTTTTATGTATATTTTTAAACTTGATGTAAATAATCTTTGAAAATTAGAAATATGTACACAAATGGCAGATGAGGTAATGAGTAAAGGAGTTCTGATTTAAATGGGGTTAGTCAATTAGGGAAACACCGTACACCGTACCGTAGCATATTGGTTTCTTTTAAGGCACGATGAACAAAAAGTATTTGTCAATAATATAGTGCAAGTACAATGCAAAGAAGTCATTGAGATTTCATCATGTCACGGAGCTGAATTCAAAGTTGGTTTTCTTCTACTATTTTGTATTTGCATGCAAGGAGTTTCTAATTAGTGCATGGGTTATATAATAGGTCTTTGTTGTCGCCATTGTAGGAGTAAACGTGTGTCATTTGAATAACACGAGTAAGCCAATGACTTTATGATTGCACTGGTATGTAATTTACGGTAATTTATGTCTTTATGAGTTGGCAAATTGAGTATATATAAATTAGTCACTAGAAATTTCACTTTAGATTTTTTCTTGAAATTGATTTTTCTTATGTTTTAAATAATGCTGACTTTAATATTAGGATAGTAAAATAGTTTGTGAAAGAATTCAGTTTTATTTTTTTTACCGGTTTTACCGGTGCCTATAAACACTTCCATGAGTTTCCACAGGTATCACTGGTGTTGCCTAGGGTAGGCAACAGCCTTGTTGTCGGTAATTTCAAGCTCGTGCGCTGCGGTCCGAGGTCGTCAGTATAAACACAGATGCGCATGACAAAACTTCTACTAAATAACACCACAAGAGCTTTGTATTTTGGAATGACAAATGGCATTGAATCTGAAGACCGACACGCACCGTTGGAAGAGATGGTGCGGCTGTCCGTGGTCATGGGCTGTGCGTGAATAATCGCAAAATTAGGCACCGTGGGAACCACTTTAATATGACAGTTTACGCTAGTAGCACTGCCTAACCACGGTCTTCGGTAGGATAGAGTTAGTCGACTAGGCTGGCCGCTTCTTAACATTGTTGGTGCAGTATGGTAAAATAAGTAATAAATAAGAACATGGCCTGCTGGATGGTAAGTGTGCCTAAAAACAATTGCAATAGCAGTGATGTCACTCGCGTCTAGTCAGTCGTATTTCATGAGAGCGAGTATATCACTTAATTCAATGGCCTGGATGGTAGGCTATAACCGTAGTCTATGGAGTGGTCCTCAATATAATAATTACACGGAACACAAACAATTGAGCATGTGAGAGGCCTACCATGAGTTTGGCATAGTCGACAATCCTTATGGCTTGTCATTCCATCAAGTCAAAAGGCCTCAAAGTCCTCTTTGTTACTTTGTTAATAAATGCACAAGTTGAACTACGAAGCAGACTATATTAAACTCAACACCCGTCTGTTTTGGTAATTGAATTCTTTCTGCTCTTCACATCGTACCCATTTCCTTTGTCACTACATTTTTGGTTTCGAAAACACAGCGGTATAGAACTATAAAAGAAAATTCTGTTTCAGAGTATTCAAAACAGCGTGATATTAAATCCGTCTACTAACTGTCCAGCAGAATGTAAACAAGAATAAAATATCATTCAGAAAACGTTGTACATTTCTTTCACACGAACATGTTTGCTGTACGATAATTATCTTCATTTTATTTACTGTAGCCACTGCGCAGTTCGACTGGGAGAATAAATTCCAAGTGGTAGCGACTTTTTTCGCCATATATGCAAAGATTAAAGGAACAACGTGTGTTGGTAGCGTTGTTTAATTTATCTAACAATCTACAATTTTGATGCTGATATAAGAGACATTTGTTTGTTAAGAGTTTAGAAATAGTCAATTGGCGTAATCGCGTTTAATATTATGGAGCGGGTTCTGTACGATAAATTTCAACGGCTACTCATTTACTGACAAAAACCTATTAGCAAAAAAACTATTTTCTGTTCTCTTTTTCATAATTTTAGGCTTAGTAGTTACGGAGATTAGAGGGGTAAATTTTCATCTGTTTCTTTAAATAATTTTACTACTATTAATCTTAAAATGATAAAAAAATAAAGGGATTTGTTGTGAGGTTCTTAAATATATATATTTAAGAACCTCACAACAAATCCCTTTATTTGATATATGGTACATGGTTCTAATTTGACTTTGAAATATAATAACTTTTAATGTTCACCCCATACCAAATCCTTAGGCATAATTGAATCCATCTCCATTTAATACTTTTTATAAAAAAAAATTCAAACTAATTTTGAAGAAGCGTCTAAGTTTTGAAGTAGCAACTCTGACACTATTGCCAATGACTACAGTAGATTAACAATTCAGATATCTAACTAATTTTTTGTGTGTACTGTGAAACGTGTCTACTGAGTAATGTATATGTATATATTATTTGTCTTTGTTTTATTTAATTCTCAAACTATTCTGATATTGTTCTGAAGCGGAATTTGTTTTGTAAATGGCATCGTTATTTTTTTCTGCAGTATTGAAAGCAGCCCCGAGAGACAACATCATAAGTTTCAAGTTTGTAACGTGTAAATCCAGGCTAGATATTTGAAGGCAGTTTGCGCCCTAAAATAATTCAAATAACTCTTACGTTTCTTAAGATTATTTTCATACTTTTTTCTAAGAGCTTATGTTTTTTGGCACACCTTTTTTCTGTATAGGCTTGGCTAGATGCCAAGTAATATCAAACATGAGGAAGAAATCTACGTCAACTTTCGGGTCACGTATGACACTAATAGGTATTTTGAGTAAATATTTGGCTCAAACGGTAACAAGTATATTAATAGAATGCAGGATATTTATTAGTGTATATTTTTACTAGTATATTAATGCGATAAGTGATGTTGTGTCTTATTGCGAATTTCATTTAGTGATAACTAAACTAAGACCGGGAAGAGAGACGTCCGTGAGACTGCAGACGTGTCCGTACGGATCCGCCGCGTGTCGTTAACTTCAAGAATACTTGCTCGTGCCCTGGTCATCTGTAATAACACAGACGTATATAATAATATATACAGTAAAAACTTGTTAACTTCGTTGAGATCCCAGCGTGGTTTCTTTTTATTAACTTCGTTTTTGCATAAAGTATAATTATTATTATTAAATATGACCAAAAGAGCCGCATCTGTAAAAAAAATAATTGTCATACCATATTTTGGTTTATGGTCTTGACCAACAACGGACCGATGCGCACTGACACACACCGTTGGAAGAGCCTTGGTGCAATGGGTGGCCGTCCGTGGTTTTCGGCCGTCCGCGTCCGTCCGTAATATCATGGCCCGTGGGAGGCCACCTTACCACAGTCAGTCAACAAAAATCGTGGATATAAATCATCGTTCTTATATATTTTTTTTTTTTAATTCTGAAAGGATGCCATAGATACATTAAATGACCATAATAAAATGTCAAAATACTATAAATATTGGAATTAAAAAATTAATTTATTTCCGTTATTTGTGTTTTTTAAATCTTTCAACTCTTATTAATACAGGAACACTGCGATTAGTTGAAAAATATCGCTATTGTTTTATTTAAGTATTAAAATTCAAGCAGACAGTTTTAAATTTAACAATTTGTACTAAAATTAGTTAATTTTATATGCTAATTATATGACCATTGAAGTTTCTTAACAACGACCCTTAAAATTTTGCTTACGGTTGCCGTAAAATATATAGCAGTATAAGTATAAGTACGACAAAAATTGCCTCGTAGCCCAACACTGAGCTTAAAGTTAATTAGACCGGTACTCAGCTTAAGTGTTCTTAGCTCGTAAAGTGAAAACAACTTAGAGTAGGCAAGTGTAAACATAATTATACTACTTCTTAGTTCTGAGAAGTTGTCCTAACTACCTTTCCCTTATTTCTTTGATTGCATAAATTACAAGATTTAAGTATAGTTTTTTTTATTGAGAAATGGCATACGAGTTTGTCTTCCAACTCACCTGATGGAAAGTGACGATGAAGACGAAGATAGTACACGCCTATCCAAGAGAACCTTGTTAACGTAACTACAACAAAACTGTACAGATTACAAACCCTAATAAGTAATAATAAAATATTACGATGGTATTAAATTGGTTATTGCACATTGGAGGCTTTTCTAACGTGGGAGAGCAATGCTTCGGCACGTATGGGCTGGCTCGACTCCGCTCGATACTACGGCCTCACAGAAAACCGGCAGTGAAGCAATGATTGCATTGCATTTCGCCGCGTGAGTGAGGTTACCGGAGGCCCTAACCCTTCCCTCTCCCGTATTCCCGTCCTTACCCTTTGCCCCCTCATCCCACTCTTCCCCCCTCCCCCTCTTCTCCTACTCCCACCTTAAAGGGCAGCAACGCACTCGTGGCTCTTGAGTTACAGGTGCCCATGGGCGGCGGTAGTCACCATCTGGTGACCCGTCTGCTCGTTTGCCCCCTATACCATAAAAAAAATAAAAATGCAAAGCTTACCAAAGGCAAAGGCTTTACAGGCGTTCATCGATTTCCAGACTCCGTAAACGCTACTAAGAAATCTGACTCGACTGAATCATTAACCTAATAACGATTTATCTAAAATAACGATTTGTAGATTAGATTACACGCCTACACTAGCGTAAACTTAATAACTATATATTAACCAAAACCATAAAACCTAATAAACGTAACTACACTCAACAACAAGTTTTATTATTTTGTGTTGTTACTGGAGTTAGTGATTAAGCTTCGAATTAATTGCTCCTTTGAACGACAGTAATTCGAAATTTCACTTAAAAAATCAGTTATCTGACAGCCGTACAGTGCTTTTGTCTCCTTTTTTCCTTTTAAGTAATTAAAGCTTTTGTTTACCAATACTGATTTAGGATATTTCTGCTCATTTTTGGGCTTCCGTTCCTTAAAAGGAAAAATAAATAACCTTTATAGGATCACTTGTTGTCCGTCTGTCTGTCTTTCCATTAAGACCAATTTTCTCAGGAACCCGTGGATGCATCAAGTTGAAATTAATATCAAATACTCATGTCAGCGGTCCCTCTGAGCTGTAAAAATCAAGCTTCTAAGTTAACGCAATCAACAAAATTTGAACATTTTGCAGGTAAATCAAAACTTATAGGGTACTTTCCTATTCCTTTCCATTCCAATCCCTAGAATCATGAAATTTGGTAAGAAGCAAAGTCGTTAATTTATTGTTATATCATATTAAAAAATAGTTTTTGTGAATACAAACATATATTTTGCGGTTGCATGTAGCGATTAATCAAGTCGAGTTTCAGTAACAAGTGCCTATATTAAAAAACATACGTAGAATATTTCTAAACCCATAACAAACTAAATTTATCTTAATATATTATTATGACATTAAATACAATTATGTAACTCAGTCATATTACAAGCAAAATTGATTTATTCAAAGTTATGTATAACCTCTTTACAACGAACAAAATAAAGCCCCATAAGGTTTCAATTCGAACGAAATTTTTGATCCTATTACAGTTTTTGACAAATAACTTTCCTCGGTAAGCTCAAAGTCGTTCTCAGCATAAAATGTGAAGATTATTAAGTAATATTGAAAATGTGCAAACATTTTCAGCTCCATTAGGTTAGAGGAGAAACAAACTTGAGGAATATGACTTCAGCACTTTATTGGATGTAAGTAGGTATAAAATTTCAATCAGTGGTGAGGAGTTTAGCATACTTCAATGCTTTTATTAAGAAAAGATTTTGAGATAAGGAAAGAACTTTCTTTGTTATTTGTACTTAATGACAGACCTACATACTCGTATATCTACAGCTAAGTTTATTGATGACAGTAATGACGATAACGAGGGCGCCTACTTTATAGTTTCATAGAGGTTTTCTTTGTCGTTCATAAAACATATGGGGTTCGAACGTATGTATAAAATATAAATTTTGGTTCTAAAACAAATACAGAGAAATATGTATCGCTATCAGATGTGTGATGGTATGCAGCAGAATATCCATTTGACTGAAACACAATATGTCAAAATATCACAATATGTCAAAATATTTTAGGGTTGACACGTCATGAGATCGGACGATTGATAGTCCGACTATCAAATCATCAAATCAAAAATAAAGAAGAGTTCAGACTAACAAACAAATTTATATCATTTAACGATTTACTACTCGGTGTCCTGAACAAGGTGAGGCGGTTTTTCACGCCGGAGCAGCGATGTCTTCTGTATAAGACACAGATCCGCTCCTGCGTGGAGTACTTACTGTTCTCATCTCTGGGATGGCTCTGCACAGTACCTTCTCGAGGCTCTCGACATTTTGCAGCGGCGTGCTATCCGCATCATAGGGAGTCCTGAGGTCACCAACACCCTTGAACCCTTGCAGTTGCGTAGAAACGTAGCCTCATTGGCAGTATTCTACCGCCTCTACCATGGGGAGTGTTCCGAAGAGCTTTTTGAACTGATCCCACCCTCTCCTTTCCTATCCAGAACAACACGTGGCAGGCTGAGGTGTCACCCCCTTACAGTGCAAACAATCCCAACTAGAACCAAACGGTTCAGCACCTCCTTTCTTTGCCGCACCATTAAAATGTGGAATGCATTACCAGCACACGTGTTCCCTTCGACATATAATCCCGGGTCCTTTAAGCGGGGCGTGAAGAAGCATCTCTCGAGGCCGTCAAGCTGAGGGCCACCATTATAGTATCATCCGTATCTATAATGGTGGTCCTCAGTCTTTGGACCTCACTCTAGCTTTCCATCAGGCGGGTTGAGGTCACTCTGACGTGTCACAATAAAAAAAAAAAAAAATTACGAACTTAAACAATTGTAGCCGGTAAAACCGCCACTTACAAGGAATATTTACTTATGTCACCTTTTTAAACTGGAAAACTGCAGCTTAGCTTAGAACGTCATGTGTGTGTATATGACTCAATAATTCTCTGTTGCATCGGTTTTACTGGTATCGGTGACAGGTCGCTTTACCACTTGATCAAAGGCCTCTGTCGGGCCTCAAACTATGCGGGCTTTCCTAAATCTCTTTAAGGCGAGTACACCCATAATTATATACACAAATAATATATTATTATATATGTCGAATCCTTAGGCACAGGTTTAGGCATAACGTGGCTACGAATTGGATACGGGCGAAAGGAAAACTCCTTTTTGGTATTTAATCCCTGATGTATTGTAAACAGACAAAGAAACACTGTACAGTTCCTAGGTTAGTGTTGCCTCGGCGGTGACCAAACTGAAAGTGAACTCCTCCATCCGCACACCAACACTCTCGGCCTAGACTCTGCGGAACGCCAATAGACAGCGCTTGCGGTTCTTTTCTTTGAAATATTAAAGAGGGCGCTTTAAGCATCCATACTAATGACCGAAGATGCGAGGTAATACTAGTTTTATTTTTATAACATTTGTATTAAAGTAAAAGACGAATACGTTTAACCTAGCCATGAAACCCATTTCAGGTTAATTAAAAATAATATAACCTTGCTTTATCGCGTCGCATCAGACATACGTCGTATTTGCATACCGTGACCATCATATACTACACGTAAGGCCAGTGTAATCAACGGTACCATTAGAAATGATGCAGCGGTCTCTAGGGCCTATTTTATATGACATTATGGCGACAAAGACCTCGGTTTACATGTTGGAGACACATTGATAAATTGTGTGGAAAACATTTTAAATGATAACTAATTTGGTAACAAGACTTTGTACCAATTTACATATCATATTATTTTGGAGAACAGAACTCTTACAATTGGATATTAGTAGTAATTTCTAGTAGTAGTATGTAGTATTCTATTTACGAGTTACAGAATTGTCGTGGAATAAGCTTAGAAGAATTAAGAACTGTTTCAAATAAACATTTTTTTTATATATACGCAAACTTCCTTCTCACACAAGTTAGTATTTTTATTATCTGGAGAGTTAACAGGACTACTAGTAATGTGTGACCTACATTACGAGTAAAATATAATGAAGAAAAAAACATGAAAACTCAATCCAAATGAGACTCTAACGTAACCCATAATTTAGATCGTCCCTTAATGTTCATTCAAAGATGCTTTTATCAAATTCACCATCGTGTTTTTATTTAAGGTCGGTCATCGGTCACAGTGATGTGTCTAATCAAGCTACAAATATGGCCGATACTTACTAAAAAAGTCAAACGATAGATAGACACATGTTCTCTTTATTGTACACAAAACAATAGGCCACAGTATTATACTTATATCTACATACTATTATTATCTCAATTTGCGATCTCTTTCAGGCAACCATGGGATAGGCAGAGAAGCATAGATTAAAAGAGGCTATGTAAAAATATAAGTACTATTTAGAGATACATAGCATAAATAATAACTGTTTGCAAATTAATATAAGGACAGATACGTATACACATAATAAAATATTCATGCATATACACACATACTTACGAAACATATATAAACGATTCTAATATATCATACATTGTACTTCCGTGATTATACGGTTATCGATGGTTACGCTCTAGGAAAAAAGCTTATGATGTTTTATAACTGTATGTGTTCTTCGGTGAGCGGCTAGCGTGATCGCACGAATTCATGCATTTTTGATGCACGGCTACGCCAACCCCACCAAATGTTTTATTATTTTTAGGCCAACTAATAAAAGTCACATCCTATTTAGTGCAATAGGTCAAGCTTATTGATTTGTTCAAAAATAGAATATAGGGGTAGTCCGATTATTGACCCAATTTTCGTAAGATAAGGTTTAACGTGTTTGATTTATAAGAGCTTAAAAATAAAAATTTATATTTAAACAAAAATGAATCGTAAATCTTTATTTCGCGTAGAAATATATGTATTTGTGTAAGGTATAGTTTGTTTTTTTTTTTCTATTTTATTCAGAATTCTTAGTTAAATAGAAAAACAGTACAAAGTAAGAGAGAAAATAAGAGATTAAGACATAGTTTTACTTATTGGTAAGAAGTTACTACTGCCAGTACCAGTGATTATAACACCAAAGATTCTGGATCGACTGGCACAATCGCCATTGAGGACAGTGCTGCGGTGATAAACCGTCATCCTCTTTGGATAAATCTAACTAAACTACATCCAGATGTACTTACTACCCATTCTCATCAAAAATTCTGCATGTACTTTTAGGGAAAACTTATTATCTCTTTAATTAACCGACCTAACCAATAAAATAACTGAACCCATAGACATGTTTTCGAACGCCTTATTCACTCCTACTTCTCGCGAAAGGAACCTGATCTTAAATCCACTTCCTCCTCTTTTACTGTTACAGCTCTGATCACTACACCTGTTATCTGACGACATTATGTTATACACATCTGCGTGCATCTTCATATCCTTTCTATAAACAAAATCATTTAATTTTACATAAACAAAACAAATAGCTAAAATTAGGATAAACGTAGGTCTTTTCTTTAAGCCGTTATGGAACTCTATAATTATGAAACATTACCTGTAATCAAATTACGAATCGAGTACTTGCACTTATAAAAAATAAAAATACTCAAATGCAAAGATCCTAATATTGGCTGGATATAGCCATTAGAAAAAAAGTTTTAGCAGATCACTTTTAGCTAGGTATATAAATAAATGGTGTAATCAAAACAACACATATAGGCGTAAATATTTTCTTTATCTTTTAGAATACGTGGCCTAAATTGAATATTCTTGTTTCGGATACGCTACAAAACTGGGGATTTCGGATACGTGTCAACGAGTTGTAGTGGATTGTATAGAGATGTTCTAGTATCTGAATCCTGTTGTATTACTTAAGGATGTCTTTTATCTTATGTTACACAATTGGATAAACACATAAATACATATAGAATACAGAAGGAAATAAATGAAATGGGTCCCTGAAAATAAATAAAGTGGGTCGATTGATCACGCCAGAATTTTTCATTTATTTGTACTGCATTCTAGGTAAATTGAATATTCTTCTAATACCGGCTGAAGCAGGTGCTCACAGGACAAGGCTGCTTTGGAAAGTACCTGTGTCGTAGAAACCGGGAGCCTACGTCTGTGTTACACCACTGCGGAAGCGGTATATAGAAGCCATGGTTCTGTCCATGTCCCAAAGTGAGGGTACTTGGGGAATCCAAGCCCGCCGCCTCGTTTTGTGAAGAAGCGATGTCCGCTAAAGAGGCGGCGGAAAGCGGACAGGAGAGGGCTAGTACTCTTCCGTCCAGCAGAAGAGGCAGAATGATCTTCGACCTCCATGAGCACTGGCCTGGGGGTAAAGGGTGAGGCTGCCCGATACCCTAGCAGAAGCAGGCCTGAGATGGTGGCGCGATGTCTTTCGCGTGCGCCTCTGATGAAAGTGATATGAAAGAGGCGTAAAGAGGAGGTCTGCTGGGGTTCTCAGGGACTTCCTTCCTAGGATATACCCGAGTCTCTTGCAATAGACCCATTTGTGTCGGAACATCGT
The DNA here is from genome assembly GCA_949752705.1 of Callimorpha dominula. Classification (NCBI taxonomy): domain Eukaryota; kingdom Metazoa; phylum Arthropoda; class Insecta; order Lepidoptera; family Erebidae; genus Callimorpha; species Callimorpha dominula. The sequence continues at coordinate 16,930,015 of OX457000.1, forward strand.
GTGGTTTTAGTCGGTTCGATTTCTGATTGGATTTTAGGTGACGACCCGTGGGGTTTCCACACGATAAAAAAAAAGGTAAATTTAATCTTATAAATTTGTGATCGCTCTATCTTAAATATGATAGGTTTTTGTTTTGAAGTACTAACAGACTATCGGCCAATATCCATATTTTTTATGTCCAATCTCCTTAGATCAAAGACATTGCTATAGGTGTCATTTATTGCCTTTAAGGCGGGAGTATAGGAAGGGTGGAAGAGGGGGAGGGGAGGGGTTAGGGATGGGTTAGGGCCTCCGGTAACCTCACTCCCTCGGCGAAAAGCAACGTGATAATTGTTTCACTACCGGTTTTCTGTGAGGTCGTGGAATCACTCCGTTCGAGCCGGCCCATACGTGCCGAAGCATGACTCTCCCACGATATGTTTTTTTTTTAATTTATACATCTAACGACTTTAATGTATTATATACACGTATTATTATACACATTAAAAGCAATGCATTTCAGCAGGGTTTAAAACTTGCACAAACTCCGGATTTAGATGAACTTGAGATGTAACATATTTTTTTTATTATTAATCATCATCATCGTCATTTCAGGCATAGGATGTCCACTGCTGGATATAGGCGTCCCTCAGACTTCCAAGAAGACCGGTTTGATAAATCCACCATTTATTTATTCTTTGTTATCCAGCTTTAAACTGTTTGGAATATCTGAGAGCTCGATCACAAAAAAACCAATCGATTAGCTATTACTTTTTAACAGTACAAGTAATTATGTCGTTAAACTAGTAATGACATACGTACAATATTCTTTGGACACATGCCAACTAGACCATGCCCAATATAGTTGAACTTTGCGTTATCACTCGTAATCTGACAGAATACTCCTTTCCTAAGTTATTGAAACTAAAATTATTTGTGTAGCTTTTTAAGATAAACGATACTTGATGTGGATATGTTATTAGTACCAGTACTTTTCCATATCTAATTTATGATAGTTCTACGACATGCAAAATTTATGATTTAGTTTAGATGACAATAAATAAATAAAATAATAATATATATCTATAATCATCCGGATTCACTATTTTTTAAATATACTTATTATACAAAAAGCTTGTATTTAAAAATTATTTATCTACTATTAATTTTTCCCTTTTTGTGTAATTTGCGCATTGAGAATCCAATACGTAAGCACAATAATTTTTCTGTAACGTAATATATATTTCTTTTAAATTAGCTTTAGCCTGACATATCAATTTAAACCTAACTTATAAATCTTACTTACTACTTTTATAAATGGAACAGTTTAGATTTATGGATGTTTTCACTCAATGACGCTAGAACGGCTTAACTGAACAGGATGAGATTTATCAGTCTGGAATACACATCTGGAATTTTTTTCTTTTACGACTTGTACGGTCACTTTTATCCCGAAAAAATGTGCGGTTCCTGTGGCATAGATTTGAATTTCTACGCGAACGAAGTCTCGGGCAACATCAAGTAGTAACATACTTTCTAAGAGATGTTATAGACTTCTAAATGATAAATACCCACGTATAAATACAGGTATGCTTGAAAGTGAAGGTGAATAGAGAAGCATTCTACACGCTTCTCAAAGTAATAAAGTCTAATATGCTTAATACTTACTCCTACACTTAAGTCAATAAATGTCTACAAATGTTTTGTTTCAATGTTACTTTGGTTTGGTTACAACTTTCTGTGATAAACTCACCATATGGTTTAGACCAGCGGCTAAGGAGATTTCGGTTCACTTTGTACCACTTGCTTCATTCTTAATTTGTATTACTGACATTCTTATTACCAAAGTGATTTCATTATTCAATTTAGTTTATTTTAGTCTCTTCTTTTTATAATAATGATTTACAGTTTAAGAACAAGAAGTGTTATGACAGTTTAATTACTTATGGCTGAACTCATGGAATAATAAAAGCAAGACAAAAATCCCTATGCGTAGTTTGTAAGGGGAAACATGCCTCCAAACGTTTATAATATGGTGTAAAATAATAAATATGACGTAATTAGAGCTCTCACCAATCCACCTATGACCACGATCAGCGCAATTCGATCAAAATCTCGGGTAACCAAAACAGTTATTGTATTTTATATATGTTATTGCGATTAAGTCCCAAATTACACATCTAATATGTATAAAACTCGCGAAAGTTTTAAAACAGTTATGACGTAATCAGTCGTTTAACTAACTCATCCAATGGCGATAGAGTAAATATTGATCTCCGCATAATTGTGACACATGTCCACAGCTCGTTGTTGTTCTCGTGTAAACTTATAAAGTAATATGATCTGGTACAGAGTTAGGGCAACTACGTACAGATATGATATTTTTCCAAAACTCAAACCTTATAAATATGTCTACTTCTACCTATGTGTAAGTAAACATTATATGAATGTTTTTTATTTTTTTAAAACCGAATCTATTGCAATGGTAATCCATGTGTCATACTCTCTTTTTCTTTTTCAGGTAACGAGTCTCCATCAGAGTTCATCTAGGCAGCTCTTTGAACATCCTTAAACAACAGGGATTCAACAATACCAACATTCTGCCAGATTCACTTCTCTCGGTAAAAGTTGTTGAATTTCGTTTTCAATTAGGGTCTTTGTTGTCTATACTAGTAGAGAGTTTTCATATAACTGCACGAATGGCGCAATGGTTAAGGATGTTGTGGGTTCAAATCCTACACGGGACAAAAAATTGTGTGATCCACAAATCTTTGTCCCGAGTCTGGGTGTTCTTTGTGCCCGTTGTTTAAAAGTCTTTAAAGCTCCCCGCGACACAGACATATTCCTAATGCGGGAGTTGTCTTTTCTTTTCTTTAATATAAAGGTAGCTTGACGTTGATTTATGGCTTCGACAAATCTCTTCAAAAGTAAAGAGGCATTAAAGAAAAATTCACAAAATATAAAATATTCATTGTTAGGTATTTGAGTTTGTTGAAGGAGCTCAGTAGTCTGAATTTAAAACTAAACAGCTGTTTATCCAAAGGTACGGATTAGAACAAGTGGATTACAAAAAGAGATAATTACGCCCTAGTGGTTAGTGATCTTGCCTGCCGAGCTGAGTTCGGGGGTTCAGCCCTAGCCAGGACAAATAATTGTGTGATAGCACGATCGTTTGTTCAGTGTCGGGGTCTAATTTATCAATAATATGTTTACATTTAAAAATATATAAGCATGCTTATGCTTATCAGCAATCTGGTTACCATAGTACAGGCTTTGCCTAGTTTGGGATTAGACGGCCGTTTGTGACATGTGTCAAGTTCTTATTATTATATGTATGTTGTATGTGATTCTACTTTTCTTTTTAAATAGGTAAAATTTTCATATGGAATATGTTTTTTTTTATGGTATAGGGGGCAAACGAGCAGACGGGTCACCTGATGATAAATGACTACCGCCGCCCATGGGCACCTGCAACTCAAGAGTCACAAGTGCTTTGCCGCCCTTTAAGGTGGGAGTACGGAAAGAGGGGGGAGAGGAGGGAAGAGCAGCAACAGGGGGAAGAGGGGAGAGGGGAGGAGAGGGGGAGAGGGTAAGGACGAGAATAGGGGCGAGGGGGGAAGAGGGAAGAGTTAGGGCCTCCGGTAACCTCACTCACGTGGCGAAAAGCAGTGCAAGCATTGTTTCACTGCCGGTTTTCTGTAGGGCCGTGGGATCACTCCGGTCAAGCCGGCCCATACGAGCCGACGCATAGCTCTCCCACATCAAAATTTTAACTTTATTTTACACTAAAAAATTAAAGTAATGTGAAAGAATTAATTCATGTCTTTTGTAAAGTTTTCATAAGCAATTTATAAACCTTTGCATTCGAATGCCACGCCGGGGGTCGGGGCTTCGACTCCTACTCAGTGCAAACATTTGTATGCATGAATTTGTGCACTTGCATTGTTATCGCTGTTTTGTATTTATAATATGTATGTATTATACATAAAACACCTAATTATTAGAGACTAGAACAGCAAAAAAGTAAACGCAGTGACAATAACTACAAAGGTTTCTGTAATAGGTCTAAGGCAACATAGCTGTTCTTGGGTTAGCATTAGCATCCATTGTTAGCCTTCTACCTATAAAGTAAGTGTTTGCCAAATACCTGTTTTTTGCTGAAAACATTGAAACAAATATATATTGACGACCTTAAGCCGTCCCTGTCAAGACAAATATCAAAACAATATTAATTTTTCAATATTATATTCTAAGCCGTTATAGCTCAAACTTTTGTCTCTGGTGGCAAAAACTAAAATACAAAAATTCAGGACTTTCATCTACATTTGTGAGAGCCCTTAGACCTTCTTAATCCAACCCTGTCGCAAAAACCGTTCTAACATGATATTTATTAGACCTGAAATGGATATCCTGAAACTATCCAGTATTCGGCCTATTCGGCCTGAAATTTACTATTGGGCCGGATACCGGATAGTAAACGAGTATTCCGACGATTACGGGATATTAAATTTAGGTACTTTAGTTAAGCCGCATGAGAAATAGTAATCTAGTAATTGGGCAAATTATGCTGAATAAATACCAAGCTCTCTAGATAAAGAGGGAACGAAAGGTAAATTTTCATTTTCCATGGACAAAGTCAGCTTTAGATAAAAGTCTTCCGCTAATTACGCTAATTACACACTAAAGATACAGCTATCTTTCATATACATTCTGACAAACTTTGTTAAGTCCGGGTATTGTGTAGCATTAGCTAATAAGATGTGTTAACAGGAAGAAGAATGAAGGTATTCGTTAACAGAGTGGCTTGAAAGGAGGCGTGGAGACCAAAATTTAAAAGGGTATCCTGAGGTGATTTAGACACGTAGAAAGAAAGTGCGCGGGACAAATGACAAAAAAGTATAAAGGTACGTATATATAAGGCAAACGTTAATGAGAAGGCCGGTAGGGATCGACGATGTAAATGTTTCTTGATCGTGAGACTGATTACTGTTGTTTTTATTTGCTACCTCAGTAAAGCAATCGCAGAACGTGTCATCAATTTCGCGAAATACACCATACTATCTTCTTTTCTTAGCCTGATAGCCGGTTTTAAAGATTAACTAGTACTGGAAGATTAGTCGAAAGATATTTATAATCGATTTCATAAAAGAGGGTGCTGTATCCGATCCGTATGTATACCCGCAATTTTCTTAAAAAGTAATGGATAAATTTTCATGACTGATTGATTGATGATTGATTCAGGAAAATTTTAGTTAATAAAACATTAGCTGTTTATTAGTTCTGAGACCTGTTCCTTTCAGGAAAGGGTCATGTAATTACATGACATCTAAACTTATAAATTATATTTTTAAATATGTATAAAACAAAATATATATTTAAAAATATAAAAAATAGTAGACCACCGACATCGGTACAGGGACCAAGACACCGGTGGTTATGGCTCCAAAGACAGGAAACTCCTCACTATATGGGTCGTGTCGGGGAGAACTGCCTTCTGCATCAATATTTTGTATTTATAACAGGTTGTCGGTTCGAACCTCACCGGCGTGAACCCACTCCTGATACTAACACAAAAATTTATCTTAGCTACTAATATTTCTGCTAACCCCTCCTGCTAACAGAAATACTAGTAATGTATGGACCCATTTTAAAAAAGCCTACCAGTAGTCTTTTCAATTCATAATTTTATGGCTAACAGGTAATTTCATCTAATAAATATTGAAACAAAAGAAAATTAGGCTGGTTTATCGATACGTATTTTAAAACATTGCAAGCAACTTTGTTGTTATTATAAGCATGTTGAAAATACCTAAATTCCTCCCTGCCTCCCTTTCGAGCTATTTTAGAATTTAAGTCAATGGTTTAAATGTTAGTTTTCTATCCCATAGAAAACGCGTGTATAATCATAGGCGGTACATAAATTACTAAAGCCACCAAGCCATTCGTGTAGTGAACCTGTTTGAATATTCTATTGAAAACAACTGTAAGGCCAGCTCGCGCTCACATTCTCTACAGTTGAGTTTTTCCCTTGTACGGTGAGGTGAACGGGTAATTGTTGCCCCCTGACATTTATTAATATAGCCTTCCATCACTTAACGACGACAAGTAAATGAATGTTGTTTGTAATTGATCATTTATCACTTTATATTTTTTAATGTTTTTGTAATAGATGTTTGGGTATTTTTTTTAAGAATAGGTATTTATTATGGTAAACGTGAGAGGAAATAAAAACAAGTAGGTATAGCAAAAAAAATTGCATGGAAGAAATTGCATACTTGTGATAAAGGCTGTCCATTGTCCCTTTTATGGTATACAATATATGTTTCTAAACGAACGATAAAAACGACGACGACCTGACGATTAAACATAGTTGACCATCTTCGAACCGCTGAACAGATTTTCTTGAATTATAGCTAAGAACACATAAGCTCGATCAAGCCACCTTTTAAACTAGAAAAACTCAATTGAAATCGGTTAATCCGTACAGGAGTTGTAATACCACAGACATACACAGATATACAAAGACACAGATACACACACATGTTAAGTTTATAATAAACATCCTTCTTGCATCGGGGGTCGTAAAGACGGAACGAAGTTGGGACAGGCTAGGGCACCGTATTAAAATTATTAAAACATGTAATTATTCTGAAGTCGGTCGTTCGTCGTCTCGCACCACTTCACTTACTACTTCACTAATATATTTAAAATATTTTTTATGAAGTAATTCTTTAAAAGATTTTGGCTGGTAAAAATAAATCACATTATTACATCACGTTACAGTGGTATATTATGGTAACTCAGAATTCATATCATGTATGTATTTATCTCAGATACGAATACCATAGCCTAAGTTTTTTTTGTATCGGTTCTGAACGTACATCTCCCACGTGACTTTGGCACTCTATACAGTACCTACAACACTTATTAAGTTTTAAATTAAGAATTAAACCTGGAAATTAGTTTAAAATGGGACTTTGTTGATGTAGGTAAAGGCACTGCATGATAAGAAACTTTGCGCAGATGGCTGTAAAAAAATCTGTTACGGTCTCTTGACGTCACTTTTCTGACATATTGATAAAATACACGTGTTTTACTACAATATAACCAGGAAACTAAACCAGAAAGATGTTTTTTTTTTTACAGTGTGGAATGTATTATATGAAGAAAGTGTTTGAACAATTGCGGTTAGTCTACTTTTAGACTTCGAATAATGTTGGACGCTGAATTAATTGAAAAACTGTATAAGTGGAACAAAGCATAAAGTTTTAAATGGAAATGCTGGCTGTGTCAGCTGAATGCTTTGTCGCTGTGTAATTGAAGGAGGATTGTAATCAAAGCGGTTTAACTTGATTATACTCCTTTTATGAGAATTGCCAATAAATTATTTACTTACCTTTCTTACATACATACATCTATTTAATGTCGTTTTATTTTAGGTTAAGGCATTTTGAATGTTGTGTTGTTTAAATTAAACAAATTAAAAAAAAACTTACAATGCGGTAAAGGTAAAATTTTATGGTGTCAATCAGTGAAATGTGGAATGGGTATGTTATATCTATTATAATAATAAATACTATTTAGTTGGACTCTCACTGAATTTAAGTACGACAGTTATTTTCCGAAAAAAGCGATTTTTTCAAGAAGCGGCTTTACTAAAAGCCTAATTGACACTGATCTTAAACTGAAATGACAAGATATTATCCCTTTTTATGTTGGATACTAACAACTTGTTTTTAGAACTTATTCAGTCTGAAGACCATAAAAAAACTACTGTCAAAGACCTGTTTACAGCCAAACTTAGGTAAAAGAAATACATTAAGTATGTCAAAAATTATGTTATAGATACCTAACTCAAAATGTAACGTCTACTTAATTAAATATGCGAATCTCTTTTTTTGTGTTATTATTATTCATAAGAGTATCATTGCACGGTCTTAATAGCCATATAAGGCAATAGTGAGTAATCCAGTGAAATCCTACCATCTGACCTCCGTAGAGAAACAATGAATTTTCTAAAGTTTGTTCTTTTCTTCTCTTCTCTTTTATGGGAGAGCCATGCTTCGGCTCGTATGGGCCGGCTCGACCGGAGTCATACCCCGGCCTCACGAAAACCGGCCGTAAAGTAATGTCTCCGCCGTCATTGCTCGCCGAGTGAGTGAGGTTACCGGAGATTTTGATAAAAGCTTTCATTCGGCTTGATTTCTTCCAACATCTTGAATAATTATCGTCATATTTCAACAAATTGACACAAGAAAGTATTAATTTATACGTATAAACCTTCTTCTTGAATCACTCAACCTTTTCATGAAAATTGCATTAAAATCCGTTGCGTAGTTTAAAAGATGGAAGCAATTTTGTTTTATACTATTTAGAGATTTTGCCGTTATGTAAACTTTAGTGAGAGATTAATTCGAACTATGAATAGAAAAAAATTAATATTAAGTAATGTGTTCATATCTCAGTTACTTTATTTTGAATAACCTTCTCGTCATCTCCGTTGTATAACGTCTTCAAAATATTAGAATCTATGCTTTTCATTTCACGTCCCTCGTCCGCGTGAAAGGATTTTGCGCTCCTTTACAAGATCTCTTCTGTATGCATGAGCGCTTGCAAATGGCGCTTAGAAACGACTTATACACGGCGAACTTTGAATTTCATAACTAGTAGTTCTATTATACTGAGATTGTACGAAATGGTTCATATTTTAAAGACAATAGAATTTTTGCATTCATTTATGGTTCAGTGCCATTGGTTTCTTGGTTATAAAATGTAGGTAGGTTAATATTATTCAAGGTCTATCATTATGTTCATGTTGTGCTTCATTTACTCTAAATATTATAAAGGGATTCTGATTTAGTCTACCGATTCCTATTCGAGATTTAAAACGCAGCACTTACAATGTGGGCAACTGCATGTGGTTTAGTGATCTATCTGTCTATAAAATACGGGCTCAAAAGGTTAACTACAGTAATAGTCCGACAATTATTCTCTTCAGTTGAAGCAAAAAGAAATTCTGCCTAGGGGATGTACGCTACGTAGCACTACAAACTAAAGAAAAATTACGAGTAACTTTGAACTACTTAAATAATAATAGCATTGGAATCTTTAATTAACTGTTGTTTTAGAAAGCCGTGTCAAAGTAAGAACTCGTTGTAAGTCACGCTAACGAGCCCCAAACCGAATACAAGTTAAAATTAAAATGTAGGATCAAAAGTTCTAAACATTTTCTTTATGTATTATATCAGATCAGAATATAAATAATAAAATCACATCATCAATGCTTAAAGATGTTAATTTTATAACAAAATAAGATTTGATAGATTATAACGATCTTGAAACTAACTTTTTTAATTAGGTTTTTAACTAAGTTGTTTAATTAAGTCAGAACGTTTGATGTCAAAGTTTTAACATACGAATATATAATAATTTGATCCCATCAGAAACATAACATGTAAAGACATGCAAGTCTCGCAGTTTTCCTACCGCAAAAAGTCGTTAAGATCTAAGTTTACGTTTTTAGTCAACTTACAACATTTTATAGTGACCGTATTAATATTAGACAGATTTATTTCTTAAATAAATGGAATGACTTGGACATCGCTTGGCAATATAGTCACTAAAGCATAGTAGATTATCTACTATTTTAAATCGTCCTAATTCAACATAGTGCTATTTATGCATAAAGATTTTTATACATATTTATGTATAAGAATGTTTTATATATATAATCTACATACAACAAAATCTCTGAGCGCGTTATTTATAGCGAGAGATGCTGTTGCCGTGTGCGATTACTGGATATTTATAAGAAATAAAGGTTGCGGCTGGGTAACTTCCGTCGCCCGCCACAGATAGGGGTTTGTTGAAAAAAAAAAAACAAGTATAGTGTTGTTTCTTTAATAACTATCCAAATATCTCGCTGCCACTCTATTACAGTAATCAAGGAACACTCCGGTAACCTCACTCACGCGGCGAAAAGCAATGTTTTTCTGTGAGGCCGTGGTATCGAGCGGAGTCGAACCGGCCCATACGTGCCGAAGCATGGCTCTCCCACGTTATAAATCATGGATACAATACTTATAAGAACTCACCCTAGAGGGACTCCAATGGTTATTTAGATTTACTTTTGTAGCTGAATCACGTTTAAAAAATAAGTTACTACTAATAAGATAATTATAGAGAAATACGACCGTTCAAATTGATCTTTGGCCGTGTTATGCCGAGACTCGAATACTCATTTTAAATATAAATAAAGGGCTCAGAGCCCCCATTGTTCGCGGCGCAGCGCGGCGGTGCGGCGGCGTGGAAACTATGGTTTTAGGATAGCGCAAGCGCATACATACAAAGACCTTTTAGTGACAGTTACGTATGTTTATTTAATTTTTTTAGGTTTGTAGATATAAGTCTTATTGTTTATGTTAGTATTATTTATTATAGCTAAAAGAGTGGTAACCTAACATAACATGTATTTATGTCTAATATTGATAAGGTCTTTATAAAATATTGTTAGTTAATTAATTAGATCTCACCACTTTTGCGGTAGGAAAACTGCGTTGTGAGACTTGCCTTTTTTAACATGTTACGTATTTGATGGGATCTCATTTCTTTTTGTAGGAAGGTATATTAAAAGAAACATCGTTTGTCTATTAATTACTTACGTATATCCACTAATTACCTACCTATATAATTGTAGAAACTGCAAAAGTAACTTTGTAGTTGGATATCAATGTTAAAGGATTACAAACGACAAACAGTCTTGGGCTTAAGGTGTCATTAGGTATATACACACAAACTTCTTTGTCTTATAATTAAGCTAAATTATTAACAAACCATTGTCAGTTGAAAGTAATGCGTGACGATTATTATGGTAATTTGACTATTAGTGATTTTTATCAGTATCTCGACTATGGTTCGTCATGCTCACTAAAATGTCATTGCTTGCGGCGTCGTCATGGGGCGGGTCATTTCTTTCCCTCTGATATGGCGAAGGAGATGATGGCTGGTCCATGCGTCATACTCGTGAACGGGTGCTGCTTGGGGTGACTGGTCGGCCTAGTCAGCGATGCTTTAGCCTATACTATTATTTTGGTTCGATCAACTGCAACTCTAGCCTCTTAATCCAGTCACGAATTATTTTTAACAGTAGATTTTGCAACTCAATGAAGGTAGATGTGCACCTTGAATGATTTCTATGTTTAATAGGTTCAAACCTTCAACGACTTCACTGAGTGATTTTTATTTTTTAGTACGTTAGCTTTTGGAGCATTTCAATAAAATGAAATTCAGGTGGCATCAGCTTGCATCCTGTTTACCTCTCGTGTAACACTAACACTATTGTACCTGAAGATCTGACTTTTAAAAAGAGTGGCCATGAGTTTCTTTGCCAGTATTCTTCTCATAAGGCCCTACGCATTTTTGAAACTGGAAGTTATAGATCGACACAAACAGGCAGTAGATTTTGATGTTTTTCACCTAATTTACCTTGACAATCCAGTACATGCTGTGGCGTCTGTTTGTGCCGATCTATGATTTTAACTCTATCTTCAATTTAACGTTCATAAATGTCACTTAGTGTCTTAATTGAATAAATGATTTTGAATTTGAATTTGAATTTGCTGATTCAGTTTGTATATCAATAGAAAGGGAATGAAATTGCGGTAGGTATGAGATTTTTCTTGCTTTATTGGCTATGCTCAAAATTTGAAGCTGTGTATCTGCTACAAGTACCTTAAAATTTTGATGGTCAGCAAGTCAGTGATAAAATTAAGGAACTTTGACTTGCAACAGTTTTTAAGCTACTGGTTCGAATTAAATGAAATTGGGGAATATAATATCTTGTAATATTTCTAAAATTAATTCTGGCTTTATCTGACCTGACTGGCCTGTTGGTCTAGTGGTTAGTGACCCTGACTGCTAAGCCAGAGGTCGTGGGTTCGATTCCCACCCAGGACAAATAATTGTGTGATGAGCACAATAATTTGTTCTGTGTCTGGGTGTAATTTATCTATAATTTGTATGTATTTAGAAATATATAAGTATGTTTATCAGCAGTCTGGTTACCATAGTACAGGCTCTGCCTAGTTTGGGATAAGACGGCCGTGTGTGAGATGTGTGGAGTTATTATTATTATTCTCTTTATTTACTTAATATACATATAAATTATTATTCCTCTTTATTTATCTTAATACTTATAAATTACATTTTTAAATATGTACAAAACAATATATATATATTTAAAAATATAAAAAACAGTAGACCACCGACATCGGGTACAGGGACCAAGACACCGGTGGTTAGGGCTCCAAAGACAGGAACCTCCTCACTATACGGGCCGTGTCAAGGAGAACGGCCTTCTGCATCAGTCCCTTGATCCAGCCGTCTAATGCGAGCCTCTTAAGGTGTTGATCGAGGCTCTTGGCTATTAATCCATGTGCAGATATGACAATCGGAACAATGATTGCCGAATCGATATTCCACATATCGACAATCTCGTGAGACAAATCCAAGTATTTTATTTGTTTTTCTTTTTCAACTTTCACGAGGTTCTCGTCATGAGGAACAGCGATATCGACAATCATTGCGCGGCGCTCTAATCGGTCTATCAGCACTAAATCAGGTTTATTAGCAACAATAGTTCTGTCAGTGATGATAGATCGATCCCAATACAATGTGGCACGACCATTTTCTATAACTGGGTCGGGCACATACCTGTAATATGGCACCTCTGAATGCACAAGATTGTATTTAAGGGCAAGTTGTTGATGTACAATCCTGGCTACTTGATTGTGCCTATGCAAATATTCCCCGTTGGCAAGACGAGAACAACCAGAAATAATATGCCTGATAGATTCACCGGGACGGTGGCACGCCCGACAGATGTCCACCGTACCATCTTTCAGGATATATTTCCGATAGTTATTCGTCATAACAACTTCGTCCATAATTGCAAAGACAAAACCTTCGGTTTCTCCGAAAAGATCACCAAACCGTAGCCAAGATGTAGAAGCTTTAAAGTCTATATCAGGCCCATTTAGGGCTCGATAAAAACGACCATGAAGTTCTTTGCCCTTCCATACCTCCCTGCGATCATTAGTACTAAGTACTACAGGCTTGCGCCAGTTCTCTTTAGCCAGAGCGAGCGGAGTGAGTCCGTTATCCACTGCTACCACACTACGATGCACTCCCACGTCAGTATGAAGAAAATATTCTCTAAGGTTGTATATCTCGCGATTGTGTAGGGTCTTAATGTTTAAGAGTCCACGACCCCCAAACTTTCGCGGGATATACAACCTCATTACCGATGAACGTGGGTGGTGCATTCGGAATGCAGTCAGCAGTGTACGGACTCTCCTGTCAAGGGCATCCAATTCGGTCTGAGTCCATCTAAGTATACCAAAGGAATACATCAGAACCGGCATGACCCAACCGTTGCAGGCACGCATTTTGTTACCCCCTGATAAAAGACTTTTAAGTACTTTTTTCAGGCGGCCAAAAAAGCGCTCCTGCAGCGTTTGTTTCATATGAGATTCAGGTATTCCCAATGACTGTGATATACCTAGATACTTGTAGCTTTCAGTTGCAGACAGAGATCTGAGTTTTGTTGAATCTGAAAGTTCGACTCCTTCAGATTCTACTATCACGCCGTTCTTTACATGCATGACTGCACACTTGTCCACACCAAATTCCATCTTGATAGAATTACTAAAGTTTTCAGTCACCTTCAGTAACGCTGTCAATTGCAAATTAGTGGGGGCAATAAGTTTCAAATCGTCCATGTACAGAAGGTGAGATATAACTCGATCGTCTTTCTGCAACCTATAGCCTAGTCCTGAACCCTCTAACAGCGTACTGAGAGGATTCAAAGCTAGGCAGAACCACAAGGGACTCAAACTATCACCTTGAAATATACCCCGCTCGATCTTTATTGGTGCATCGTTTGTCGCAATCTGCTGACATCCTGGATAGCGAAGTGCCGTTCTCCACTGCCCCATACATGACTTTAAAAAAGTGCAAAGAGTTGTATCAATTTTATACAACTCCAGCACTCTCAAAAGCCATGTATGTGGAACCGAATCAAAGGCCTTCTTATAGTCTATCCAACATGTCACCAGATTCTTACGGTGACGACGCACCTGTTGGCTAATGGCCATATCCATGATGAGGAGCTCTTTAGTGCCACGGGTCCCACTTCTACATCCATTCTGAGAAATAGATATGATCGAATTTTTATTTAAATGTGTAGTAATTTTGAGTCTCAGAATAGATGTTAGAAGCTTATACATAGTTGGTAGGCATGTAATTGGTCTATAATTTTTGGGATCCATGGCACTACCAGATTTATAGAGTAAGTGGGTTACGCCAGTTGTTAAAAAATGGGGTAATGAACCGGAATCCAATGCTGCTTGGAACTGAGATGCCAAACGAGCATGCGAGCTTCGGAACCATTTCAGCCAAAAGTTGTGCAGTCCGTCTGGTCCAGCCGATTTCCAGTTTGATAATGACTGAACTGCACTACTTACGTCACCTGTGGCTATGGAAATTGGTTCCATTGCTTGTATAGACTCGCATGAGCACCCGACATCTCGTATCCAATCACCTTAAATTATTATTATTATTATTATTATTATCATCTACAACCAAGTTACAAGGGGGTCGAAAACGTTCTGAATAGCTTGGAGAAAAGGATTATCACAAATATCTCGCCTGAGATGAATGACCATAATTACTATCTACAGTGGCTCTACTGCTCTACGTTACAATCCCTCTTAATATAGTCGTGTACTTATTTTTCCGGGTAAATGTATGTATCTTGCTGTTTTTTTTTCAATTAGGGCTACCTAACATCTTAACTATGGGTCGCTATATTTCTTTGACACGGGGATTTTGAGGATTACTGGGAAGAGGGGACTATGACCAACAGTGTGCGTATTTGACTGATAACTTAGTAGTGTAAAAAATATTCAACTAATGGTCTCTTGTGGATTCCAATCAAAAGCTTACTACTTAACCGTACTTGTAAAAACTCCTCTGAGAATAGACCCAAGACGCAAGGCTCACTTGAACACACTTTGGACTGAACAAACGAGTCCTTTCATTTCCATAGAAAATATAAAGTCCAAAAATGGGTCTTTCTTAAATAAAGGATAATAGCGTTCGGGCTTTCAATATCCTGTGTTTGAGCCCAAAGGGCAAATTGAGTTGTTAGCCCTTGGTCAATGGCGTCAATTGGAATACTTATTGCCCAATCAGAGCGCACGTCGACCCCTATTGCAATCAAAGGTTGTGTTATATTAGATGGTAGTGGGCTTGGTGATAAGTAGAGTCGCTTTGTTAACACTCATTTGTTTGTTAACCCACAATTCTTTATTACTTTTATGTATATAGACTTATGTACACGTGGGTCATAAAGTTTCATCATTGTAGGGTACTTTCACAAAGTAAACTGTAATAAAGAGTATGACGATTAGGCCTGACATATATTTAGGCACTGAATGTATGTATGTAACAATAAGAAAGGAGACTATGTTAAAAAGGAAGTGTACGGTTTACTAAGTGATTATTAATAAATAGCTGCGCCCCACCGTTTTACCCCCGTAAGTCCCGATGCCGATGCCGGAATATCACGATACAAAGTATCTACATACCAAGTTTCATTGCAATCGGTTAAGTAGTTGATGCGTGAAACAAACAAACATCCATACATCCTTACAGACTTTCACGTTTATAATATTAGTAGGATATAGCCACGGTACCACCACGACTGACAACCGGATTAGTAATCAACTACCGTAACCGATTTTATAGTACTAGTGATGCGATTTAGTTTGTTCCTTTCATAATTCTATAAAATCTATTCACTCAATAAATCAAGATGCAAAAGTACTGTAAAAGTGTAAAAGTATGGCTTCAAGATCTTGACTATATCACTACAGAAAACTTTATAATTAAATATGAATACAATATGTTTGATATTTTAGTAAGAAATTAATATATATGATATTCTAATTATCCAAGGGTTGGGTGGGACTTGGTGATCTGTAGGACAGGCATACGCCTATGTCAGACACCAGCTCCTCACATATACAGAAACATATGTAACTAACTACTCATTTACCATTGTTTTATCATTCATTTCATCATTATTTATGTACCATTGAGTTGAAATGTATGTTTTTTTTTTTTTTTTTTATGGTATAGGGGGCAAACGGGTCACCTGATGCTAAATGACTACCGCCGCCCAAGGGCACCTGCAACTCAAGTGTCAGAAGTGCGTTGCTGCCCTTTAAGGTGAGATAGGGGCAGAGGGGGAGAGGGATTAGGAGCGGGAGTACGGAAGAGGGGGATTAGAGGGGAGTAGAGGGGAAGGACAGGAATAGGGGAGAGGGAAGCGAAAAGCAATGCAATCATTGTTTCACTGCCGGTTTTCTGTGAGGCCGTGGTATCGAGCGGAGTCGAGCCGGCCCATACGTGAATACGTGTGTGGAGAAATTAACTTATTATTATTCATTATTATGAGGTTTTGATATAGGTATGGCTTAATGATTACGTACGGACGTAGGTCTAACATACAGAGGTTCTTAGAATTTTTTTTCTCTAACACATGATATCACACCTGGCGACTGCCTATTCAATGCTGTTACGAAAGAATCGTATTGTCATCCTTCCACATCTATTCATGTACAGCTGTTGTAAACCATTTTATGGTCCAGTAAAAAAAATCGGGATTGGGATTTGTTTTATTTGTCTGTACCTGTAAGGGAGTTGTCTTAAGAAAATTCCTTTTTTTAAATTTTATTTAACCCCTTTGCTGCGGATAAACGAATAGCCGGACATGGTGAAGGCTTCTTTGTTGACTACGGAACCCTTAAAAAAGTAGCCCTAAAATATTTATCTCCGCCGCATTTCTCTTAAAATTGATTTGGTAATTAAAAAGTGTACTGATAAAGAAATAAGTATATTAGTTCACTAAACAGATATGGTATTTATTATCCTGTTCCAAAAAAAAAAATAATGCGCAGAATGAATTATGGGAAAATCTATTGATCTCTTGCTGTCCTACTGTAAATTTTGCTGTTAATATGCTACTTAGTAATCTGTGGTATGGGTGAGATAACGTGAAATGAAAAAAATAAATACTTCTTTAAACGTTTCTTTTAATATTGTTATTTAGAGAAAATATACAAATATTGTATTTTTATGTGATTTGATAAAAATCTAAATGTGCGAATCGCCACCAAATTTTTCTGAATTCGCACGCAAATAAATTTCAACAATGCGAATCGACACCTCGAAAAGTTATAATTTACAAATAAGGTTGATTCGCACGATTCGTTCGAATCAACCTTGACGTGAGGTACCATGCGTTTTGTGTTTATAATATACCATGCATGATATTATACATTTATGACGTGTATTTGGTTTATATTATATTGACTACACTAAGATCTTAAAATAGCTTGTTTTTATCCGCCTCATAACAGCACGTAGAAATCATATAAATATATCTCCTTTCCCATTTTTGAGATGCGTAAAGAAAAAATTAAAGGAACATCTTTTGTGGTATAATATTTAGCTGATTTATGATATTGAATACTAGCACTTACATTTAGAGTAATTCAATGACGTGTGTATTTTTTAAAGTAACGAAAGTACTTCTTACCGTGAAATAGTAATTTTTTTTTGTGACACATTTTGGAAGTTAGAAGATGACAAATTACTAAATTTTTTGAGGATTTTTCTTTAAAAAGTGGGCAAGTTTGATTACGTCCAAAATCAAGTATTTCCAAAAAATTGCCCTACCAAGTATATAGACGACTTTCGACTATTCAAAATTGTACCTGTGATCACACATTAAAAAATATACAGGTAAGGTCAGTAGTGAGCGGGCCAGATGAGTTCATATAGATTTTTTCCACACAGTTAAAGTTACCTCGGCAATTTAGGAAAACGTTGAAAAGACACCCTTTTCCTAAGCAGGGCAGAATTGTAAATGGGTGGCAAGTACACAATTTTTTAATAAGGGTTACTGTTAAATTGTCTCATTATTAAATTTTAATTTATCTACACGTACGTCCACCCCGTATTTTCAGAAATGTCCGGGGAAAGACAATAACTCAAGAATAAACTAAAAACAGATTTTGAAATGCCCCACGCTTAGCTAAAGCCACAAAACGGTTCGATGAATAATAAATTGATCGGTGGCAGAAGCGGGATGAACACAAACTAAGTGACAAATCATTTTTCCCTACCCATTTTTCGTTAGGAAATTTAATTGCGACTGCTAATTCAATTTTGGTAAAGCAAAGAATGTTGGATCTTGATTGGCTTTGCCGTAGATAGTTCTTTTTTAAAAATTCAATGAGGTCTATAAATTACTTTCTTCACTTTACCAAAACTAACTAAAGACGACGAAAGTGACAGAATATTAAATGCGAAAGTAACTCTGGCTGACTGCCTATCTCCACGCCCCAACCACTCAACCGATCGTTATGAACCTTTACATAAATACAATAACGTTATGAACCTTTACATAAATAAATTACTAATACAGGACATAGTGTAGCTTTCATCCAGAAAAACTATTCCCGAGGGATAGAAAATAACTGTAATGCGAGCGAAAGAGCGAAAGCTAGTAAACTGTAAGAAGTTTTTTTACGGTATAGGGGGCAAACGAGCAGACGGGTCACCTCATGGTAAATGACTACCGCCGCCCATGGGCACCTGCAACTCAAGAGTTACAAGTGCGTTGCCACCCTTTAAGGTGGGAGTAGGGGAAAAGGGGGAGAGGGAAGGGTTAGAGCCTCCGGTAACCTCACTCACGCGGCGAAAAGCAATGCAAGCATTACTTGACCGCCGGTTTTCTCTGAGGCCGTGGTATCACTCCGGTCGAGCCAGCCCATACGTGCCGAAGCATGGCTCTCCCACGAACACACAATAATTCATATTTGTTCGATTAATAGTTTTAACCTACAAATGACACTCTATTGACTTCACACACTGGTGAGTTTCTATTAAAGTATATAAGGTAGTCATCATTCCTTCTTGCTTTTGGTAATGCATTCAAAAGAAAGTTTTATCTCCTTGTTTACTAAAATGTATATTTCCAAATAGGAAAGAATGATTCAAATGTAATTCTTTTACGTACACGAAGTAAATACATATTTAGCCAGCAAAAAGAAAAGTGAATTTAACCAATTAGAAAATGCACACAAGATGAAGAAAAATTGGCAATATTCAGAGCACGTACTCAAAAATCGTCGTAAATTCTTATGATTTGATAAGAAAAGAGAAAAATATTCATCTGTGAAGTTTATTACATTTATTTAAGTACACCTTGAAACCATTGCCTACATTATTCATTTGTCACGAGCTAGAAAGTGGGCTGCCCAATACGGAAACAGATGTTACGCCGGCTCATTCAACCTATTTAAATACTATGTATAATAAGGCTTCGAACTTTCTAAGGTAGCACTTGGATGGGGTATTTTTCAAGATTTAGACAATAATACTATATAAAAAAAATAGATGTTTTTGTAAAAGTTGTTGCATTTTTTAATTACATCTTTAAAATTTCAATTTAAAAAAAATTATATAGAAACTTAACAACCCTAAAATAGATATACATAGACATGGTTACTTTTAGGTAGTCAAATAATTTAGATTTATTTCGAGGATTATAATGATGAGGGTTCGCAAAAAAATTACGGCGTATATTCATTTTTTATTTGCTCGTCATATGTAGACTAGCGGTTATTTTTCATTTATATGTTGTCGAAGTTATGGAAAGTGGAAACTCGTGGATATTAGCATTATTTGTTGGCGTTTGTTTGTTGAAATAGTAATCTTATTTTAAGGTTGAATTGTGTGGTTAAAATTCACACACATTACTGTTGAGTGCACATTAATAAGAGTTGTGTGTGAGTATTGCTTTTAGTTTTAAACCATATTTTTTAGTATTTTTAGAGGTCGTGAAAAAGTCAATTCTTAATAAGTATACTTAAGCTCATGATTGTGACACTAAATTGGTATTAATAGTTTCTTTTACTAAATTGACATTGCCTGCAAACATATGTAGCTATTAGCTATTTGATGTAAAAGCCTTTTGTGCCTTTTCATGAGTAATTGTATTTGTAAAATTGAACATATGTAAGACCAAAACACAGACTAAGTCTACATACGTAACGATGTCAATATTTACACGGTTCATCCTCTTCTGACTGGCGTTATTTTTTTATCCTTGCCATTTACGATTCCTTAGGACTGACTGGCTGGGGTGCGATAGCTTCGGGAGGTACGCTTGCGTATTGCAACTGCAAGGACTGTCGTACACTAAACTTAGGTGGAGTGCCTAGCATTAGTCACTGCTTTTGATTCTGTTGTACAGGAGTCACGACAAATGTGGGTGTGGGAGTCAAGACCTCTACCAAAATGTTATTATTGATAAAAAGCGATAATAATAACAACTTGACACATCTCACACACGGCTGTTTGGTGCTACACTAGGCAGAGCCGGTGCTATGGTAGCCAGGCTTAAATACTTAGATATTACCAAATGCACAAAATACACAGTGGACTAATTACACCCAGACATAGAACAAATGATTATTACTTACATTACTTTGCTCTACAAGCCAGTTTATAAATATTTTGTGAATCCCCAGTAAAATTATTTAAAAAATATTCCGGGTTGTGTAAATACTGTCTACTTTAATTTGTAACATTATTAGAAATTCAATTAGAAGTGAGCCAGTTCTATTTTTTTTCAAGAATTATTTCCACCCGAAAAGTTTTAAAGCTTCAGAGATTGAGAATTAATTAATTTCTTTCCTACAATCTGTATTGGTTTTGCAAGGAAAATTTGGAATGATTTTAAGACCTTCTAATTAAGTGATTGAATTACAAGGAGAAAGAATTTTCTTTATACATTTCAAATAGAACAAGTAATTGAACTTGAATTTCATGGCACTGAGTGACTCTTAGTAAATTTTAATTCAAGCGCTCATTCAAGCAAATCAATAAAGCAAAAATATCAAAAATACTTGGTCATTAAGTTAATTATTTTGTACATAATAAATTCACTCCTGGCTTATTTTAAGAGATGAAACAGATAGCCTCAAAGTTGGCCGGATATCGGATATCCGGCCAACCAGGCTAGGTACCTAGCCAAATATTGTCAATTGGCCTATCCTGAATATCGAAAGTTATGTCATGTTGCTTTCTTGAAAAGTAGAAAAAGTTGAAACTGAGCAATGGGCTTACCACGCTCAAGGGCCTCTTTGTAAGCTGAATTAGAAAGTCTATTCAACTCCTTAAGTGTATGTAAGTGTGTGAGGGTTGTTTAGGCTGAGAGAGTTTGACAGACTGTCTTGCAACGAGCCCTTCAATAGCAGTTAACCATTAACGACGACTAAAAAGTAGAAATGAAAGTTGGATGTTTTTCGCGAAGCTTACGGCAAATAAGCTTTTTGTAATCACATTGAATATGTGATTACAAAACGTTAATTTTACTTAGGGTCATGTGTGGACCAAAAATTCAATTGACTGTACAGAAATTACGTAGTTTTTATAAAAACTAAATCTTAACAAAAAGGCAGATAATTTTACTATTGTTATTTGATAGACATCCACACACTATTACAATTTTTCGTATGTGTCAGAGATGGTAAAAGATTGCGCTATTCGAAATCCTACTAGTAGTATAAATGTGAAAGTTTGTGAGGATGTATGGATGTATGTATGTATGGATGTTTGTTCTTTTTCACGCAAAAACTACTGAACTGATTGCAATGAAACTTGGTATGTAGATAGCTGAAGACCTGGATTAACACATAAGTTACTTTTTATCCCGATATTATCGCGGGGCGCAGCTAGTTTTTAATAAAACTACGAATTTAACATTTTTAATACGTCCGTAAAGCTTTCATATCCGCATATGTTACAACGCAGTAACATATGCAGGACATCCTTCGTCAACGTTTGCTTGTAAACATTTAAGATAAGCCTTTGAAATAATTTTGTAAACGATGTCTTGTATATTTATTTATTTACCTGCGGCTTCGTTTGCGTGGATGTTACGTTTCTATACCTCGAGAGCAGAAATATTTTCTGGATAAAAGGTATCTAATGTCCTTTTTATGTAACTCTGGAAACGTGTAGGCAAATTTTCATGGTGATCAGTTGAGTAGTTACATACAGTGTTACTTTTCCATATATATAATATTTGTATATTCACAAAAAAAATTACACTAGGTTAAAAAGGGCATTGTAAAATAGTAAAAAAAAAGCACTGATTAAGAGTTTCGATACCCGCAGTCTGGACAAGGGGGGCGTAATTTTTTTTTTAACAAAAAAAAAGACTTTTTTTTACATTCGTGTGATATCTCGTTTCCAGTACGTTTTTCGTCATAAGTGCCTAAAGCTTTTTTGTTCTAGATTAAATTACCTAAAAAATGAGACTTGTTCAAAGTCACTCCAGTGCTTTTATTTAACAGCAAATATATGTCTGAAACTTTCTGAAATTGTAGCTTGTCACGATATTAAAAAGTACTATAAATTTCAGAGAGTTCGCTTTTAAGCTTTTTAATTTATAAACGATTATTAATTTCTTTTAGCGTTAATTGCAGAATGCGCCATTCTTTTTCTCAACTACAAAACTGTCAAAATTCGACGGCCAGGTGAGTTTTCATTAAATTGTCACTGATAACACAATGGCGCTATTTGTAGTGGCTGGTCGGCCTTAACTGAATATGAATGAAGTCAATGTATTTCGCTGGTATATAAAATAGTTTACATATGGACTACAATGATTTTATCTCTTTTTGGTTTTATTTTAAACAAACGTTAGCGGATGTTTTTAATTACAGTGTAGCCTTCAATAACTTATTCCATTGAATTTAATTGATTACTGTTTGCTTGTTGTGTTGGTCCCAGTACCTTACTTTATGTTGACTACATTGTGTTGTAATGAAAGAAGTAATTAATGGAAATTTAAAAGAGTGGCTGCGATTTATATTGCCGGTCTGATTATGTTTCTTAGTAGGTTTACCTATTGCGCTGCGAATCGGTTTTAATGTCCATAAGTGTTTAACGAATGAAGATATGTTTTTGTCTTTCCGTGTTTTAAAATTCGAACATTCGATCCACCTTTTTATATTCTCTATAAATTACAAGTAAAGTTCTCAAGAAATTTAACTAATCAATGTATTCCTATTCTGTAATAAACTTTACGAAAAACCCAGAATAAAGTTGACGTTAAAATGAAAATGAATATCCATTGGACTCAAATTAAACGGTGCTTTAAAACTTATTTTCATTCTTGAAGTTGAGTTTGAGTTTTTTTGTTAAGTTTTATCTCTAATGTTTCCAATTTCGTTTAGGAAACTGTATTTGAAATGGTATTTAGAATTATTTTATTAAAAGATTTTACAGCTATAAAAAACAAAGAAGATAGTTTGTTCCTAACTTTTATACTGGAAACTAGAGAGGGAATTGGTAAAACGAATAAATATCGAGAGAGAATATTTATTTTTTATTTTTAAGGTTATTTCTAAGTAAAAACCTCCATCTATGAAATACTAAAAAAATTGTAAGGTATCAAACTGAATTCTTTATTTCTTGATTTAAAAAGATCATATACTGTAATGGTTTCATATTTACTACGTTTAAGAAAATGATACGGTTTTTAGAGAACCTTTAGTTCAAGTATAGACGAATCCTGTTTCATTAATCACAGGGGTAGACTTGCTTACACTACTTGCTGGTTAAAGTCGAATGCGCTTTCAGTTCAAACGTGTGTCTTCTGGTTTGACTCTGCGGTATTTACCTTTCTGACTGTATCACGTTCTACGCTTGTAATGCTATCATGTGACGAACGCTGTTGCGCCGGTCTATGGTCTATAGACAAAGGTCACGACAAAGATACAGAGTATCACTACATTTCAACCTTATATTCCAGAAGTAACTGTATGCTGGAAACATTACATTAGGGTGATCATGTGTTCACAGAGACAATAGAGCAACTGTTTTGTTTGCAAAGCACCAGCGGCAACAACAGTTCCTCAGGTACCACCCGCTCGTGGTGTGACGGTCGTGTTACGTTGGAGTTGAACTCCCTCATGGCGTCGTGAATATCAAAAGTATTTGATTTTTTAAGAGTACATTTTGGAAACCCGAAAATATCCGTTCGCCTCTTAAATTCTTACAAAACGATGATTTTGCTTCCTTGAACCATTTAGGTCTCGCTAAGGCCTTGCTTGCCTTATATAGCTAAGTAGGGTCTAAGTAGTAAAGTAACTGTTCTAGCTAGGAAACTTGCTATATCACACGAAACAATACTGACGTCCCACAACGGCGACTATGCTGGTTGTAAACTAAGGCCCCGTTAAAAATATTAGCCTGCTTGACAATAACGCAACGCACTTGCTTGCAGGAAGCCTTTGAGTCAAGTTGAGTAAAAGCAGTGAACGCGTGTACTTCTGAGCTCAAAGACCAAAGTTTCGAAGTGACATACATAAATAGATACTGAGTCGAAGCCTAGCGACCTTACGAAGTTATGTTTCGATCTAACCAGTCATAAGTACGCCACTCGAAAATAGACAACACCCAGACGCATCTGATGTTCCACTCTAGCGGCGCCACATTCTCTACCATTCTTTGCCAGTCAACCTTGGGGTGATGCAGAAATAAATACTTGACCTTGTACCTTTATGTAGCCGTTTTTCATAACTTTTAACTATAAAGCACAGATTGTTTAAAAACTTAAGATTTCTGCCTTTCTTCTTCATATGAACTTTAGTGTTTCAAATTTCACATTCCTGTCTGTGCACGTTTGCTTAAAAAATGCGTACAAAGAAATCTCCTTACGTATTAATATATAAATAGATATATTATGATAATAGCCTATATACAAGAAAGGAAGTAAACACCATAATACATATTATATCATAATAATATGCTCATTCGTTCAAGAAGCCAGATTAGATTGCGGATGACATGGATGGTGTAAGTGTGTAAATATCTGTCTGCGTGTGTCTATGTTCCGAAAACGGCTTGACCGAGAATGCCTCTTAACTGTTAACTTCACATCTGCCAACGATTACTCTGCCTCCATTCCAATTTTTTTTATAATTAATTGAAGAATAGACTTCACAAATTTATCTACTGTTTGATACAGAATACTGAGAATACTAATAGTATTAAGACACCTTTTCAACCTAGTGTAAAAAATGTTAGCGAATCTACAAATATATAGGAAACTAAGTATGTATGTTTTTTTTTTTTATGGTATAGGGAGCAAACGAGCAGACGGGTCACCTGATGGTAAATGACTATCGCCGCCCATGGGCACCGGTAACTCAAGAGTTAGAAGTGCGTTGCCGCTCTTTAAGGTGGGAATAGGAGAAAAGGGGGGAAGAGCGGGAAGACGGAAGAGGGGGATTAGAGGGGAGGAGAGGAGAAGGATGGGAACAGGAGAGAGGGAAGGGTTAGGGCCTCCGGTAACCTCACTCACGCGGCGAAAAGCAATGAAAGCATTGTTTCACTGCCGGTTTTCTGTGAGACCGTGGTATCGAGCGGAGTCGCCAAAGCATGGCTCTCCCACGTAAACGCTTTCACGTATTTACTCGAAAATAAAAAAAACACCCAGACGCATCTGATGTTCCACTAGCCACAAGCGGTGCTAAATGAAACCTGTGAAAAGTGTGTTTGTTTCATAGCTATCATTCAAGATATCGGTTAATGTTGATACTCTCGATAGACTACAAAATTTTGTTTTTAATTAATTTATGTTAAGATGGTTTAATCTTAACATAAATTAAATAAAAACAAAATTTGTAGTCTCTAGTATCGAACGTCTTTGTGACAATAATTTAAACGTTTTGTTGAGTTTCTTTCAAGTACCAAAGAAAACCTTTAAAGATTTGTTAGACAGCCACAAAGTATTGTACAATGGTACTTTTATACCCTTTAACCCCGAAACCATACAAATAAGGACACAAGACCTCTTTTGAAATCACATAATCAAGGAGAAATAATAGGGATGTTGCGGGCGCCGAAGCCTACAAAAACCATTTTGTTTTCCGGCGTTTATATACGATGTAGTAAAATTTCTTTCGTCCCAAATAACCCTACATTTTTTAGGAAGTTTTCATTTCGGAGTAAACTGAGAATGTTTTGGGTTTAGTAATTGAGACAACAATTCAATGTACACATTATGGCAAGTTTTTTTATAAAAAATGTCCTAAATACAATTCTTACAGCTGGCTTTGGCTGATTAAGTAATCGAGGTATTCGACTCCTGAATTTTAAATTACCCATTTTTTTTCTTTATGTATTCTTCTATTTTTGGGTATAAAGACAACTCGAAAGTGTTACACGTATGGTATGTATAAGTACAAGAGTTGTTTCACTTTAAAAAGGATACTTATTTCAATATGCCTCGTGAGGCTATTTCATTCCTGATTCGGTATTAAATATACTGATTAATATAAAAACAAAATAATCTATACAATATTAGAAGAAGTTAAACAACATACCTATTTCGTCACCGAGTCGTATCGTAAATGCTGTAGAAATCCTGCAAATGTAGTCTACCGGTAGCAAAGGTCATAAATCATCGTGTATTTACTCTCATCCGATAAGGCGTTCAATTGTTTATTTATAAACGGGCAATAAGCCCTGACCTGGTGTGTGGCTTACTGGCTTAGTTATTTTACAAAATGCAAGTTTAAAATAACTTATATTATGATCTTCTATGAAATTATAAAGGAGAAAGATTTGTTTAAGTGTAGTCGAAAAACTCTGAATGAGTGAATAAATAAATAAAAAAAGTAGTGATAAATCTGGCAAACAATAAGTTTCAAAAACTTGAGTATTGGTTATCCACAATGACGTTCCACAATTTCTCACAAAGCTCAAACATTAAAAAACGGGCGGTTAGATGTAGATTGTTATGCATTGTTTTTAACCCCCGACGCTAAAAGATGGGTGTTATAAGTTTGACGTATCTGTGTGTCTGCCTGTGGGACCGTAGCTCCCAAACGAATTTTGTTTTTCAATTCAAGAAGATCTGTTCAGCCGTTCGAAGATCATCAGGTCTTTTCTAATCATTGAAGGGATTTTCGAGTCGGGGTATTTGAAATTGTAAATTTATAGTTATAATAACCTTATTTTTGACAAAGTAGCCTATCATTGCGGTGACTTTGTGTGTGTTAATCTATAATTTTTAATATTAAGAACAGGACGATTTCAAATAAGGAATTGTTGAGCAATTTTATAAAACAAATATATTGATTTAATTTGACGTTAATGAACATTGCGTGTTAAATACTGAAAATGTTGTTTGCTCCAAATCTGCCGCAATACTACCGAAATTCTCGTGTACGAAATATTATTCTAGAAGTTTATCAACATTAAACAAGACATATTAATTACTTTTCATACATGACTTCCTAATTCTGACACAGAAGGTATACTACAAGGTATTATGGCTAAATAAATGTTAATTGTAATTATATTAACATTTTATGTAGCTGATAAACAGATCGTGTACGAGCTCTTGTTTGCAAGATACATAGGAGTTCACACATAAACTAAAGGTTTTGTTTTCATTTTGGGTAGACAGATGCTCTATTTTCTGCTATTAAAACACCTCGCTAGTTTTTTTTTGTAAATAGTGGATACTCCCAACTTGCAGGGAAACCGGGATACCCTAAGAAGGAAGCCTCCGAGAACCCCTGCAGACTTTGGCCTGATCAGCAGGCGATCACACAGCGAAGCTCCCCCCCCCTCGAGATGAGAGAGGCGCGCGCGGAACACATCGTGCCACCCCTGCACCGTGTCAGGATTGTTTCTGCTAGGGTGATGGTCAGCCTGACCCGATACCCCCAGGTCACCGCTCATGGAGGCCTCAGGTCATTCTGCGCCTGGTGCGTCTTATGCAGGATGGGAGAGTGCTTGTCCTCTCCCCTTCCCGTTCCAACGACTTTATTGCCAACTGACATCATTGCCTCACATAACAACGAGGCGGTGGAATCCCACGCACTCTCACTTTGGACGATGGACAGAACTGTGGTCTCTAGCGTGAGGCTACACATACCATTAGCTATCACGAGGTCGTATCACTGTTGCATCCATGCTAAGCACTCCACTAGAGTGTGCAGTACCCTCGAGTTTTTCTGCACATCTAAAATTTACAGCAAAGGTTTTTATTTTTAAACAAGTACTGTGTTATTTTTTAACGCCGTAAGATTCGTATTTTTAGTTTTCCTTGGTGTTGTTATTTATTTATGTGGGTGTAAAGAGTGTGGTTATTATTGCTTTACAACCGTAAATCAATTAACCTCGCGTACTTGCGATCAAACAATTTGTTCAGTACATCAAATGGCACAAGTTTTGTTATCGCTGTACAGGAACTGTTCCACTTCAGGGTATGAAGTTTTCCTCTTTCACTCTCACTTCTTCTCTATCACTATCACTTCTTCCCCTTTTGAGAAGTCTGTACCCTACAGTTACTATTCATACAGCTGTATAGAGAACTATCTATAATAATATCATACTGCAAATAATAATTTAATTTAAAATATTACTTCTTAACTTCGAAAAGTCAGTACACGGCCTGAATCGAATTTGACCCTACGTCGCTGTGATACGCCAGTACCTGGTTAAACCATTTAGCTATCAGTCAATTATTATTACTTATTAAAAGAGTTTCTGTTTAATGATAAAAGTAATATTGAAACCACATAAAACCCTACTATAGTGGTTACGCCTGCGTATAAAGATGTATGTGAGGAATAATAAAATATTTTAGTTTATAATGCTTTTACTGGAACATTATGGTTTACGAGTGTAGTAGATGTGTTATATGACTACGTGCGGAATGTTAATAAAATGAGCAAAAACTGATCTTCGTACTATCTATAACATGGGTGTTTTTAGAAATATATAAGTAAGTTTATCGGCAGTCCGGTTACCATAGTACAGGCTCTGTCTAGTTATCAGACAGTGTGTGAGATGTGAGAAGTTATTATTATTATTTGCTACTTGTTTACTTTTATTTCTTGTTTGATTTACGTATCAGGTATTTCTATAATAAAATATGTATTATTTTTTAAGACATTCAAGGCGCAAAAAATCATTTTGTCATTAAGTAAGTCGCAGACAAGTACGTTGTTTCAATTTCTTAAAAAGGCTCCTTTGCGTCACATCACTCTGCTAGTCCTATTTGTATTTTAATTACTATTTTCTTTATTTAATACTACATAAAATTCCTTACTGTTCACTGATAAAAGATTTGTGTTTACCTTTTTTTTAGTTGAACTCAAAAGTGTTGGAAGCTAAGGATATTATATTTTACTTTACCTATATGTTATCTTTTATAAGTTTGTGTCCTCTCAATGTTTCTATTTTTATTCAGGATTTCATAGATTAATTAATCTGTTTTTACCATGCCGTTTAAAGTGAATGAATAAGTAAATACTGCCTAATCAGGACTTAATCGCGGTAATATTCATGAGGTACTTTTGATTAATATTTATAAGGTACGATATATTTTGTTTAACCGAAGTTTTTTATTAAATTTTATAGAGTGTGGTCACCAATATATTGCCGCTAACAAGTAAACCACGTCTGCCGTAAATATCAGACATAAATAAATAAAGAAATATAAATATATTTTTTTTCTCTTATATTGTTAGTTGCGTGATTCCAGTTTTGGTCTAAGATAAAGTATTTTTTTACAGTAGTATTATTAGAATATTTACGTTCGTAATATTTGTATTTCGCAATTAAATATTCATTTTCTCACCTGCCCTGTTTCTATGTGAACGGCTGAAATCAGCATTCAACCTAATCATATCAATCATTAAAATACATCAGGTTTCATTAAAAATATAATGTTTTTCTTTGATTGATGGATATGATTATATTATATTAGCACATGTATGACAACGTTTTTTTTAATTTAAATTTCCATTGTCAGAAAGTCAGTTGACGAGCAAGAACTAACAGTAGACTTCAGATATTTAAATTTGTATTCGATTGTCAAGTCGCATCGCATTTTTCGATCAATGTATATTTTCAAATTTAGGTTTCTTTCCTCTTTTGTATTTTTAAAAAGCCGCAATGAACTATTCTAGTTTCACGGGAGATCTGACAAACACAACATTGCAGTAAAAAAACATACACACAACAACAGACTAGAACCATTTGTGACTTGACTCGACTCGAAATCGACTTGAGTTAATCTACTGTATCAAAATGTACTTAAATACATGAATCAGCCTTAAGTGTCAATATATTTACGCTAAACATGTTCAAATAAGTATTTAATCGTGGATTATGACGTAAACGCGCTTCGTCAGTATTAGGAAGCCTCACCAACAAATAACCAAAAGCATCGATTTTACTTATTAGGGCTACAAGTAGGGACTGTGATATTATGGTTTACAAATGCCTCCGTAATTAGCGTCAGTTTTTTTAGTAGCATTACATGCTTAGGAAAGGCATCAAATGAAAAAGAACAAATCCCGCATTAAGCATAATTCCTGTGTCGCGGTGTACTTTAAAACAGTGAAACAACAATTTTTTTTTTTAACTTTCCCGACTTTGATACATTATTTTTTTTTTAATTTAAAGCGTAATTTATTGATGATGAAAGATACACGAAACAATAATAAACAAAATTCCGCTTATGCGAGGCCTTGGCCACTCGTGCTCACGATCGGTGCAATTTGATCGAAACGTCGCGTAACCAAGAGGTATTGTATCTTTTAAATATTATAATGATTAGGTCCTGAGTTACACATCTAACATTGAAACAACAGACAAAAAGAACACTCGGACTCCGGACAACTATTTGAGGATGACACAAACTTTTGTCCCGTGTGGGGTTTGAACATATTGCGCCACCCATGCCGTCAAATTCCAGTCAAGCCATCGGTATAATAATATCTTACAATAGATCGACGACTATCTGGATAATATCTCTATTAGCCTTTTTTAATTTTAGTTTGATTAAGTGACGTACGAAGCTCTTATCATCGCTTAACTTAGCTACTGCATGTGGTACTCCCTGCACATAATAATAAAGGTCTTATTACCGATAAGTGGCGCAATAGCCACAAGAAATAATAATCAGTTAGGTACAGCAGGGTCACTGAAGCGGCGACACTTAGTACTATGGTTACCAATCTGGTTGCCAATTGTGGCCAAATACCTTCGATCACTCACAAATAAATCAAACGGATAGGCCCCTATTTATTAGACTTCGGGGGCTATTATTCCAAACTTTGATAGCGATCATGTTAACGTCGGGGTTTGTGTAACGGGGGTAACCTCCTATGTATTGTCCCTGTCCGGGTAACTACCCCTGTTCACCCGCAGATACAAAGACCCCAGTAACAGAGCGATACAAATTGTTTAGCGAGTACATCGATTGTACTATGCTCTGTGTATCTGGTACTTTTCGAAAGTACTTACAGGAATTTTAGTAAAGACATTCTGTAAAGTGATAATTTCAGTGAGCAACTACAATTTTCTTTACGCACTGTACTAGAAACTACTGTCACTACAACTCTCAATGTAATTTAGGATATAAAATCACGAATTGTCACAAAATACACTTTACTTTAAAGATTTACTTCTGCTAGAGATCGCCTGGTAGTTGACCAGAAATAATAGTATGAATAAATTGTACTGTATTTTTTGTATAAACTTTTGGTACTGGATACTGAACTCCTGTAGCTTAGAGAATTTTAGCTTTCTGCACTTCTACATAAACTTTAAGTATTTCACATTACGCCGTATTCAAAATTTGTTTAAAAAGGGGTACAAAGAATTCTGCGTATTAATATGCAGCTTAATCAATGGCATCACAACAATTTATGTTCTAAAAATTTTGTGTGGTGAATATCTACATAGCCTATATCATACAAGTAACTTTTTAAATAAAATCCTTGGCTCAAACAAGACCTGTTTGACAATAAAAGTATAGTACTCACGGTAATAAAAGTGAACGTTCTCGATGACTCTATAATAAGATCATGGGATTGATTCACCTTTTTGCCGCCAAGGTAATAAATAAGGTTCTTGAAAAGTTCCCTTACTATTGAGTCATTGATCCGTGCGTTCAGGTGCCTAATGACGCACGATGTCATTAGTATGAACCGGTGAGTGTCCAACGCAAGCAAATGCCAATCATAACTTAGCAACATGATATTAGACTATTGTCACACTGTAGAAATAACCTTTAGCTAAAAAATAATAACAAAACTAAACAACCGTTAGACCGAACGATAAAGAAGATAATGTATATAATTACAGTAAATTTTATAAATTAATTGAACCAAATTCATTGAAAAAAATGTTCAGTTTCCCTGGAATTCGTCTGGAGTCCTATTTTAACGTACCTACTGTGGCAGTAGAGGAGCATCAAATGGGAAAGTGGCTCTAATGTTATTTACTGACAGATTTTGATATATACATAAAAGTATGTACCTACAGATTTTAAACAAGGTGAATAGGGAGAATATTTATCAGTAAACTGATAAAACTGTTCACAGAACCACTAGTATGAGATAGATGGTTACAGATCTAGTTGATAATAAAGCGCTATATAAATAAACAAGGTATTACAGAAATCCGTACCAAAAGAAATGGATTAAATTTTTTTTTTCTTCAGAATATGCTTTTCCTGATGTAAGTGTGTGCACTTACACCAAGAAAAGCATATTCTTTTTTGAAACAACAAATTATGAATTTTCATGTGAATTATGCGTGTAATTTTAGCGGACATTTTCCAGACACCACAAAAATTCGGACATTCTATCAAAATCCTTGCTATATATTCGATATACGCATTGGTTTTATTTATGACACCCCTCGCTAAATATAATCTTTATTTAAGTTCAATTTATCAGTTTCAAAATAAGATTTCTTTATTAAAAATCACGAAAGTTCCTAAAATTGTTAGCGCTATGTGTATAAAACGCCTCTGTAAGCTGTTTTTATCGCAGTAAAGATTAATATCATATAGAAGATTCAAAATTAGAACGATGTTTTATGCAAACTAATTAGGAGCTTCACTTTTAAACAAATAATTAATATAAGTTTAACTTTTAGCTACAAAGTTTCGTATTCGCTATTCAATCTCTTTCATTGAACCCCAATATTTAAATGAGTAATTATTACACAATTTGCTTTGTTCAAAATGTTTTTCAAAGTATTACTATTTGTTAAGATTGTTCGCCTTAAGAGTGCTATTGTAACTTTCAAAATAAGTCCGAAGAAAAAAATTCAAGCAAACTTAAAAAAAAAATTAGTTCTTACTGTAGACCTAAACAAGACACTGTAAAGGTTTAAGATAAAAAAAAAGTTAAGTATGAAATATAGCGATGTCAATTTAAGAAATACATTACAAAACAATTTAAAATCTCTCCCCAAAATTCGTTGCATAATTGTACTTCGCAGAAACATTATTGAGTCATTTTTAGAGATTTCCAATTATTTCTGCACTGTACATGACGTGCCGATTTATCCATCTCATTTTTTGGCATTATATTAATACACAAGACAAGAAGAAAATACGTAGAAAATCTGATCTCAACAAATTCAAATTGATCTAAAGTTTTACAGCGTGTATGAAGTTTTAAAGCTAATTTTCGCATAAGCCCCGAGCGCCTTAAGGTGATATTAATATTTCATGAATGCCTAGAAAAGCTATCTTGAAGCGAAATCTCAAAATGGATTCCTTCACCCGAGAAATCTTGTAAAGGATTATAGAAATATGTTGAAGGTGTTCACGTTAACATGTTCACTTAATTACAAATTAAGTAACTAATGAGGCGATTTGGCAATTGATTAAGCGTCTCCGAGTTTAGTATAATTTCGAAAGCTTCATAAATCAATGTCCAATTACTGATCTACTTTAGACTATTTTACATTTGATGGAGTATATTCATAACTCACATAATTTAAGCTTTACCTTTTAGGGGACTCTTAATAAAATAAGTCGAACAAAGAAGAGAGACAGAGAAAATGTAGTTTGTTGAACTACATTTTCTAGGATTACTCCTATTTAAAAATAAGACAGATTAATAGTTTACATTTTGTACCGCCATGTCGAAATATTTTCTTTTGATATTACGGGTAGATTGTTACAGCTTATGTTATTTAATCACAAACCTAGGTCCATATTATTTAATATCAACTGAAATTACCACTACGTTACAATTAAATTTCTTATTTAAAACTCATTTTGATTGGAATTAGAATGAAAAATAATCTTTGTTAAATCGGTTTAACGCTCGCTATGGTATTTAAATATATCTTTGAGGGTGAAGCATAGTTATCACAAATATCTGAACATTGTTGACTTACAAAGGCCATTGACCATAACAAACAGGAGTAACTTTATGTATGGTCACATAATTGGCGTACTTAATCGGTTTTAAACTGGGCTAACGATCTCCATTATGTAACCACGAGAAATTCTCCTCATCAGTAATGGAAAAGTTACTAGACAGAACTTTGAATTAATCCGTTTACCTTCCCTGATTTCTGCAAGTCGGTCGCTTTCTGCCAGTAACATAATAAAATAAGTACTTCTTATGTGTGGATTTTTTTTGGTTGCTAATTACTTGAAATACATGAAAGATGATACTCGTATATGTGTGTAATGTTGCATATTAATTGTACAGATTTTGAAGTAACTATTGGTTTAGGATATTACTTACAAAATAGTAATGTATAACGTGGGAGAGCTATGTTTCGGCACGTATGGGCCAGCTTGACTCTGCTCTATACCACGGCCTCACAAAAAACCGGCAGTGAAGCAATGCTTGCATTGCTTTTCGGCGCGTGAGTGAGGTTATCGGAGGCCCTAACCTTGCCCTCTCCTCTATTCCCGTCCTCCCCCCCCCCTCTTCCCTCTCCCCTCTTCCTACTCTTCCCCCCTCCCCCCTTCTCCTACTCCTAACTTAAAGGGCGGCAACGGACTTGTGACTCTTGAGTTACAGGTGCCTATGGGCGGCAGTAGTCATTCACCATCAGGTGACCCGTCTGCTCGTTAGCCACCTATACCATAAAAAAAAATGTATATTTAGGCCTGAGTTTTACTTAGTACCTATCCGTAGTTGGTATGATAACAGAGATTTTTATATCCATGATGTACATACCACGTGCGATATGCAGCAATAATTACAGGATTAAATTCTTCCTTCGTACGTTTTTCATTGCATATTTTATTCATAAATTAAATCCTAGTTTATAAACAACTAGATGAAAACCCGGATTCACTCGGGTGAAATGTGACTCATAATACACAATCTTTTACAAAATGTAGGTAGATATACGTGTGAATCGGCCTTAACGAACTCAAGATAGCATCCGAGTGGCCAATATGGCGACTGCCATTTGCACCATTAGTATTTAACAAAATACTCGACAATCCGAATTTTGCGGATATATGTTGTCGACTCGAAATCATTATTTTTTTGTTTTTGTTTTATTATTCAGGTAAGGTTTCAATCGAGTCTACCGTACCCCTTGGCCGAATTATTAATATAGAACATACTGAAACGTTTAAAATAGTTTCTTAGTAAAGAATTAGTCTTTATGTTATTTATCCTGGAAAAATATTTATCCTACTAATATTATAAACGTGAAAGTTCGTGAGGATGTATGGATGTATGGATGGATGTATGGATGTTTGTTACTCTTTAACGCAAAAAGTACTGAATGGATTTTAATGAAACTTTACAATAATATAGCTTATATATCAGAATAACACATAGGCTATAATTTATGAAGATATTGTGTATATTGGCCAATATATAACGATAAGTGTTAAGTAAGTCGGAAAAAAAACTGTCATCTGCGAGCTATTCTGGCGTGCGGTGGGAAAACTGTAAGAGTTACACGAATATAATGTACCGTGGGATTGTTCCTCTTAAATAGTTCTAAAAAGAAGTCCGCGACAGTATATATCTATCTTTTATGTGTAAGCCATTATTACCAAAATAGTGAACCATAAATACAATAAAATTTGATTTTTTATTTCCAATTCTCATTTAGCAGTAACAAATTGGTTTTTATCAAAATAAATACTTTTATCGCTCCTGAAATTCAAAGTAGATAAACTTTGCCTTTTAAAGTACGTAATTTGGTCAAATATTTTAAAAGTTACGACGATATAAAATTAGTATAAAATTGTGCGGTGCGGTGGAGGGGGGGACATCGCTCATCGCCGCGTGACGTGAGCCACCCGAGTCCCGAACGCGGGCAGGCAGACGCGTGAGGGCAGACGTTGTTGACGGTTGTGTCCGTAATGGGAATTTTCAAGACACTAGCAATTTGTTTAAAGGCTCTGTATACATACATTTTATAACACTAGCAACCCGCCCCGGCTTTGCACGGGTACAAATTATACACCTAAACCTTCCTCATGAATCATTGTCTATTAGTGAAAACCGCATGAAATTCCGTTCAGTATTTTTTTAGTTTATCGCAAACAGACAGACAAACGCAGCGGGGGACTTTGTTTTATATTTTATAATATGTAGTGAAGATATTAAATGTGAAAAAAAATTGAAAGTTTGTGAGGAGGTTAGGATGTTTGTTACTCTTTCACGCAAAAACTACTGAACCGATTGCAATGATACTTCGTATGTAGATAGCTGGAGACCTGTATTAAGACATAGGCTACTTTTATCCCCATAAACCCATAACTATTGAAAAGACTATGTGTTCTTTTTTCATGTGATCATAATATTACATACCTATACCTACCACATATTATATACAGAAAAACTGTCAGTTGTCTGCACGTCAGAAGTGAAAACACACACACACACATCTGTATATTGTTATGTATCTGAGCGCGACGGTCACGCGAGTTCATTGCTTTTTCACCATACCGAAAAAAAATCTAATAAAACCTTTTTAGAGATTCTTGTTTTGGTAGTAATAAAGTAACTGCTCATGGAAATGATTAACACTCCAATTTAAATTGCCTAGAAATTACAAAAAAAAATAATAATACTTTACCTTTAATTTCGACTAAACCTTTAATTTCGATAAATTCTAAGACTATACAGAAACAGCCTGACCTGAACTAGGTTTATATAGAATAATCACTGAAAGAAGAATACTTGAAGAAGGTGACTGGCAGCGGATGGATTCAGACTGCCCAAGGCCAGGATAGTTGGTGCTCCTTGGGGGAAGCCGTCGTGCATTACTGGACGGCGATAGACTGAACATGGTTATGATATCTACCGAAAAACCACAAAAAAACATATGGATAAGGATATTGCAAAGAATTAACACGTCATTTCAAATTGACACTTTTACTCAAACCATAAAGTACAATACTTTGAACAATGCAAGCACTATGACGCAACACTGCCGGGGAGTAGAAACCATTTATAAACGTCTATTATTATAACAATTACTTACTTCCTTCGTATTTACGTATCACCACGGTTGTCTAACTTATCAAGTGACGTCACAATGTACTATCAGTTTGCCTTCACCTCAATGGGAACCCAGTAGGTCACCAAGTCGTTTAGTAGGTCATAACAGAAAATAACTTGTGTTAACGTAAGGACTTACATATGTTCCAGTTATAAATAAATTAAAAGGCTTGGCTTGATATTAAAGTTTGTTTTAAGTAGGTTTGTTATGGTTGTAACGGGGTCGTGACGTAAACATAAAACGTTTCCGTTTCGAAAAGAGGTGGTAAGGGGCTTTATGATAACATTGTGATGGTTATGCTGAATTAATATGTTAGTACTTTAACAGGACACGTGCTGAAAAAGCTGACGAACATCTAAAATACGTATGCTAAGTTTATAACAACTGGAGTTGGTCGAAATTTGAAAATATTAAAAAAATTTGAATGTTTTGTTTTATTTCATGACCTTTATGTCACACAAATTAAGCGAAATTCCATGTCTAGACTTTCTGTACCATGATAAGTGAAAATATATATACTAGATGAAAACCCGGCGACGCTCGGGTGAAATGTGACTCATCATAATACACAATCTTTTACAAAATGTAGGTAGAAATACGTGTGAATCGGCCTTAAGGAACTCAAGATATACGTGTGAATCGGCCTTAACGAACTCAAGATGGCATCCGAGTGGCCAATATGGCGACTGCCATTTGCACCATTAGAATTTAACAAAATACTCGGCAATCCGAGTTTTGCATATATATATGTTGTCGACTTGAAACCATTATTTTTTTATGTATTCAGGTAAGGTTTCAATCGAGTCTACCGTACCCCTTGACCTAATTATTAATATAGATACTGGACACGTGTGCCTTGATGTACCGTTTTCACATATAACACATATTGCTAAAAAAAATATTCACTTTCTTTCTGCATAAACTTAAAAAGGGATACAAAGAAATCTCTTAATATACTAATTTATAGATATTTTTTAAACTTTATTTTTCTTGGGGTCATTAATCCAATAAGGACAATGTGTTATCCCCATCATACCTTATTACATTGAGCTTATTTGAATTTAATTATTTTTTTAAGCGACTCCCAAAGTTGCCTTTGACAGAATATTTTGTATTAAGCCTGCGTTCATCGAGTTTTATTTTTGTTCGTTCAGCAGCGAACCGCATTCAGTTTTTTTCCGGACACATTTAATCAGCAATGCCTTTTTCAATTTTGTTGCAAATAAAACAATTACATAGGTGAGCTTTTTTTTTAATATATCTAAACTTTTCTGACGTATAGTATTTGGATCTAAGTATAAGGACTAACTGAAAATAATTTCTACTTAATTTAATGTCAATGCACCATAGTTTACTAGGCAGCTGAGCTTGTATGGTCCTATACAAACCCCTTGCAATGTTAAGTCTTTTACATCTTTTATTAAAAGTAAGTATAGCTCGAAGACGTATTAATATGTAGATATTTTCATATTAATCTATACTAATATTATAAAGCTGAAGAGTTTGTTTCTTTGGTTGGACGCGCTTTTCTCAGGAACTACTGGTTCGAATTGAAAAATTATTTTAATATTGGATAGCCGATTAATCGAGGAAGGCTATAGGCTATATGACATCACGTTACGACTAATAGGAGCCGAGCAGTGACTATAAACGTAGGTAAAACTGCAGTTTATAGATAAATGAAGGTGTGCACATACACGGTGTTCCAAACAGATCAATAGGCGAGAGGGCTCACGGATACAACCATAAATAATAATCAAAAACAGCTGTATTAATATAACGTTTACAATTCCAAAATTGTCCGTTAAAGTTCATATAAAAAATAATAAGCGGAATAATTGAAAATGATAGCAAAACCAATAAAACGTTTCGTAATTCTTTGTCCACAGTCCACACAAGGGATACGTATTTAGGTAACAAAAAATGGATGTCCAATTTTATTTGGTATCAATTTTTATTTCTGTTGTGATTATTTATTTGTATGGTAGTGTGTATCTGACAACAATCGTAAAATATGACCACATTTTTTGTGATACGCACATGTCTTAGAGATATGATTTCAGTGTCAGTCATTACCTAGAGTAATTAATGACATTAAACTGAATTTGTTTGATCCTAAGGAATTTACATTACGGCGTATTCAAACGTTGCTGTACGAGAGGAATAAATCAATATTTAATTATATTTTTCGTAGTCAGAACTTGGATGTATTGAGGATGGTTGTTCTATACAAGAATAGGATATTTTACTTCGTGACGTGAACACGTCCACATAAGGCTTATTTGTGACCTAGATCTTCATAAAAAAATGGATCAAACTTTTGCACTTGAGAGGATTGGAAATAAAAACTCAAAGACTAATGTTCAATGTAATTCGTAAAACCCGTGGGATATAACTACGCAATTAAAACTTGCGTGCACTCTTATACGCTCATTAAATAATAATCACTCGTTGCTATCACATATAGCAAATCTGTAGGTACATCCATTTTCGGTGGGACCAGCGGAATTTTGTTTCAAACGTTCTCCTATTTCATTACTGTTCAACTGTTTGTATAAATAGGCAATAGTACGTCATTCGTTCGCATTTCACTAAACCAAATTGGTACGACACAGGTGTTCAGTGTATTGTTAGTTGAAATTTCACCCGTTAAAATTAATTTGTGGTGTATCTAGTACGGCTGTGACGTTTAAATTTTAAGCTATAAAAAGGGTTTTAGCTATGACGTTCTAAGTTAGTCTAACTATACGTACTGAAATGGGTTACACAAACGACATTTAATTTAAGTAGGCAGGTTATGTAAACAGCATTCAGTGATGTCAAAGGCTCAAAACGTACCGCTGAATGACATAACATTTAAGGCCATAATGATTTCGACTCAGCTGAACCAGGCCAATTAGCCCATTTTCAGCTTAATTAGAGGTTTATTATATATTTAAAGCACTACAGAGTACTGCACGTTTCAGTCTATTTGCTGGTCTATGTGTTGATCTCTTTGTGAAATTATTCACGCCACTATCTTCTTTACATTAAAACCTACTAACATTTAGTGTTAAGTAGGTATTACCAAGTCAAATCTGCTGATTTCGTTTCTAACAGCTCCAAAACTTTGGCGCTCTAAGATTTCATTCCCACCAACTCCGCATAAAATAAACTTTTGGAGCTCGTGGGAACGACTTCCTACTAATATTATAAACGTGAAAGTTTGTGAGGATGTATGGATGTATGGATGTTTGTTACTCTTTCACGCAAAAACTACTGAACCGATTGCGATAAAAGTTGGTATGTAGATAGCTGGAGATCTGGATTAACACATAGGCTACTTTTTATCCCGATTTTCAAACGGCATCGGGACTTACGCGGGTGAAACCGCGGGGCGCAGCTAGTTATAAATAATGATTGTTTTTTATTTTAGCCTTTGAACCCTTGGGAGTTAAGATT
Source organism: Callimorpha dominula (assembly GCA_949752705.1). Taxonomy (NCBI): domain Eukaryota; kingdom Metazoa; phylum Arthropoda; class Insecta; order Lepidoptera; family Erebidae; genus Callimorpha; species Callimorpha dominula. The sequence goes on from OX457000.1 coordinate 16,970,905, forward strand.
ATATAATCATTTGACGGTCAAAGTAAAATATTTTTTATGGATCTTGATCATATTATTACTATCCTACATTTTTGATTTCTTGTGTCCCCACCCGATAAATGTTCCCACATCCGTATGTATTGAAACGGAAATTCATGAAGAGTCAACAGTATATGTATGTATGTAGGTTATATTTTGTTGATCAAAATATATGTCCTTGTTTTATCAGTGGTTTTATTGAAGGTTAGGTTTATTACCTTAACCACATAATGTATGAAATGCACACAGATATTTTATATACCATAAGGTAAGGTAGGTACTATACAACATTTTTGAACTAATCGCGTCGTAAAGAAGTTATCATACTTTAAAATATATACTATCCCCACGATCGATAAGACGTTACCTTGAATATACTCGTTAACATTTTACTGAAACTAACCTTATTAAAATGAATATTTCAATATGTGTAATGTCTGTAGTAACAGCAATAAAGTCCTAATGGAAAAGTACCAAAACTCTGGAGAATATTTTAAATATATAAAAACAATTGTGTGGTGTTGGCCAGCTGATGTCCTAATGGCCTCTCTAGGAAATACAGAATTACGTCGTCAAAAAACGATTTTTTACGTAATTTTTTTTCTTTCAGCTTCTAGAATACATTCGATACTTACTAGAGATGACTTACATTTTCGTTATCCCCTCTATTATTTTAGAATTTAATTCGACGGATGTAAGGGATACTTCATTGTTTCAACTAACGTGTGTTTGCTTATGCAATTACATTAAAGGGTACATACAGCCACCGCGTTAATTCCCATTAATGTATACTTCTTCTAATATGTTTACGTATACGTAAAATGTACAGTGGACAAAGAAAACGGTCTACCAGTTTTCGCAAAAGCTTCTGTGTAATCGCAATGCGATGAGGTTGAACCTATCTCCAACTATGAACTGTCAAAATATTATTACACGGGAAAATCAACCTTGTTGTTTTATGATGTCAAATGATCTTCAACCGGAGGGTGGTAGACGATATAATTGGGCGATGGTACATACCGTACCGCAATACACATTTGACAACTGGAGACCATTTTTGTCCAGACCATTCTCATAGTAGATACTTCGCATTGTTTGCCAAATGAAATAACTTTATGTGTTATGCCTTCAAATATTTTAAATGGATTCAGCAGTTCTGAAAATACTTTATCTTCCTCTTACTATTCTTTATAACATTAAAGGGCCAAAATCTTCCACCATACACATTTTAAGCTACAAAGTTATTGTTACCATTTTATTTTCCCAAAAAGCCCCAAATTTAAATTCAAATTCAAAAAAATCTTTATTTCATAAAATTTACCATCAATTATTCGAAATCGTCGATTTAATAAATAATTATTATAATTAAAACCCCCAGTAACTATTCCCGTGATATACGCTATATTTATTTTGCACGTACATTCTATTTCTCTCATCATAATTTTCCTCCCGCCTCCGTAGGAGGTACACAGTTACTGCAACGTCAATGTAATAATATGTTGACGTTTAGTTGCAGTAATACTGTCGTCCTCAAGCTAAAATACGGCAAAGTTAGTTGTTATTTAACTTTTGTTAGTTGTCTTAATTAATTAATGTTATAAAAAAATATTATCATTATATTCTACGAGTAATCATGTTCAGCCAGCGTATATTCGATAGTTAAGTTTTAAAGAAGAGTTAAAGTTCTTAAAAATCTTGTGCCTCTGGTTTTGCAATGGGAGAGAGTGACATTAGAGGTCTAAAAGCTTGAATTAATAATCTCACTTTTTAGTCCAGTCAAAGTGGTTATTCAAGCTTGAAGAAATTCGGATACAGCTGAAAATTGGTACGAATGTGAATGAATGAACGTCATAAACAAATTGTGAGTAAAATCGCCATGTCGCTATACTTATCTTGCGAAATTGTGTTGTGTGGCTATTTAAATCTACTTCTGACCTAGTCACAGTTTAACGTTTGAAACGTCTTGCAGTTATTTAAAGCCTACCATTATGTATATAGTGCCATACATATCCCATATATGCGCATATATCGTATATATTACATACATATATACATCAACAGGTTCTCCCCGAATGACCATTTATCTTACCCATCTGCTTTTTTAATGTATCCCTTTCATTTGCTACCTATATAATAATAATAATAACCTTTATTAGGAACAAGAAAAACCATATACAATTGAAGTATGTACGGTAATAGCTACATTAGTGAAAAACTGTGTCGTAACTAATAACGCCCACCTCCAGGAAGGAGACGACATCAGCGTTCCGGATTACAAAGTTGTTTATGATTAACTTAGGATATAGTGCTATTACATTTATTACCGAATATGATAAAACTATTGGTGATCTTAATAGAGCAATACAATCAAATAAGTAGTAAGTATGTGGGTGTAGTGTAGGCCTGTATTTGTGTGTGTGTTTGGATCTGAGGCTGCGTAGGTACGTGTGTATGATGTGCGTCTTTTACATTCTCTGGAAAGGTGTGGGTCAATGTTTAATATTTTATGAAACACGGGCTCGAAATAGAATATACATAATAACATACTATAAATAAATTATTCCTTTTATCTTTTTTGCGTTTTACTATATTTTATTATTTCTGTTATGAATATAAGTTAAACATTCATTTGTAGCATGGGCCTATGAGTTTCAATTAATAGAAAATTTATTAGGCCGTATTTCACAACGTTACTTAATAGCACAGAATACATAATGGTATGCGTAGTAACTAAGTATGGTAAGTATTGTCAATAGTAAGCCATAGGTAAAGCGATCATTAATTTTTTAATTATCAGCGGCAACAGGTGTATTAAACTGCTTTGATTCCCATGAATTTACTCGGTTGATGAAAATTAATGTGTGAATTTACCCCGACCACTAAACAGTAACTTAGATTACCTATAAATACATATTAAAATATCTTTTTAATTCTCGCAAAATTACTTTTTTATTAATTTAACATTCTATTAAATACAGAATATTATGGAAGGGATTTGAAGCCGATGCTTGTTTCTTAAGTTCGCTTATTAGAAATTTAATATGTAGGTATTTATCGTTTATGATTGGTATATTTTCTTGAATCATCTGTGCTTTTTATAACATCTCTTGTGATCGATGCCACGATGAACACGGTGTGCTTGAAGGCTGCAAAAGTTTGAATAAAATGAATCCAAAATCTGCTACAGCAGAAAGTTTCTATGTTGTTTGGATATAAAAAAACTGTTGAATTTAAAATTCTAACTGCTCCCTTTCGCGAGTTATGTGCACAATTAGATGTTTACGTTTACATAACCTGTACTAAAAAGCTTGCATAGTCGTGTATTGTAGTCCACGACGTATATTCTCATATATTATAATATATATATTATAACCAGAAAATGTAAAATTATAAAAAAGAAATGATGAATTTTCCGGCAGAAAATTCCAATGATTTTTGATTCAGAATGATGGTCTGCATCTACTATTTCAGGATTCGGTACGGGGCCCTTCCCCCCCCGCCCTCCCCCCTTTATAAGAATGTAAAATCGACTCTTTTCCTTAAATACGATATACAGGGACGATACCAATACCTAAATATATACCGTCTCTTACAAAAACACCTTATCTATGACATCAACATCAGTAGGTTCTTTCTTGTGTATCTTTATCAGAATCTTGAGGCATCGGACCGTGAAGTTGAAAACATTTAGTGTGACGTCATAGATAATGTTTTAGCCGGCCGAATACTGGCCGGTAATCGAGGTCATCCATCAACCCTGTATTTCTACTAGGGTAAACAAAGCCTCAAATGATAGCGACGGAAAAATGTCGTCAAACTAATTTCCCCTGTGAGTTTTAAAACATCACGATGTATTGGTAAAGTTTAATATTTTCTTCATAATTTTACGCCAGTGCTTTTTGATGGCGTAACAGTTTAATCAACGGTACTGGTTCATTGTTTGTTATATCTACTTTTTTTTCTAATACAGGAGGAGTCTTACCTGGTCTTATCATGGCAGTGGTTTTATAAGGGATAGTTGGAACATGTTATTCTGCATTTCGACGGATTAAACAATCTTTGGCTTATTGCATTTTTATGTTTAAACATTTTATTAGTTTTTGGGAGTGAAACTTTTTTTTGAATTTGATAAAGCTTTTCGAATCATTTAATCTGGGGATGCCCGCGAGGGTTTCTGGCCTAGAAAATATATCACAAATGGTATTGCAACGCATGCTGGGTTAGTCAGTTGCCAGCTAGTGTTAAACAAATGTTTGTTTCTAAGCAGAGCCGTTTTGCTTTAGGAAAATATGTAACAAAGTGATTAGATTAGTGATATCACTACATATTATAAAACAAAGTCCCCCGCCCTGTCTGTCTGTCTGTCTGTCTGTTCGCGATAAACTGAAAAACTACTGAACGGATTTTCATGCGGTTTTCACTAATATACAGAGTGATTAATGAGGAAGGTTTATATAATTTGTACCCGTGCGAAGCCGGGCAGGGTTGCTAGTTATATATATAATCTTTTGTCAAATAATTATTGTGAAGTTGTTTTATATGCCGAGTGTCAAAATGTCTTGATGCCACGCGCGCTTTCTGCTACTTATACTAAGCTGTATAGTTTGTTGGTTTAAACGCAATAATCTGTATGTGTATGTATGTATACGGTTATATATATATATTTGAATGTATATACGTATATGTATATATATATATATAATTATAGTATTTGTTTAACGATGTCAATATATTGTTATTTACCTTAATAGATTTATACAATTGAAATGTATATTAGCACCATTATTGTAATTTTTCTCCTTCTCTGATCGTACACTCTAGTGCTAATAAGACAAATGTGCACCACAAATTACCTATTCCTAACTGTATAGTCCATCTACAGGTTGCCTGTAAGAGATTGCAGACTGCGATAAGGCCGCCTATTGTATTGCTGTTTCTAATGTTTTTCTTTTTAATTGTATCCTATTTATGGTGTGCAATAAAGAGTATCTATCTATCTATCTATCTCGCACAGTTCGATTTGAATATTTATTGAAGAAAGTTGTTGGTCAGTTATACGAGCGGTAGGAGGGGGGAGTAAGAGGACACACAACTATTTTTAAACTTGGCAGAGAACCATTTGCTAATTGTTGACCCGCCCCGGCTTCGCACGGGTAGCACAGACATCTTCAGCAATCATTAACATATTTCAATCAAGTAACACAATCTTAACAAATTATACTATAATAAATTTAGCTTACTGTAATACCAAACATTCCTCGGGTATTAAACCAATATCCGGTTTTTATATACAATTATAAAAGGGTCAATATGTTTATTAATATTTTTTTTTTGCCTTTTTTTTTTGGTTGCCTATTAACATGTACCCGCTAGTATCTTAAAATTTATATTCATTAGTTTCTTGGAAACAATTTGATTCACTAGTTGTTAAAATAAACTATAACTATATATACGTTGGTTTTGATTAATAGGCCAATTTGAACAATGTCCTTTTAGGATGTGAGTTGTACATAAAAATATAACGTCTCTTTAAACCTTTCGTTCAATCAATATTTTCAGTATATAAAACCTACTCACATTATAATAAGAACATTGACCAACTGCACAAACATTTTTAGCCCATTAAATTTTCAGCTTAGGAATACAACAAGATGTCCATCATTTATAAGAGCGTCAGTTTTACCATAATATCAAATTACGTACAAATATTATTCCAACTTTGACCAAACTTTCCTTTCAAATTAGTAAAATGATCCTTACGACCAGTTTATAATTGGTCTGAAGCTTTCAACTAAGATTTTAACAATTTTATTAATTTCTATTTTACATTAGACCAAACATTTTATTTAACTAACATTGATTTAACATAAATAGATTTAAAATTTCGAAGATGATTTAATTATATCCTTAATAGATTTGGATTTTCTCCTATCATCTGTGCTAACACATTATGTATGGCTTTCCAAACTATGTTTGAACCGCGTCACAATGGCCCTTAAAAGCGGTGATGATAAATTGAAATACTTCCTGGTTCGTTTTGCTCACTGATGGTGAAAATTTCGTTGAAAATTCAACGAAATTTTACCGTCCGTAAGCAAAACAAATCGTTTCTTGAATATAGGAACGCGGCACTAGTCTTCTATAGATCATCGTCCAAAATGTCCTAACCCTGACTAATATCGAAAGAACCAGTGATACTTCGGACTATGCAGAAGAAAACCTGTTAGCGACTCCAGTAAGACTATTACAGACTGCGATCCGAACATCCCATAACCACTAACGCGCAAGAACAGAAGCGATGAGAGAAAACTTCAGTATAAAAATGTGGAGATTCGAATCTCCGTAAAGTTGAAGGCCAAATAAAGTGGCACAATCACCACTACACATAAAACCATATCTTGCAGTAGCTATAATATTGGGGACGCCCTGTCTTGTACGACTATTACTTAGAACACCATTGGTCATGCTTATCATAGTGGCACAGCTTAGTACATTGCAGCTTTATATCGAAAAAAAACTCACACGCAAAGTCCGTAATATATATAAATAAAAAAAAATATTGCGTACACTTCACTGAGAATAGAACCACAACTTCGATTGCCAATAATAATGTAGTGACAGTGTGTCACGCTAGCTTGAAAACAACTAATGACTGAACTTTGATTAGTAAAGTTGTTGATAGGTCTGTCGGGTTTGAGGTGATTAATAATGGGGGTCTGTTGGTGAACCTACATAATATATTAGACGTCGAAAGTGAACACCTATAGCTAGAATTAATCGATTCCATTTAACAGGAAGTATTTCAATTTATCATCACCGCTTTCAAGGGCCATTGTGACGCGGTTCAAACATAGTTTGGAAAGCCATACATAATGTGTTAGCACAGATGATAGGAGAAAATCCAAATCTATTAAGGATATAATTAAATCATCTTCGAAATTTTAAATCTATTTATGTTAAATCAATGTTAGTTAAATAAAATGTTTGGTCTAATGTAAAATAGACATTAATAAAATTGTTAAAATCTTAGTTGAAAGCTTTAGACCAATTATAAACTGGTCGTAAGGATCATTTTACTAATTTGAAAGGAAAGTTTGGTCAAAGTTGGAATAATATTTGTACGTAATTTGATATCATAGTAAAACTGACGCTCTTATAAATGATGGACATCTTGTTGTATTTCTAAGCTGAAAATTTAATGGGCTAAAAATGTTTGTGCAGTTGGTCAATGTTCTTATTATAATGTGAGTAGGTTTAGAGTAGGTTTTATTTACTGAAAATATTGATTGAACGAAAGGTTTAAAAGAGACGACGCGACGGCGACCCGCCACTTTTGCCGATATGCGATGAATGACGTCACAGCCTCCACGGTCTTTCTCGCGCGCGTTTTTTAAGTTGGTGCACTAAAGATACAGAATCTTGGCCATTTTTGATCCGATTAAAAAAAATTAAACACAGTATTTATTGTTTTTTTATAGCAAAAACTCTGCATACTTAACAAAAACGTAACTAATCCTCATTATTAAAAACCTCATTTTGATGGACGATTTTGATATATGTGTATTTATAAACTTTTTTGAAGTCGGTTAAAAACTATTCTAAAATGATATGAAAGAGGTTACACTTTTCTACACTTAATGATACACGAAGCACGAAGCCGATGCTCTCTAACCCGCTAAAAGGCTGCCTTTCCCGTATTCATTAGGCCATTTAGATTACTTTCTACAGAGGTTAACTTGTTTATAGCTTCGGGGAGAAGGGAAGTCTGTACCAGACAAACATCGAAAACCAACGATCCAAAATAAAATCCACAGACTCTCGCCTACGCAGATATTAACTAGAATCGACAGCAGCTTCTTCAACAAAAAGACCAAATGTCGCTTCCGTTACCCAGGCAGTGCGCCGAGTAACTTTCCTTGTCAAACACTCCAGAGACGGCGAGCCTGCTGGTCCTATGGCAGTTTTTCTACTCTTATTTTCTAGATGATAAATGGTCGCCCAAAGTGTTGGGCACACCCATGTCTCTCTGCAGAATATTAGGGGGAAGTAACAATGCCTTTCCTAAACAGAAATTAAATATTTCAGCTGGGATTAAGAGAGCGTGAATAGGCTACAAGTAACTGCTGACAATTTAGTTTTCTGTTACACCAGCTGTATGCAAATAAATATCACAATCATGGCTATAATATATATATCATTCAGTCTGTCGCACAAGTGTATTAATTGGTTATAAGCTGATGCCGTTTCAATTACACTGCATATTGAAATGTCAAGTTAATTGCTTTTCGCTTACAATGACACCTAACAAGCTACAGCTAATCGCGTCAGGTGACGTTATCAAGTACAATATCGGAATATTTGGACCTATTTAGCCTTGTACAAAATTTGTGAGTGGGTTTGATTAAGCTTGGTTTCTTGGTCCCTTTCGCACCTATTTAATTTTCTCATAATAATAATAGTTATAATCTTTATTATTACAAACAATAAACGTATCAGGTAGGATTCTAATTTTGTGAAAATTAAATCTTGTACTAGGTGACATTTATGGAAGTAAGAGTAAGTAGGGTAAGTAGGGTAATCGCTCTTTGCTATTATTTACTCCGTTATTCGTGTGTCTCATTTCCGTTAAGTGCTAGAGCGCCAGAGTATATTTTAATAATAATAGTAAATACTTTTTATTTTACACCAAAAGATGGAAACAATACACAAACAAATTAACCATAAAATGCACAATCAGCAAGAAGCAATATCTTCCAGGCAACCTTTGGATGGACTGGAGTGTTACGATGTACATGGGTGGTTTTGGTGTCGAAATGTCAAAGAAAAGCTTTGTATTGGAATACTAATACATTCATTATGAATTGTATAATATGTTTTATTAGTACTGACATACGTCTATAGCACACATACAAATACATAAACAAGTGCATACATACATTATAAATATATATAATTGAAATATAAATTATAATAGAAATGTAAACATAATTGTCATGCAAGTAGTTTATTACAGCATTCATTTATTTTAGCAGATAGTATTCTTTAACCATTTTTTTAAACGATGATAATGTTTGAGCTCGTGTGAAAGAGATTGGTGCATTCCAAAGGCATGCTGCTTCAACAGTAAAGATATTGTCGGCGAACTTTGTAGAATGCACTGGAATTTGCAGTTGCAAGTTTTCAGATGATCTCAAGAACCTGGAATGTGTGTCACTTAAGAACCTTAATTTTATGCTTTGGGCTCGAGGACTAGCACTCGCACTCCCGTTCGTCTTGAGATGCGACATTTAAATCTGTTGCTCACAGTACCTTCTGAAGATAACAAAATACAACAATTATTCTTACGTATTTCTAGTAAAGAATTTACAACGTTTAACGCAAAACTACATTAAGCGTTAGGTTAGCGGCACTTAAACCTGGTAGTTAAACTGCCAGGTCTTAGAGTAGCTAAGGTAAATGTTTTTAGGGAACTCCGTATCTCTAATTTTTCAAGAAAAAGAACAATAATTTTATTTTATTTTAGCTTCATTTATAACAGTGCATTACAAAGACGAACAAACAATACCATAAATGACTTGTATTGTACTAAAATGTTGTAGAATGAAGTGGCATTTTAAATTTAAATTTTCTAATAATCCTGTGGACTGCGTCACGTAGGTACATCACAATATTTTATAAAAAAAAATATATATTAATTAATATTCTAACTCTTTATACAACTGGTTTCTCACTGAATTGAAAACAAAGCTTACATAAACTAGACGTCATAGCTATTAGATTTAAACTAATATTGCAAGAACTATTTGATAACATCATTACCTGTGAAGTAGTGCTTTCAATTAAACAATCTGTCGTCAATAAAGCGCGACACGGTGCTTTTAGTTTCCTTCTGAATTATTACTAACTAACTTACTAATAGCAAAGCTCGGATTAGGTATAGGAAGTCGTCAATTACATTCAAACCAAATTGAATATTCACTAAATGTATAGCCTACTACTTAGCACGGTTGTGCTATTTAATTTAATAATTGACTTTAATAATATAGCAGCTCTGGGCCACATTGATCGGCAAAGTAAAGCGATGTGTACGTCAAGAACTTTCCTAGGTAAACACTTTTTGATTACTCATATTGGTCAAGATTTACGGAAAGGTCAAGTCATTTGCAGTCGTACTGTGCATAATTTATTTGCGTATTTGCGAATACGGGCGAAATGTAGCATACAAAATGACATGATGTTTATTTTCATTTGAGATCTTCCCTTTTATAAATATTATGTTTTATAAAGAGGGTATCTAGTATTAGGTGGTCATATGAAATTGGCGTTTTGTGAAACTGGTCAATTTGAACTCAAATATCTGGCGTTTGGTTAGGAATTCCAAATTCAAATTCATTTCTAATTTAGGCTTGTATGTTTATGTTTCGTTTTTAGTGATTTGTTTATTTTCGCGTCATATGATTTTTCTTTTAAATTCCAAATCCAATTTTTCACAGTATGAAAAAATTTAATATCGCTTTATTTACTAATACCAATTCCACCGTGGCAGTAGCGCTTCCAAAACAGCTTGAAGGATTAATAATGTGTATGGGGAAGCTACGAAAAAGTTTTGTTCCAACGTTTTGTTCTGGAAATTTTAACTTACAGAACAAACCTCGTGGATGGCCGACGACCCGAATTAAAGGGGCCGTAGAAGCGGATCTATCGCAACCCCATCCGAATTAACGACAGGCTCCGGTGTTAGTGTTGATACAATTTGAATTCAATTAAATCAAATTGGATAAGTGAAAAATTGATGCCGCATGAATTGAGTGAAGCACACCAACAAACATTTCTCAACTGTCACAATAACGAGGGGATTTTGAATCGTATTGTTAGTTGGGATGAAAAATGGATCCTGTACGATAATCGGAAACGCTAATTGTAAACAATCATGGAAAAGCTAGCTGTTAAGCAACCGAATTAATCTAGCCCATTGCTACTTCAGGATAACGCTAGACCACACACTGTACAACAGACGGTCGCCAAATTGGATCAGCTGCAATTGGGATGTATCCAACACTCAGCATCCTCCCCGGACCTTGTTCCAATGGATTACCATTTGTTAGAGAATTTGGAAAAATATCTGCTAGGAAAAAAAATCAATTCCTATGAGGCAGTTCAAACCACCTTCAAAGATGTCATTGATTCTCCCTCTCACAATTTTTTCGTGAAAGTGCATAGATTACAATTGTAGGTACTAACTTTGATTAGTTAAATAAACCTCCAAAGAAAAATCGTTTTACTTTTTCCATATAAAACGCCAATTTCATATGTAAAGACCGTTGCCATGATGATTGATAGTTGACCGTTGACACCGGCAGATCGTTGATTATTCGTTAAATTATTTGAGAAGTAATATAATAATTTCAAAATGTCGTTATATCCACTGGGAAGCGAGCAAACCTCAACGTCTCATGAAAAGTAGAGGCAAAGATGAATAATAGAGAACCACCTGATCTGAAGTATAATCTAGTTAGGCGAGGCCCAGGGTTACTACAGTTCTTAACTACTACTAGGTACTAGACTCAAGTATGAACATAGATGTTTTAAAAGTGTCCACATCTCGTCATTGTCGTAGAAAAAAGATGGATTTGATTTTGAGAAACTTTACAGGAGAACACTTTAAAACTTTCAAATGATGTTTTAAGAAATATTTTGAAAATGGCTGTTTCTCTTAATGAAATCCGAAAATGTTACTGCGTGTATGAGCTTTGAAAAATTATTTGTTTTATGAGAAAGATTGTTTTCAGTAGGCTTAGGTCAAAAACCAAAATTAGGAACAATCAAATCCGCCGTTTTTTTACGACTGCGACGATCTCTCTTCGACTACTTTGAAAATGTGTTTCCTCCCTCCTTCCTACGTAAGAAATTTTCTTATTAAGCTCGTGGCTAAATGGTAACCGAGTAGGTTAGCGAATTGCAAGTTTAAGTTATACTAGCCAGCGTGGGTGGGATATCGCCAAGTATTTGGGTTGTGCAGGTCTGATGGCAGTTGCTTCACGTAAAATATCGAAGTTCATCCGTGTCGTAGTTAAACTGAACGCTGACCCCAACTTAGCTCGGTAAAGGCTCGGAGAAAAAAAACTCTTTTTGGTAAATCATAAAACGTAACATAAGTAACCTGTCACAAAATTTATTTTGTTTCCATTTATTTTTAAAGTGTTCGTTAATATTCTCACAAAATTAGCAACCAGTACTTAGACGAACATATAAGCCTATTAATTGGCACATATACGCATTACGCCTTTTACCTATGTCGGCTTTTTGCTAAATATTGTCATTAACTTTAAACCCTTTAAACCATTTACATCAAAATACTTGACACTTAGACATGATTCTTAAACCACTTAGCTTCAGAATATAATTAAGTAACCTAACCTTATTATTACTTAATAAGCTAGTAACTTATTTTATTATAGTCAACTTGGTAATTATACGCAGGTACATAAAAATTCTAAGTAAATTTTGCATAATTATAATACTATATAAAACTGTGTAGAAGTTATATCAAAAATTATATAAATTTTTATCTATGGCCAATTTTCTACAAGCAGAATTTGATGTTTTTATTACCGTTTAATAGGCATTTTTCATAATTAATTTTATAGATTCAACACAATCAATCATTGTAATGTATAGTCTGTACGCCAAAGTCTGTAAGTTTATAAGAGTATTATACATTATAGGACATTAGTTCACTTAACCACACTTTTTCCAAAAGTGCGCTTCGAGCAGGTAACGGTCTATGATGCAGGCAACGACACTCACACTAGAAGTATAGATCTCCGTTTTAACCATCATGAAAAATAAACTTTCTAATTTTAAGTATTAATTGGTTAAAAAAAATATTGTGAATACATTACCCCAAGCCCACCTAGAGGAGGCACACTCCTGATACTTATGAAAACCTTATAAAATAATTATCTATTTATAATATACTTAAGTAAGTAGGTTGAGCTAAACTCATAGAAACTAGACTTTGTCAAACAAGCCAATGGACATAATTATGTATTTACACGGGAATTAAAGCGAAATTTAATCGATCGACATACACAATTATATCATGGAACGCGGAAGTTTAAAAGTTAGTAAGCCAATTCATGCAAATAATATTATTAAATATTATTTATACGACTTACTACTACTACTACTACTATACTTTACATATCGTCGCCTTAGTGCTTATTTGTCCTATCTACCATTGGTTGATTTTTACAAGACGAAGAGTTTTGTGCTCTATTGAAATAATAAGAAATGGTTTCAAGATCTAAAAGTCTTTCTCAATACATGAGTTACCAATGAATTGATTATTATAATTTTCATCTATGGATGGTAACTAAATATACCTTATTTTACAGATTTTGTATGGAGATAGAACAAAAATGCACAAATAAAATTACGAATGTGGAGTTAGGACACACCTCATTAGAGATAGCACAAAATGACCGTTCAATTTGTGCGTGCTTATTTGTCTTAAGTGCCAAAATGTACATACAGGATGTACATTAATGCAAGTGCCTTTTGAATTATTTTTTTGACTTTTGATAGTTATGATGCTTTAAAATAAAAAAAAACTTGTACCTATTTTTTTTACTTTTTAGTTTTTAATGAACAAGCATAAAACACTTTAAACTAAAACACTACTTTAAACTAACCCCTTTACTTAAGAAGCTGCTTAAAAATACCCCGCCTAATGATAAAAAAAATACTAGCTAGTGAATCCTACTAATATTATAAACGTGAAAGTTTGTGAGGATGTATGGATGTATGGATGTGTGGATGTATGGATGTATTGATGTATGGATGTTTGTTACTCTTTCACGCCAAAACTACTGAACCGATTGCGATGAAACTTGGTATGTAGATATATGGAGACCTGGATTAACATATAGGCTATTTTTTATCCCGATATTCTCACGGGATCGGGCCTTACGCGGGTGAAACCGCGAGGCGCTGCTAGTTATCTATATAATATTAAATTAAAATCAATTGCAACATGTATGACTGAGCCTTACTTGAGAACGGCTCAAACGATTTGGATAATTATTTTTTTGTTGTGTTCCTTATTCTTAGGACACGGTAGTGGTGCATGGCACTAGTGTACTAGCAAGTAGGCCCTTAAATCATATAACGAAACAGTTAAGTTAGTTGCTAAGCGTTTTAAAACCACACTTTAATTAGTTAATAAATTCTTAAGTACCTACCTTTATTTTACATACATACCAAATAACTTGTCATTTTCTGCTTTCCTGGGGTAATTAGATGTTGGAAAAAAGTTATTAAAACAAAATAAAAAAAGTAGTCGTGCTTGATAAGAACATAAAAATAACGAAGACATTACTGAAAAATAGTTAAAGAAATAAAATATTTTAACATGACAAACCGGGAATCAATCTTTTCTTCTGCGTCTAGGCCAACAAATTATGTTACTAATTAATATAAAATAACAAATTAATGCACTCTTAGGCTTAGCATTGACGTTCTTCAAAGTCATTAAAAACAACATCCTGTTTCAAAATCATAACGGACTTGATTGTAAATTAAAAAGTACTGTCTGTTCAGTTTGCGATTGCGTCTGCTTATTTTAACTTTTGAAATATGTTCCAGACATAATTAGGCACTTGTCTAAAGTAATCTAATCACAAAAATACAATAAATTAAATGATTTTAACAATATTTTCGGTATATATTGTGGTGTCGCCAGCCACAGTGACAAATCATACAAAATGGCGGACATGGCGTCGTGACCTGTGATTGGTCGATTGGGTGGACATAGAACACTCAAGCACTCAACTTCTCTTACGATGTAGGATATAAAACAAAAACTGGACATAGAACAAATAAGCACCAAATTTTCATTACGGTATCGTGTCACACATAAAATTCAAATAGATTTTTTGTTGCTTTAAAAGCATAAAGTTTTAAATATTTCATAACCAACAGGTGTGAAATTTGGGTCTTAACAATACTGCATTTAAAGTTAATTTTCGATAAATGTGGTCGATAGGACAAATAAGCACTAAGGCGACGATATGATATTATCTTAAATCCTTGCCTGCGTGAAAAAAGAGGCGGTATAAATTAATGTAGATCTTGAAGAGAACAGACTTTTTTTAAGAATAGCGTTGCACCAACATTGTATTAAAGAGGGGTTCACACCAGAGGATGGATAGCGTGAACGAATTAATTCGTGAAAGTCTCTTTAAGCCATAAATTATCACACACGGCAACAAATTAAAAATAAAACCAATCATTGTCAATGTAACGTGCAGTTGGGTTTACTTATTTATTTATTTATACGAATCCTAATTAGTTTATTAATAAAGAGGGCATTATCCCTATCAGTTGAAACTGCACGCAGTACACTGTCGACGTATACCAACACGGGACACAAGTATTTAGCTTAGTTGGAGTGGTTTAGTAGAATACAAGTAAAATCCAGCTGAAGTGGATAGATGTATTATAATAACGTTAAGACCTTCATATAGGGTAAATCTGCTGAGATGGATGAATTTAATGAAATAGGCTTTTTGCTTTAATTTTGAGTAAAAAGTGCGATAGTGGTACTTTTATAATTAAGTTTAGTGTGATAAATACCTACTTATTATTATTAAAATATATGGTAGTCCCATTGTATCTATTTGCGGTGTGATTTGGGTTCAATGCAGTGTAGTTTTTTTTGTCGCCTACGTGCAGAGGAAAGTCAATTGATGTCATTTTAAACTTCAACTTTTTACTGGTTAAATTAACTGCTGCTTCGAAGATAGTACATATTTCGGGATCATGCTTGATGTTTCTGTGGGTAGTAAAGGTTTAAGTTTATTACCAAAGATTTGTAAAAAGAAATTTGTAAAAAAAAACTATACGTTTAGCTTGCATCGAAAACTTATTCTTTAAAATACTAAAAAAAAAAATGCAAGCTGACTGTTTAATATACAAGTTATGATAAAAGGCATTATTTAATAAAATGTTTTGTAAGTACTTTAATAGGGCTTCGTTGTTTATCAGTCAGAGGGACGGATAATTTAAGTTTAATAAGTACCAATCTCACATACGTGTATGTAATTATTGTTTCAGAAACGGTATGGCATGAGCGGTGGGGTGGGCGCGACATGCGGCGCGCGCCGCCCGCGCAACCTGTTGCCGTCGCTCTCGCGCTCTCGTTGCTGTTGCGTCTCGTCAACGCCGGTATGTAACACGCTTTACAAGTTACCGTATCTTTTTTTTTTTTTAAACAACTTAAAACTTTTCCAACATCATGTAGGTTTGATGACGATGATGATGAATTTATAGTATATTAAAAATACTAAGCATAGCATACATTGCGCTTAGTATTTTCATAAAAAAAAATTGGTATTATAATTTTGTTTTATATAGTAGAATATCCCGTTTTTTCTCATATCAAGTACAATTATTATCGTACTACACTAAATAACAAAACAATATGTATGTAGTACTCTTAAGACAAAGTTGAATGAATTGAATTAAAATTTATTTATTTTTGGACCACAGCAATAGGACTTTGCTTTATCTAAACACATTTTTATATGGATGTTACGTTAGTATAAACTTAGTTAAGTTCATCATTGTTGTAAAATAAGGACTGTTGTCCTCTGTTCTCGAGTCCGCAGCTAATTATACAAAGAAGGTTAACTATATTATAGCACTTGTTTAAAATGCTTTATAGTCATCCTACGGGATAAACTTTCCAGGCACGGTCGGGTCGAGTATAAAGTTTGTTTATGCATTAAATTGTCCCATGAATAATTGATGAACTAACCTTACTTGATAGCTAGCCCAATATCTATTGTAATTTCTTTCACACACAGATAAGAATCATAGTGTATAGATGCTTATGATCTGTTCTGTATTAAGTAATACTTTTATCATTTACAAAGATATGTTTAAGAAACTTATTTTGTTTTGTATGTAAAAATGGTACAGAGAAATCTCTTTAAATATTAATATAAAGATGTTTAACGTTATACCAGCCTGAAACCAGACTAGAATGATTAAAAGTGATAAGTAAGTCTTTTTAAACGAGGATTTAAAAGAATATATTTTTATTAATTTTAATATTTTTTTTCATTTGTTTCAGGATCAATGGGTCCCGGTGTCCCGGAAAATATAACCGTGACGTTTTTGAATCCAACCACGGTTAGGGTATCTTGGTCCACTACTGCGGATCTTGTAGAAAAATATGACGTCACATATAAACCTTCAGACGCAAGGTAAGAGCTTGGACTGCAATTACTGTTAGGATTTCGCAAATCATAATATTAGGGTACCTTCAAAAGTTCTTTAGGGGCTTGACATTTTAGTAATGAATCACATCTAACTAACTTTTGATAAAATAAAAAGATTAATATACATTTTGAATAGCAGTTTTAATTGATTTGCGAAAACCTATATTTTATGTGCTTTACATGTTGTTTTAGTTTCATCTGCTTGCATATTCATGATATGCTTCAATATTAGTGAATAAAAAAATACATACGTTCAATATTTATTACAAAATTTTAAACATAAACGTGCTGAAAAAACAGAGTGAACCCGTATATTATATATTATAGGAGTATCCAGCTAAACTTGTGTTTTGGAGAAGTTCCTGATACTAGATTACATCCTACTAATATTATAAAAGTGAAAGTTTGTGAGGATGTATGGATGTGGATGGACGTTTGTTACTTTTTCATGCCAAAACTGCTGAACGGCTTGCGATGAAACCTGGATAAACATATAGGGTACTTTTTATTCCGATATTCCCACGGGACAGGGACTTACGCGGGTAAACCCGCGGGGCGCTGCTAGTATTTAATATAATATAAACTGTAACAAAAATAAGAGTGACTATAACAAAAAAAGATCGTGTAACAAAATAAATTAGTTACACGATCTACAAGCAAAATATAAAATCCTAAAAAAAGATGTTTGAAATGGATATGTAAATTCCTAATTAAAGTCATTTTACATTTTCACCAACGAATATTAAATTTTAGTGTTGCCAGTGATATTATTAACGAGGGTAGCGAAATTGCAACATAAAACTGAAGAACAGAATTAGTTAGAACATGTGAACAAAACTTTAATTTTTATCGAGGTGTTAAAATTAAATTGGCACTAAAAGTTGTAGTATTTACATTGCGTCGTCGGAATAAATTAAATGGTGCACTTTCTATCATTTTATAATAAGTCCTTACTTGAATCAAAATCGTGACTCCAAATATGGTGAAGTGGGTTATGTCATAATTTTTATATATTTTATGTATAGGCTTTTAGTGTGTGATTGATTAAAATACAAAAAATGTTTTGCTTGCAAAAATTCACAACTAAACCACACAACTCCTGCACGGAGTTCTCTTTCTCTTATACCTCATTAAAAAGGTTAAATATATCTTGCCACTCAGTCGATTATTATGAAACGTTGTCGCCGATATCTAACTTATTTCCTTTCCAAATCTTAATACCTCAACTCAATAACATTTTTTCTCTGGCGACCCTGTGGACTTGAAGGACAGCGATCCTTCCTCCCCTACTCACCGGTGTCCCGATTCACCAACCCGGTAATCATCCGTCCATCTGGGTCTTCAGTCAAATTTTTATCCCAAGCTTTTTAATGCTCTTAAAATAATAAATGGAGCTTAAATCATTCTACGTACCATATTTAATGAATATGAACGTAATTTATGAATTAATAATTTTTCCTTAATTGTGAAACGGGCAATGAGAGGAACACTGATGCTGGTAATGTCTCAGTTAAAATCCTGGTCAGAAAAGAAGAAAGAAAGAAAATATGTTTATTTCTACATAACACAATACATGTAAATGTACAAAAAAAAAACCGCGCACTTAACATAATAAATAAATATGCATTGTACCAGACAGAAAATGCCCCCAGCTCAGCATGCTACCCATATGTATAACAGCTTTTAAATTACCAGGAATACAATATGTAATTAATTAACCTATTCCGCAACGTGTACTCTCAAAACTTACTTAAATTGTTAAGTAAATTTGGTACGGAAATAATTTAAGGAAGTTTTAAGAGTAAATAAACTGATTTAATTTCTTGTGATTGTTGTAAGTTTTGTTCTATCTCTGTAGATATGGTACAGGTTACAAGAAACTGTCTTTTAACGAAATGAAACGTTATTTGGTCGTCATCGAGTTTTTTTAAATGTTAGTAGGTCACAATCAAAATAGAACTCATAAACATTAAAAGGCTTGTTTTATTGGTTTGGTACTGTTGATAAATAACGAATGGGTATCTAACAGGTATAGCTAGGCAGGCCTAACAAACCGAAGGCAGGTCTTACTTAGCGGTGCAGTAACAAAAATATACCCATCGCTAAAATACTACGAAACATATATATGTGTGTGGTTAGTGTGACGTTGCGGTTTTTTGCGGGTAAATGACATTAATGCGTCTGTCTCTCTTTGCGAAAACTACCCATCAATAGAAATCACTGTAAATAGCGCGTACTGATTATACATACCTACATAATCCAATGTCTCATCTAATTGCATGCGACCTCTAGTAATCTCGGTAGCTTAGGGTACATGAGCGCGATCAAAATCTCACGTTATTCGTCTTTAGTCTTGTTAAAGCAAGCTATCTAAGTTCTATACATAATTTTCAGTATTCGTTAAATAGTCAACTTGCAATCCTGAGATTCTATTCTCAGTTAAAGTAAACCTTCGCCACAAGCATTTCGCTTGGTTGGAAGGATTAATAAGAATGCTCGTGATCGAGGAGTGAGGAGTGAGAATGTTAAAAATATTACATAATTATACAAGTTCGCAGTCAGCTTATCGTGTTTATAAGTGGTTACCGGTACCATCTATTCAGTTTTTGCCAAGTCTCGAAAAAAACTTAGACTGATAAAACTCGACAAGCTACTTTACTTGAAAAAGGCTTGGGTTTTCAAGATATTCGCTTACGAGCTTAATATTATGATAAGAAGTATTTTGGAAATGATGTACTTTTTAAATGTGACAGTTGAAATTCAGCATAAAATATCCTTTGAGTAACCATTGACTTCAGAAATATGTCACGTTAATTGAGAAATTGACATCCATTTGAAAAATAAGCTACTCGACAGAAGATAAATTCGGTTTGCGACGCTTATATTATTTATATCCGAAATGTAACAGACGGGAGTTGTCATAACTCATACTCGTATAGCTAAGTTTATTTTAGACCTGATATTCTTTTGAAACGTTGAGGATAATGGGATTCAATCCATCCCATTTTCGAGTGGTGTGACTTTGTATATTATTTTGATTTACGCAGGAAGCACAATATCAGGTTACGCATTAGAAAAGAGTAACAGTGAATCATCAATAGACGGTCGTCGTGGCTTTCTTTTAGGATTTAAAAGGCCTATGCGGGTTCTTTAGTTTCGCGCGCATTTGTTTTCTCACTCTAACACTGGAAGATGTGGCTTACGGAAGCTCATATACCTAGACAATGATTAATTTGTCATAAATTTTTAAACAACAAAGAGTTACGTAGATCATCTTCATTTACCGTACGATTTTTGGGACTTGTCTCAATAAGTGGATGTCATTCATCATACTGTGTTTGTGTTCAATCTTAACGATTGAGGTTGTCGAAACTTGTTTTTTATTAGTATTCATGTCCTAAAGCTCTACTTCTAAAAAAAGTTATTTTGCTACAAACTAACTGAACTCGTAAATCTTAAAACGTCGGAAACGTTTATTAGCTAGGTACATTTAGAATTAACCTCAGGAGAAGATTACACTGGAAATGAGTGCAGAATTGCAAATTGTATTGGTTTAACCACAACAAATACCTATCACCAGCTTCAGGAAAATTACACGGGGTACGGAATGCAATCCAATAGTGGTATAATGACAGTCTTAGTCGCAGAATACTAACAGAAAATGAAAAGGTAATCGGTATTACATAATAGATGAAAAATATGGTTTTGTTTTATTCTATTCGTATCGTCTTTCGTGTTAAGGTATTTCACATTAAATGTGTCTTATAAAATATGATGTTTTATTATAACGACTGCAGTATATTGTAATTAAATCGATTTGAATTAAATTTTTGTATCGTTCTTTAGTAAAAACCTAGATGGTGGTGTCAAAATTAAGCAACCTTTTAGGTCGCAGTATTAAGATTTTTCAGGAACTATATTTAAGCATTAAAATGACGTAATAATGTCAAAATCTAGCATATTATGCATTCGGCATAATAACTTACAATGGATTTTTAAAGGATCAATACAAAATTTATGTATGTTGCATAACTTCACACACCTACAAAATGTAGTACGATCACTGCATCCTCTATTTTCACTGCATCAAGATCGTGTTTTTACAGGAAATACAACTATGCAGTTTAACCTATAATGCAAAACTGCATCTATCTGAATACAAAATATCATCACACCGTTAGAGACGTTTCCGAGATACCCGAAATATAAATACATACATAAATAAATATGTTTCTTGTATGTATGATACAAGAATTGCTCGTTTAAAGTAATAAGATATGACTCAACTTTTGAGAATATGAATCGTAATCACCATCAGACGATGATGTACATCACATATACAAGTATATTTAAAAATTAAAAACCCCCCCCGGCTCAATAAAAAATCAGAATAGTAAAAAACAACATGTTCTATCAATAACTTAATCATTGAGACTATTTTAATTAACTCAAATTGTTTAAGTTTGTGAGGTTAGTTCGGAGTATGCCCATTTTAGATGATGCTGCAGTATCAGATCAAGGTTTTAATGTTATTTTAATATTATTGAAGTAACAGGAATTTAATATTATTAAGTATCGTGGGAGAGCCATGCTTCGGCACGTATTGGGCCGGCTTCCACGGATACCACGGCCTCACAGAAAACCGGCAGCGAAGCGATTTGCTTTTCGCCGAGTGAGTGAGGTTACCGGAGGCCCTAACCCTTCCCCCCCTCTCCTCCGCTTCCACCCCTCCCCTACCCCCACCTTAGAGGCCGGCAACGCACTTGTGAATCTTGAGTTGCAGGTGCCCATGGGCGGCGGTAGTCATTTACCAACAGGTGACCCGTCTGCTCGTTTGTTAGTTAAAGTTAGTCAAATCAGTACAAGTCACTCGCATCCCTTCAGGTATTAGAAAGAACAAAACATCTTCAAACGGTTGAACAGATTTACATGAATCATAGCTAAGAACACTCCCGATGAAGGCAGCTTAGAAACAAAAATAAAATTATCAAAATTGGTCTATCCGTTTACGAGCTACGATACAGATGTAGACAGATAAATATAAATAAATACACTTTAAACTTATAACTACTATATAAATCCTTTTTTTGGGTCGGTGTTTAAAAATAAAACTGATTAAAAAAACATTGTAGTTTTGCATATCGAGATAAATTCCTTTTTTTAATTGAAATACATAATTATATGAACAATATAACGTTCAATGTAAAGGCAAATTATTATAATACGAATAAATCCCTATTCACAAGAAACTACGTGATGAAATTTGGTATCGGCATACGTAAGCCTCGAGGCAGCTTGTAATTTAATTTTGATATTGGGAACACACCTGCTATATTGTATTTGTACTGGCAATATTCGAACACACTTACTATATTATATTTACGGGTAGACTTGTTTGCTTAATTATAATAGTTGAATAGTGATTTTAGTCAATACACACGCTTCTTAAAGAATCAAACATGTTAATTAAGTATATAATCAGCAAGGAGTCGATTGTAGAAGATATGTCTTTATTTATTCTTTTTACATCCATAAATGAAAAAATCAAAATACCCAGGACTCGAAAATCCCATCAATGATGATGATGTTTAAACGGCTGAACAAATTTTGTTGAATTATAGCTAAGGATTGAATTATAAGCAAGCTACACACTCGATCCAGTCAGCCCTCAACAAAAAAAACTAAATCAAAATCGATGAGCTATAATATCACACACAAACACACATTTACGTAGATACAAACGTTAAATAAAAAATCTTATAACATCCCTCCTGTTTGCGTTGGGGGTTAAAAATAGGACTAATTATACTCGAATATCATTTATGTTGTTTAATTTTATTTAACATAATTAAGTAAATTAACGTGACTAATGCACAGGGAATTTATTAGTCACGTTAATTAACCCGATGACGTCACGTTTACAACGGCAGGGCCAATCATAAAGAAAACTCAAGATGCATCTGACATTTCCAATTACAGGCAGGTAACTGTTGTAGCCGAGGTGCTTCACAGTCTGCTTGGTAAATAACTTTAGGTATATAATATACATCTTATGGGGATGTTCAAGGGACAACTGGCTACCTCGCCAATACGGGCACACATATTGCACACTGCCGAGGTAGTAGGTAGTTATACCTATTCTCTTTGTAAATAAATAGGTATCCCATAAAAGGTTTAATTAATTGTTCTAATCAAATATAACGGTCCTTACGCATTCTGTATTTGATGGATAAATCAATTTAAATCTCTCCATTGTGATGCTTGATGTAACAAAGTTAATTACACTAGTTACTTTCAAAAGGAAATTTCAATGAGTCGCTGTAGCTGCTTATTTGTCAAGAGAGCAATATAGTAAATTTCAGGTATTAATGGGCTATGTGTCTGGGTGTAAAATGTGTTAGGGCTGCTCTTACCGCTAGCATAACTGATTGCGTTCTTCTATATGATTCCGGTATTTCTACTTCCTAGTATAAGTGTCTCTGACTGAAGGACCAATTTTGTGTTTTATACAACACTTTACTTAATGGATAACCGATAAGTAGTGGTTGGCATTTGATAAATGACGATCTCGCAGACATTATTTTTACAGCCGCCCATAAAACGCCGAAATCCAAAATAAAATCATTAAAACAAAAGCTTCAATTTCCAGAATCAGCCATTGGGGTAAATAAAATATTCAATATTTAAATCGGAACACCGCAAACACTTAAATATTCAACAGTTGCGAGTCGATAGTGCAAAACTAAAAGAGGAAAAGCCACTAGAAAGGGGATATGATAATGAATGTAAACTAGTCCGCTTTTCCTGACTGCGCTGAGTAAAATCTTGACATCATTTTTTGAAATTAATCGCTTAAACATCGAAATCTTTGTAGACAGGTGATACTATAAGACAATTTTTGAAAATAAAGTTAAAGAAAAAAATGTGCGCTGTCTTGGTATTTTCACAATGAGCAACAATTAACTTAAAATTAAATGATCATATTTTAATTTAGGATGAAATTGAGGATATCAAAATGAATTAGTATAATTAATGGTGGATAATATGTATGTACAGGAATGTTGATCTAGAATCTAGTATTACTCAACAATTCTGTAAGATGTATAAGATCTAAATTATGTACATAATCATGTTCATTGCCATTAATATGTAAACATACACTGTAATTTGAAAAGTAAAACACTACTATGTTTAATATACCTTATGTCAAAAAGTACAATTTATTACGGTTCTGTGATCAATCAAAAAGGACTCATAGTTTCGCCATGTCTAGCTCAGAGACTTTTACTGTAGAAACTGTAGAAAGAGTACTGGAAAACTACCCTACGAACACTGACTGAACGTTGTTTCATGGGATAGAAAATTCACGTATTCCATTTTAGTTGGGTCTAGGTTACATTTTTTTTTTGCCCCACAACGGCCAACATCTCATATGATCGGTTAGAAAAGTGCTAATCGAACCCGTTTACTAAGCCTCCGCGGTCCGTATGCCTGCAGGTGGGCTGTATCTCATGTACCGTTATAGATAGACAGTTGAAATTTTATCGGAGCCTGCATTTCTACTGCCGATAGCATAAAAATTATAAATGAAAGGGGGCCCATACAAGAAACGTGATTTTTTCGGCATCCGGAGGTATCTTTGTCTCTCGTTGTAATATCATGTGCCGTAATAGGACTACCTTCTTACGGTACATGAGATACAGCCAACAGATACAGCAATAATGGCTACAAATAGAAAAACTGTTATAGTAGGTAAATTTTATTTGATTCGTGTAACGTGAAGATGTGGGTTTTGATATGCAAATTTAAAAATGTGTTTTCCATAGCCGCAATATTGTTACGCGGTATATTATAATATGGCATAGCAACGATATACTTATTAGATATGTATCGGGACTTAATTGCGGTAGTATTTATAAGGTATGAACAAAGAGGTAAAAATATTTCGGTCTTTTGTTTCACGTGATGAAGCCTTTATGAGTCGTCACCTCCGTGAATCTAACGGCAAGGTGGTTGGTGTTAGAGTGTAGACTCAAAACCAATAAAAACACACGGTATTCTATCAAGTCTGTATTTCTAATTTCGCTATAACAACAAAGACAAAGACATTTATTTAATTGTTTACAACGAGTTCTTAACGTACAAAACTAATACATAAGTACATTACGTTAAAACTTAAACTAAAGAATTTAAAACTAACACCACTTTTTTAAAAAGAACTCTTGTACCACAGTATACGTATATACTTGTACGTTGAAAAAGACATTTTGAATCAACCATATTTTAGTCTAATTTTGAATTTATTTAAACTTAGTTTCTTGAGTTCGAGTGGTAGATGATTGAAGAATCTGATTATGTTACCTTATGCAATTTTATAATATATTATATTATGAATAGCTGGTAAATTTAAAATGTATTTATATTGAGATGTAACATTATCCTTAGAAGTCGATTTTGTGTTAAAATATTCTGTATTATTTCTTTTCCTTAAAGATAGACCTCAGTGAATCTGTGCTTTGCATCTTATAAATTATTCTTACGCTTCTTTTTATTGTATAAGTATTGATTGTACAATTGTACATTAGTAGAGTTACCCCAATAGATATTTAATACCAAATTATGTTAACAGCAGGTAGACATAGCCATAATAGGCTAATTTTGCTACACTCGTTGATGTGGTTTCAGTTAGTATTGGATCATTTTAAGAAGTTGATTTAAAAAATGTCTAGCTTTTGGTGTGTATTGTCCATACTCACATTCTCAATGTGATCTTGCCAATTTAAATGCTGGTCTGAAATAATACCAAGAAAGTTTATTCGTACCATTTCTTAAATTTTAACGTGAGATTAGCATTTGACTAATGGTAGCGGTTTTTTTGTAATGCCTTATATATATAGCATTACTTTGGTTTTTGTGAAATTTACCTTAGGGTTTTATTAACCAATTTGAGACTGATTGGAGGACGTTAGATACCTCCAATTCATACTCAGCATCATCAGCAAACATAATAAATTCGTGATTGAAAACTTTTGGGTGATAATTTACGTATATTAAGAAATAGAGAGGACCTGCCTCGTGACACACCTAGCAAAACATTTTCATAGCTTGAGACTACAGTTTCATAGGGATTGGTAGTATCATTGTACATTATTTTCTATATTTGTTGCTTTAGTTCTATTTTATTTAAATAAAAATCTACAAATTATAGGGCTAGCTGCCACTCATGCTAAGTCTTTCCAATTGTTTTACACAATCTTTAGATTGTATAGCCTTTGACATGTCTAGAAATAGAGCCGTAATTGCTTTACGTTATTCATATCCTCCCATATATTTTTAAATAAATTAAATATTGCTAAGGAGATTGACTTGCATCTTTGAAATACAAATAGATTTTTATTAAGAACATTATTGTTATATGTAATACGTAGACAGTTAAAATTGTCACAGAATATATATTTATATGATCACTACTAACAAATAATGAAAATAAAAAATAAAGGGCGTTTCCATAAAAGAAACGTAGTTTTTTCGGCGTTTTTGTTACATCTTTACGATGGTACGGAACCCTACTTGTGCGAGTCCCATTTGCACTTGGCCGATTTTTATTTAAGGTGTTAGTTAACTTACACGCTCTCTCGATCAAAGAGTTATCTTTATTTTAAAGGATGTTACAGATAATTTTAGTAAAATTTTAGGAGAGTTACGAGTATGTGTAGCCGACAAATAGTTGACTTAGCTTGAAAAAAAAAGATTTTTTTTCCTCTGAAAATACTTTTTGTTGTGCACATTCTTAAACAACATTATTATGAATTTTCATGTCAATTTCAACGATTTTTTCTTCTTTTTTTTGCAGACATTTTCTGAAAATTCAGCCATTTCATCAACATCCTTAATATTAAATACCCATAGTTTCATTCATGTCACCCTTCTCTCTTAGGAAATATAACCTTAAATTCAAAAAAAGGTCTACTATACGATCCTAAAATATGACAACAACTTTTTGTAACTCTCTGTATAAATACTAAAATTCAGCTTAAGTAACATATTCATACAAGATATACCTACCGAGTTGCTAAAGTCATGTAATCATTAGATTACGGACTTTTTAGCAACTCGGTAGGCATGATAAAGTTGAAGTATATGGAGCTGAAGATGAGATATTTGTGAACATTTCCTTAAAAAATAAACGACCAAAAAGTTCTATAATTTTAACTAAAAGAATTTTTATAATACATATATGAAGCGTTTGGGTTTGCGTGTTTGCCCTATCTAATGAGAATTGGTAAAGTGATTGATCGACGTTTCACGAGAAAGAAGATCGAGAAGGGTGTTCATTTAGGAAATCGCCATTATAAATAGAGGCGATAATGGTGAAAGACTTCGTGGTATTTTTCTCACTGGTATTGTTCTTAAAGGTAAATAAAAACGAGTAGACATTTTCTTCCTTTATTTCTACGGTATTCATTAATCGCTCTAAGAATTTATATTTTAGTCAAGTTCAGCTTGAAAATAAATGTTTATTAGGCCTATAAAACGCTGACTGATGAATACCGTCTTCAGTAAATACAATTTTTATATATTTTACAAATCAGTTACACGATCTTATGCAATGTAGAAAATTCATTGTAGTTTACAGACCTCCTATTACTATCCAGCCAAGGGAATGACGAAGTTATTATGTTGCAGTCAAACCGATTTTAAACCACACGGCAACTCAGATACCAGACTTATTTCTAAGAGAGGCCCGAGGACTGTTAAAGATTCCAAAGGTAGTAAGTAAATCAATTCAGCCCCTCGTCTTTTCTCAAGTAGCGTAAAGTAAAAGTGACACGAAGAAACAGATCGGAACCAAATGTGGGTCACTCTCATCTCATTAGAAAATTCGCAGGAGCAGCAAAATCTCTTCGTCTCTTACGTTACCGCTTTCCGTGCACTCCGAGGAGATTTTCTACCCGAAGAACATGTTTCCTATGTTTTAAGGATTTCATAAATAGAATCGCACATTACTTTACTCGTGCAAATAGTAATTTGGTTAATCTCTTGTTAACGTGGATACTCTCTGTTTCTACGTCGATCAAGTTGTCTCTCACTTCAATATTTAAGCATTAACTGTTACCACTTCACCAGATAATTCTGCAAACAATAACAAACTTGTAGTAATAATATATTACTATTGCCCACAACTAAATTGTTTGCCACTTATTCTGACCCCTGTCACATTCCTTACATCCAAATTAGACCTTTACAGTAGACTAGAGATATATCAATAAATATTGCCATTTGTTGGTGAAGTCTGCTAAAATATTGATCCCATACTATTCTACTGAGAAACTCACTCAATTATGTACGAGCGGCGCGGCGGCTAAATATACACCCGCAAAAAAAAGGCTGACGTGATAATAAATGTAGTTATCTTGAGAGAACTTCATAGTTGGGAATGGAATTTTGAATGGGTTGGCTGCGTGTGTCCGTAGTTTTGAAGTTAAGCATCCTTCATAAGATAGCCAAATAGTGTTATATTATATGGTTTTAATAAAGTACGAGTAAGGTAAGGCACCTAATTTCGTGATATTTTCACCATTACTTAAAGACACTAAAAATAAGCATTTACTATGTGGTATGGTGGTAAACCTTTATGTAGGAGTGGCTATTTTAATCAGACATGTTTTTTTTTATTTTACTCTTCAAATATACTAAAAGTTTGACAATAGAAAACTGATTTAGAATGTTAAATAATGTAAAATATGATAAGTCCGAAGCACATTATTCCGATGTATTGGGTTCATAATTCCTAGTGAGATGATTATGTGGTGTTCAAAAATGAACTCTGTTTATTGACTTTGTTTATTAAACCAGTCAGTCAGTAATTATAAAATGTATTATATTTTTTAAGTTACATATGTACATGGAAAATATAATTTGTATAGTTAATTAAATTTTTTTGGAGATCCTCTTCCGTGACCTTTTTCCTGGCTTCATTATCCTACAACAATACAATTTTAATAATATGAATATCCCAGTAGCCCATTTGAGTCAGCTGCCAGCGCAAAACTTATTGATTATTTAAAAATACGCAAATTAAAGCACTCTACACACGCACTACGTACACTAAATACCTCGGAATATGGTGTCAATTTTAGAATCCCTCGAAAATAGGTGCCATTCACTTTATAGTATCCGCGAATTTTTATACCTATCCTATATATAAACGTTTAACTAACAGATACCTAACTCATCGAGGCGGGAGCTCTAAACAATAATGAAAATAGCATTAAGAATGATTTATTTCCTTGCGGTTCAGTGCAGGACTTTAATGATAAAGTAATTTTTAAACATAAATTTTTAGCAGGGAATCGATAAGTCAGAATCCAATTCGTAACCCCTGACGTTACATGTAACCCCTGACGTTACAGTTGAATGCTCTACCAACGCGCCACAGAGGTCGTCTTATTCTTTAGTTATGAAATCCAAAATAAGATGCAAGTAAAAAATCAGTACTGGGTACCTGAAAGTTATACAGCAAATTTTAAATTCCAAACGTATACAGGTCATGAGCTTAGATTGAAAATAAAATTAAAACCCCCGGTTCCTAATCAGAAATAAATTCGTGCCAACGCTTGATTGCAGCGTTTGCACTCTTATCAATATGATCAATGTAAACAGCAGTCACTTATAGAATATTCTAAACGTAGCGCCTCCTAAGCGATATTTCTTTTATCTCAGTGGATATAAAAAAAGAACATTTGTATTGTGTATCAAATTTATTTTCAACATTTGAATGCATTTCATGGTGCCTTTGTCAAACAACATTTGTTGCGCGTAATAAAATATGCTGTAGACTGCATAATGACATTGTAATTCAAAATACGTACGGGCGGGAGAGAACTGGGAGAACTAACTAGCACTCACCAGTCCCTCAGAACATGCATAAAGTGTGCGCAGGTCTGTGATATAGAAGTTGAAGTCGTTTGTTGTTCAATAGGCAGCCAAGTCTGCCGAGGTGCTTAGAATTTTTCTTTCCAGTTTACATCCGAGGCCCCAGCAATAAGACCCCATTATGGAATACCGGTTGCTTTTATTTGATTTGAATGTAACCATCTTCACCTTGTTGTTAGCCCTTAGGGTGACGAATGGGCTTCGTCGCATCACATAATGAAAATATTTATACCTCTCTGTTTGCACCTTATATAATAATACTACCGCTATCAAGTCCAAGATTCATATCTTATGAGTAAAACGTCACATATTATTACATACTGCGTACAAATATTGCGGCTATAGAAAACCCAATTTTATATTTGCACAACAAAACCCACACTTTTACTCTATGTGAATAAATACAATTTTCCTAATATAACAATATTGAATTCCCTTTGTAGCCATTACTGAATAAAGTTTTGTACTACGATTAATATTGTAGCATTCTACTGTAAAAATTGGACGAAAAGTAATGAACTCCGGGAAAATATATTACGTGTACGCGTATTTTGCAGGACGGGCTTGCTTTGTTATGGTTCTACGAAATATTTTGAGTGTAAAATTCATTCAAAAGATCCGTACGGATCAATTTTTAATTTTAATAATTTGTAGTTGCTAAGTTTTTAGCTTAGTAAAGGATAATAATAATTTTCTTAAATTAACTATTTGGTTTTTATTAATCTCCTATTCGCTAAAGCCGTTATGTAATAATTTCAAATGAGCAATAATTATTTTATCAATATAAATTTGTCGTGTATCTCGGAAACAGCTCTAACGATTTGGATCCAATTTCATATTTAGATAATGGGTTATATAGGTTTTACTTTTAGATAGATAGATTTCTTTACTAAGAAAAATACAGAAAAGCAAATAAAAATACAAACATACATTACTTGCGTGTATTTTTATTTTTTAGAACCATACGATATGTGTGTAGTTGACAAGTTTTGTTAAGAAATAAAGCAACGGCATACAAGATGTATCCCTCATAAGAATAGCTACAAAATCTAGGTTCCACACATTAAAAAATAGTACCTTTATTACTATAACGGTGCTATTTTTAATGTGTGGATGCTACTTCTTCGAGCACTTGGCGAAATGGTTTTATCGAAATCAAACTAACTAATACCACATTGCGTTTTGTGACGGGTACCCACCCGGGGTCAGTTATAACCTAGAAAGAAATTCTCTGAACTATCAGACTTGTCTATCTGTCATTATTACAGGTAGTCTCGATGTAGTGAGCGGGAGCCGTGTCCCACTTCAATTTACACCGCCTCAGATCTATCTATTTTTGCTTAGTCGTCGGGTTAGCAATATAATAGTAACTAATAAATTAAGAAGTACAGTTTGAATTGTAATTGTAGCAAGTTACTATATTTGCTTTATTTACAATTCATATATAAGCGATATAGCGTCATAGGTCTACTCTAAAAGTAACACTTAAAAAGTATTATATTAACAATATCAAATTCATTTATTTTAATTAAATTAATCGTAATTTTTTAATTGCCAGAAGTCATTCTGTCAGTTGTGAAGCTAGTTGCCTAAGTATACCTATGTATTCTATGGAAAAGAACAGGCAAAAATCTCCAAGGCAAGTCTTAGTCATGTAACTTGTCATTAATTTATCTTAACTAAACGTTGTTCTGAATTAATTAATTTCCTGTGACGTATCGTTTATCTTCTCTTAATGCTATCGTCAATTTTACAATCGGCTCATTGCTGTCCACTTGGTCATAACATCCAGTGCTCCACGTCTCATATTATATCCCAGCTATTTTGTCGTGTCATCGGTCCTTCTTGATAATATCTGTGATAGCTACATGTGACATATTTATCTACCTACATTTATAACAATAGAGCTCAGGAGAATGCGTTCGTCGGTACGAAGGGAACAAATCAGGTCGCAGGTATTGATTAAACATGCCATAGTGAAATTAACAGCAGTGATTATTGTCATGTAGCCTCGATGATTGCGATTGAAAACGGCTTGACAAGCGTAGCTATTACGTTATTGTATGCTACTGACTATATTATTTTTTGATGACGTTTTCTTGTATATATGTTGGAAATGAAGGTTAGTGCCTATACAGGTAAAAAAAGGCAATTAAAGAAGATCGATGTTTTTTTAGTGAGTTATGTCAACCTGTCTATACCTAAGTTTCAAAAGTTTAGGTTAAAAAATATGTAGTATTGTAGTGTAATTGTAAAATGATATGTGCTATGTTTACTAGATCAAGCAGAACATTTCAAATTTTGTAGATAGCGTTTCTCTTGAAATTGTATTTCTTCTTAGTAAATTATTATACAAAATTATTTTAATGTATGAAGACTACATATTGTAGTACTCATTTCCACGATCTTAAAAAGGATTTTCAAGTGACGAAGTTACTATGTAAATGCATTATGTTAGGTGTGCCTACTACTACTATATGTGGTGAGACGTAAATGGTATTATACCATTTGCAATATTGCTGAAATAGTAAATATGGAATATATAGAATATGTTGCTTATATGCGAGAAATGGAGTTGTGTAGATCTCGAAATACCTGCCAAATTATATAAGTTGCAAAGATAGTAAGCTAAAATAAAATTTGCTCTTTCATAACAAATATTAGCTCTAGTTTTCCTCACGTTCTGAAACTACTACTAGGTACCTACAAATCCAAAAATAACTTGCGTTATTTAACTCATTTCCATATTACCAATATTTTTATTATGTTTCGCAAGATTCTATGCACAGTTATCATGTTTAGGAAACCCTTTCGGTGATCGTAATATTAAAGTTTGAACCCATTTCTTCAACTTTATTATTTAATACCCAATTTGTAGGTGTTTGGGTACCAAATGAAAAAAAAAAAAATCTTTTTGTTATAGGAGGCAAACGAGCAGACGGGTCACTTGATGGTAAATGGACTTTAAGGTGGGAGTAGGGGAAAAGGGGGAAAGAAAAGGGGACGAGAGGGGGAAGAGGAGGGAGAGGGGAAGGATGGAAATAGGGGAGAGGGAAGGGTTAGGGCCTCCGGTAACCTCACTCACGCGGCGGAAAACAATACAAACATTGTTTCACTGCCGGTTTTCTGTGAGGCCGTGGTATCGAGCGGAGTCGAGCCGGCCCATGCGTGCCGAAGCATTACTCTCCCGCGTAAAGTTAAATCATTAATTGGGTTTTGTCTCTTATTGCAGTAAACAGAAATATAATCAGGCCCATTAGAAACATTTTCATAGTTAGCGTATTTTACTTCTTGCTTTGTGCAATATAAAATGGCAACATATACTGGAGACTGTTGGCTTGACAATCAGCAGAACCAAAACTGAATACATGCTCTGCGATATTGGCAATCTCTTTATTCCTGAAATCATTTCGCTGGATAGAACAGCGATACCAGTCTGCCTCGACATCCAGTCCCACCTACAAATTTATGGCAAAATAGACTGAACCGTACAGCATCAAACCCATGTAATCAATGAAGTGGCGGCAAGTAAATTTCCTATTAAACTAACGGGACAGGTCTATAACTCGATCAGCAGACTTGCCGTCCTGTATGGATCTGAAAGGTGGTCCATAAAGAGGGAGCCTGAAAGTAATACCAGTGGATGACAAGTTGAGGAGCAATAGGTTATCGTGGTACAGACATGTGATGCGGAGTAATAAGCAAAATATATTGAAGACTAGCAGCGCCCCGCGGTAAACCTGACCTGCGTATGTCCCGATCCTGTAAGAATATCGGGATAAAAAGTAGCCAATATGTTAATCCAGGTCTCCAGCTATCTACATACCACGTTTTTGCGTGAAAGAGTAACAAACATCCATCCAGCCATCCATCCAAACTTTCACATTCATAATAATAGTGGGATAATTTTATGTATGGTAGTTGACGTGTAAGTATGGAAGCAAGAGAAGAGGACGATCAAAGAAAAAATGGATGTGTGAAAGAAGATGTGGCTGGAAAGGGAGTAGTGACATGACGAACCGTAGATTAGAATGGAAAAAGAAAACATATTGCGACGATCCCAAATAAAATTGGGACAAGGGTAGGCAGATATGATGATGTTTTGAGACATGCAAATAAAATAGGACGAGCGAGGTTGCATTTATTGCTAGTTCAAAATAAAAATATTCAAGCCCCATTTCCAAGCCTGCGTTCGTTTTCAACATTTCGCTGATTCAATCTGTGGAGAACCGAATAAATATTTATTTAGAAGATTCTTAGTACTTGTTAGGTCGGTGGCTTTTATGATTTTTTTAAAAGCTATTTCAAATACAGTTTGGGATGTGTCGAATACAGTATGTAAAATATTTTATAATTTTGTTTGGTATTTTAAGGTAAAAAAAAAATTGCAATAATATTTACGTGGGAGAGCCATGCTTCGGCACGTACGGGCCGCGGCTCGACTCCGCTCGATACCACGGCCTCACAGACCACCGGCAGTGAAGGAATGCTTGCATTGCTTTTCGCCGCGTGAGTGAGGTTATCGGAGGCCCTAACCCTTCCCTCTCTCTATTCCCTTCCTTCCTCTCTCCCCCTCTCCTCCCCTTCCCTTCTTGCCCCGGTCCCCCTCTTCCCCTACGCGCTTGTGACTCTTGAGTTACAGATGCCCCTGGGCGGCGGTAGTCATTTACCATCAGGTGACCCGTCTGCTCGTTTGCCCCCTATACCATAAAAAAAAAAATATGTTTCATTTTAAATTACTTTTACTTTCTCTTTAACACTATATTATGTTATTACTGGTACCTATGTGTAAATAATTGAATCATCATCCTCCGCGCCTTTTCCCAACTAAGTTGGGGTCGGCTTTCAATCTAACTACGATACGGCCGAACTTTGATATTTTACGTGAAGCGACTGCCAGTCGCTTCGTAGGCGTCGTCGTAGGCGATATCGAAGTTCTGTAGTTAGACCAGGTTGTCGGACTTTTTAGGGCTCCAACTACCCGTAACGAATGCCACAGATGTTTGTATGGCACCCGGGACCGACGGTTTAACGTGCCCTTCGAGGCACGGTAAATGTGTAAATAATTGAATATGTTCCTTTTTCAAATTGTTTAATGAATAATGGAGCTTACTTACGGTATAGATGCATCCAGCGTTTTTTTTGTAATTAATTCAATTTATAGCTGGTTTAAAGATGAATTAAATTAAGTATGGTACAGAATAACATACTACGGACATAACTATTGTGATGCCTGACTTGCCTGACAGGACAAAATCCTTTTTAAACATAACCCCAAATTGGCTGAGCTTTGTAACGAAAAGCAACGCGGGCTTTTCGCGACTTCATGGAAGAAAATCGAGATATCAGTTGACAATCGAAGCAATGCGTAGTTCAAACGAGAAGTGAAATAAGGCTATACCCTATTGAACGGCCAAAAATAATAAAAATAATACCTTGAGACATCTCACAAACGGCCGTCTGAACCCAAACTAGTTAGAGCCTGTATTATGGAAACCAAACTGCTGATAAACATACTTATATATTATACATACATATTATAGATACATTACACAAATTCTGTGTCTGGACACAGAAAAAATTATCATGCTCATCGCACAATTATTTGTCCTGGGTCGAACTCGAACCCGAAATCGAACCCACGACCTCGGCTAAGCTATCAAGATCACAAACCACTAGACAGGTCCGTCAAATATGTATTAGCCAGTACTGGTTTAGTGGCTCACGTTGCGTGTAAACTGCCTATCTAGGGAAACTAGGTCTATTTCAGACACCGTGTAGGTACTTTCGAACATAACCACTTCATTATTTATACATTTGTTAATATTATAAAAACATGTAATAGCACAGATAGATTGAATGATTTCAGTACTTCGTTAGTATACATTATAATAGCGACACGTCACGCCCCTACTCACGGAACAGTAAATACAAGTATGTGGCGATGGCATTTTACTCAACATCCGTGCTTGTTTGTGTGTGTGTTATAGATACGTTTTCTATACAAATGTAACACCATATATTTTAAACTGTAGTAGTTACTGATAAACTGACATAAAATTCATATTCAGTTTTTTATGGTTAAACATATCTTCTGCCGACGATATTTTATATCGTCACAATAGATAGTTCAAATAGTGGAAAATCATACTGATCGTATGATTTACATGAAGTCTATAAATATAAAATAATATAAACTGAATTTCGTTTTATACACCGCTAGAATATTATATACTATATTGTCTCTCACTAGACTATCGCACCTTAAAAAGAAATTATAATAATATCCAAAAGTAAGCAATCCTGGTTAGTTACAAAATACAGTCTTGACATCTTTTAAGTATTACCATAAAAGAAACTTACGTAGATTGTTAGGCTCGCATTGTTTGGTGGACAGCTGTTATTAAGATTGAACTTTATTCTTTTGTTCTCAAATCTCAATTTCAATGAAATTTAATGTTATAAAAATAAGCTATCTGTTGTACTTTTAACATGTACTCAAGTGGAGTGAATATTTCAACTATTTGGGGATATAATAAATTAGTTTCGTCAGTATTACTTCTTTATTACTGAACTTGTTTAACCTCAGAGCATTACAGGCAAAGTATTTTAAATCTAAACTAACAAGTCTGAATTGTATGTACAGAATTTATGGATTATTAGTCGGATACCAGGAACAGAGTTCAAGATTACAGTAGCACCTATAGTTGGAACTACACAGTTATGAGAACAGGTATTAAGTACGTCTGATATCTGAAATGTTTAAGCAGAATGAACTTTGACATTTATGAAATCACTTGAACTTTACTTCCGTAGATAAAGTGTGTAAGAATTTTATCACAATATTGATGTTAAGAGAATACTACTAATTTATGTATAAAGACGCTCTAGAGAAATAATAAACTAGTATCAGAGTGTAAATAATACTTTTTTTGTGATTAGATCAATTATGGCTGTCTTGTTATTCTACAGAACTTTCTTTATCATACATTTTTGCCAATTGAAAGTGAAAACTTCAATAAACTTGATGTACCTTAGTCGGTTCTCCGTTGTTCTAAAATTCGTTTATACTTGGTTGATTTATACATTTAGGGGATATGTGGGAGATATACGTGTACCCAAAATATTATTTCTATTATTTTGAGCTTTAGTAGTCAAAATATGGGATTCGAAAGTATTGAACTCAGATTTAAGTCAACGTACATACAATAGTCATGTCACACTGAGCAAGGTTGTCGCTGAAGTCGGTTGGTTACATTTTTTACTTCACAGTTAATTTTATTTCAATAATATAATTATATTTTAATAATACTTAAATGATAAATATGTAATCTAACTCCTAAGGTCACAGGCTAACATCATGCTACGACCCTTAGGAGCGGAGTAGAGTAAGTAGTCAATGCTTAGGAAACAGCGGGGAAAAGACAGTGGAACATAAAATCATATCCTAAAGCAAATATGCTATTTCTAATCTGAAAATAATGCATTTAAAATATTATTTTAACAATATTAAAGACGTTAGTCCCGAAAATATCTAGTCAAATATTTATAAATAGCTGACCCGCGCAACTTCGTCTGCGTTTGTAAATTATCCCCGTTATTGCAACATTTTTCATTGATGCTCCGCTCTTATTGGTTATGGCGTGATGTTATATAACCTATAGCTTTTCACGATAAATGGGCTATTCAACACTAAAAGAATTTTACAATTCGGCCTAGTAGTTCTTGAGATTAGCGCGTTCAACCAAATAAACAAACTCTTCAGCTTTTTAATATCAGTATAGACAAGCCACAAGCATCATAATTAATATTTTGAGCGAAAGAGCATAAAGGTGTGTTCCATTCCATTTGCAAGCTGTGGTAACTTCGGCAAAATATTTTTTTTAAAAGACTCACAAAAATTCAAGTCCCACAAAAAAAAAAAGGTTTGAAAAATCGTAGTGCTACTCCATTTTTCTATAAAGCCCTATTTTACTGGAATTTTGGAGAGACTTAAATTTAGCAGTAACGATGAAGATGATAACATCAAACTTTGAAAATTAAAAATAAATAGAATATAAATAAACTAACTAACCTTTAATATTTTATAAACATACATGATATATTTATATTTTTGTAATGATCGTCATAGGGGCAGATACAATGAATGGATAAATAATCCAATTAGGATTTGAATATTTCTTCAAATGATCATTTACGAGTATTATGATTAATCTCTCAACGGAAAAAAATGCCCAGTCACTAAATATTTTTTAATCAAAGTCCGCGTTGCCGTAATAAAAAAACACAATAGAACACAAAAAATCAGAAATATGAAACGAATTCAACGAAATGGGTAGGGGTGTTTTACGGAAGTTCTATTACCGATAAATTTCCTGAGGAAAGCGTGGCCGCTTTGTTGTCCCGGGGTAACCCTAATTTGTTTTGATAGAGTTTCACACAATGGTATTGATAATATACGTATCGAGAGATAATGGGTTTCGCGTGAAAACATAGCTGATAATCACAGTTTAATTCTGTATTGTGTATTGAATATTGATCATCATCTTCATCTTGCCTTTTCCCAAATTTATTTGGGGTCGGTGCAATGTATTTCCTTATTCCATTTCCCTCTATCATTCGTCAGTTTACTGCTTACTTCTTTTTTGACACGTACAAGCAGTCCATTCATCTATTTTTTGGTCGTGCTCTACTGTTGTATCCGTCAACTCCATACATAATACTTTCTTTACCACATTTTGGTCTTCGCTCCGCATCACGATACCATGATTTATTCCACGATAAACTGTTGTTTTTCAACGTTTCATCTACTGCCGGCATGTCACCTCTTTCCTCCCCTTGTCCATCCTAGTCATACCACACATCCTTCTCTTTGTTTTTTTTTTGAGAAAGTTGTGTTTGCCAGTAGATACTGTATGCTTTTAAAATATCAGAGAGCATGTTAGTTGTAAGAAAAAGTGTAACAGTGGTGGCCGAACCAATAAATAAATAAATATCAGCGTTCGCATTTCAGCTACATACAGGCGTCTTTCATCTGTTCTCGTTGTTGGCAAATATTCAGATCCATGCCGGACGGCAGGTCTGATGATCGTCTTGTCCTTTCGGTTTGGTAGGGAACCTGGGATCGGGTATTGGTCCTGTTGCCTGCCGCCACTTTATGTGTATCCAAGAGTCGTACTATGAACTTCAACTTCAGTTGCAGTTGTCCATTGGCGACGGTAGTCACTTACCATTAGGTGACCCGTCTGCTCGTTTGTTCCCTATAATATATATATAAAAAAATACTAACTATTCCAATCTTTGAAAAAAAAAAATGACAAAACTACATACCACAATAATACTGTTATAAATAGAATGATAATGCCATGCGTCAATAAGCTGCTAGGAAATTGTCTATAGCTTTTCAATCCGCTTTGCTAGCTCTTGACAGATTGCACTAGATTGTGAAGCGATTTAGTGAAAACATTATTTTATTATGAGAATAACCTTTCCTTATCTAACTATGTGTCCTATAGAACCTGTTCTATTAAATCCAAATAACTTTCTTACTTCATTCTTCCCAAAGCTGAGGCCACATTTGTCATTACCGTGAATTACGTAACGGTTTTAACGTTACATATATGATGTTTCTTGTTATTTATTTCGTCGATTTCCTTAAATGTGGTCTCACCTTAATCGAGCTTGTCACTAGAATTCAACGAAATTGACTCATTGCACATTAGTTACAGAGTCGTGCTGGAGGTGGCTGGCAATTCAGACGCGGTCATATTAAGCGGTTTGGAAGCCGACACGCAGTACCAAGTAACCGTCGCCGCTCTCTGGGGCGGGCACAAGTACAGAAGTAGGCCTATTGTCTTCCGCACTCTGGGTAAGTTGAATATCCTCAGCTAGAACACGCACATATATACCCACACTGTCTTCTATCCACTAACATACACAAAAATAGAGTAAAAACCCTGATTCCTCACAACTATGTCACTTTACACTTTTGTCGTTTAAAAAAACTGTCATTTTGAAGTTGTGTGTACTTTTTAGCTTCAAAACGGAGCAGGTATAAAAAGTACAACAAATCTAGGAAAAGAGAAAAACGAGGAAAAGAGGTATTATTCTAAGATATGCAAGACGACGGTCTAAAGTTGCACATAAGCACGAGAGAAATACTGTTGAGAGTTCATTTTATGAGCATGACTGAGAATTAAATACTACGTGTTTAAAATAAAAAAATACACTCCTTATACTTTTTAAAGAGGGGCTACTAGTGATATGATTGTGATTGAAACATTACTGTGTTAATCAAGTATTTGAATTTATTTTTTTAGGTAGAAAGAGTATGCAGAATATATATAGGTCTTATTAATGTATTGTTAATGTAAAGCAAAAGTTTTCTCGGCTAGACAAAAAGTGTAAGAATAAACTTGATATGTGTTTTTAAATGTGAATGTCTCTCTTCAAAAGGGAACTTTATATAGAAAATAGAGAAAAAGAAAATACATTGATTTTGACATAAAACAATACAAGACACTGACAATACTGTAGAAAACATACACCACATAACAACACTATTAAATATGGGTACATTTTATAAGGAAATAGAGAATGACAATTAAAATACCTATTATGAAAGGTCCATTCTTTAACTAACGTAAGTCCCTCGATAAGTTTTCTTATCGATAATTTTTTCTTTCATAAGAACAAAATCCTCCTGACAATAAAAAATACAAAAAAAAGAATTTGCGAAATCGGTCTTCATGCCTCCATCATTCATTGTAGACTTGTATGAAATGTCTGAGGCGGTATATCCGCCAATATACCAACTGTGCGCAATATAATTTATTAACGTTGCAAAAACAAATATTTAAAACTGGAAATTTGGACTTAAAAAACTTCTTCAACTAACGAAGCGCCGCCATTGGCAATTAACCTTCATTAATGATAATCTGTGTTAACACTTGAATACTCAGAGCAATAGCTCTTAGCTTGAAAACATTAGGAGCTGTTTCACACCAAACTTTTTAGTGACAGTCACGCGTAATACTAACTGAAGTAAACATTTTCTTCATTCAAAGTTTTATTAATGAATAAATCTGTTAATTCTTAAGATAACTTTTTATCTTATAGTGCTTTAATCCGTTTTATTTTTTAAATATTATTTTGTTATTAATTACGAAAACCCTATTTTTGATGGAAACTTTCAGAAATCAGATTATATTGTTTAATTTTTTTCATTGCTGGAGATCGGGTCATACGTAGGCAAAATTTTACAAGAAAGTCATATCTCTAAATACCTCGAAAAGTAACATAAAACTGACATCACCTGTACCGGCTACATACTGCTAATTGATATAAGCAGTAAATAATACTCTCAAGTATCCCGAAAGATCTAATCATGGAATATCGCTATCTCCTCCTATCAGATGACTATAGAATAGAATAGAATATCTAATAATATTAAAAAGGTCGAAGGTTTGTGAGGGTGGATGGATGGATGGATAGATGGATGGATGGATGGATTTTTATTACTCTTTTACGCAAAAACGGCTGAATGGATCTGGATGAAATTTGGCACAAAGATACATTATAGTCTGGAAAGGAAATACGCTACTTTTTATCCCGATAAAATGTACGGTTCTATATTACACGTAAAATGTTCCGTACGTGATATGTTCAATATTTACTTAAACTATACCTAATTTAGTTTGTTGTTTATTACAGTATTTCAGTAGTCAAGACGGAATATCAAAATAAACATTTGTTATTTCAATAAACATTACCAGTCCTAAATCAACTGTGATAGCAGCGTTATATATGTACCCGTAGGTAAATATACGTGCACTGGGTTTCTGTTATCTCAATACAGAAAGATGAATTCAGTACTTCTAGTTTTAGGACGTAAATACGATTAAGTTATAATGATAAATATATTTAAAGCTATTATTGAGCATCAAGTAACAATCAATACATTTTTGTCCAAATTGCAGTCTATCGACTAAGAAAGCATGTCGACACGGAGAAAAACTGCGATCAACCACCACTAACTACTACGAGTGCCGTTGCTGTACTTCTAATGTTAACTTCTCTCGTTTTGGGAACAGTTGGGAGTGTAAAGAGTGTTTATATGCACCGGTAGCCGGTTACCGACGTTCAGACCGTATTCTTTAAATCAATTGAATAAAAAAATTAAAAACCTCATCTATAGATATAAACTTGAAAAAAATAGTGTTATTATTTGCATTTTTTTAAGACAATGCCCACACTAGCAATTATTCCTGTGTCACGGGGGACTTTAAAAACATTCAAACAACGGACACACAGAATGCCAGCTCTAGTATCTTTATATTCCTCGAAACATCAATACCAACAAACAGGAGTTGTATTTGATTGAAATAAAAAACATTAATTTCTGATGAATCAGTTGATTCGCTACGTTCAGAAACACGAATCTTTACAGTTTTTTTATAATTTCCCGCGTAATGCTATTGTCAAATATTCACTTTACTGGTTAAAATATTGCCCTCGAAACGTTCTAAAACCTATCAAACTATATCTACTCGGTTACTTTGTTGGAAAATAAAGATTTTGTATTGATTTTACTAGGGCTCTTCTTATTAATCAATGTATTTTCAGACTTCATAATTACTGCCACATGATATATTATGTCAATGCCTAGAAATTTAAATTATTATTTAAATTTAGAAACTTTATAAAGTATCACTTATCTCAAAAAGATAAAAATGCGAGGAAAATTTTAAAAGCGAGCAAGGATTCACTTTTACTTTAAAGTTATGTCGTCTAAAATCACACATCTCATATAGACGACAAAATTAATTGTTGTTCGGCTTTTAATAAAGTCGGTTTTTTCTTCATTCATTCTAAGATCATTACAGTTTCTACACATGTATTCTAGTTAGCTCCATTAGATAAGAGGAAGCACATTAAATAATGAACTTTATCTTGTCATCAAGCGCTGAACTGCTGAACGCTAACTGGTGGCGAAGCTATGTGGCAAAATGCCAATTATCAGTCGCAACCATCAAAAGGGCAAAAGTCAAAATAATAAAACAAATATACTTATTGTTAATCAATAGGGAAATAACTACAAAAATCCAATTTTCAGCCCGAAAACATCTTTCTTATATATAAGCATAAAAAAAACACTTTTTTATGCTTATATGCAGCTGCATATAAGCATAAAAAAGTGTTTTTTTTTTAATTTATTACTTGTTTAGATCTAGATAGATAGATAGATAGATAGATAGGTACTCTTTATTGCACACCAAAAAAGTATTATACAAACCAGAAATTTAATATAAAGGATC
This sequence comes from Callimorpha dominula, assembly GCA_949752705.1. NCBI lineage: Eukaryota > Metazoa > Arthropoda > Insecta > Lepidoptera > Erebidae > Callimorpha > Callimorpha dominula. The sequence continues at coordinate 17,014,460 of OX457000.1, forward strand.
AGTACAATGGGCGGTCTTATCGCAGTCTGCGACCTCTTACAGACAACCTTAGGATTTACTATACTGTATGGAAGTAGGTAACTCGCGGTGCACAACAATTCAAAATAATAGAGCTAGGTGTGTAAAATGTGAATGTCAGTTTGTTACGTATGCTTTCATGCCTTAACTACTGAACCGATCAGAGATGTGAAATTTTGCTTACACGTTGTAAGGGATACGAAAAAGGACACACGGTACCTTTCATCCAAAAGTACATTTAATTACAATTTGTCTGTAAAAGCTAAACTCCTACATACGTGGGAGAGCCATGCTTCGGCACGTGCCGGCCGGCTCGACCGGAGTGATACCACGGCCTCACAGAAAACCGGCAGTGAAGCAATGTTTGCATTGCTTTTCACCGAGTGAGTGAGGTTACCGGAGGTCCTAACCCTTCCTTCCCCCTTTTCTTCCTCCTCCCTCTCCCCCTCTTCCACCTTTCCTTTACTCCTACCTTACAGGCCAACAAAGCACTTGTGACTCTTGAGTTGCAGGTGGCCATAGGCGGCGGTAGTCATTTCCCATCAGGTGACCCGTCTGCTCGTTTGCCCACTATTCCATAAAAAAAATCGTGAAAATAATATCTTTATTATCGTAATTTTTTTAGAATAACATGTCTATTCCAATGTATTATAACATGTCTACTACATTTGTCTTTATATTTCACAAACGGACACTAAAAGCTCAAGGGAATAGCCAAAAATTATTTCGTCTAACTTCCTCCACGAATAGATCGTCTATGATGTATGATTTTAACGTATATAGCTTTCACGTGTGAACGAACTTCACTGAGGGTGAGTATACTGATATTTCGCGTGTCAACTATTAATATGGTTGCCGAGACATGCAACAAGGGCATTAGCATTAGCAGGATGAAGCTCCTCTGGTTGGCCATGTATGATTTCTATTTTATATTATTTTGGTATGGAGAGGCGATCATTTAATTTGAGCCATTTAACTAAGTGCAAAACTTGATTATTTAAAACTGTAAGATATAATTGTTTACTTAATACTATAGTACTACTTCCAATATATACCCATGTAGCGTGTAATTAATTGTTTGAACACTGCTAAAGACGGTAAACTTTGCATAAATCGAAAACATTTTAGTAAAACTATTAGAAGAAAATTATCAAGAAATAATAAACTATCATTGTTAGTGACATTGGCAAATAAAAATTTTCCAATGTTCCTAACATTTATAGTCGCTTTAAAAATACCTTAGAACAAGAAAATATTTTTGTCAGGTTAGTGTTTTAATAGTTATTGGATGAGCTGACTACATAAAATTCTATATAATATTAGATATTACAATCTCATTAGGTCGGTAAAGACAAGTATATTATATATATATATGTATATTTAAGTATACTCTATGGCTTAAATTAGCAACATTTAAAACAATATATCTACCACTTCCTTTGTCATAACTCTTTTGCCTCCATTCCATTTAATATTAACTTTTATTGACCATGTGTGGATAAAAAAATAACACTACTGAACCTGTTGCGTGTCAAACTTGCGTGTGTCCTAAATACCATTCCCAAATAATAGGTCAATGACTCCACCATTACGTTAAATTACGTCAAACTATGAAGGTTATTTACAAAGGTGGCGCTTTTGATGGAATTACTTGGATAAACCTTTGTGAACGAAATAGTGCCTATTTATTTAGTACGTGATATAATATATCATCGGAATCGTTTGTATGTTAAATATATAATAAAATACTGTTAGAGTGGAGTTTGATAGGATCATCTTTTTCGAGACGCCCAGGTTATGGATCACTTCCTTGCCTTTGCTTTATCATAAGACGTTTCTCATATGAGGTTTCTCAAAAAGGGTACGAAATGGTATTTTCAGAATCGGCATCACGTGTGTAAGAAACACGCCTGGTGTTGCACACATAGGCGGCCAACTTTTTTACCGAAAATGTATTTTGTTTTCTGCTCAGGAGTTGCCAGAACTCAATCAGTTGTTTTTTGCTTTATTTGACAATCTGACTAATGACAAACTGTCCTTGAACTGTTGATGCAGCAGTTCCTTTTCTATCTGTGATTGAATGAGCCGATGCATAGGGAAATTCTATAAACAGATTGTCTGGCAGAAATCCAATGTTTGATGTTGGGATGTTGTATTTTATACTAATGCCAGTATTGGTGGACATTTACACATACACAATCGGTACAGGATTGATATTTACTGCTGCTTTTATTGGTCAAATCTTACTATATAGGCACCTAAAATCCCTTAGTAAGTGTCCAAATAAATAAAATGATTTTGTTATGGGAATAAAGTTACGTCTATGTTGCTATGGACTCTCATCCGTAATATTTAAACGCATTTTTAGTTTATTTTATAAAAAAAAAAAATAGGTCATACTTACATTTCTATAGTATTAAGCAATAAAAATGCTATACATAGATAGACGTTACGTCAACAAAAGCTATATTCATGTTTTAACCTGTTGCGTGCTGAGCGTGCATGGTTGTAATCCCAATAGATTTAGTTACATGAGAACGCAAGAATTAACTTGCAAAGTAGCTAATACACGTGTACACATTAGTGAGTACTAGTGGGTACACAATGTATCATATATGTCATATTACACTTAAAGGTTACACTATTTATTTATTTTATTCATTTATTTGTGAAAGGTACGCTTATAGATTACTGCCATTACATACATTGGGATATAGGTACATATTAAGTCAAGACAGTGATCCAAATATAGCATACACAACACTAAAAAAGGCAAAATACAAGGCAAGTGGCAAATTACAAATACTTGCCTCACCTAATTAACCAAGACGCTTAAGAAAATTAAAACTGTTTTTGAAAAAAAAAAGGAAATACTACGAACCTTGTGTATTTATTATACGTGTTATGACCCTCTTGTACTGGGAGAATCTACCATTAAATACATCCACGTCTTGAACCCGATTCAGTTCCTTATATGTGAGACACATCCTTACAATAGGATTATAGAAATAGGTGTTATTTTTATATTATGAACAACCTTTGCCATTGTCGCTTGTTCTTGTCTAGTGTATATTCTTTATATCTGTGATTCAGCGACGAGTTCATATGTCTTTCAAAAAAGGGTGTATTCGTTATTTAAATTGATAATTATGATGGTAGAACAAAATAAATTCCTGTTCCGCTGATTATAACTTTTCTTTATTGCACTCATTATCCCATGTCATTGTTGGTCTGTTTCATAGGAATCTATACTAATATTATAAAGCTAAAGAATTTGTTTGTTTGTTTGGTTGAACGCGCTAATCTCAAAAAGTACTGGTTCGAATTGAAAAAATATTTTTTTGTTGGATGTTCCATTTATCGAGGAAGACTATAGGCTATATAACATCATGCTACGACCAAAAGGATCGGAACCTCAATGAAAAATATTGCGAAAACGGAGAAAATTTCCAAACGCAGACGAAGTTGCGGGGGTCAGCTAGTATAACAAATTGTGAAATACTTTGGGAGGTATCTTATACACGATAGTATACATAAACGATATTATGGGGCTAAATATTGTATAAAAATAATTATAATTTACTAATACACTGTCTGATATTAACACACAAAATTCCAACACATCACAAACCATCTGTTTGCACGATTGGACAAAATATACGTACATGTATCTGTGATAATATGAAGTTTAAGTTAATATTGGCACCCATCCAGTTAGTTCATTTACCCATCCGATCTTCCGGATGCGCGACTACACGCGGTATTTCTCTACCTAACCGTAGGAGTATTCTGATAGTTCGAACGTTAGATTCTATATCAAATATAACAAACAACAACAACATTTAACAAACTCTCAGAAGTTTCCATTGTTTATTTATTAACGTCGATTCTCACGGTATTCCTATTCATCCCTGGTCTTTACAAACTTAGTTAAAACTCAATTCAGTTTGAGTTTACAACACCATTTGTGTTAAAATTTGGTGAATTTTGATGATTCTAATTGATATTCCTTAAAGGCAGTTCTATAAAAATGAAGAATAAAAATAAAAATCTACTTCAAATGCCGAAAAATTACTAACGCTATTGCAATCTGTTTAATTATAATTATCATCTGAAACATTATTTCCTTGCATTGAGGTCAGTTTTATTCGAGAGATGCTATTATTAATATTTATCTAATCCCAGCTTAAACATTAAGTACCTGGATGATGCGTTGCTTTTTTTTTTAAGTTTTATAAAAATTAAACCTAGCTAGATCGATTTATCGCCCCCGAAACCCCCCGCACACTAAATTTCATGAAAAAAAAAGACAAAAAGACACACATTATATACAAGAATTGCTCATTTATCCCAGCTTAAACATAAATTAGGTTATTTGTACTGAATGGTGAGAATTTAGAATATAATCATAATGATTTCCCTTTACCCATGGAGTTGGTAAAATAAGCTTTACAATACATTCTACAGACAAATTCGGTTGAAATCGATTAAGGTCGGGTTTTAAATCAGGTTTTAATGAAAAGCGATTGGGATCGATGTTTAACATGGAAAACGTTTTAACTGGTTTCAACAGTTTGATGATTAAAAGTGGATTGCAACTGAAATTAATGATTGTAATAAATGAATACATAATCATTTTGTTTTGAATTTAAGTTATTTTTCTTTATTTACAATAATTGTAACTATAATACTGCTTGCGGATGCTCCAGATAGTAAAGGTCTTCAGAGAATTGAGTACATTGTAATAGTTTAGGAATCAGTCTTGCAATGTTGCTAAATTGTTATAAACTGATAATTATGAATTACGTTTTTTTGAGAATGAGGATTGATCCTCTACAGTTTTCCTTAACACTGAATTGTCTTAGCACTATACGTTTTTCTTTTACACATATAGTGCTAAAAGAGTTCAGGCCTAGGTTACAAATATAAAAGAAAGATCTAGAAAGTTAACTTGATATTCCAAATAGAGGACAAATAAATACCGTACATCTAAAACCTTTATGTAACATGACCTTTAGCCAGTTCTCAGAAATGGTCAGGCCATATTGTATTGAGACCGATTTATTAATTCTTATAGAACTTGTTGAAGCTAACAAATTTGGCATTGTGATTGTCGGTCATTATCCCTTCTAATGAAAATCTCATAAGAACTGAGAAACTCTGGAAAGTTGAAATATAGGAGGTATAATGGGCAATTCGTGGGAGAGCCATGCTTCAGCACGTAAGGGCCGGGCCGGCTCGACTGGAGTGATACCACGGCCTCATAGAAAACCGGTAGTAAAGCAATGTTTATGAGGCAACTTGTGTGTGCAACGCCGAGTGATTGAGGTTGCCGGTGGCCCTAACCCTTCCCTCTCTCTCTCCTCGCCTTCTGTTCCCCCCTTCCCCTACTAACACCGTAAAGGCCGGCGACACACTTGTGACTCTTGAGTTGCAGGTGCTCATGGACGGCTTTAGTCATTTACCAACAGGTGACCCGTATGCTCGTTTGCCCTTTACACCATAAAATAAAAAATCTCTGCCCTGATAATCGTTACTGTTGAGTAACCTTTAGCTTAGAACCTCGACCAATAGCTAATGTAGCTCACATTGGCCATATACTATAGGTGGAAAAAGTCTTAACTCTGCTGTCAGGAGACGGGGGCTTCTTTTTTGGGACTCTTTTAATTATGTATTAAATTACAAACCACTTTATTTAAAAAAAATGTACTAGTGTAAAATGTAAAATCTAAAATACCGACCTAGCGAAAACATTTTCCTTGATCCGATTATTATCGATGTTTTAAGCTCTCAGCGTTCATAATCGTTGAGCACCGATAAATCTAGTTTAATTGCGAAGATTAAACTCACTTCACCATTTGAACATTCTGGCTTCACTAGACTAAAACAAAGTGATATAGAAAATCTAAAGGCCTTTAGTGATACTCTTAAATTAATAAAAAGTGAAGGTCAAGTTTTGTTTCGGAGAATATACTTTAAAATTGAAACTAGTCCTTTATCTCCAGCTGTCAAAGTTTATTAGAACGAACTTGTAACAGACTTTGTCAAAATTTAAATGGCGCGGCCTAGACTGTAAAAGTTAAAGTATATTTATTTTTACCGTGGTAGAGCCTCGCTTCATCAACATCAGTAGCTAATCAATCGGGCTGGCTTGAACCGGGTACTTACCACGCTCTCACAGAACACAGACAAAACATAACGGCATATCAATGCTGCTGTGTATCGTTTGGTAAACTATAGTTTTGGCTGCGTTAAAGAACCGTTTGAGCTTGCTAGTTATTGGTGCACTGGGTCATTCGTTCTGGAGGGCAGCGGGATCAGAAGAATCAGTGCTCGACTGGCCGCTCGTGGTTTGTAGGGGGCCCCACTAGCGTGCTAGCCTCATGTGATAGGTTTTTGCCACTGCCGCCCGGCGACCGTATGGAGAGGACCCGATGGCCGATGAGTGTCCGAAAGCTCTCTTCAAACTAATAGAAAAATTACCATTCCAACATCTATACGAATAATAGAATAATAGACGTAGACAGAGATTCCACCCTTGCATTGTCACACCTCCAAAATCTCGTTCAAAAGTAGAGTGAATAGGTTTCTCTTGGATAGGCGTGTACCATCTTCGTCTTCATCGTCACTTGCCTATTCCATTACCAGATAAAAAGTATTAGTAATACCTAATTAAAATTTTGCTTTAGTCACACAAAAGATACTAAAAACTTCAGCAAACAGATAGTGAGTAACTATCCTCATTAAAAAAAATACTAGATCGTTCAATAAGTCCCTAGATAAATTTGGAGATGACGCATATTTATTTATTTTTTTATTTTTAGAAAGTACTTTCCATCAAATGATATATATCTTTTTTTTTAATTGAACAAAAATAAAATCGGGTTACAGATATTTAAGTGACGCTACTTTTGTAATTTCGAAAACAATGAAAAAAAAAACGAGTTTAGGGTGTTGATAAAACAATGTTTTTAATGCACAATAATCAAGCACAGCAGTGGCTTATAAAATGTTATCCGGAATCTGCTCCGTCTAAACCAACCATTTGTCGGTGGTATGCCGATCGCAAATGCAAATGATGCTGAACGCTCTGGTCATCCAAATGAAGCAGTGACTCAACAAAACATCAACCAAGTCCTGAAAATCGTGACGTGACGTGAAGGTAAAAGTGCGCTAGATAGCTAAGATAGTTAAGATTTCAACTGGTAGTGTTTTCACTATTTTACATCAAAATTTGGCCATGAAAATGCCTTTTTTCCAAATGGGTACCGCGTTTGCTAACAATTACTCAAAAGCAACGTGTCAATGATTAAAAGCGCTGTTTGGTGATGAAACATGGATTCATCATTTCACTCCGGAATCCATTGACTGAAGAAGCTGATAGATAACCACTTATGTATTTCCATGTTCACATTTGCGAATATATCTTTATGATTTACTTTTACCGCGTCTTTTATCACTACTGTTATCTATATCAAATGTATCTTTTTCAATAATATCCTTTCTAAGAACAAGAACCAAAAAGAACAAGACACAATAGTATAAAACTATTTCCAACAACTCAATGTCAAAAGTAATTTCAAAAGCCTTTCAGACTTGCTTGTAGATATGTGGAAGTATATAAAATGTGATAGATTTGTCACTGTTAATTTCGACTTTCTATCGATAAAACCGAATACTCCCTCCCTTGAGTACAAAGTACACGGGAGAGTGCTCTGACCGATTTCTAAAATTGGATTCGACATTTAGTTTAGTGGGTCTTCTTAGAAAGCGTTATTGCGTATCGAGGTGTTTAAACTAGATTATTGATTTGTATTTGCTTGATTGTTTGCGTTCCAGATTTGTTGGAAAATTGGCAATTAAATATAATGTATACGTTTCTAGTTTAATATGGACGTTTACGTTTATTTGAGAGTGAATAATAGGTATGGTATAGAAACTAGTAGCTACACCATGAGCAATATTTAAAAGGGTTTTTTATTTACATAATTTTTTTTATTTATTTAAGTAAAAAAATACTTATCACTATAAACCAGAAAATAAATAAAACAGCAGTTTATTTTTATCCGTTTTTATTTCGGTTGATATACAAAATTCGTGACATTCTACTATTCTATACTAATAAAGAAAAGAGTTTAATTCATTCACAATTAACATCTCTGTCATTAGCAATATTGTATAAGAAAGTTGTGAGTCTGGGTGTTCTTTATGTCCGTTGTTTGAATGCTTGTGAAGCTACCCGCGACACAGCAATATTCCTAATGCGGAAGTTGTCTTAAAAAAATAAAACAAATTAAAACTAAAAATTACATTAGATTTAAACTTTTAATTCCCATTTTATATATTAGGAACGCATGTAAAAATATGATCCCTTAGGATAAGACTCTATACGAAAATACAATGGTATGTCGGTCTGTCAATGTTGCAAATTGACAAAAATGTTTTCAAAGTATAAACTACAGATACATTTTTAAAATACCTAGATTGATAACTTTTCACCTTGTAATTGAATTGTCAATAGCTTTTAACATTGACATAGTGAAAAATTTTACGAACATTGAATGAGTGACATTCAGTAAAGTGTCTGCTATTTTATATACCTGGTAAAGGTGTATAAAAATAAAATGCTATGCTACTACGACTACGACTATTGAGATAATGCAAACACTATCCTTAAATAATCCGCCTTATCAATAGAGAATAAATGTAAAACCGATTTCGAAGAAATTTGTCTCAAACTACACCGTCGCCTAAATACAATCATGGAAGAACTTAACGTGGACAGAATGAAAGTTTATAAAGTTTATTAATAAAATCCATCTATTACACTCTATTGTACTATCTGTGATCATGTTTATAAAAATGATAACTGCAGTACCGTATAGTGGGAAAAAAGGGAACTCCTTTCATTATACTTTTTGCATGTGCATACACGTACATTTCATAGCAGAAAGGGAGAAAACTATGTTATATTCGTTTCAACTGTTAAGTTTAAATGATTAGATATACCTACGTCGGTAAATAAAACTACAACCACAATTTGTTACTATAACTGTTGTGATGAGTCACAGTTGTACATTACTAAATACAAGTGAGTTCGGAATACAAATCAAAAGATATCATTTTTGATGTGATAACGTCTTATAAATCGATGAACACCGGCCGGCCGCACGAAAAATTGTCACGTTCTGCATGCAAGTGAGAGCGCGGAACAAGCGATAGAGAGGCAAGATGAGACGCATCTATCGTTCTTCCACTCCATCGGCAAATGCGTCCGAGTAGAAGGGAGACAGCGGCAGCACACAACCTACATCATCAACTGTTTATAAAGTGAAGTGAAAAGTTAATGTGGTTTCCATTGTTTATTACAACAAAATTAAAAAATAATGTTTTTAACCAGAGATTTAAAAATATTGTGTTTTCTTATATGACAATATCACGTTAAAATATCGTCTGTAAACCGATTTTACAGACAACCAATATTTTTTATCTGTTTTTCTTTCTAAAACACATCCCGATTTTAACAAATCTAAAAGTTAATAAGCGATTTTTTTTATCGAAAGATTGGATTCAAAATATTAATCGAATCGGCCTTTAACCGATCCATCTCTGTGGGCTGACTAGCTCCATACTGGAGTATGTAATTAATATATGAAGTTATAAGTAACTCGCATTAAAGTGAAAATAAGAACCCAAAGAAAATTAATTTAATGACACAACATACAATAAACTTTTATATAAAACAATACAAAAAAACACATATTCTGAACAGACAAGTTGCCATTCCATACTCAGTCTAGACCAATGGCAAGTTACTTACTTCTAATATCATATTTACACGACAGTCGAGATTATTGTTGTCAGAGGCGTCTCGTAGTTGAAATTAAGAAGTGACCAGTTCAAATCCCATTCAGTAAATGATCGATTTGCACCCACTTCTAACACAGCTTGGCGGTAAATGTTAGTAAGTATAATGTTCGCTGACTCAATTCATTGGTACTTAGTTTAAGGAACTTATTGCATTCCCGTTACAAATATCGGAGATCATCGGAGAAGTAATACACTACTTTCTAAGAAATTTCATTACGTTCGATTCTAAAAGTTAGTCGCTTAAAACAGACGCTTAACTAAGAGAAAATTTGTGATATAACACAGTAATCATTTCATATCACATAATATTGTTGTATGTGTAGTGTTCTGTTGTTACAATAAGACTACATGTAGGGTATTTCAACATTAAATAAATTATTCTGCTTTCTGTTCCAATTTCCACTGTTGTTCCAAATAACACTTATACCACACATATACACACATATACAAACATCTGACCATTTCAGGCCTAACAATCAATCGCTAATGCTGATATCGTGTTTAAACAGAGCCCCCGCGAACGTCACCGCAGCAGGACGGGGGGCTGGCTGGAGCTACGCCCCGTTCGTCCGTCGCTCCACCCGACCCATCGCCTACGTTCCCAACGGTAATGTGATTTTTGGTTATATAAACGAAATATTCTAAGTACTACTGTGTCAAACATTTCGTTTTAATGTTCTATGAATTGTTTTATAAGAGCATCTCTGTAATTCAATACTACTTAGAAGGCAAACAAGAATCCGATTCTTTCAGTGTTAAGTCAATGTAGCAAAAGCTAAAACTTTTATTCAATATCTGTTATAAATTAAAAAAAATATGTGAAAATCGCTACGAAACGCTACAGGGATCCAGTATACATCTTGACCTGTACGGAAAAACTACAAAAAACAGTGCAAGTTATTCTGGTGAATGAAATAAAACAAGACATTTAAATCTGGCGATTTCTAGTTTTATATAATTGTGCTGATTAAAAATATATATACATAGGTGTACGAGTATAAGTATAAAGTACACAATCTTACAAGTCTGGAAAGTGGCATTATCTGACTCTACTTCTAATACAGACGGTCCAGAACTTGTGCAACCGCCTGGCCAGAAATAATAGTAGCGTGTGATGCTATTCATGAATGAGTCTTATTAAAAACGGCATTTTTAAAAGTACGTTAGTAAGTAGTTGGTTACTGATGTACTAATTTGCTTACTTGATACATAAATGATGACACGTAATTAACTATTTTAACCAATCCTGAAAGCCAATCTTAACCTACTTCTAATTATTGCATTGAAATGAAAATTTGTATGTATATGTGGTTCGAATGACAATGCTATAATTTGGAATCTTAGAGCTGATCTGATAAGCCAGTGCCAGGAGGTAAAGAGTCGAACTCTTTAGTGGCTACTAGTAAACCCCTCCAGTTTGGGCTCATAATAGATTTGTTTCGACGAGCCCACCAGACTGCGTTTAGTAACGATGGTCTGATGATGGAGTCAGGAGGGGGATAGGGGTACTTTCGCTATTAAAGTTTGTTTTTCTAGTTCTAGTCATTTATTTGGAATAATGTCATGAATAAAGTATGGAATCAAAACCACCACTAAAATAATAATTGTTATGATTTTAAATTGTCAGTTAAAATTACTATTTTCATAGCCCTTGTATTACAAGAAACAAGCCTTTGGAGCTTTAAGTCTAATAAGAACGGTCGGTAAACGAAGATTAACTTAGTTAAGCTTGACAATGGCTTCGAATTTAACTGTGTTCATCACTAAAATTAGCAATTCAGATATAATATTTGGACGGACGAGTCGCTTAGTTATAATTTATCAGATCGTGTTCAAGAGCTATCGTGCCAATCAGACCTAATTGTTTATCTTTAAAATAAAGATTTTCTTTGCGATTAGGCGAATTTAATAATTTTTTGGTAAGTGCAAATCGTATCTTAATTCATTTCATTGGTGCTTTGGTTAAGTACTAAAATGTAGGCAGGTACTAAAAAGAAGTGTAAGATGTGTTATAAATATTTAAATTAATGAATTACTTAAGTCTTAAAAGAGTATTGGTTTTATTTTTGTAAGTATTGGTAATATCTAGACTAAAGATTTGGTTCCTAGGAAATAGATACATTCAATTTCCGGCTCCATTTAGTTATAAACTACAAAGTACTTGCCTGTTACTTAGTCATTAGGTACTTTTTTAATAATAATCTCTATTTCCAAAACAGATTCGAGGTGTAGAGATCGGTATAGTAGTATTGGTGCTGATCGTGTGGATTGGAGCAATAGCGCTGTTTTTTAACAGATGGGGAAAGATCAGAATGTTGCTCCCATACCAGCCGGACTATAAGCAGGAGCAGTTAAAGGTTAGTCAAATAGTATGCAGAAGAACATAAATATGATCAAAGAGTGAAAATGATTTCAAATATTATCGATCCTACGTTTTACTTAATTAGTATAACTAATTCCCTCTTAGCATTTCGAATATTTGATAATACAAAAGATTACGAAATTTGAGTAAGATTTATTTGCTGGGAATTAAAATATTTATAAAACAGAATACTTTTTAACTTATTTTATTTTTATATTGATGACGTTTTGTTCATATTTATATCTCTTTTTAATAATGTTCACAATAGCATACAGGAAAATTAAATGTCAACAGGTGGAACAGTGTACTTCCCATGTACGAACGTCGCTATAGGATTTCAATATGGTTTGTTGCCATAGAACTTGTTACTTTCTTCATTCTTGTTTAATTAGAATCCTGTACGTTAGTACTCGTTTGAAAGTCAGTACTTAGAACTAAATCGTGACGTGAGTTGCATTTGAACCACCTTTTGTTTCACCTTTGATCTTTCTTAACCATTTCTTTAGTGCCAAAATTTATATATATATATAACCATTGCTTGATGATTTTCTAATGATGATTTACATGTCAGTAGAAAAATATTCTTACTCTTTATAAGGCTTGTATACAGATCCTTTATTTTAATGTTCAAAATATAACTATTTAGGTAGGATCCTTACTACTTTAAAAATCCTAATTTGCGATCTTAAATTTGTGTCCATTTATTGTCCAAAATAATAATTTCCTTTTCTAGATTAGACCAAAACAATGAATACTATTGAAATGTACATATACAGTGTTACAGAAAGGTGTAGTCAAATTTTAAAAGGAGCGTTATGTGTAGCCAATTTAGCTTAAAAAAAGTATTTGGATTGTTTTTGAAAAGTGTTGTTTCTTCGGAAAATATTTTCTCTGGTGTAGGTGCACATTTCTAAATAGCATGTTATGAATTTTAATATAAATTTTAATGAGTTTATTTTTTTATGCAGACATTTAAAATCTGGAATATATAACAAATAGTTGTAGTTTCATTCATGTAAACTCTCTCTCTCTCTCTCTCTCTCTTTTGAAATACGGGGCGCTGCTAGCCCCGCGGTTTCACACGCGTAAGTCCCGATCCCGTGGGAATATCGGGATAGAAAGTAGCCTGTATGTTAATATAGGTCTCCAGCTATCTACATACTAAGTTTCATCCCAATCGGTTTAGTAGTTTTGGCGTGAAAGAGTAACAAACATCCATACATACATTCATACATCCATACATCCTCACAAACTTTCACGTTTATAATATTAGTAGGATTAGCTTTATCGGTCAAGTTTCAAGTTTTAATTTGTTGTTATCTTAATAAGACTTGTGGTAAATATAACTACACCTTTCTGTAACAGCCTGTATACTTAACAATCAATAAATTACTAACAAGTTGTATTTTTAGCTGTAATGTATCTATATTATAGAGTAATGTAACCACAAAATTTTATCAATTCCACCATTCCAGGACTTCCTAAAACTTGTAACAGGAAGGTATCTAATTTATTTTTGCATATAACATAACAAATACATAATAATTTGACTGGCCTGTTTACCTAGTGGTTAGTGATCCTGACTGCTACGCCATAGGTCATGAGTTCGATTCCCACCCGAGTCTGGGTGTTCTTTGTGTCCGTTGTTTGTAAGTTTATGAAGTCCCCCGCGACACAGGAGTCATTGCTAATGCAGGAGTTGTCTTAAAAAAATATATATGTTACTAATTAATTATTCGTTACCGAGAAATAGTCAATTGAATGAAATTGGGCTGAATTAAATTGCAATAAAAAATAAAACCATTTGCAATCAGGTTTCAACAATCATTCTGTTAAGTCCGTTATAAGGATGCAGTTTGTCAAATAATTTGTAGAATTTTTAAGTTTTGTTATTTAAGGAGAACTTTTTTATTTTATATATTTAATAAAAGTTTAATTGAAAAGCAGATGTAATTACAATATCAACGTGTATTGAGTATAAAATACCTTCAAAAATATCGTACTTATGTTATTTTAAAAATATTGTATACTGTTAATGAAATATACATAAGGTAATCTGCATGATCTCAATAAATATTATAAAAAAATATAAAAAATATATCTGAAAACTTTTGGATACAAGTTTTCTTCTTCTTGCAGGTCATGTTGAAAATATTCTATAAAGCAAATATTTTAACTTTACTAGACATATTGTGACGATGTTTCGTATTAACAGGTACCTGGAAGCAGTGCGTTGGCAGCTGCGCAAGCAGGAGGTACTTGTGGAGCACATTCTGCACCATCAGCGTGTTCTGTAAATATGGTTTATATATTTGTATTTACTGAAGACAGTTTTGCAGTCGCAACTAGTGTTTTAATAGTGCCTACAGCATTTAACATATAATTATTTTCAGTGTTTATAATAGTTTTATATAATTTTTTACTTCATGTACTTTTTGTACACTTCATTTCTGTAATGATTGCAAAATTGTCTAAAACTGTTTTTTGTAGAAACTCCTTATCGTAGGTGAGGTTTGACTTTTCACTAAAAATAGTCTTAAGCTTTAAGAACATCTTATCATCACATCTATCCATCAAAGTACAACAAAGTTTTGAAAATAATAGGTACTGTAACTGTACTAATCTTTTATAGTTAATTTCTTAACATAATTAACACATACATAATTTTGTTATAAGTAATGTATTTTGATGTGATTTATTTCATTACATGGATGGAATCAATCATATATTTTTAAATTTGTGACGGTAGACTAATGTATGTTCTTCTTTGTTTAGTTAATGGCCACCGTTTCTACTATTTTTTTTATTTCATAAAACCATTGGTATCATGTAAAGGGAGTACATAAATCATAGATGTATGTTTAAAATTTTCATAATTTGATAAGAAAAACAAGTTGAACATTCAAGAAGCTGATTAAGAACCGTATTATATTTAAAAGTTAGTTAATTCACCAAAAAACTAACATCTTGTAATAAATAATTTATACAAAAGTATAAATAATAAGATTCTGCCATCATTGCTTACTACCAATAGCCTTAATTGTTTTATCAAAACTTTTTTGGTAGGACACACCGTGTCTCTGAAATCAAAGATATTGCCAGAAAAGGCGGTGTAGATGCGACGCGGCGATTAAAGCACCAACCCGCTGGGGATTAATTAATAATTTTTAAACTTAAATATGCTGGAAACCATTTCTGTCAACCCGTTTGCATCAAGGAGAACAGTTGCTCTCAAAAAGCGCGATTTTCTAACTGGTCTGGTTTGTTTAAAAAAAAAACGTTATTCAGTTTAGCTATTTAAAATCATTTTGACGGGTACCCATACACATTTGTAAACATCATGTAGAAAATACCATTTCAATTGAACAATTTCAAAACCATAAGTGAATATTTATAAAAACAAACACAATGATTATTTCAGGAATCAATACAAGTATACTGTATAAATTCTGTGAACGACAAACCGTAATATGCGGTCATCGAATATACATAAATCTATTTCTGCAATTTGCAATCTATTCAATACATATATCTTGTAATTGCTTGTAAATAAGTTTCTATCTAGTGCTGCAACATGCAGTACTAAAGTGACTTACTATCTAGTTCTACAATCTCAACCGTATCATTGATTTCCAAGGTTAATGCATTTACTTGAATAGTCTTGGAGGTGCAGTACAACAGAACGATGTAGCGCGATTCCTAACCGCAATGCAGTATTACTTTCACTGGAGGTCATAGCAAAAATCCTGCAGCTTAGAACTTACTGTATCTTGAATAATTTAAGTTTTAATAGTTATGTAGATTTAGATTTTGCTTAATAACGTCATCGCTTTCTTTGCATGTTCAAAATAATCAAAATATTTTTTAATCCAGTATCGTTACAGAACACGTAGAAAATCAATCAAACAAAGGTTGTTTTATGACTGTGAATTGTAAATCTTAGTCAATACAAAAATAGACAGGCATATATATTTTTTTAAATATATATTTATAATTTTTACATTTAGGTCTTAAGGGGATGTAGATCTGATTTTTTTATTTTTATATTTGTATAGTCATCAAGAAAACAATAATTCGGTTATAAATAAATCATGTGTATCAGATAACTTTCTGATATTCTTCGTTGACGATATATTTCACATACTGTCTAAAATATATCATAAATAACATATTAACTAAACTTGCCCAATTGTCTCAATTTTAATATACCCCTTTTAGGATTCACATTAGTTAAAAATATGTAGTTATATTATTGGCTACAGTGTCTGTGCTGTTGATGAAAAATTCCTTACAGAAAAACCTAATAACAATTTATCAGATTCTTAAATCGACCCTATGTTCTTAGGATTAATTGGATCACCTTTATGTATATGCTACAGGATACTTGATACTACTATCTATTATGTGTTTTCAATTTTTAGTTAATTATTGCGCTGAATATAATAAAACGTAAAATTAAAGAGACCCATTTTAATACATTAAGCGGGTGATTTTTAATTTTTTACCCTTCCGGGTCATTGTTCGCAACACAAAGATCTTCAGAAATTTCATTAATCTCTTAAAATAAACTTGTTATATTTAAATACTTGTCATTATGTCTCGTGCTTGATTTAAATAATATGCTCTTTTAGGACCTACCAACGATAGTAATAGTAGTAATAATAGTAATAATAACTTCACACAACTCACACACGATGAATTATATTTCTGCATAGATATAATTCACCGTTTTTCGTCTGTGTAGATCAATGGCTCAGAAAAATTAAAAATTAAAAACCAAAGAATGATCATCCAACCGTTTAGAAATTTTAAGTTTCTAAAAATATTTATAACAATTACTCCAAAAGTCGAACAATTGAATTTGTTCCATGCGTGACCCTTTTTAGCCTTTAGGTACCCTCTCTGAATGTGTTTGAATTTCGCACAGGTTTTATTGTATGTTGGAACAGAGATGAAGTTTAAAGGTTCAAATCACGTTTCCGTGTTAACCTTTCCTGAATTATTTAAAACTTGATTTAGAAAATTGCAAATGTAAAAAGTAACGACATGGAGTCTGTTGGGTGGAAACTTTTGTTATAAGCTTAGTTGCGTGACTGTTTTTTTTTGTGAGATTTCAAATTTTTATTTATCTTTTGTTAAAAGTGGACTGGAATCAAAACTTTTAGGCTGTCTTCACACTAGTGTTAGCATAGGCAATAACGCGTGCGTTGCGTTTTCTCTGCAGTCGAGTGTGGCTTACGCGCCACTCATTTTCGATATCGTTATGGTATTAGTTTCAACAAACTGTACTGTTGGCTTTGTTCCTGAAATGAAAATTATGTGTGTGCGGAAACGACGAAAATAAGCCGCTTTGATAATTATTGCAAAAAATATACACATTTGAGGGGCTATTCCCAGAATTACTATTAGTTATTACTACTAGTAAGAATTCTGGGACGTTTTTTCCCAGTTTTACTACTAGTAAGAATATTGGAATTTTTTAATCCCAGTTTTACTACTGGTAAGAATATTGGGATTTTTTAATCCCAATTTTACTACTAGTAAGGAATTTTACGATCTGTCTGTCCTGTCGGGGATGATCGATCGAAAAAGCAAATGAACGTCTATAATAATAAACAGATACTTTAAACAATACATACGTGTATTATATAATTATTTAATTCGGATTTGATTATTTGTATCGACCTAATAATGTTTTTTTACTCTGCACATAACATAATTAATTATTTTATTTTGTTTTTGAATTCAATTATTCTACCACTATTCTGGTCAAAATACTTGTACCATGAATATTCTTTATTGTAACACCATTTGTTACATTATTTTTACAAATAAATGTGATTCTGATTCTTATATTGTTTAGTAGTAATAAGTAATTAGTAGTAGTAATTCTGGGAATATCCCCATTTGAGGCATTTTGATACAGATTTGATCAGAATTGTCCATAGCCCAAGAGTTCAAAATGAATTTGGACAAGGTATTTTCGGGCGTTAGATATTTTAACCAGTACAACTTGAATACTATTCAAGTAAGTAATGGAATATCTGACAGATCAAATCGGCACTCATTGAAACTACGCAAGATGCAATTACGGCAAAATATAAAAAGAAAGGTATTTTAGTTTGAATGAAACTTATAAATTTCGTAATGAGATCATCCGACAAAGAACCAAAGTTACCGACATAGCTCGCAGTATAAGCATGCTGAAGTGGCAATGGGCTGGCCACGTATACCGAAGGACCGATGGCCGTTGGAGCAGACGGGTCCTAGAGTGGAGACCGCGAATCGGTAAACGGAAGGTAGGACGCCCCGCAGCCAGATGGACCGACGACCTGAAGAAGGTATCAGGGGTAGACTGGATGCGGATGGCGGAAGACCGGGTGCTGTGGCGCACATTGGGAGAGGCCTATGTCCAGTAGTGGATTATGATAGGCTGATTGATTTATTGATTGATATTATTTAACATAAAAATAAAAGTGCCAGATATTTTATTATTTGAGTATGTTGAGTATGTTATGACATTGAAACTCGTATTTTTGATTTTTCAGAATACGATTGTGATCAAATTCGTGAATAGGATGTTTTAAAAAATTGTACGGAACGAAGTATATTAAATTCTCATATTAAGACGCCATATTCATTAAACTCCTACACTGGACAAAAGCTAGTGAGATTGAGTTCTTATACCTTATACGTTTGAAATCCCTATTAAAAAAAACCTTTTTAGGGCTCCGATTAAAGAATATTTATAGTGACATAATATACTACCATATATGTAAAGATAAAGTGCATTTATTATTAAATTTTGTAACAAACTTACCCTTCGTTGGCAAACCTACATAAAACTTAGTATAAATATATTAATTTTTAATCAGTAGTTAACCAAGATCCTTGGAAAGTTACTTTGTAAAGTACGTAAAAGATTCTTTACCGACGTAGCTTGCTTTTCAAACTTTTCCCAAAGTGGTCGTATTTTATTGAGTAAAGATGCAACGGACGAAAACGAACCGATTTTATGGTCTCCACCTCCTTTAAGTCTGTTACGAGCAGCAATATCATTTTTAAGGGAATAGAAAAAAGTGTGAATACATTTTCGTATGTCAGTCATAGTGTTATCTTTCTACTGGCTGTAGATAACGATGTTATTAGATAATCATATCTGTAATCATAGAATGCTTGAAGTTTCAGAGTTTCGGAGCTAAATTAGTGTTACATATATTTTTGAAAGTCAATATCAACCATATCCGATAAGGTCGTTGGTGATTGTGAATAAAATACTTATAATTAATTTGAAAAAAAATGTATACTTAACATCATAACCCTGTTTCATTACAAGATATGTTATTATAAGTATACTTAACTTTTGTACACCAGTAGTTTGACCAGAGTCTAGACTATGTATTATGTCTGTTCTGTTTTCGCTGCTAGAACAAAAGTCTCCCATAACAAGCCTATTTTTCTACCAATAAAACTTAAACACAAGGGGTATTTTTGATAAAAAAAATTCCTGGTTAGAAATAGTTTTTTAGTCACGCATGCTCTGTTTCACTATCTCTCTTGTGCCTGTTATCGTGCATATATAGACAAACGGCATTATTTTTATTTAAAGAATATTGCATAAAAATATATAAAAACTAATCTAAATGCAGAAATTCCAGATTGTACGTAAATCGCGTAAGCATACTTTGACAGCTTTAGCTCTGGATACATCCATATAAATCTACCATTTATCCACCGTATCTGAATCGAATAAATTGCTTCGAATAAAGTCGTTGAATCAATTATGACCACTAAAATCTGTCGGTACAGTCCGAAACATAAACTGGCAAATAAAACATTATTCTTATTACACTTCCTTTTAGCAGAGACGGAAATACTGAACTTTTAGTGGTCGTAAGCAAAACATGATAGGTTCCACAATCACGTTGTGGGTACCATCTTTACCACTTTAGGAATGCGATAAACTCAGTTGTAAAACGTGTTTTATACGACATTATATTGCACAAAGCTTCTCGTTCCATAAAATAGAAGGGGGCAGATTGGCAGATGTGACTTTTTTCATTACTCTGGCGTGATTTGCAGTTTCCATTTTATTTAAGTGTAGTAAAACGGGCGTGGAATCATAGCATTTATCTCGTTTGATTTAAGTACTAGTGCGTTATTCGTTTAATGAATCTCGGGTTTATTTATGATGTAAATGCAACAGAATGCAATCAACGCTTGATCTTTTGACAGATTTAAAGCGATCTTCCAGTTATTAAAGAGATACAGTAGATAAAGATGTTCCAATGTGTTGTATTAAGCAGTCAACTGTAAGACTATACTATTAAAACTAATTGTTTTCTAAAGACGTAAGAGTGTACTTCGATAAATTGCCATACTCTCAGATTGGTGGTCGAAAATGCCAAATTTTGCTGAGTTTACAATTAATTGTACTGTCAATGTGTAAACATTTCGGTGTATTAGGCCATTGTCAGTTTTAAACACACCTGTCTACCCTTTATTACATTATATTATTTATTTGCACAAGGGTTTTAAGAACCAGCTAGTTGTTCAGTTATAACAAACTAGCAGCGCCTCCCGGTTTCACCCGCGTAAGTCCCGATCTCGTAGGAATGTCGGGATAAAAAGTAGCCTACGCGTTAATCCAGGTCTTCAGCTATCTACGCACCAATCTTTCATCGCAATCGGTTGAGTAGTTTTTGTGTGAAAACATTAGAAACATACATACAAAAACACAAATGTTTCCTCTTCATAATATTAGTTTAGATTAGCAACCCGCCCCGGCTTCGCTCGGGTAGCAGCGACATCTTCAACAATCATAAATATACTTCAATCAATTTACACAAAATTTTTCAGTTCAGTAGTTTTTCAGTTTATCGCGAACAGACAGACAGACAGACGCGGAAGGGGACTTTGTTTTATAATATGTAGTGATGACACAGAATATTACACTTATTCGATAACATGTTAAAGGATTCACCACGTGCATGAACTTATCCGCAATAAAAGTACTTATAAAAGCACATATTGCAAAGTGGAGTGTAAAAATACCTATCGCATAATGCTACGATATTAAACTGTAAATCTGAATTGGTTATTTGCTGTTAATGTCTGAGTCTCGAGAATATAATCCAGTCGGTATTAGCTTTAAAAACTTATCATATGTATATGATAGGTACTGCATACGACTGTAATTAAGTATAAACTTATATGTTAATAATAAATACCCTCAATTATTACTTTCTCGAACTTCAATTGTCATGGTACGCATCGCATGATATAATTATTAGTTCCACAGTTTGGTAGTAACTTTGTTTTAGGGTTGTCGAGGAAGATATCATCTATGATGTTTATATGATCTATGAGTTTCTTTGCCAGTATTCTTTTCATAAGGCCCTACGCATTTTGGAAACTGGAAGTTATAGATCGACACAAACAGGCAGTAGATTTTGGTGTTTTTCACCTAATTTACCTTGACAATCCAGTACATGCTGTGGCATCTGTTTGTGCCGATCTATGATTTTAACTCTAGCTTCAATTTAACGTTCATAAATGTCACTTAGTGTCTTAATTGAATAAATGATTTTGAATTTGAATTTGAATTTGAATATGAAATCTATTTACGTAAGATGGATTTGTCGATCACAGTTTATGGTTTTTATCCTGAGAAGGAAATTTAAATTTAATTACGAGTATACTGAGCAGTTCTGCAGAGACTTACGGCTATCTTGTTTAAGAACTTGGTATAATGGTTTTAAGTCAAATGCAGAGTATATTTTTTTTAATGAAATCCACCTTGTTAGACAAATTAAAATTGTAGTCTAGTTTTTTAAAATAATGAACAAAATTTTATTTTTTTATTTATTTCTCTTTATTGTACATCTTTAAAAAGTAAATAGTGCAAAACAAGTTACAAATGTTAAGGTATATTAAACGGCGCGCACTCGGTGATTTCTTCCAGACAATCTTTGTACGGATATTGTCCGTACAAAGTCCGTATAAAATTTAATTTAGGGTAGTCTGTGGTGTACAATATAAGGTTATGTCAATGTACTATATGCTGAATGCTATATTTATCTTTAAACATATTATATACATATACTAATATTCATATTACTTATACATACACTAAAATACCTACACTACCTTTTTCTACTGTAACAGAAACATCCTATTAGGAAAATCACAGGAAAACAAAAAAAATATTCTAATTTAGTATAAGAAATGTCATAACATTTATAATAAAATGAATATCAATTTGGAATTTAAAACAAAATGAAAGATATTGATATTCACAGTGAATATATTGTTGTATGTAATATAAAGATCATGAGGTAAAATAAGACGACTTCCCAAAAACAACCTACGATTGATTTGAACGGTGTGATATGTAACGAAATTGTAGTTCCATAATATTTTTATAGTTTACTATATTTAAAATGGATATTTTCCTGCGTATCATTTCTATACTGGTTAAAAAAATATAAGTTGGATTCATATTTTTATCAAAAGTCCTTTTACATTTTGCTTCGCTATTGAAACAATATTTATCAAACTAGAAAACAATATGTGTCTGACTTGAAGTTATAACAGAAAACTGAAGGAAAGTGTTTGGCTTGAGTCCAGAATAGTATCAGCGTCAGATGCATTTTGTTCACCGAAGCCATATTCAGGGAAACCGCGCTGAATTTAAAATGAACTGCCTACTCACGAACAAAACTCATTTTTCAAATGTTAATACCCAGGAGACGAATATGTATTGCATGATATATATCATTGTAATGAACCTTTGTGTGGGGCTAGCGAATAGTGTCTGAATATTATTCAAGATTTCTGAAGTGCTGTGGAGCAGCACACTAACGCGGCACTGAAAAAACGATTGAGATGAACGGTTTAATTACATATATTTTTAAAGACCTAGATTATGATCGACATTAAAATATGCGTTATGTTAATAACCCTTTCAACTAACCTGAAAGCCCCAAAAGGCTTTGTCATCTACCTGTTGCTACAAATGTGAAGTAAAATTATCTGTTCGAATTGAAACAGATACTATCAACAGCAGTCAGCCTCTAGATTAAGGGTTTGATAGATGGTGGTGGGTTTCATGTATCTGTTGAACATTTTGTGGTCAAATTGTCTTATCAGCAATAGTTCTGTTATTCGCAGATTACAGGTAAAGCTTTATATACAATACATAAAGGCATAGTCATGTTTTGGCAAAACTAATTAGCAGGGTACAATATTTTAGTATAATTACTTTAGTCCCACCTACATTCTTTACATTTTATGGTCAAGTTATGACGTCATCGGCCAAAATTATGATAATTAGGGCATTTTATGTGTCGTTACCATCGAACGACACGTATTCAGTAAGGTTAAAATGTTGATGACTTAAGGTGGGCAGAAAGGTTAGACTTTCAGAAGTTTTTCAGTGAACCAAATTACTGAACGGACTTTGAGTGGTCAAAGAGAAGTCAGTGCACTGACTGAAAGCCTTATAATATCATATATCAGATTAAAAACTAATCAGAAAATGTCGAAGATAGCGATAGTGTATTAAATACATAAAATATTATTTTATAGCTTGCATGCGCTTGATATTGCGGTTATTGGAAACTCTATTTACAGAGGTTATTATAGTTAGTTCGATTTTTTTCGGTATATAATATTACAATGGCTTTTGTATGCTATTACGAGGGTTACCAGCCACATTTAAATGTCAGAAAACCTTTTTATAAAATCTACGTAGAGAACAGTAATTAAATCTAGTTGTCATAAGTTTTCTTTCCTACCTATCTTATATAAAGCGTAACATATTCTCTAGTTATTTTCAGTAATTTTCTTTTTGGAGAGTCATTCATCTGGAGGCATCCAATATATCAAATCACAACACTTTGCAGACACACTTGCCGAATCATATTTATTTTTCTTTCTATAAACCTAATAAAATAAATATTTATTGATTTCAGTGCATGATTTTGTGTTAGTTGTAATTTCAAAGTTTTTTCAGTAGAATATCCCACAAAACGGGCTACGACAGACAGGCAGAAATGAGACCAAGAGTGATATATATTATTAGTTAAAATATACGGTTTTACTGCCCTGGCAGAAAGCAACCGACGCGGCAGGACGCCTCACCCCTTGATAAAGGGCCCCCGTCGGGTCCGAAACTAGTCGGGCATCCCCGAAATATACACGTGAGTAAAACCGTGTATTTTAACTAATATGAATACCACTCACGAAAGTTTTTATTTGATAATATATATATTACGTAGAAAAGGCTCTGCTTACTAATTGGACGTGAGTGACGATAAAAGGTTATCGCAAACAGACAGACTGGCAGGCAAACAGACAGACGCGGCGGCGGACATTGTTTTATAATATGTAGTGAAATAGTACAATAATAATAATTATATGTTATGTATATGTTTATGACAATAGTTTTGTTTTGATGGAAATATGTTCTCTAGCATACTGGTTACTAAAGTAATTAGGACAACAAAGTGTAACTAACACGTTTTCCTCAATGGTGGTAGCGAAATGCTACCAACGTGAACTCACTGGCATCTGAATTAATGTGATAATGGTTGGAATGGTTAACAAGAATTGTATATATTTATATAGGTACTTGTAGTTTTTTTTCTATAGTAGGTATGTAAAAGCGATATTTTGTTTAGCATCTTCTTTCAAATAATAATATTTACACAAAATTTGTGTGTGTTATAATATGTTTTAAATCACTACATCACTACATATTATAAAACAAACCGCGTCTTACTGTCTGTCTGTTCGCGATAAACTGAAAAACTAGTGAACAGATTTTCATGCGTTTTTCACTAATATACAGCACTCTGTATTATATTTGAATTTCTATTCATGAGGTAGGTTTAGGTGTATAATTTGTTAAGATTTTGTGTAAATTGATTGAAATATGTTGATGATTGTTGAAGATGTCTCTACTACCCGTGTGAAGCCGGGGCGGGTTGCTAATATTTAATAAATTAACACAAAAAAAAAATATAGCTATTGTTTATGATCTGTTGTACAAAAGATAGTTCATTGTATAAGGTTAATTGATAGAAATTAAAGCAGAATAAGAAAGGGTTAAAAGGCTGAATGAATGAATCAATGCGGGGTTTGAAATGCATTATACAATTTAATAAACCAGCCAGAAGAATATGATCATTATGCAATCAATCTCCTTCATTTCCCTGCTCATGTCAACGAATATAAGATGAAAGTGGTTTGGGTACTCAACACATCTCGTCTTACACACACAATGTATTTTACGTAGAGACACTCTATTTTTTCCTCTTTACGAAGAAAAAAAATACACTAATTTCACAATATTTAGTTTCAGAAAGTTTTCTTTAAAATAATACTATCAATGTCTATCAATGTGTGACGTACACATTACGAGTATTCTTATGAACTCGTCCAGCAAACCTAATGCTTGTGTTAGAAGTGAAATCACGTCGGTAGGGTGAGGTTCCACTTGATCGCAAGTCCAACATCTTAGTTATTACGCTATCGTCGCTTCTAGTTTCTACCTCTTGTAAGCAGAATTAATAAAATGTACAAAAGTTAAAGACTCGTCAAAATTCTTTTGTATCATTGTCTAACACTAATGTAGTTATCGACGCTTCACCCCAAACTCACTGGTCGTAATCGACTTAACTCACTAGATTGAATAATTTATTACCTTCAAAAACATTAGTATTCTGTAGTATAAGACGTTTTTGAGATACTACATTTTCTTTAACTTTGGTGTGTAATAGCTATTTATAAAATATTTGTAAGAACTTCACACATTTTTTTTTTTACACACATTAAATAAAAAAAACACATATATAAAAGTAATAATTTTTAAGATATTTTATTTCTGGTTATTTGTGTCTTTCATATCATTACTTCCGACTAAGGTTTCTTCTGTCCTTACATCACACTCCACTCATGGTAATGAAATATAAACATACCAATAAATCAAAACTCAAATGAGAGCAATAAAGGGCTTTTGTGAACCTCTCGTCGGTACTATATCACAATCAAATGCCTCACTAAATACTATTTAAGCTCCTTCGGGTATTCCAGTCAGTTGAAGCACTCCAACTATCCAATATCTGTCAGGTACTGCTTGTTTGGCGTCCATTCCTATTTGCCGTATTGATAAATTATTTTCGGGTAATTGAATTTGTTTCATCTTATTCTCTATTAGTATGAGACCGTTGGTATTCCTAGGAATAATAACTTAATAATTTACAATAAATCCGTCCCTCGAAATAAGAAGCTTTGTTATTTGTAGTTACAATATTTTCCATACTTCTTGCGTAGTCCCTTAAAAAGGAAGGAATTTTGAAATACAATTATTTATTCAGTATTTCGGTAAACATGTATTATTATTATTTCTCTATATTAATCTTAAAACTTATAAATTACATTTTTAGATATGTACAAAGCAAAATATATATTTAAAAATAGAAAAAAAAGTAGATCACCGACATCGGGTACAGGGACCAAGACACCGGTGGTTAGGGCTCCAGAGATAGGAACCTCCTCACTATACGGGCTGTGTCGGGGAGAACTACCTTCTGCATCAGTTCCTTGATCCAGCCATCTACCGCCAGCCTCTTAAGGTGTTGGTGTTATTATTATTATATGAGGCGGAACTCTTACGACACATACCACAAAAAAAAACTGTATTAAATACGACTAGCCTTCCTCGCAGTTTCACCTGCATCTATGGTCACTGCTCTGCTCCTATTAGTCGTAGCGTGATGTTATATAACCTATAGCCTTCCTCGATAAATGGGCTATCTAACTAGTAACTCCTTAAAAAGTTTGTAAATTGAATAAAAAATAACTATAATAGAAACATAATCTATTCCATTCATTAAGTACTTTAAATAATTTTGTAACACTTCATTATAAGCATTATATGTATTTTTTGAATTATATTTTAGTTATAAAGAGCTTCAAACATATTGAAGGATGGTGAAAATCAGACTTTATAAAATCTTCTAAATCACAAGTGAACGGCAATTGATTGGCATATCCCCACGAACATTGTTCATAGCCATTTCACCCAAAAGCCTTTTTCAATTTATGAGACCGAGATCTGTCGCACGCTTTTACGCAATCTCGACAGGTACTGGAAAATTTATTCTACCATACCTAAGAAATTGATTCAAATTCACTATGACATATCACCGCACACCATCACCTCAAAGATGTTTATAATATTATTTTTGAGAATGTGCAGCCATCGTTACAATGGCCGTATCCGTTGTGACTATTTCAAGATTTCTGAAGTAGTTTAGGTAAGCTATTTCGGATATCTCCAAATAAAGTCTTAGTGACCGGGTTAGGTGGTAAGGTAACTATTTCAAAATATTTTTAAATTATCTTAGTGGAAAACGGCTGTTAAGACTACATTGGTTTTATTCTAAATCGTAGTCCTTGTCTTTAGAAATGTACCTTTAACCTTCTAACTGCTTTTGCCTCTTCTTCTATAAGCTACAGTTTTAAATTCACTCCACCTATAAAACTACTGTCCTACGGATAAGCTAAGGTCACTACTTAATAATAATACATTACTCAAGGACGAAGACGCTCATTCTAATAAATACTGAACCTTATTTCCGATTTAAATGGCGTACTAAAGCATTGGCAATCTGAAAGATTTGATCCTAACCATTCGATTTAAACATGAACTGACTTTTACATCGACAATATTATTGAATGTCGATATGTTTTGATTTATCAATATTTTCTTT
This sequence comes from Callimorpha dominula, assembly GCA_949752705.1. Classification (NCBI taxonomy): domain Eukaryota; kingdom Metazoa; phylum Arthropoda; class Insecta; order Lepidoptera; family Erebidae; genus Callimorpha; species Callimorpha dominula. The sequence continues at coordinate 17,042,489 of OX457000.1, forward strand.
CAAACATTGAATGTATCTGATTTAGTGTGACCATATAACAATTGTTTAGGCTTATTTTTAAACTTTATTTTAAAAACTATTTCATCATAAACACTTTGTGACTTTACAAACGCGCATATAATGGATGGAAAGTACACCCTAATTCAGGATCAAATACTTGTGAATCAGAAAAATATTTTTAACATGTGATGATAGAAAAGATCACTTAAATACACATAAATAAATAAATAATGCAATAAAAACAATGCAGTGAAGATAAATATTTCGACGTGTAGTACAAACTTCATGTGCTATACCCTAAAAGGCCTCTATCATGCAACACATTGAGTAGGGCACAGAGTGCGCGTTCGGTGACACGATCGCTGCATGCATAATACGCATATTATATAGTATAATATAGTATATTCATGGTACAATGAAGTCCCTGGATTTCTTTAAAAACTTAGAAGGTATCGGATCTCATCATAATGAATGAAATAATCGGTATAATCGGAATAGAAAGACCTATTTCGTGCAAGTGTATTAAATTTATTATGATGCTGACACTAAAAAGCGATGATAAATATCTTGTGCCTTGCGTGTGCATAAGGTGATGGTATAAAAGTCTTTAGATCTAATAAAAGTCAGCCTGGATAATTACAACTGTAATTTGAAATTTCGAACTGGTAAATTTCGAAAAGCTTGTTTAAACCAATATTAAAATTGCCATAATATGAAAGAAAGATACTTTATTTGTAACTTCTACAAGTTAACACAATAAACATATGTTTTAACACTTGGTATCGAAGATCAAATAGGGTACCTGCATCAGGTATTGTCGCAGATCGCTCTGCAACTCTGGTGTTCTCACAGGCCCCAATGACAATAAGAACGTAATTATGAGCAATAAATATCTAAGAGTATATTATTATGTGTACATATTATATATTCATAGTTTATATAACTATGAATAATATTAATAAATGTTATATAAATCATATTTACAATATATTTAATTTTTGTATTAATATTTTACATTTAACTACAATATATGTTATAATTATATAAAATATATTATTTTTATACAAGTCTAATATATAAAAAAATATATATACGGGCTATTTAAAAGCATGCGTCATAAAATTCCTCCGCATCGTCGCCTACTGGCAGTTTTCCCAAAAAGCTGGCAGCATTGCCACGTTGAATGGCAATGCTAATTCTCTGTGCAAGAAATAGGCCCGTCTTTTAGTCACGAGAAGTGTCGATCAGTCGCTTAGCTAATTCGACCCCATTCGAACCCCATGGCCCTCGCGTATCGACCCCAAACGGCTTAATAAAATTATTGTATTTGCATAAATCATATACTATATATGCATGTCGTATTAAACATTCATCTGGTCTATTCTTATAGCTTTAAACTAGATTTATAGAGTTAGATAAAATATTGGAACTTGCAAAGTAAAAGATTTTTGCGGTCCAGCAGATCTGCTAAATGAGTTTCTTAACTGTCAACACAGTAAAGTAAAATTGTCTCGTATTGTGATGTTTTCTATAGCATAAGACAAAAATAGTATTAAGTTAACTCCCCTTAATAATAATTGTTCATAATAAGAGACTAAAAATCTTTTCAAAATATATTTTTACTGGCGAAACTACGCTTACAATGTTGGCGTAGCGTGACAAAGGCAAATAAAATAAGCTTTATGTATCGAATTTTTACCCTGAACTCAATATAAAGAAGGCCGGCTCACAAATGTGCACAATAAATTTATAGTTGCCTGCATAGAAAAAGAAATTTTAAGAAATTACACCAAATTGACGAATTTCAGTCAACGTTTGGGTAGCCGCGGACATAAAAAATGAGCTTTTAAAATTCCGGTAAATAAAATGACGGCACGAGTCAACAAACTTAAATAAACTTCAACAAATTGTGCTGTCTCTTATTTAAAAATATCTCTTTGGATGCCAGCGCGGTCACGTTTTTCGTGCGTTGCACTACATTCCACTACATATTTATTCTGCAATACATTGGTCCCAATTCTGTTACGTCTATATGTCGCTATCGAAATAAGCAATTTATTTGTCTAAGGTCTGATACGCTTAAATAAACTTTAATACCACGTAGCGAGAGCCGCTATCCGTTGAATGCCATCTCTTTTGCTTTGTGTTTTTAGTAAGCGTCTTCGTAGGTGTCGATTAAAATAACGTCATCTTAGTTCGTTTTGAACAAGTTTTTATACGGCAATTATACAGCATTTGAATAAATGGAGACTCTCGCTGCGTGGAAATAAAGTTTAGTATACGTTGACAGGTTTTAGTGAAATTTAGTGGCGCTGAGAAATAGATGCCAGTAACAAATAGACCTTATTACGAAAAACACAAGGTTGATTTAGTATTGCAAAAGAAATTGTTAATTCAATATATTGGTGGTACTAAGTACACTACTTACATTTCAACTCACATATTTTACGCTTTATCGCGTAGAATAATATTAATAGTATCAGCTTCGTAAACAAACTGTCCCACTACTGAAAACGGACCTAATTTTAATATTAGGAAAGTGGTAAAGGTGTAATCCATTACGCCGCCCTAATACGATTGAGAGCAAGTCTGCAAGTACATTAGCACTTTCTTGAATGGTGGAGACAGATATTGTGAGGCAACCGACATACCTGAGAAGGCAGAATGATTTCGAAGATTTTAAGCGATAATCTTAAATATAAAACTCAAAGTTTTTGTTTAGACAACAGTAAGGAAAATAATGAATATTTCGTAACGGGCTCTCAATTGTAAGTCTTTGAATAGTTTCGCAAATACATCTGCCATCTCTTATTACATGGACATTAATTTCGGCCGTTGCTTTCTCGAGATTTGTTGTCACATTTGTCAGAGAGCTCTCCTTTTGTCTTTAAGATATTTCACCCAAATGTGGACACAAATAGAAACATCAACATTCTACACATTCCATCCCATATCGCTAATCATTAGTCTTGTAAGTCTGAGTACCACTTTATGACCCTCCTTGACTCCGTTGATGTCATTTGAGGGATTCCTCTCAAGACAGCTATTAACCCGGTCAGTTTTATTAACTTAGATCACGTGATTCATTGAAGGTACATTAATTAATCGTACACGTGACCTCTTGAACTATTGATAAAGCTAAAAGGTTTAACCTTGTTGAGAGATAATGAAAATGTAAGTCACATTTTAATGTTTTGGGTCATTAAAATACTTTAATACCATTTATGTATATAATGGGTTTCCCCATTACAACTTTAAAGGCAAATGAGTAATATTCTTTTTAGTTCATAACATAAGATGATAGCATTCGACGTACAAACAAATTTGTCAGCTAAGAATTACTTATATACACCATGAATAAAATTGATACTGCGGTGTAATGGTTTGAATTGTTTGGTTTGAAGTTTTTCCCACCGTGCCTATGACGTAGGTTTTTCTTTATAAATTAATACCATTCTAGCCATAAAACGTTCACTGCTGAATATATATATCATAATAATATTAAAATACTTAATTTTAAGCCACCGTTTTAATCTTTTAAACCATATGAACTGGTATTGTAAAATGTTTTCATAAAGCAAAAAAATAAATATTTATTTCATTGGTTATACTCGTATGGTTCATATGGTTAACGATGCTGTCAAATATATTGAAATTGGGAAAGCGGATTACATCTTATCCCCATTTTAGAAAACAAATATAGTTACAACACTATTTTTAATGCTACAATAATTTTGTTAACAATAAAAAACTGGACAAGTAATAATAATAATAAATAATAAGTTTATTATAATAATATAATAATGAAAATGCGGCAACGTTGCGCTTCCATGCTCACGCGTTTGCGCTCCTCCTCCAACAGCCAAACGCCAACAAAAGCCAATAAATCCTGAAGGTTTTTTCATTTTCATTTCATCAAGGATTTCCATTCATGCATAATTATAAATAGTTTGTTAATAACTTCATTAAATACTAACACTAGTTTAAGACACACTGTTACTAACATAATATGGATTTAGTCCGAAATAAATAATTTGAATTATCACCAAACTTTAACTGGTACACTGCACTATTTGATAACAATGGTAGCTTATGTATGTACATTTTAAGTACGAGTCTGACACGCCCCTTAGGGCACGAGTTTGACTCGTACCTTGTCCGGTTTTCTTGCAGGAATCTTCACACGTCCCTAAAAAGGGTCTTGAAAGACAGACAGACAGACTGATGGACAACGAAGTGATCCTATAAGGGTTCCTTGTTTTCTTTGAGTAACGGAACCCTAAAAATATGAAATGAAAATTTCCCGTTGTGGTAAAATGATATTGTTACACAACAGGAGTTAACCTTATATAAATACCGGAGCAGGCATAAAAACCGGAGGCATAATACGAGAAATACGACTAGTTCCTTTTGCGGCTTTTGGTTACTAGATGACCCAATTAAACAAACGGTTAGTTCCTAAATTTTTTATTACTTAAGCTATACTTCAATAATACTTTATCAATAGAGGTAATGTTAGTAAGAAATAAAAAGTACAAGGAACAATAAAAAAAAGAAAATAAAAAGGGTAGGCCTTTATATTTCGGTTTAGTTTTACTGCGTTCGTGGTCATAGGTGAAATTTCCACCCGTAACCATCGATGTAATTCGATTATCACGGTTATGTCCCAATTTATACATCTAATATATACCTACAAGTCGCATTTGAAAATATATTGTTTACTTTTGTTATTCAAATTAAAAAGTTTTGACGAACAAGTCAAAAAATAAGTGCGGTTAAAATTTGTGAACTCATATCCAGGGCAAGCAGATATATCTTCAAATAAGTAAGGAGGTTGTATAGTATTTTAATAGAAAATATATCACAAAGTACTATTGCGTGTCCTTGCAAGCGATCCATAGATCCAAGCTCAATGATACTGCTGTTCACGGCACAAAGGACGCTAAGCCTTGTACACGTAATTGTGTTATACAGTCCAGATCGCCTTGGTACTTTCTATCTATTTTTATTAAATGTTGTGGTATATACCAAGTTTGTTTTTATAAGACAACTTTCACACTCGGGAACTGTTCACGTATCTTGGAGACAAACTCACAGTGAAGAAATAAGGATAAACATCTTAATTTAAAAACACAGTGATTCACAGAATATTGGTTAGCTTTGGTAGTAATGAACTTCCACACTATACTAAACTAATACAGTCTACCTATACATAATTATTTTTATTAATAATAAATCTGTAGCGATTGCGTTTCTGTAGGTACACCAAAAATATTAAAATAAAATTGTAGGCTTGTTAGATGACAATTAACTAAAACCATTTTTGGAACTTGTGTCTGTTTATCTGTTTAGATGTGCATGCAACATGTAAAACGTACAAAACAAACGTTAAAACCTTTTCTGATAAAATATTGTAATCTAGCCATAGAAATATAAGCATTTAAAATGTTCCAGAAAAAACATATCATTACATTCCGGTGTTAAGATTCTCCGCAAAATATTAGCCTTTGCGCATTTATTTGCTTAAATTGACGTACATGTGTTTTCTCTATGCAATTATAAAATTATTTGTATGCGGTTACAAAATAATAAATTTGTTTCGTTATGGCAGGTTTAAATCTTAGGATAGCGTAGTCAAACGCAAAGCGTGGTTATCTGCTGACCGTGAGCGGCACTCGCTGTTACGCGAGTCCGAGACTTCGAAAAGGAAGTCACACCTAGGTGTTCGAGTAGGGACTTTGCGCTCTCAAGAAAGTGTTGAGATATGCGAAGCAAGGTTAACTGACTGAGAGTACCACACACCATCATGTAAGTCTAAAACTCAGTGCATAATGGCACACAGTGCAATATGAAAGACCGATGGGATGCTTTCTTATGCTTTTCTGTGGCAATAGTAGAAGCAGAAAGATTTTTATGGTTTGGCAGTCCCAGAGTAACCGGTAGCCGGTTCTTGACTATACCAACGAGGTGTTCTGCCTCCTCGCAATCACTAAACGCCAGCAATCAATTCACAAATATGTTTCAGGGTATTGTAAGGAACATTCAAACATTTATAAATAGATCATAGAATGGTTATAAAACAAGAAGATCTCACACGACACACACTATCTCCATTGGAAACATTACGTCGCAGTACCGACGGTCTACATCTTACAGGCGCTGTGATATGAGGCACACCATGTGGTGTTCTTTTGTTTAATTCTAATATACAGCCTTCCCAGTGATCAGAAACCCAGTATACATTGATGTGCCATCGTGACGCTTTTGCTGTTTAGACAGGACACTAAAAAAATTAGTAAAGAACAATTTATAATAACTTGCAATGTATGTGACGACAAACCAAATAATAGTATAAAGATAAACCAAAGTGAAGATAGAAAGTGGCCCCAATAAATAGAACTCGTCAATTGGTAGCTCACATAAAACAAAACAAAATTACTGCTAAGCCCAAAAGGTTCAATAATGCTCGCTTGGAAGATTGTAAGTCGATAATTCTGAATGCTCGTCATTATACCGAGCTATAAGGCTTTATCTAGCTGATATGCTTATGATTCTGTCCACAGATGACAACAGTACTCCATACGCAGACGGTCTTGCGACTTTTGTAAGAGGGTGAATTACTGCTTGCACGCCAATCATTTTGTATCCATGCTTCTGTCTTCAAATGATTGTGTTACGAATTGAACTGTAATCGATTAAAAGTAATATTAATTTATGTATAAATTATGTAGTGTAAAGCAAAATATTGCAAAGCTTTAGTAGCAAAAATATATCTCGATCAATATAAAACCTATATCACAGGTTAATGATACGTAAGGAGCAATTGACCTACAAGGAAAAGTGAGCTTAGCTTGAAAGTTAAAAATATATAAAACATTGACGTCAACGTTCAGTTGAGTCTTTAAATATACCTAAGCTAGTTAGTTTTCAGCAGCTTTATTAAGTTTTTACAACCAAATTTATTGCTGAAGTTTTTGTGCGTGTATATTCTGTTATTTTCATAAATAGTACATTAACTCGTTTAGTCAATGCAACAACAGATCTTATTCACTAAAGCATAAAAATAATATTAATGAGATTGTTATGAAGATTCAGTGCCCTCAATATATCATAATATATTATATAATTTACGGATATCAAATGAATCCGAGTCGGGTCGGTCGTTAATATTCCACACAGCTTTTTAGCGTTTCTAAATGCGAAGGAATGAAAGCAAATTTCTATATTCTTGAATGCTATGTTTGTATCCATTTATGTACGCAAAAAGCGTTTATATAATTCAATATGCTTACTTTCCGTTGACATGTATTCTTTACAAAATAAAAGTAAAAAAAAATCTACAGTTAGCAAAGCACAATAAAGTGTATGCGTAGATCGTAAACGCCGTAATACTCAAGTATTATTTGATAGGTATTATGGTTTGTCCTATTATGGAGACGTTTTCGTAAAATTATTTGGAGAAAAGTTTTCAGTCAAGATTTATAAAAAAAACATCTACGTACAGTACGTTCAATGTACCGTGAACTTTTTAGCGAGACTCATTTTCAGCTACGAAAAACTGAAACATAGCTACGTAATAATATTCCCGACTTCATAAGACCTAAAGAAAGCTCCTAACCAGTCCAGTCCTAAATATGTTGAACTCGTATTCCGATGAGCACTTTCAGACGTAGCTTTGCTTCTACAAAAATATATGCATTGTAATGTTAATAAATGTCTGATAACAGCTCTTAAACTGAACAACTTTGATAATATCTTGAATGCACTCTCGGAATATAATATAATATATAATGTACTCGAATGTACGTACTTACCTAAGTGCTCTGAGGTAATCATAAGATTCTGCGTAGAGGACGTATAGGCACATATTTTCTCAGTAATATCGTACCGTGCTACGTTGAGTTTAACAAAGAGTTTGTTGCTCCTTTTCCTCCACACAGTCAAGATAAGTAATTTTCTCCTCAGTAAAAAGTGACACTTTTCTTGCAGCTTTATTGTCGTAAATTATGTTGATTTATCCTACAATTTATTGTCTAGACTCCAAAGTACTAATGAGATTGAGACTTTCTTCTACATTGCTATATCCTTTTAAGTTCTGCAGTAAAATTACTCTTAAAAATTCTAACAAAGCTGGACATTTTATGAGTCATTACTAATAACAATAAAATTTGTAATGTGAAATACTGAAACGAAAACGAAATGAAACGTTGTTTTTTATTGACTTTTCATTATTCGACTTGCATTTATAAAAAATAATGTTAAGAAGCAGGGTTTTAACAGACATTAAACAGTTTTTGTTTTAAATAATCAGAACATTAAAGAGTATTATATTATACAAAATGCAACGCCGACTGCAAAGGTCCCTTAATTCTACAGATATCTGTATAATAAGTATTGTATTCCTGATTATGAATTGCCAAAACTACTGCCGATGGGGATGGAAAAGTACGAGTCACCTCATCTTGACGCTGCTACATGCATATTCACCAACTTAATTGTATGAAAACAAACAAAATTCTAGTTATGAATAGAACGATTTTAAGGTAATTAAAAATACATCTCACCAAATCTGCTAACAAAGTACGAATCTTGATATTTTTAAATAACAGTTACAGAAGGAAACGCCAGCGAAATAAAAGAAAATTTAAAAACCGTGCATGTCTTCGGTCTCGCATACCTCCAAGAACATAATAACAGGCTATTAGCCGCAGTATTTTACAAGGGATTCCTGAAGCTTTGCTTTATAATCGACTTTACAAATTGCCTCTGAACGCCAGTGTTTTTGAAACGTTCATTTATTTTAGTATTGAGTTTAATTTGTATTCCATTTTGTTGTTTTAACGTATTAGATCTTTCATAGATAGTGTTTGATTTATAATTAGCAATTCCTGAATATTACAGAAATGTAGAACTCTAATAATGTTATAACTGTCAAATTTTGTGTAAAGATTTGGATCTTTACTATTCAATTGCGCCCCAACTTCAAGATATTTAACACAAAGACAGATGGAAGACCGTTCTTCTAAAAATACAAAACGCTCTTCCAAAATGTAAAGTGCAATATCCAATAGTACGACATTCTTTGTGGTAGTGATGTATAGACGTTATAATACTTATAACATACGTGAGTAAGGACCATATTAATGCAAGTGATTAAAGGTTACGATGAGGTATATTGGTAAATACATAAACGAGGACACATATAAAATACCTTTTAAACCCAGTCACTTTTACAGGAAGAAATAAAATGAACAATAAACAACATTGAAAACGATGAACAATTTCATTTACATGAAACAAACGTAAGCTTTCTGTGTACAAATATAACACAAATTGCCGTTTTCGATAATATTTTATAACAATAAACGAGTTATTGCTTTTAAAAGTCTTCGCATCAGTAAGATTACGGTAATGTACTTGAATTTAAAGGTTAGTAAAATGGACTAGTTTTCATTTCTAATTGCGGTATTAAATCAGAATTCAGCGAAGCATGAACTACAAAAGAAGACACTAGACGGTGTGTAGCCGCGCCACGTATTCACATTGAATTAAGAACACAGCACTCCTCTGTTCTTTTCGTGAGGCGTTTATGCTTCCGACTCCAGTTCTATCAAGGCGGGAGTGGTCTACGTTGTGGTTTAATCGATTATTATGATTGACTGACTAACTGACTTAACTGACTAACCGATTGACTCCCGTTAATATAATTTTGTTTTCCGACCTCGGCTCTGACACAAACCGTTGATTTATACACAAAAAAATAGTGTTAGCTTGATCTTTATTACTTCTGCTATCAGTCATGCTGTCAGTCCTTCCCACTCTTCCACATTACGCTTACGGGTTTATGAGCTCCACTCTCGAACTAACAAAATCCTGACCAAATCAACCGAAGCCCTATGATGATTACTTTCTTTGATGTTATTTCTGCTCTGTAACTTATCTAAGATAAATACATTATAATACTATTTTACTTAATGAACATCGACTGATTTTTTTTTTCCACTGAACGATCGACTGAATTATTCTAGTGTTCCATATTTTAGGATTTTGAAGATAAAAAAGTAAAATCTTAAAACATTTATATTCAATTTTATGTTACAAAAACAGTCAAACAGCATTACCGTATTTCTTTCAATTATGACATGAAGGGTGACATTTTCTCAAATGCTGTCAAGATTTGGAAAAGATAAGCTCAGCATCTAGCTCAATTTGCATGTGAAATGAGAGGTTTAGGGTAAAAGTCGTTTTCGATAAGACTCGAGAACTACCCTTAAGGAATTGGCACTCTGTGATAGTATATCGTGTTAGGAATGTTTCAACAACGTCTGATGTAATTTTATATTACGTCAAATGTTTTCTCGTCAAACACGAAGTAGTAGTTGTTGTAAATTGGTACATTATGGTTTATGTAACCAATCATAAACAATATTTCTACTTTAATTGGAAAAGCAATCAAAAGATTGTATTAGTATTTTCATTGCTTTTTCAATTAAAGTTCCAAGCTCCGTTTTAAAAAATAAAATTATTATACTGTTCGTCTGTTACAGATAAACAAACACACATATAACAAAAAAATCCCTGCGTCTCGGAACCTTAGTTTGGGGAACTTGATGCAGGTACACTGACCCTGCTTTTATAATGATTGCGTTGGTGGAGTGGGGGGAGTATAAACAAATACGTAGCTATAGAGAGGAGAGGGCATGTTCGTCTGTTACAGAATATAAGCATATTTATTCCTTAATAGTATTTTTGTTCCTTTTAGATTGTTTGCCCATATTCATTATATTTTGCCCTTTTAATTTTGTTCCTGGAAATTAAATTATGGTGGAACCAATACGGATATTTACGGATGTGCATTATCATCAAGTGATTAGCCTGAATTTAAAAAATCCAAATTTTTAAGGGTTATTTATTTCTTAGGTCTATGGAAGTATACTGGTATTTTTGACATCTTATTACTTAAGCTATAACTACGTGTTGAATCCCTTCTCCCCGCGTTTTTGGTACCTACCCGCTTTTTCTCACTGGCCCAGTGAACCTTCTGTCGGAAGTAATACCGATAATGAAACAAGTTCTTCAAAGTCTTCGTTAACCGAACGAATTTTCAAAGGAGTGCTCGCGTACAGTGGAAATATCAAAACCTAAGGAATTTACACATAGGTATAATAACTACGTGCATACTCACGGTATGCCTAGACTCAGAATAACTGTCGGTGAATCATGCAAATAATTATATTCACATATACCGACAATAATCATCTGATAGTCTGTTGTCCCTACTAAAATGGGGATCGAACCCACTAAATGTAACGCGGTAATAGCTGGCGAGGTGAACTTTTAGACCGATATCTTCTTTTTATGTTTATATGACCACATTAAGGTTCTGACTACAAATCTGACAATACAATATATGTATTAGCAAGTAATTACAATTATAATATTGATCTTTTTGATGTCATTGCATTTTGCTATAAACAAAAACGTCTACGTGTTGTAGAAAGTAGTTTAAATTTAGAACAACAATTAACACAAACCTCAATGTCAGAACTCCAATACATACGATTTTTAAAGATAATTTGAACATACGAGTATGCCAGTATCACGCCAACCATTCATTAAAACAATATTAATCTTATAATATCTATGATTTTTTTTTTCCCATTGTGTATTTTAGACTTGAAAATTGATGGGAAAAACAATATATCTTTCGTTATTTAATTAACATTCCTATTATTTTACATTCCTACTATGTATTGTAGTATCAAGTTATAGCTGTAATACCTTAAGAATTAAGACCTTCTTATGTCATAAAATTTTGCGATGGTATAAGAGGAAAGTACATTTAATGTTTTTTTTAAATCACGTTAAAAAGTTAAATAAAAAAAAATTACTGGAAATTAGTCTATTGCCAAAAAGCATTCAGAGTTATTGTAAAAATCTGTCTTTTTAACCCCCGACTCAAAAAAAGGGGTGTTATAAGTTTTACGTGTCTGTGTGCCTGTCTGTGGCATCGTAGCTCTCAAACGGATGAACCGATTAAGTGCGTTTTTTGTTTGAAAGGTGACTTGGTCGACAGTGTTCATAGATATAATTCAAGAAAATCTGTTCAGCCGTTCGAAGACGATCAGCTCTATTGTAATCGTTGAACGGATTTTCGAGTCTAGGGTATTTTAAATTTATTCTAAAAGGTAGGTATAAACGCTAAGATCAGTTATCCCTTTTTATGCGTGTTTTTTTTATTTGATTGATTTTTGAAAACGCCATTTTCTTTCTTTATTTCTGTATCTTAGCATTCCATCAAGAACCTAAAGTACGTCACAATCCATCATTTAGTAAATCTTAGCACAGGCGCAAGAAAATATCATCCTGGTCAATATAATTTGACAAAAACATTGATCTTTGTTACTTTAGGCAATAAAAAATAACTTTCGAAAAGGGATTAACGCTTTTAAAACGGACAAGTAGCATGTGATTCAAATAAGATATCATTTGTATCTTAATTAACCACCGGATTCGTGTTGAAGTATCTGGAAATGAAAACAGGAATTACTTTACGTCATGTCTAGCAGATTAATTTGCGGGATGATTTATTATGAGGCATTCTAATGCATATTTAAATCATTGAATATAATTTTCATAGGTTTTAACAGAAAGGGTGTTTTAAAAAGTTGAAATATAATACGTAAAAACTTATTTAAATAGTAAATCAATCGAGTAAAAAGGTAACAGGTCATTTGGTCTTGTATTTGAAACCATATCTCATCGTTGTAACTTTGTACGTGATATAATGCGAGCTTACTTTTAAAATAAGATTCTATTTTAAAAGTAAGCCAGGTATAGTTCTTATTTTGAAGAAAAAACCTGGCTTTACAATAAAATATTTTTTTTTATACATTATGTCATTTTAGAACTTAGTTATTATCTTTATATATAAAATTACGTACGTGTCGTGTACGTCATTGAACCCCTCCTAAACCGCAGCACCGATTTTAATAAAAGTTTTTACAAGCCAAGAAAAGAAGGGTTATAAGTTTGACCTGGATATAAGTATGTCCGTCCCTATGTTCCTCGTAACTACTAAACGACTGAACGGATTTAGATAAATTATGTCATTAGATTCTAGAATTATCTTTAACAAAAAATCAAAATGACCAATTTTTTGCGCCAAAACGTAGGTTTAAGAAAAAGCTCCCGAATTTATCGAGTGGGGTATCAAAATGATTATTAACGACAATAACAATTAATTGGAATATCAAGCAAATATTATTAATAAAATATTCACCACGTTTTATAAATTGAATTGCAAATTACAAAGTGTAAGTACGGCCTTAAACTACTAAAGACAAGATTCTATATGCGTATTTCGAGTCTTAGTAACTTTATCTACATTTTAATGTACATCATCAGCCATAGTCCAAAGAATACTGATCCCTTCTTTACAAGTACATTATGCAAACAGTTCAGAAACACGTTTTGAATTTTAACAAACTTTATACTACACCACCTTCAGAAACTATTTTTTATGCAAAAACTAACACAACTCTTGTGCTAGTTTCAAAGAAAAGTTTAAATCTTCTATCTTAAACAAATTCAATGACTACGTCACATACCAAAAGAGGGTGATCTTATCTTCACAGAAATTCTAAAGAAAATCTCTTAGGTTACGAAGACATATGACAAAGACGGTGACTACAATAGGATTTTGGAGTATTATCCTCCGCTGAGTATAACTAATAAGATACCAAGGGTCTGTATAGACAGGAATGTTTATGTTTAGTTCACATAGCTGTGCTTATATTAATGATGATTTCTTTTTGTTCTAGGCCTGTCAGTTTTTAGCAGAGCCAACATCTACTAATGTAAATATACTTAGTAGTTTTTTAACACGAATGCTCCTTAGATTTTTTGTTTAGATGCTTATGTAACCGACATTGTTGAGCAAGCTTACTATAAGCTTATAATTTTATAGCAAATGTAGCGATTAAATTGCTTCAGTGTTCAGTCATGTTAAAGGGATTTGTGATAATCGATTAAAGATAAGGCAATAATCGGGCCCGTGTAAGTAAAAGTTGGAAAACATGATGTACAAAAAGAAAACAGATAAATAATATGAAAGCGACAGAGGCGCATGAATATATAAGCATGTTATAGAGAGAAGAAGCATGAGTAGGTCGAAAGGTGGGTAGGTATTGAAGAAATAGTTTTTTTTTAAGATAAATAGCCGATTTGAAGCCAAGGTGAAGGAACATTACTCACCTTATTGGACTTCTCCCGTGCATTTGACTCAATCAATATTTCTCTTCTATTGTCTAAGCTTGCTTATTATGGTTGTGATACAGAAACAGTTTATTGGTTTGACAGCTACCTCAGGAATCGCTCTCAGTTTGTCCAGCTTCTGAATACTCATAATGGTAGTCATGTGACATCATCCCTCAGTCCTGTAGAGCGTGGTATACCACAAGGTTCCATTCTCGGGCCTCTTTTGTTTATATTATATACTGCAGATGTAACAGGTACATTAATCAACTGTGGCTACCATCTGTATGCTGATGACTTAGAGCTATACATTTCTTCCCGTCCTGGGGATTGCACTGGGTCTGTATTGAAAATGAATCAGGATTTAGATAGGGTTGCTGAATGGGCAAAAAGAAACTCCTAAGTCCTGAACCCCGACAAATCCCAATTTCTGATTATACGCTCTAAGGATATTATAAGAAAAATTCAGGACAGTTGCCCCAATGTTAGAATCGATCGGTGTCAGATTAAGCAGGTGCATGAGGCTCGCAACCTCGGACTGGTATTTGATGGTCTACTTCAGTTCGAAACTCACATTCTCCAAGCCGTACGCAATTGCTTTTATCGTCTGAAGTTACTTTACAAAGTCCGTCCCTATATCTCTGTGCATATGCGTATCACACTTTGTGAGTAGCTCATTTTATCAAAATTAAATTATGCCGATACAGTGTATGGTTCTTGCCTATTAAGTAGAACGGAAAGGCTTATTCAGCGGGTACAAAACGCATGCGCGCGTTTTTGTTTACATATTCCACCACGGTCACATGTTACTCCCTTCATTAACAATGGTAATATGATGAACATGTCTTCTCGCAGACATCTGTACTTGGCTACAGTACTTTTTGGTGTTATTCTAACTGGGAGACCTGCATACCTGTATAAAAAGCTTGCTTGTCGAGTGATCAAAATAAACACAAGACACGAGCCTCTTCGTACTTATTGGTCACGCCGAGGCATAGAACGGCTGCTTTCCGAGGAAGTTTCAAGCTAACTGCCACTCACTGTTGGAATAACCTGCCACCTCCGTTACGTGAGCTCAATTCAATTTCCTCATTTAATAAGAGGTATAAACAATATCTACTAAACACAGAGAAGCACCAAGTATAATTAATTGCAGCGACATTTCATTTCTTTCCTTTCTTTTTGTTCTCGATTATATAACAGGCACTTACATAAAACAATAAAAATCGGAAATGGTTCATATTTTTTGTAGATTTTGACATAACTTTGCATGTAAGCCCAATATAAAATAAACTCATGTCAAACATGTGTCAGTCTAGTTGACAGAAAAGATATATATTAACTGGACAAATAGGTATCAAATTTATTAAAAACTATACGGTTTTACTCACGTTTGTATTTCGGGGATGCCCGACTAGTTTCAGACCCGACGGGGGCCCTTTCTCAAGGAGTGAAGCGTCCTGCCGCGACGGTGTTAGGTGTCACACTGGGTTTACAACGCTGCCACCGGTTCCTTTGCCTTTCGGAACGTGCGGATGTAGACGGTTGCGTTTCCGTTGCGTTGTGTGATGCGCTGTTGTTACCAACATCCACCGCGGTGCACACCATACTAACCGTATCACTTTTTATAAGGTCTGTCAGGTCTGTCTCATGGGACGTGAGTTTTAATGCCGGCCGCCAGGCACGGGGCAGTGACCAGTCACTGTCTCTGTTGAAATTCGGACGACGACTTATCTCGATTGCTTCGCGTATTTTTGGCTGTACGAAATATTTTTCCCTCGCCAGTACGGAAGTCTTATCGAAACGTATGTAGTGAGGCGTGTCCGTTTCGCATGCGTGTTCAGCGACGGCCGACCTGTTGCAGTCCATGTTTCTCATACATCGTATGTGTTCCTGTAGTATGGTTGCGATGCTGCGACGAGTCTCTCCTACATAGCTCAAACCACAGTCACAAGGGATCGAGTATACACCGGGGGCCCCCAGTGGATCAACATCCTTTGGGGAGCGCAATAGTTCTCTAAGTTGTCCGGGTGGGCGGAAGATTGTTCTGATACCGTAGTTTCGGCTTAATGTTCGCCCAATCTTATTGGTTACTCCGCGTATGTATGGGAGAAACAAGGGGTTTCGTTCTACACCGGGTGTCCGTCGATTGACTACTGCGCCCGCAGCCCGGGTACACTGCCTCCACCAGTATCCATTACGCTCTGTGTGACGTAGATGTTTCATTTCGTTATCCAGATATTGTGGGTCGCAGATGTTGAGAGCTCGGTTTATTAGAGATTTAGGCACAGAAGATAGGTGAGAAGGGTGATGGTGGGAGTCAGCTCGAAGGTACCTGTCCGTGTATGTTGGTTTTTTATACACCGTGTATGTTAGCCGTCCGTTTGAGCCGCGGATAACTAGTACGTCCAGGAACGGTCCTAAACTAGTCGGGCATCCCCGAAATGCAAACGTGAGTAAAACCGTATAGTTTTTAATAAATATGAATACCACTCACGAAAGTTTTTATTGTAGGTATCAAATTGTATGATCCCTTGTGAAAAGTGTATTTATTTATCTACTTATTTTCTTCTCAACCGTTGTTGTTTGTAATTTTATTCTATTTGATTATTGATATATTATGTACATATTTAGCATAATAACAACTATAATTACGTATACGTCGTAAGTTATATGTTAATGGTACAGTTACATCATAATTTTTATTGACCGTATTGCTCTGAGACCGTATTAATCAAAGAGTGTAAAATAGTATAATTTCTGTGGTACAAACACTAGTATTAAATTGCAACTCAATGGCCGTTCACGTCACTTTTGGCCTTAGCAGAATATCAGCGCCGCTTCAGGTGTAAACATGGAGCGGCACTATGCTGAGCTAGGGCTAGCTAGCTAGCATTTTTGTTTCACACACAGAGTACTTACATAGCTACATAAGCACGTAATGTTTTTGTAGCAAATTGATTACTTTAATTATTTTATTTTCTTTGTTGTTTCTTAGTAATAAGTATTAATGATTATAGGAATGTAATACCTTGTGTGGAAACCAAATAAATATTTTTCTTTCTTTCTTTCTTTCTTTCTTTATTTTACGGTGTACTGCCCTTTGGGCAAAGTATTTTTGGTCATATTTTACTTCCCAAAAACTTATCGCCCTGGTTTTATTTACCAAATGAATATTTAGCAAATTTTCATTCCGCATTTTATTCACTTGTTTCAATTATCATTTGGCATCATTTTGCTTTGTCAAAAACTGCAATTTAAGTTTAGGGCAAAGTGAAACAACGGTGTTATTACTGCCAAGTTATTGAGTAATTCTTATAGCAAAATTTGCAAAAAATGTAAAATTTTGTTGTCGACGTTTTTTGCTGCTGTATTAAAACACGAACACGGTACTAGGGTGTTAGGGTACAATTTTTGGGTACCAGTGACAGCATAGGGTTACTGCAAGCCGCCGGTCAATTTATCACTCCAGACATTTACAGATGTTTGCTGTATTTACTTTATAGGCGACAAGTTACCTACCTGACAGAAAACGATTACGGTAGCTCATTTATTCTGATAACACTGGTAATTTGCCAACCTTCTAAAAACCTTTGAGTTTGAAAGAAAAGAACTAATTCCTTGTTGTTAATATAGCATCCCCTTAAGAAGTTTTGGACTCACAGTATTTATTCTAGCTCCGATCTTTTCATTCTATTGGTACAAAAAGTTTTGAAGCCTCATAAACTAAGCTTTATAAGTAAAAGTAAAAACCAATAACAATCGATTGTAATTTGATTAGATCATGTCATTTAATTCACGTTGACGTAAGATTTATAGGAAAGTTTCAATTGATAAGAAGGAAAAAATTTGGAAAGAACGTTCCCAAAATGAGGTACTTGAGAGTACTAAGTGCAAATGTAAGTCGAAGATTTATTTTATTTAAGGGTCCACGTCCTTTATTTCTATGATTTAAACATAGCCTATTACTCATAATATTTGCTTTTTCGAATTTGTTGTTAACCTATACTATATCACTTACAAACTCACTGGAAAGGTTTGTAACAGTAATAGTTTAAAATCTGTTATCGAAAAAAAATCTTTATGGCCGAGTTTTTTTTACTTTTAATATTGTAGGTACCGTATGATCACAACATTGTTATAGTCTGTTCGCATATATGTATATCATTATATTTTCAACATTTTTATAATTTTTAATTTGAATCATATCAATTAAAATTTTGACAACTTATGAAATTTACACAATGATGTTTGAGGCTGACTTGCGAAGACATCATTGTACCAAATAACTATAAAATTTAAGATGTTTGTTTGATAGTTAAAATTTATACCGGCGATCCTTAAAACTTATTAAATTAATCTCGCTAAACTCCAATACATTAGAGTTACAAATGCAGCGTAGATTGCTATGTGTATTGTTCTGACAGCTTATAAATTGTTTATCAATAGTAAGTCAATGCTAGAATACTTTCCATCGACAAAACTAGTTTTTTTTACTAGAGTGTCATTTGATTCGATTGGTGTTTTGTATTCTAACGTTAACGAAATATTTATGTTAATCCTAAGATTCCATATTCTTAGTTGTTATGTCTTCATATTATATAATATTAAATAAAATAGGTAGCTGTCGCTATTGTTCTGTGCGTGTTGCTTAAATGGTGTCGTGCGCAGGACGTATGCTGTCTCCTGGACCGTTGCTTCCAATACCCGCGACGGAGCCCCCGCGACTGCGGCTGTCAATTTGCATTGCTGCATGCCGCCCAAGATGAGCAAAACCCGGGTAGCTAGCGGAGCCCTGCCCGCGCTAAATCGCGGGCATGCTCCCACTGCCAATGCCGGTGTGCCGGTTGCGACCACCAAGTAAGCCGTAGCACGCTTACTAGTGTGTTACTAATGTCGCGTTTTACACGTATTTCTGCTACGCACGCTACTCACACGGAGTCGACACTTGCACCGGTCACACGTCTTGTCAATCATTTTTGAATACGTAAAAGACCTTACATTATACGACTGTACTTTGTTACACTGTATTTGTGGTGATTTAAGCACTATTATAGCTTTTGGATTGACAAGCCTCTGAATTGTATACTCACTTTTTGTATCATGTACTGGTGATTGAACTTTATACGAGTTCAGAATCCTGCTCGTATATATAATTAGCTTGTCTTGAAAGATAATACACTGCATTCTAAGATTCGCAAGAACATATTCCACATGTTTTGTTCGTTTGATTTAATGGATGTATTTTAGTAAATGTAAGTATAGAGGAAGTTAAACAAAAGTGTAAAAACAAGATTTCAGTCAGCCTTTTTCCTAACTAATGAGACGAGATATATATATATATATTTATAGTTTACTGGCGCACTTCTAATATTTTTGTTTGACAAGCACATGCAACAAAGTTGACTAACAAAAAATTCACGACGTCTTGATATGATGTAAGAAAACAAAAACATACGTAGCTTCGTGTCAATGTTTTTAGTTAACAAAGAGAATAAATAAATTTTATACTGTTAAAAAGGGACGTTGGGTGATATCATGTCAAAATAAAATGGAAATTTATAAAGCGCACATTTCAAAAGTAATAATGTTAATGTAGAAAGAACTGAATTTAATTTTTCTTTCAAAAGTAACTTCATCCGTAGATATTACATTCAGTTGTTTCAGTTTTAGCACTCCTATTGTATAATTGGGAAAGGTTGCTTTGGATATAATAACAGTGATTCTGAAGACTATATGTCATAACAATTATAGAAGATATCAAAGACCGTGTATGATATACAAAGAAAAAAACATAGAAGGTTCTCATGCCTCCTAAGGTTAGGATTTTGTTCTAGAACATACAATACTTATAATTAAAATGACTCAAGATGAAAGAGTAAGCCTAATCGAACAAATGCATACCTCATCGTTCTAAACTTGCATTTCACTATTGTTCCAACAATAGTTGCTTTTCTAGCGCTTACCGGACAAAGGAAATATTAGCGCTTGTAACAAGCTTGCCTCATTTCCGCCCAGTAAATTTTAAGGGGCTGTGATTGATGTTTGAGGCTAAATAATTTTGTTTGTAAATCAAGTTTTGAACTCGTGCAGGCAATTAGTTGCAGTAAAACGTTCGTAGTGACGCTTTGTGATGGCAGCTATGATATTGTTATTCTATAGTTACACATGTCGTTTTCGGAAAACATAAAATTTATTACTTCTAATTAATGTCTATCGACCGCAGATAAAACCTACTTTCTCATATTCAAATGCTGTTAATTCATTCAGGTTACGAAGGAAATAATGAAGAGAATATAGAGATAATAAAATAAGAAGCTGACAAAAATTAATGTAAAACACAAATATATTAATCTAAATATAAAAAAATATATGTTAAATTAAATGAACTGTTGATTCGTAATTCAGACAAAAATACTAACTGCACAATAACATTGCATACCCTAATGAACGGCAAATATACGGGACGACTGCCAATATTCATAAATGAAAATCAATTTCACCACATAAACGATTTGTTTGCGTGATATTTTTGTTCAGATCTTATTACCTCTAAAAGCTTATGTCATAGTGATATAAATACGTGAAGAAAAAAAATGCTGTGCAATATTTAGTGTCTTTTTTTTACATTGTTGTTGTTGTTACAGAAAAGTGTGGTAAAATTTTAGAAGCACTATGTTTAGCCGACATGTAGTTGATGTAGCTAGAAAGAAAAGGAATTAAAAAATTCTATATATTTTAAGTTTTTTTTCTACGGATGATGCTTTTTAAGCTGTAGGTGCATATTTCTATTATATCTGTCAAATGTTCTCGTAAATAAAGACTTCATTAATTCATTCTGTTGGTGTAGTGGTTAGTGACTCTGACTGCTAAGCCAGAGGTCGTGGGTTCGATTCCCATCCAGAACAAATAATTGTGTGATGAGCACGATCATTTGTTCTGTGTCTGGGTGTAATTTATCTATAATATGTATGTATTTAGAAATATATAAGTATGTTTATCAGCAGTCTGGTTACCATAGTACAGGCTTTGCCTAGTTTGGGATCAGACGGACGTGTGTGAGATGTATGGAGTTATTATTATTCTAAATAATATCTATAATATGAGTTTTCGTGTCAATTTCATTGATTTGCTTTTTTATCCAGTCATTTTGATAAAAATCTGAAAATTTTGATTAACATCCTTGGAATAAAAATTAAACACCTATAGTTTCATTTATGTCCGCAAAATGTTAGCTTTATCGGTAAATTTTCAAGTTACATTTGACAATTTCAAAATAATATTTCTATATTAAAAAATCACGAATTTCCGAAAAAAATGTAGTAGTTTACGGGGTTTACGTGTACGACTCTAAAATATGACCACACCTTCCTGTAATACTTGTATATAATATAATATATTTTCAGATTTACAATATTGTATATATTTGTGGTGATTAGGGTTGCCAGACCTCCATGGGGTTTCGGATAGTGTTAGCAATACACTAGTTATGCCATATATACAATAGATGTTTGATTGGCGCTCAAACAATGGCAGCAACTAAACTGTGCTTAAATGCAGTTGTAAGCACAGTTGAATTATCAGACGCTTCGCGACCGCGGTAGCGATGTGACGTTTTAAGTGTAGTCAAAATTGCTAAAACTATGAAATTATAATATTTTTAGTAAGTATATCTTTAAACCAGCTGTCCTTTTCACTCTCGCGAGCGTGCGTATGAAATACATACCACGAGTCTAATACGCTTTATTGTAATATACTACTGACACTATACAGTCTTTGTATCAAAGTATTACAAAATTATATATATATTTTTTTCAGTAACATTCATTGCATCATGGTCTAGTTTGTTATTACGATGGCATATGAAATGCAAGCATGTAAAGCATGTGGAACTATCGAATGCCACTATTTGACGCGTTTTTTGTATGAGAATGTGTGTTTATGGTATATATGAGCTAAAGTGCCATCCAAATTTATAGGCACCGGTAACCAGGCGGGCCGCGTGTGTGGTTACCACATATACACACTATACTGTCATGGTAACGGCACGGCTTTAACCCAGCAATTAAGTTGACATTCAAATCTGAGCATTAAAACGTGGTCGTATAATATATTTCATAATGTCAATATGAAAAAGCCAACGGCGGACAGTAAGCGCGCTTGCTGCAACCATACACCTCGACTCGCAGTCGGCGCGCTGTAAGCTCGCGGTCAGCTCGCTTACAGCGCGAGATCCGCGTGCTGACAGCGCGCCGACTGCGTGCCGCCAGCGAAAAAACCGGCGACGCGTGGTATAGCACGCTGGCGGCTAGGGGTAGCCTCAATTTCAGGCGGCGCCGTGCTGCAGCTGTGCCGTTCCAGTCCCGTTATAGTGATGACCTTTACTCGTAACATTTTTCTTCAACTTACAATTCCGCTCTTTATAGGATATAGTAATAAACTCTATTAGCTCGAAATCCTTTACATATATAACAAAAAGGATTCTATTCTATTTTCGAATTCAATGGAACACTTATAACGTCATTTGTCATACGCAAATATTCAGTAGATTTAAATTTAGAACACCTGTCCAATTACGTAATAGCCAACAGGCCGAGTGAGTTGCCAATTATGGTATGCACGTCAGTAGCAGTTACCCTCTATGTGCTGGTTACACAACTCACAAAGGAACCGCCTCTAAAGTTAATAATTCAATTTCTCCCAAACTACAAACAATAAGTACCGCATTCATATTGATATGAGGTGTTCAACGTAGTGCTTACAAAATTATGAATAGTTAATTTTTTTTAAATGTTTGATAATAACTTCAATAAAATGTAAATACAGAATTAATAGTAAAAATATTTGAAAAAATATAATTGGAATACCTTAAAATCTGTATAGATTTCCAGTACTGTAATTACACTATCACAAATAAAATCAGTATATAATAAATTCATTTCTATTTGCCAAACACAACTTGTGTTTGTCAACATTTTCTGCTTTCAACTCAAAGCCAGATTAGTGCGTTTTTTTTTACAGGTAATGCAGATCAATATACAAACTAAAGTAAGATTTTTCAATTAACTTAATTTCCATAAAACATACTGCGCTGGCTAGGAAAATGACAATTTTTTTTTATTTTACACTAAGATGTATTTAACATTAAAATTAATGTAGATAGGTACGTTTTTGGCTTATACAAATTGCTAAATTATGTACAGACGGAAGTATAACTTTAATGAGTCATTAATATAAACGTTGTGTACGGCTTTAGGAAGTATTCATATTAATGAAGAATCCAGTTGTTTATTATTTAACTCTTTCTATACATTAATTACGTTTTCTAGGCTATAAAATTTTTCACCAACTTTAGATTTAAGTACATAAAAAAATAGAAAATAATAATCAGCCGTAATAATCAAATATATACAAAGACAAAAATAAACATAACCTTTCATTTAAAGCAATTTTGTTTTATTTTTTCTATAAGTATATGGATATATTAAGCAATTAGCGTGTATAAATATAAAAATAACACTTTCATTTAGATTTAGGCTATATAAAATTGGTTTAATTACTTATTATGTATGTATGATAATGATAAGTAAAAAAAACGTGTATTAAAAAAAAAATAAGGAAAAAGTAATTACAAAAACATGTTTTGTTATGAAATTATAACGAAATTTCATAACGAAACGAAGATAATTATAATATTTCATAAATATATCACATACTAAACATCGGTTTTCTGTTTGGAAATTGAGAAAGTTATCACAATTCTGGCTAATAGAAGCATTAAACAATATTATCGCACCCATTTCTTTGCGGTCTTCGGCTATTTTATCAGATACCAAGCTATAAGATATCAAAACCATGTTCTACTCCTGTAGCTCACGTGCAGCGTAAGTGCGTCATCATTCTTGGCCCGTTAATCTCGTTACAAGTTCTCCTTTACTCTACCTTAGGTCATGGGAGTGACTTTTACATAGTTTTCTCTATTGCAGCTTAGAAGAGTATATGTTCATAAGCAAAATCGATAAAGGTTAGACGACATCGTAAGTTTTTACGTGGGAGAGCCATGCTTCGGTACGTATGGGCTGACTCGACTCCGCTCGATACCGCGCGGTACTCCGCCGCGTGAGTGAGGCTACCGGAGGCCCTAACCCTTCCCTCTCCCCTATTCCCGTCCATCTCCTTTACCCCCTCTCTCCTATTCCCACTCATCCCCCCCCCCCCCATCTGCTTTTAATCCCATCTTAAAGGGCGGCAACGCACTTATGACTCTTAAGTTAAAGGTGCTCATGGGCATGGGCGGCGGTAGTCATTTACCATCAGGTGACCCGTCTGCTCGTTTGCCCCCTATACCATAAAAAAAAAAAGTGTCGCCTGGGATATATCTATAACTTTCTTTTGTTTTCCTTACGGAAAACCCTACGTGCTATCGCCAAGGGCACTATGAGTTAATTATATCTAACTAGAACTAAATGATAAACCACACACAACGAGTAAGACCCACAAGCCTCTGAAAGGTGCTTGCAAACATTTCCCGAGAGCGAAATCCTCCTGTCTCTCTCTTCCTCATAGCCGTTACCAGCTAGGGGTTAATTGTTGATCGTGCGGAGGACTATGTGAAACTATGTCAACCACATACATGTATATATAGGCAAAATCAAACTATAGACAGAGACTTGAAGACATTTACACCGTTTCAAAAGTATCTAGAAATGACCAGCCGCTCCTGTTGATATATTTATCTACTGCGTTTTCCGCTAATATTCTCGCACATCGCTTTCATTCCCCGCTGTACACCATATCGAGATTTCCTAGCAAAACATTTATTAACCTAACAATAAACATTTCAGCTCATCTATGTTACTCTTGTACATCCTTTTAAGGGCATTTTTATTTAAACTCGTACGATGTAAAATAGAAAACAAACTCTAACAATTCACTTTTTCCCCGCTATAAATACCCCAGGGTAAAAAAGGTTACTTTATAACATTAAAAGAACCATACGCCGCATTTCTAATGTTACTTGTTACACGCAACATTTGCCGGCAAAATAAATATATAACACTAAAGCACTAGCCGTGGGCTTTATTCTAATAAGACCACGTGTTTTTACAACTTTTAACATTCTAAACGTTTGACACGAGTTGACTCGTACCTCAATTGAATCTGTAATTGTCACCATTTACGATAGACACAAGACAATTTTTAACAGCAGTTATCTTAACACTAATATAGCTACTGATCAGAAGTGTTCTATATCATGCAAAATGGTGATTTTATATGAAAATGGTTTGATGAAAGTAAGCCTTTTATAATCAAATTTATCATGCCTGGGTAAGTTAATGGTACATCACTCAAAAAAAAGGTAATTGTAAGTTAATTTTTAAAATTATATCAATAGGTGTGTCACGGTTTACGTCACTTAATTAAGCAAAAACAAATGTGTTTTAATTTTGTATACACTTGATTTGAGTTTTTAAAAGTATTATGTTGTAACTTTTTTTTTCAGTAGTATATTCACCTCACTTTGAAAATTATCACTGCTAGTTTCACTAGAATAATGTAGTATATTAACACGAAGACACAGTTTTATTTGGTTTATTTATACAAATATATTATCCAAACAAACGTTACATTTACAAACTTGTAAATCGCGTGTCTTGCAAAGACAAGCACGGACTTGAGAATCTCTAAACACGTTTACAGAATATTCACCCCTATGTCTTTAAGTTAAGGTTAATTAATTTTGTTTTTTAGGTCATTTGTACTTTGAGGGTATATTCACCCAGCATTATGAGTTCGTAGATGTCACAAGTATCGCATACTTAGAGTGACGACGTTTTTTGACATGCTATGCAATAGTATAAAATATAGGTAGTCTCTTGTACATTCAGTCTTCACATTTTTTTTTGTACTTAAAGCTAGTGATAACATAACACATATAGATATAGTTTAAAACACATTGGTCTCATCGTAAGAGTAAACTTAAGGAGGTTACTCCGGGCGTTATTTTTACAAAAAAAATTCTGAATCTAGTAGTAAGGTATCCGTTTAAAAAGTGAGGTTAAAGTAATAAAGATAGGATTGAATTTACTTTGTAAGCATTATGCGGGCTTAGTTGAAAGTTTCTTCAGAAGTTATATCAACGACATGCCTCCTTAAGTGAAACTTGTTATCTACATAGCTTTAATAAGGTAAATGTTCTTAACCGTAATCTACTCGTACGTAATGCGGTAGAAATTTCTTAAGGCAATTATTGTTTGTAAATTTTCGCGACTTTGATACATTTTAAATACTCGATCGAAATGTCAGGTAACCAAGATATATTGTACATTTTCAATATTATCGCGATTAAGTCCCGAGTTACATTTCTTAAGGCAGATTTTTAATAGCGCGATTATACTTCATTAAGCATATGATTATACTCTTTTGGCCATTCGTTCTTTGATTGTTTAGTTTAAAGATATTTATTTAACTGTGATAGTACGAGAAATATTCTTTGACTTCCAAAGAAACCGCTTCTTCCATAAACGAAGCTCTAGAAACTTTTACAGTCTACTGGTCTACAGTAATCCAAATTCTATGAAATTGACATTATGTCATATTTTATTTGTATTTTTCACAATGTTTACTTGACTTTGCTGTTCATGAACTATTCCTACTACAACATTTTATTTTTATATTTTCCTGTTTTTTTAATTATCCGTATGTTAATAGAAAATTTAGATTACTGAGATATATTTCATTTGTTATTAACTTCGGATTTTAGGATTTCATTTGCAAGCTATAGGACTAGCTAAGAGGACCTGCACAAAATCTTGGTTTCTGTTACAGCATATGCGTTGGTCGCACACACACACCCAGAGCTTGGAGTGCGAAGAGCGACTACTGGCTCGCTGCAGCCGTCCTCGAGTTAATTCTGCTATCTTCGTGTCAGCTGAACCTGCTGGATTCCCAGGTTTTGATGCTAGCGAGTTCCTGAGACGGCACGGTTCTCAATCTAAGTTATGTCGTAAGGCTAGGTAAGTATCTATTTAACTACTGTAAACAATTATATTGCAAAAACAATAATTTGGGTAGGTATAAGCCAAAAGGATCAAAACATTCTTATTGATTTATATTATATTCTTTGAGTATTTTTATAATAATAATCTAAAGAAAATAATAAATATAAAATAATAAACTAAAGAGCTCCTTATTATTGACACGACCATTAACCAAGAAGTTCGTCGTAATCGAAAGGATTTGGCGACATGTTGGATAGATTACAAAAAAGCCTATGACTCTGTACCGCATACGTGGCTCTTGAGAGTGATGGAGTTGTACAAGGTAGATACAACTCTATGCACTTTCTTGAAGGCATGTATGCGGCAATGGAGAACGGTGCTCTACTATCCAGGATGTCGGCGGTCTCAAGGTTACGGCGAGTATATTAAGATCAGGCGGGGTATATTTCAGGGTGACAGTTTGAGTCCCTTGTGGTTTTGCTTAGCTTTGAATCCTCTCAGCACTTTACTGGAGCGTTCAGGGCTAGGTTATTGTTTACAGAAAGAAGGTCAGGTTATATCCCATCTCCTTTTCATGGGTGATTTGAAACTGTTTGCCTGCAACAATTTCCAATTGATACAATTACTTGAGGTAACTGAAACCTTTAGTAAATGTATCAGGATGGAATTTGGTGTGGATAAATGTGCAGTCATGCATGTAAAAAGAGGCAGGATTGTGGAATCTGAGGGGATGGAACTCTCAGATTCCACACACCTTAGATGTCTTTCCGCCAACGAAACTTACAAGTATCTAGGTATGACACAGGCGTTAGGTGTAAATGAATTGACTATGAAGCAATCGTTACAGGAACGTTTCTTTGGCCGCCTGAAAAAAGTATTGAAAAGTCTTTTGTCAAATGGTAATAAGGTGCGGGCCTATAATGATTGGGTCATACCAGTCCTAACCTACTCCTTTGGCATACTTAGATGGACTCAGACTGAACTAGATGCCCTGGATAGAAGAGTTTGTACACTGCTTACCGCGTACCGAATGCACCATCCACGTTAATCGGTCATGAGATTGTATATCCCGCGGAAATGTGGGGGTCGTGGTTTTTTAAATGCCAAGACCCTCCATAGCCGCGAGGTATGCAACCTTAGAGATTACTTCCTCTCCGTTGACCTGGATGTGTATCGGGATGTGGTGGCAGTTGACAACGGACTCACTCCGCTTGCTCTAGGAAAAGAGAACTGGCGCAAACCAGCAGTTCTTACTATTATAGACCGCAGGGAGATATGGAAGAGCAAGGCGTTGCATGGACGTTTTTACCCTTAAATGGGCCCGATATAGATTTATTAGCATCAGTATCCTGGCTACGGTTCGGTGACCTCTTTGGAGAAACTGAAGGTTTTGTCTGTGGAATTACAGATGAAGTTGTTATGACGAATAACTATCGGAGATATATCCTGAAGGACGGCACAATTGACATTTATCGGGCGTGTCATTGTCCCGGAGAAACCCTCAGGTATATAATTTCTGGTTGTTCTCGTCTTGCCAACGGCGAGTACTTGCATAGACATAACCAAGTGGCCAGGATAGTCCATCAGCAACTTGCTGTTAAATATAATCTTGTGGCTGTCGAGTTACCGTACTACCGTACAGGTATGTGCCCGACTCAGTTCTTGAAAATGGTCGTGCAACATTGTACTGGGATCGATCTATGATCACTGACAGGACTATTGTTGCCAATAAGCCTGATATAGTGGTGATAGATTATTGACATCACCATTCCCCATGACGACAATCTCTTAAAAGCCGCAAAAGATAAAGAAATAAAATATTTGGACCTAGCCCACGAGATTGTCGACATTTGGGATGTGGATTCAGCAATCATTGTGCCGATAGTCATTTCGGCCCATGGGTTAATTGCTAAGAGCCTCGACCAACACCTTCAGAGGCTCACGTTAGGCAGCTGGATTAAGAGCCTGATGCAGAAGGCAGTCCTCCTTGATACGGCACGCATAGTGAGGAGGTTTCTATCTCTGGAACCCTAACCACCGTTAGCTTGGTCCCTGTACCCGATACCGGTTGGACACTATTTTTTATATTTTTAAATTTATTTGTTTTTATTTTTTTATAGTGAATGTATTTAAAAATGTAATTTATATGTATATTAAGTAAATAAAGAGAATAATAATCTAATAATAAATCATTTATTCACTAGAATGTAGTTACATATTGGTATTTTTTGGATTTTAATAATAAATAACTAACAAAGTTTCAGGTTACTAATGCGAGTTCCTACCGTTCCTAAACTAATAATAATAAAAAATCATGACGGTGATGCATTTTTTTTATGGTAAAGGGGGCAAACGAGCAGACGGGTCACCTGATGGTAAATGACTACCGCCGCCCATGGGCACCTATAACTCAAGAGTCACAAATGCGTTGTCGCCCTTTAAGGTGGGAATAGGGGAAGAGGGGGAGAGGGGGAAGAGCGGGAAGACGGGAGTGGAGGATTACAGGGGTGTAGAGGGGGGAGAGAGGAAGGACGGGAATAGGGGAGAGGGCAGGACTAGGGCCTCCGGTAATCTCACTCACGCGGCGAAAAGCGATGCAATCATTGTTTCACTACCGGTTTTCTGCAAGGCCGTGGTATCGAGCGGAGTCGAGCCGGCCCATACGTGGGCGAGCCGAAGCATGGCTCTCCCACGTAAGAAAAAGCATATCAAAAAGTGACGCAAACGCCGTTTTTGTACAATGTATAAGGCCTCTTGTACACATATAGTTTTTCGCCGTAAAAATCTACGTTCAATTCGCCGTATGTAGGAAGGAACGATCGTCAGTGTTGTATGAATCTCTGTGGAAGCTTCTTAACGTACGGCGGTAGCGCTATGGTACGGCACCGCCGATGTATGCGCTGTGTCTGCCCCTCGGTGCAGCGTCTACGCACGGTGTGATTTTCATCAGTGTTGTTTCGAAATCTATGCGACTGTGTCGAAGGCGCCGGATGTTTTCACGACAACAATCGTTTTATAGAATTACTAATAACATTGATTCAAGAAAGGCCTATAATATGGAATAAGACTATCAATGATTATAAAAATAATCGGCTTAAGTATGGTTTCTAATCTAACGCCTACGATAATCTTTTTCTTATGAGGATTTATGACACTTGGCCAGAAAAGCCGTACTGGCCGCTCTGTCTCGATCGCTTTTGCCGTGTCATATACAAGCTCACACGATTTCAGACCGTACCATGGACAAGCGGCCTCAAACAATAGTATAATTTTAATACTGTGATGTTTATATTTTGTTGCCACCACATAACTGCCGGTAGGTGTACACCCTGACTCCAAATAACTATAAACTATAACTATAACTATAACTAAAAATTAAAATAACTTAATATGTATTTGTAACTATGTAGTATTTTGTATGGTTGTTACTGTAAAAAGTTTAGTTTTAGATACTACTTATTGTATTTATCCATAATTTTATAAATTGATATTTGAATAGCACAATGGAGATAAACTCACCTTTTATACCGTGAGACTCATTGTGTTTGGAACCGCATGCAGACAATATTTGTTTGCCCACAGGTATTTGGTTTCCAGTCTGTGTATTTATTTATGAAACAGCACACCGGCACGTACAATGCTCGAAACATAATAGCCATACTCTAAATGGAAATTTAAAATGTGAAATTTAGAATTTATAGAATAAACATTTAGGTTGAGATCATCAAGTTTAGATTGCTAACTAAAAATATTTTACAGATCGGCAGACAACATACCTTTAACAACAATGAGTGACTCATCAGAACGACTCTGTAAGGTCAAACATCCTAGAGAAGAAACTATCAACGAAGAAGCAAGTAAATCCGATGATAGTAGCAGCGTCGAAACCGTTAAACATTTTGGCCTACCAATTCTTTCAGTGTCAGGCCCTTCACCTCCCGACGAGGATTACGATCAGATAGACGAGTATCTGTAGCATTTCCATACTAGTTTCCAGCTCAAATATGTGCTGGAAAAAATGAGGCCTCCTTGGCCTAGCCCCACACATAGTCCCAAAGCTGATGACTAGACTAGCATCGCACTGCACTGGACTTTTATGAACTTTCCCTTTTGTGATATAGTGTGTTTCTGAGCGTATGGTTTGGAATTTTGACTTACAACGAATTTCGAAGACTTTGTGCTGAAGTTCTGTGTGTGTCTTGATGAGGGACCATAGCTTTAGCGTGGTGTGTTTTCATTGATTCTAATATTAATATTTTTGTAACTAATCTCCTGTGTCTATTGAGTGTTAAGATATTACAATTAGTCTTTTAACCCACTTTGATAGTGTAAGGACTGCACAATAACTTTATTATTAATAATAATATAATCAGTGCCACTTTTAAATTTATTGGAAGTGTCTATATAACTTATCTTAAGCAGTCATCGATGTAAGTTTCTCTAAAATAGATGTATAATAAACTGTGTCTTAGAGTTCTTTATTTAATTTAGTTGCTAGTGTCACTGTGAGTGTAATTATTATTCGTAAAATTTTGTATTGCATATAAGTACATATAAAACTTTTGCAAGTAACTAGCATATTATGTAGTGGTAGAATCTGTGAAAGATTTGAAGGTTGAACTTTGGTCCAATGAAATGTATTACCTGCACATGGTGTGTTAGTGTGTAAGAAATGTATCGGTTAATGGGAAACCACAAAGGTTTTAGAAAGTAGATGACTCAGTTACATATGTGTGCGTATTTATCCTAGTCCTAAATCCTATGTATAAAAAATCCTTCGGATTCCACACACTCCTTTGTTCTCAAAATGTAGTTAAATAAACTGACATTATTATATTATGTCAAGTTTAAATACTTTATTTAGTAAATCAGAAATAATATAAATAGTCGAATGTCAATTAAATGTAGAAGCTAATTCTAAATCTTATTTGCTATATTAGATACTTTTGTAAATAGTTATAAATAGCGAAGGCACTACTTACATAATTAATAGAATTAGTCTGTACTATATTTAATAGCTGTTTACTTTCTAAATGTATGAATCTGTACTGGTGACTGGGGACCAGATGGACAGGATATGTCAATGTAGGCCTTAAATCCAAATCACGGAGTATTTCCAAATCCTATAATTAAATATTTGAAATAAAAATACCCATTTCAAAACTAAGACTATATTATTCCCTCCACTATTTATAGATTTATCCTTCATCAATATTAGATAATCGTGTATAGCACACAACCTATAAATATAACAGGTTTAATTTTGAACGATATACATATTTTAGGTGATCTATGTCTGTTGGAATTGGCGACCACATAAAGAACATACCTATATTTTATGTCAATCAATAAAACGTTTGTTTTATTGAAAAAAAATCCAACTTCTACGTCCCAATGATTCAGACGAATATGTCATCGTTTAGTTTATTCCTACCGTTCATACCTTTTCCCTGTTCTGAAAACTATCATTCATATTAAAAACAATTTCTACAATGAAAAAAAAAAAGGATAATCGTATATTGTATAGCATTCCTGTAGTTGTCAATTTTAATACCAAATTTTATAATCTACACAATGTTTTTGTATTAAGCGATACATATAATATAGAATCTTATAATTTAGATCTTAGATTAATTTTATCTTTTTCTTTTAGATATTTCATTGGTGGATACCAATGAAATATCTTTTTCATTAATAAAAAAGCCATTTGTTTATCAAGGTAAAATAGATAGGTATCAGTATCACTTAGACATTATATGTGTAAATCATTTAATTTTCATAGTAAATAAAAGCATGTTAATGAAAAAACGTAATAATTCACATACATATATCATTAGAGCCCGAATTGACGCGATATTCTGAATAGAAGCATATCGAAATTCAATATAAATCTGAATACAAATTTAAATCGTGTATTCTATTTTAACTTTGTATATTCATATAATAAACAATTCAATGTCGATAGTGTAGAAAGGATTTGTCTTCATATGTTTCCATTGAAATCTATGTACGGTCGAAGTTGTCTTGTGCCAATACTTTAAGAATGTATCCAGCCTTAGTCATCTCTGAAATACTGTTTACGAGTTAGTTATAATATATTATGTTATGCTTTCTTTTTTCTTTCGATCTTAGTGTTTTGAATATAGAATCCGGCCTAGTTGCTGATGTATTACGCACTCTTGAGAGAATTTTATAACAGATAAAATAAATAAATAAATTCATTATTAACATCAAGATTGTCCTCAATTTTATTTCATTGGATGTTTTCTAACAATAAGCGACTTATAATAGATGTTACATCACTATTAATAATTTATTTTATAATCTAAAATAGTGTAGCTTTTACATGACATTAGAACGCGTACCGTATAGTGTTTTACTTATTGAAGTTGTACATATCTATGGATGGACACGATTATTATTATTATTATTATATAAATGCTCATAATTCGAATGTAAATTATAAAAGGTCTATTAAGTATATTGTACAATTACTATTTACATCCTTACGTCTATTTACTATCACAATGAAATAAAATTTTAAAAGTCTTTTATGTCGTCTTATTCGTCAATAACTTCGAACATTCGACATAGGACTACCTCATCGGGCCGGTAAATATCCCCTACATGCAAATAAAACATCTCTTATTACTTCAGACGTTGCAAAAGAAGATGAAAGATTTTTTTAAAGCTGTTTTCAGCTGTCAAAACCGTAATGGAACGTATATAAGGCTGTTATTGATTTCACGTTATGGCTAAGGCAAGATTAGTCCACTATTGCTTGTTTGTTTTGTTTATGACACATTGATAACTTGTGTCAATAGTAGTATGATTTGTAAAGAAGAACCAAAAATGTCTAGTATACTAGAATTTCTAATGCAAGTAGGTGCGGCAATATCTCTGAATATAGAAAACTCAGAACAACCGTACCATGGTATAGTAATAGCATATTCCTGCTCGTGACAATAATCGCAAGAGTTTATAGAGAAAGGGATAGTATTTGCGAAATGGTCATGTGCCTATGATGTAAATGAGGAAAGATATATTGGAAAGGGAATAGGAGAGTATCGATTTGCCCCCGTTTTGCAGAAGGCGCACCAGGTGCTGAACATTGGCGCATTGGCGGACAAGATTCCTCGTAGACTTTGTTCAAGCAGGCCTGAGATAGTGGATGAGGCTAAGACTCATTAGTTGTTTGTTATTTAATACGCTACCAAGGTCTAACGCAGTTCTCGCGCACTGCTTTCTTATGTTACATGATTGTCAGTACAGCCAGTTTTGTCAGTACACAGTGTAGTTTTAAACCGATCGCGTCCAATGATTTCTGGGGGTTTTCAGAATAGTAAAAGTGTATATTATGAGCAGCAGCTCTGGTGGTGCGAGTGCTTACAAGTAACAGTAATCGCTTACCATCAGGGATGGAATGTGTTTGATTGCCACCTTAATACAAATTAAATAAAGAAAAAAATAGACACACGTTGCTTACATTAAATCATAACTAACCCAATAACTCAAGAAGCTATTACAAGCACTCAATAACAATATATGTACTGTTGTCGCCACATCAAAAACTCTTATTTATTTTATTACAAATAGGGCCAAACTATAATAGATGATAACACAGTTCACTATTTAATAAAAATAAGTTAATAGATATTATTTTGACTGGTTATACCGGTAACGCAATACTATTGGTCGATGGATAAATATTAACAAATTGTGGGATTATAAAAGGGTAGGAATATGTTTAGAACGATTGACTTGAGTGTGAACAGAGGTACGAACAACTTGGCAGTTGCTGTTAGTTAGTGAATTTCATAGTTTATGTCAGTGATTTCGAGACTGTTTCTTACAGTACCGAAGTGCGCTGTAAAATTCATGACGAGATTGCTTTTATTTGCATTGCATGACTTTGCTGCAAGACGCGTTTGATTAAGTATCGTGAATAAACGGCTACTTTTGTTCAATTTGAGATCTGAAGAGAGAATAGTTTAATTGTGTTTTCTTTAGTTCATTTTAGTCAACAGTACAATTTAATATATTTATAGGCTAGGAAGCAAAATGATGTGATGTAACAACTTTTTCGGTGTGTAGTAATAAGGTTCTGCCACAAAAGATCTAGTGCTAAATCTAGCACATTACAGGTTGGAAACTTAGCTTAGAACTTTATTATTATTTAGGATTTGATATTAAATTAGTAGGCGTTTGAAAGTTGAAGGTTGACCGCAGCCTCATTTGCAACTTCTTGAGACTATAAATAATAAACTGCGCATTCGAGTATAAATAAATTAATAAAATTATGATGTTTAACTATAACATCACCACTTTGCCTTAACCATCTAGCTTACTAAATAATCTAGGCTCCAGCACTATAAAATATCATTTATGACAATAGTGTCAAAATAAAGCCGGCGTATACACGTCTCATATAAAAAAAGAAACAAATCAAATATAAAACTAACTTTTAGTTACTCGGTAATGATAACACGAGGTCGACCCCTTATTTAATATCTAGGTAGTCATGCAAAGGTGAAAAACACACCATTTTCTATCATTGTATTCATTATTTCTATCATGTAAGTAATTAACTTGTATGGTATTTTTCTGTTCAGCTGGTTTTTATTACCGCGTTAATACTTCATTACTATCGATCAGCACTGCATTGTTTTGTGGCATGGAACAAGACATTAGCTATCGTCCATGTAATTGTGACATTTTAGTTATTTATAGTTTTTTTGGAGTATGTTTTGCATTAAAAGAAGTGCGAGTACTGTTCATGGAAAGATTTGATAGTATAATTAGTATTTTTAATACATCTACCTTTGAAAAAGACTGGATTGTGGAAGGTAGAGGTAAGAAGCAGTTTGCCCCTATACAAAACGGTGTTACTTACCTCGTAGATTGAACGATGAAGAAACTGTAAACAGCGACAAAAAAATCTCAAAACTCGAAATCCAAAGCTCCCTAGATTATCATGACTAATTAAGTCGTCAAAATGTCCAATCTGATAATAAAGTCAAAGCTACTGTACATATAATTAATACTGAAACTGCATGAATGGAGTATGATGATAGATTTAATCTAAATGTATATAAAAGTATATTACAAATAAATTTTCACAAACATCCCGAAAGTCTTAGCAGTTAGTGTACTTTTATCCGTTAATATAAGTATTTGTGTGAGAACACATGGATTAGCCCCAATAGCAGGAGTTGTCTTTGAATAGATAAAATAAAATGAGTTTTTTTTTGTTTTGCTTTGAATTATTGAATAAAAGTTTTCGTTTAAGTATTAAGTTAGACGTAGACTTCATTAAATTAATATAAATGGGGGAATATTTTTTTAAATTATTATGTGTATGTTTGAAATTATACTAGACTTTATCTTAGTGTAACTATATGACTACAGTTTTCGTAGACATATAACTGTAGTAAAGTCATGGTTCTTTTATTAATGTATTTAAATAATCAGACCTGTACTACAAAAAATCAAAAAAAAAAATCTTTATTTCATAAAATTGACCATCAATTATTCGAAATCGTCGATTTAATAAATAATTATTATAATTAAAAATTATAGATCAACACACACAGAGTCACCGCAACAGTAGTTTGCTTCGTCAAATGTAAAATGATTAAAGAAAACAAAATGGATAACATAATATCACATCTGCCTGTTTCGATCTATAACCGCCCGTTTCCAAATGGTTGAGCCTTGTGAGAAGAAATCGGGCAAACAAACTCACGGCCACTCAGAAAACCAGACAGTTTCAACAATATTCAGTAAATATCACATCATTTTGTTGTGTGCTATTATGTTTTTAAAATTAAAAGTGAATAAACTAGAAAAAGAATATGACACTAGGGAAACTGAAAATTAAGAAAATAATTAAAAAGAAGAAAAGAAAAACATGAGAGATGGAAAATAAGAAACATATTAGCTCACATTCGATTTCTATTACAATTCCATCCCAAGCGTTTTTATCCTGTATATAATCGCCTACTGAGTAATAGCCCTTAAGGCAAAACGACAGCTATCGTTTTACTGTAGCCTTAAACTTGTTTATACTTAACATTTGAATATTATCTGGGATTTTATTATAATATCGCTCACATTGACCTTGAAACGGCTTGTTAATTTTTTAGAGCCTAGAGGCAGGTACAACAAGTTTATGTTTATTACGCGTGTTAAAAGAGTGTATATCACTTTTTTTACAGAAGTGATCTTTATTTTTATGAAAGTGAATTAGATTTTCATAAATATATTGGCACTCTACCGTCATTATGTTAATTTCTTTAAATTTCTGCCTCAGTGAATCACGATTTTCTAAGTTAAAAATTGCTCGAATAGCCCTCTTCTGCAGCACGAAGATAGATTGAATATCGGCGGCATTCCCCCACAGTAGAATACCATACGACATTATACTATGAAAATAACTAAAATAAACTAATCTGGCTGTTTCAATATCAGTCAGTTCACGAATTTTTCTAACTGTTTATGTTGCTGAGCTGAGTCTATTCGATAATTCATCAATATGAGGGCCCCATTGAAGCTTAGAATCAAGAGTAATGCCTAAGAATTTTGTGGTATCAACTAGTTCCAACTCGTCTTCATTAAGTAGTATAGTCGTTTTCACCTGTTAACCGTTTGGAGTAGTGAACCGGATACATTTAGTTTTTTCTCCATTAAGAAGTAAATTGTT
Source organism: Callimorpha dominula (assembly GCA_949752705.1). NCBI lineage: Eukaryota > Metazoa > Arthropoda > Insecta > Lepidoptera > Erebidae > Callimorpha > Callimorpha dominula. Next base: position 17,080,448 of record OX457000.1, read on the forward strand.
AACGTTAAACCAGCGAACCACTTTCGAAATAGCATCGTTTGCGTCGTCAAAATTTGTAGACATACGTTTTAGCCTAAATAAGAGTGAAGTATCATCCGCAAACAATACTATTTCGTGGTTGTTCTTAACAATATAAGGTAAGTCATTAATGTAGATTAAGAACAAAAATGGCCCGAGTATGGATCCCTGCGGAACGCCCATTTTTACCACAGACCCTGGAGATAGCTTGCCATTAATATCGACTTTCTGAATCCTACTACTTAGATAAGAAGTAGGAAGATCCAGCGCCGTATCTTTGATACCGTAGTGATATAATTTCCTGATCAGAGTTTCATGAACAACACAATCAAAAGTTTTGGATAAATCGCAAAAAATGCCTAGAGAATCGTGGGCATTCTCCCAGGCATCAAATATATGTTTTACAAGCTCTACACCGGCATCAGTTGTAGAGCGACCCCTTGTAAAACCGAATTGCTTATTATGTCACTTATGTGAAATTGGTCTAAAGTTAGTTGGGTCTGAAGTACTGCCAGATTTGAACAATGGAATGATTTAACTAGATTTCATCAGATCAGAAAATACACCACTTTCTACACACTGATTAAATATAAATGATAAATGACTAGCAATTACTGTAATAACAGATTTTGTAATGATTACAGAATTTCCCCAGAGGTCGGCTGTTTTTTTTAGATTTAGCGTGTTGAAAGCTTTGATAATTTCAGAAGGACTGACATGTTGAAACCTAAATACACTGTCATTCCTATCAACATTCTCCTTCAAAATTGATTCTGCAAGAGCTGGTTAGGAGTTCAAAGATTTAGTAGTCGACACAGGAATATTAGTAAAAAAGTTCTCAAAAACAGAGGCTACTTCTATATCTGACGTTACTTGTTTGTTGTTAATTTTCAAACTAAACTCATTGCTTTGGTTGTGCTGCTTTCTAGTCTCACTATTAATAATGTTCCAAGTGGTCTTAACCTTATCATCGCTACTTTTAATCCTTGAACTCAGAAAACGAGACTTTGCTAATTTACAAAGCTTCCTAAACAATTTAGAGTATTCTTTGACATATATGTGAAATTGTTCTCTATTATTGTAATTTCTTTCATCATATAACTCATAAAGTCTCTTTCTGCTCTTGTGTAAGCCTATAGTAGCCCATTCACTAAATGTGGCATTACCTTTAACTACAATCGTTTTGGGTGTAAAAACTGAATTAAATTCTGAACAAAATGTATCAAAAAAAACATTGAAGGAAGTATTAGGGTTGGAATCTATATCTAAAAATGGTATGTTGTAAGCTATCTCTAGTTTATTTTTAAAATTTTCAAAACGTTTGGCAGTTTTAGGTATTGCCACAATATTTCTCTTTGCCACTTTCTCGTTCCTATTGTAAAAATAAATTTGTTGACCGCAATGATCAGAATCTAACTGATTTATTATTTTCTTATCTTTAATTACAACATCTGTGAATATATTATCTATGCATGTGGCTGTAGTGGCTGTGATTCGTGTAGGCTCCAAAAACAAGTTCTTCAGATTATATGACTGGAATAGTGTCCTGAACTTAGTCGCTAAACCAGAATTTTCTAATAAGTTAATATTAAAATCACCACAAATAATTACTTTTTTTTTAGATTTTGTTACTTTATCTAATACTCATCTATTGGATTCATCCATAACACACTCAAAACAATCATACAAAGCTGAAGGAGGTCTATATACACTAATTACAATAAAACGCTTGAGTTCTATACAGGCTATTTCTACAGTTCGTTCAACCGATAAACTAACAATGTCATGGCGCTCTTTAAATTTAAATTGCTTATTTATAAGTATCATAGAGCCACCATGTATTGCATTAGCTCTGCTGAACGAGCTACCTATCTGGTGGTTATCAAAATTGAACATGAACTGATCGCTTTTTAACCAATGTTCAGTGATGCAAAAAGTATCAACAGCAAATCAGCAGCAAAAGTTCTATTTCTAGGTCTTTGCCCATCAGCCCCCTAATATTCTGGTGAACCAGGTGAACCAGGTCTGGGGGACACGGCTCCTACTCATGACTGCGAGACTACCTGCTTTGTGGACAGGTGGTCAAGTCTGTCGGGGGTTCAGGGAGTTCCTTCCTAGGTTATACCTGAGCCCCCGGCCATAGATACCCGTGACGGAACACCGTGTGGTTTTAGTCGGTTCGATTCCGACATAGCCACTTCGCCGAGTGCTCGGCGAGGTGGTACCCGAGGGGGTTTCCACACGTAAAAAAAAAAAAAAAGGTTTATGTAATTTAAGTTATTATTACTTATTAGTTTATGAAACTTATACACTACAATATAGCTTTCTAAACAACAGTAGTTCGCCTTAGCTATATATACATATCAGTTTGGGTATTTTTTAACGACACAATATACATTATGTCTGTAATAATGTTGAAATCAAAAGCATAGGTGTAACATTTACTCTGACAGCTTTATAAGGAAGCGCTTGGACTATAAAACACCTTTATGGTTACATAATAACGTACTTTAGTACTATAAGTCAGAAAATATAAGAGAGCTTGGATTTATTAGTTTTGTCACGAAGCTCTTGCAAGCGATGTTATCAGTGTCGGAATCTGAACAAATTATACTGCATTGCGGCTGAATCAATTATCTTAAGAAAATGTTTTAATATTGTGAGAGAACTTAAGATATTTAAATGTATAAGGAAGTAAATTGCAACTTAAATGAAAGGCATTTGTATGCCGCTGTGCGTCATTAATGAAAGGGTAGTAATGCTTTTAAAATTACTGGTGATATTTGTAGTGGAATTAAGGTGAACGTTGTTGCGTTAAACGCTGCAGTCGATAACTAACTCTCGTGAACTGTTCTTAATATCCCAGTGTCTTATCGTTACCGCACTAGGATATTCAAAGGAACTGGAAACGTTTTTCCCAAAGGAATACAAAGAGAGTAGCCGCTGTGGAGGGAGAAACTTGCTCAACAAATAAAGGCCTGTTGATCTAGTGGTTAGTGGTTCTGACCGCTAAACCAGAGATATTGGATTCGGTTCCTCGTGGATTTAATGTCGTCCCGGGACAACTAATTGTGTGATGAGCACGATTATTAGTTTGGTCTCTTACCCGTTAGCCCCTTAAGTTTATCCCCGATTTATTAAAAAAGGCCTTTCGCCCCCAACTACGCAACTGTTAAGGATTAGATCTGACTAATAATATAAACGTGAAAATTTGTGAGGATGTATGGATGTTTGTTACTCTTTCACAAAAACTACTGAACTGATGCGATGAAACTTGGTCTGCAGATGGCTGGAGATCTGGATTAATACAGAGGCTACCCTGCTTTTTATCCCGATATTCACGCACTGGGACTTACGCGGGTGAAACCGCGGGGTGCAGCTAAATGTAAAAATATTATTCGTAACCGTTGTGAAACAAATATGTATATCCGTTATAAATAAGATGTTTATATTTGTAACATAAGGGTTAATCTAATGTCCTGTGATTTGCTGGAATATACACATGTCAACTAATATTGGAATGATTAACGTTCAGTTTAACGATACTTAAATATATTTTCATATGGAAGTTGTTCATTTAGTTTTTTTCTTACAATAATTTATGGTATATGGACCAGGGTCGATAATTTTTTAAACCAAAAAAAATAATAGTAGGATAAAACCCATTGGAAAAGAGGAACTAAACTAAAAACGGTACGGTAAAACTATACGGTCACACTCAGTGTGACGCCTGACACCATCGAGGCAGGACGCTTCACTCCTTGAGAAAGGGCCCCCGTCGGGTCCGAAACTAGTCGGGCATCCCCGAAATATAAACGTGAGTAAAACCGTATAGTTTTTAATAAATATCAGCTTTTATTCATTTCATCAACAGTATTTTTCGATTTTTTGCATTTTCTGAGAAGATTTACTATAGTAATATATATATTTTTTTACACCATCGGAAAGTAGAGAAACAGAAAGCACACCGAATTTTTGAAAAAATTAAACTGTTGTTTTGACGGGTGACTTTTCGATTGAAAATTAGGGTGCTTTTTTGATATTAAGTCAAAATAAGGTGATAAAAAAATTATTTTAAATCATAATAATAAAAATAAAAAATAATAAATTACAGTGTATTTGGGACATAAAAAGGTAAGTTTTCACCAAATTTCGTGAAAAAAAAAGGTTAGTAAAAGATAAAAATATAAAACCAAAAACTTGGTTTTTTTAATTTTTTACATAAATTTTGAGGTTATGTGAAAAAAGTGTAAATACAAAAGTTGTAGATCTTTTTATTACCTACAACTTTGCCATTTGACTTTTTTCCATAGGACTTGTAGTTTTGCCGGAAATCGAGATAAACCGTTTTTTAGCCTTAAAACTTACCCCCTTCCCCTTCCCGACCTCAGATCGCCCTTAAATTATATTTCCTTTCATTTTTATAACATTCACCTCCTTTTCCAGTGGGTTTCATCCCACTGTTATTTTTTTCACTTTTTATTATTTTTAAAGGCTTCTTCTACCCTGGTCTAATATTTAGTAGCTTAACAACAAATTGACATGACTGTACTTTTAAATGTTTTGTAAAAAAAAAACGGTCAAAACGGTTGTGTGGGGTGAACACAACTGTTTTGACCAGACTACAGGTTTGGGATCAGGTGGCACTATGTGACGTGTCTGAGGTTATTACACATTATCCAAAACTAAAGTTAATGAAAAGCGATGTATGAATAACAAGCACGCATATTAAGTACACTTCTTTATAAGACTAAAGAATTGGTTTATTTGTTTGAAAGTGGTAATTGCCGAAAACCACTGGTACGATTAATTTTTTTGGAGTTTTAATCGGGCCGAACGTCCAATTTAGGTTCAAAATTATATAGTACTTACAAGTCTTACTAGAGAGAGAGAGTGAGAGAGAGGGCTCATGTGAATTGAGGATGCTGTTGGCAATGTAACAAATTCGGGTCGTGTGCTGCATTGTTAAGTTACTAATTGAATACAAAAAAATCTAGTTTTCGTAATTTAAATATATTTTTCTTCGCCAACTGTATGAACGTCAAAAATTTGAATCTCGCTCGGTTTGAAACTTTTAAATAAATACACAAGATTTTGAAGTAGGATATTTGATTATTCTTTGCATTTAAATAATAAAGTTATTCCTTGTTCCTCGTAATACTTATTCCATTAGCTCAACTTAGTTTTCAAGACTTTCAAATGTAAAAGTAAAACGTATGCTTATACTTTTAATTTAACCCAGTGTAGTTAATAGCGTTCTAGGACAAGTCTGAATAATTCATTTTACATTTGCGGTGTCTCTCGTACAGGACTTAAATTGAAATATTTTTCTTACGATGAAAAAATGTGTAGTAATGTAAGTATTTAACTGTGCTAGAAACTTAAATATTTGTTAAAATTTGTAAACAAAGGAATGAGTTTTATTTAAGCAGAATTGTAGCAATGAGTAAGAATAACTTTTTCTCATAATATTTATGATACATTTACTGCTAAATTCGTTAAACTTTATTTGTTGGGTTCTAAATATTAAAATCAATTATGACGTGATTTTCCTCAAAACAGCAACTTGCACTAGGAACCCTGTACCACAGTATACGTATATACTATACAGTATTGTGACTCGGCCCTTTTCTTGAAATAATTACCTACAGCCGGACGGTACGTAAACACGCGATAGGGCTGCCCATAATTTCATCTACCTACTTGAGTTTCTTTCTAGTTTTGTGAATGTAAATATTATAATCTATTACATATAGTATATATAATATATTATATTTTATATAGCATGGACGTTTGAGTGGATAATGATATATCGTCTAATTCAATAATATATGTATGTAGCTAAATACATAAGTAAATACATAGCTTAGCCTAGGAAACTACCTACTAGTTTTTTTTAACGCGAGCGTGGGTAAGTCACTCGTGTGTCACTTTTGTCACCCTATCTACTTATTTATTAATAAATCCAGGTATTTTACTCGGTGTAAAATGCGAAATACCTAACTATTAAAAAAAACAAATTACGTACTAGTAGGTACATAAAAATTATTTTACGAACCACAGGCACCGAACGCAAGGCGTGTAGGTATGCCTCGCGATCCGACCGTTTGTATGAAGATACCATACTGTATATGTTGATACTGTGCCTGTACTTGTTCATTATGTAAATTGTCAGTGGAGACAATGAAGTTTAAAGCATACTAACTGTTGTCTGTGACTTTGTGATTGCGCATTTTGTGAAGCGTGCATTAGGCATACACTCAAACTTTGGTTTTGAACTAATAAATCTAAACCACAATGTGTGTGTGCGTGTGCATGTATGTGTGCGTCTACGTGTACGTGTGCGTGTATGTGTGTATGTGAGTATGTGTGTGCGTGTGTGTGTTTTAAGATATGAAAAAAAGTGTTTTGTCATAGCTTTATTTCAGCAACCGTATTTTAATTTATCTATGCATTGTTAAAAAGTAGTCAACTCGTATTATGTTCTAGGTCTATAAAAAATATACAAAACTTATAATTAAAAAATTATATAAATTAAGTATTTTGGGGTAGGGCACAGCAAATTTGTGGTCCGATTGAAGCCATCAAACTGCCAGAATGTATTACATATTTGTGGTTAAATAACATAACTTGGCGAGTGCTATATTTCTTTTAGTAAGTAGGACTACCTTGGCTCGACAACATAAGGTTGTGCAACATACAAGGAAAAGAAATGGTGTATTGTTCTGCAACGGCCGGAATTGATCAACAGAAAAGGAATGGTCTTTCATCATGATAACGCAGACCAAACACATCTTTGGCCACTCATTTTTACCTTTTTCTCTTCAAAATTCTTTGGGTTGTGTTAAGTTATATTACAAAAAACTTTCGTGAGTGGTATTCATATTTATTAAAAACTATACGGTTTTACTCACGTTTGTATTTCGGGGATACTATGGTATGCAAGTATGGTGTGCACCGCGGTGGATGTTGGTAACAACAGCGCATCACACAACGCAACGGAAACACAACTGTCTACATCCGCACGTTCCGAAAGGCAAAGGAACTGGTGGCAGCGTTGTAAACCCAGTGTGACGCCTGACACCGTCGCGGCAGGACGCTTCACTCCTTGAGAAAGGGCCCCCGTCGGGTCCGAAACTAGTCGGGCATCCCCGAAATACAAACGTGAGTAAAACCGTATAGTTTTTAATAAAAAAAAAAAAGTGTTAAGTTAACATCAAGAGAGGACTGTTACAACTTACTAATACGAGGCGGGCAGTACCTAACAAATAAACCCCCTTAGTCGTACAAAACAAACTGAGCTATGACGTAAGAGGTGGGTTTTAACTTTAAACTCTATCACTATCTCTCTTTCTCTTATCTCTATATCTCTATCAAGTGACCACGATCGGTGCAATTCGATCGAAACGTCGGATAACTAAAAAATGTATTGTACCTTCTAATTATTTCTTCGATTAAGTCCCGAATTACACATCTAATATGTATAGTCGCGAAAGTTTAAAAACAATTAAACTTTGACCCCTCGATTCTGATGCGAATGCTTTAACCATAATGTAAGTTAAATCATTCGCATCAGAATATTTAGTAATACTGTTACTACGTCATTTACAGAGTGCTGTGTGTGTGAGGTCACAGACACTCGTTATTCCTTAAATTATTCCCATATAATATTAATAACACCAGTCAGGCAACTTGTGTTTTAGTTAGACCTTGAAGCATGTTAAACTGCTCAGTCTCAGCTAGTTACTGTCTTTATGTATTCAAAATCATGGTTGAATTATTAACAAACAAACAATGGTTTAGTACGCATATATTGTTAAGCTTTGTAAAATCAGTAATAGGCCTCTGGTTCAAATAAATTGTTTAACAGACCTCATGAAATGAAATGTGACATAAGATTGTGGAAAACCATATTCATTACCGATTTCAAGTTATTTTTTTATTTTTTAATTGTTACACCAAACATTAAAATAAATTATTTAGCAATAGCAGGTTATGACATCACATTCAATTTTCTACAGAATCTACCATTTTGACCTTTAGTAAAGAGGAACTGATCTGACTAAAATCTACCACCGCATCGTTTAACATTGTAATACGAGTATAAAGAATATTTAAAATATTTAGGGATTTATTCCTTATTTCGTATTACGGTTAAGAAAACACACACACACACCCACACACACACACACACACACACACACACACACACACACACACACACACACACACACACAAACACACACACACACACAGTGCTTTTTCCCCAAAGGTGCCCAAAGTGTCTAAAGAAGTTTTTACACACATCGGTCTATATGTATCTGAGCGTGACGGTCAAGCAAGGTCAGGACTTTTTGCCCATACCAAAAGTGCCTAGCGTGATTAAAGAAGTTTTCACTTCAAAAACTCTCATTCGCATGCATATTAGCTAGCATTTTCCAAGTAATGAGCTACCTACACCAACAGGTCATCACAAAATGCCCGTGAACTTTTTTGGCAATCGTAGTACCCATAAGTAAATAGAAAATTGCAGTTCACTGTAAGTTTCACAAGTTTTTTTTACTTTAGAAAGCGGAGAGAATAGAATATTTGCACCTAACTGGCTTAAGTCTGCGTCTAGACATCATTATGTAGAGCTCATGATTGTATGCGTGTCGTCCAGCCTACTGATGTAGGGCTAAACGTGACTTGAAACTGAAATAAAGGCTTACGTAGAACGTATCATCCTACCTATTCTTGTGAACAATAAATCTTTCATTTAACGACAATTATCATAATTTTTTGTAGTCACGTCTTTTTATAATACACACCTATCACTACCAATTGTTTTTAATACTATAACGGTGATTGGACTTTGAACACTTAAATGTCAATAAATAAAGTTCACGCTACCATGATGTGAAAATATTATAATGATTTTTGAATAAATTTTTAAAAGAAACATAGGAAATACTTTAATAAATTCACCATTATGTATAGAAACTATCTCGTCTTTGTAAGTAATTAAAAGTTGAGTAGTTGAATAGGGATAACAGTAGTGAAATGATATTCTGCAAAATTGTAAGCATGACTTTATGAAGTTATCCATATTAATGTCATAGAAAGGATTTAAACAAAGCTACGCCATTCTCCGAATCACGTTTGCCTTGAAATGATTTGGTGTCGAAGAATCATAAAAAATCGATATATGTAGCATCTGTAGGATTTAATGAAGTTATACCCGAAAATATTGAGAATGCTGTCAAAGTAATATTTGAAACATTTCAACATGGAATCACAAAGTGAAGTGTAAAGTCAACACGAACTGTAGGGTATATTAAAAGCCCGAACCCAAACATCGCCTTTGTAGCTCTTCAGCCAAACACATTGTTTGCTAAAGGACCGTTTATATCACTCGATCTGGTTTTGTGACCAACGTTGTTTGTTGTTTGTCTTTAGAAATTTGTTGAATACTATCAGCTATTCATTTACAAACCATCAAATTTCAAATCCAATTTTATCTTTATTGGAACTGACATAGTTTACAAACAATATATCCATCAACCATAAGTTCATAACGTAATTAAAATCAAATTTGTTGGTATGATAATATTTACTTAACTAAGTGCAGCCTAAGTTTGTTATGTTATTAGAAAAAATAAGCTTTATGTACAAAACTCAATATAAGAACTCTGAAAGCAACTATATAATGTTACATTCAGTTTTAATAGGCCTTAAATACCCTTGCTGTCAATTGGTCTTAATATACTTGAAAATGAATTTTGCGGTCGGGGACAAAAAGAAAATAAACAAGGTACAAAGAGTTCACTTTATTCCTCCACCACTTTGGTTGTTGACTCTTACAAAGGGAATAATTAACCTGACCCGTTAATTATTCCGTTTTTCTTTCCCTTTTAAATACACATATGTTGAAGTTTTAGTTTTACTAAACAATTTAAGGCTACATGTAAAGTGACTTTAACAAGTTCCAGACGTAGTATTTCCTGAAACTTCCAGGAGTGCAAAAGGTAATACGGGACCTTGTAAGACCACTTTTAAGCACGCCGGATCCTGGCTCATTTCCGTGCCCTGCACTTGCGGTAAAAAGAAACGATGAGGAAGTTGTAAGGGCAAACAAGAAGAACTGCGGAGAAGGCAGTTGAAGACTGCAAACCCAGTCAACATATTCATCTCTGGCCTAATAAGGAAAACTCGAAATACATTATATATAAGGCTGAACACTCACACTGAAACTTACTTACAGTAAGTACTACTTACAGAAACAAGGAGAAAGAAATAAGATTAACACAGCGCTACTGCACAATTTATTTAGGAGCAATGTAATTATCAAACCTAAGGGGCTTGCAACGCCGTAATTAATTACAAATAGTGTAAGTTACCTCTGAAACACGTTATTAGATGTAACTATAATACGAGAAGTTGACGATGTTTTGTAGTATTAACGAGATTTATACAATCAATCCTATTAGTTTTATGTTCAATGACAATTGTAAAGTTTCGTAATGTGAATAATTTACTGGAATACTTTATAAAATTTACGCATCACAAATGACTGATTAGATAAATATCATTTTAACCAATTGTCCTTATTCACGTGTCTTAAGTCTGGTAAATCGTAATTTTTAAATTGGTCACATTAAATCTAGCTCCAGTTCAGCGAAAAATAAAGACTATAAACGTAACATATTCAGAACTCACCCGTACCTCAGTACCTACAGTGCGACGCCTACCTACAGGTACACAGGAAAATTGGCTGTGACCAATTGATGATAATTCGATTGATAGACGATTACAGTAACATAAGCAAATGTAAATAACCAAATCAAAGTGATACCGGGTATTGTATTGTAGCGGCACTAGGGAAAAATATACTGAGATTATTATGCACATAGAACACTTTTTCCTTAAAACCTTATAATTTATAGAGTTTGAGATTGAACATAATAACATCATAGGATTGGCTCAAAAGCAAGTATTGCTTTATGTTTGATATATCTTTAAGTTCACAGACAGATTTTCCCATTTGAATTGAAACCTCAGTCTTACATATGCACTCTTAAATACGCAGACATATTATCATGTATACTTCCAATAGAATTACGATCTGTTTTTTGTCCGCTATAAGTATGCAGGTTATAAAGATTAAAAAAGAAATAAAACATTGACATTAATGGCCAAATGTAGAATTTTGTGCCTGAAACCTTCCGATTCCGGGGTAATTCAACAGATATTCGCTTAAATTGGCACATATTTTACGTAAATAGCTTCCTTTGAAACTTTCTACGAAAATTGTACGCCAGTAAACGTAGATTTGAAAAATTCAAAATGAGTGCTTTTCAGTAATGGTACTGTACGGATGGTATGATAACATACCAAGAGCTGATCACGAGTTATGGTTATCGACTATTTGTATGGTAAATAATTAAGTGTATTTACGGGAATTGCCACGGGCTGACCACGGCTTGTGACCACGGCCAGTGCAACCTGGTCGAAACGTCAGGCAATTCAAAGGTGTGAATAATTATATATCATGGAACGCGAAAGTTTAAGAGTTAGTAATTTGTACGGTGTCTACCAATGTTTAAAGAGTTGCATTTCAGTTCAACTTTTTGTCTCAGACTCAGCTCTGAGGGCAAACTATTTGTGGATCGCATCTTCCATAGCTGGCAGCACCCCGGCCTGCTATCGTCTTCCAGCGCTTACCAGCTTCAACCCGCAAAGATAATAATCTATACATTTACGCCTACTATGCATATTGATCACTCTATATAAAAACTGATTTTAATAGACTATGTTTTGCGGTAACTGTTACCCATGTGTACTAGGAAATCATCTTAAAATGCGCAAAGAATTCTCCTCACGTAATAATAAATAGATGAGTAATGTGGCAATAACCAATCTCTTCAAATTCACCATTATTCCGTACCACTTTCAACTATCTACTGCAGTATTTTCCTTGCGCTATAATGCATATTTTGTTTAACAAAGTAGATATAATAGTAAGTGAGGAGCAACTAACACACGTATTTGTTTGTTATCATGAATAATAAAAAATACAAGTTTAGAACATTAAATAATGCCAGATATAAAAAAAATAACAACAGTAACGAATTTTATAATAAAAATTACGTCAATTATCCGAACGACCCCACATAACGTTAAAACATTGCGTAGCTATTAAATGATTTAAATGGTAAACTCTAAAACCGCAATATTTTATTACACCATTAGCTGCTACGATATTTTATGATTGTTCTAGTATTATGTCTAGAATTAACCGCTTTGTGTATAAGCTATACGTAGTGTAGGTTAGTGTAACATTATGACGTGAATAGACAGATGTAGAACATAATTTAAGTATTACCTATTAAATTGCCGTTATATACAGTAAATTGCTGTTGACTAACATTATTGACGACGTAATTTTATCCTTTGAATTGCATTGAAAGTTTAGTAATGCTTGCGCTAGAAAAATCCTGGGAACGGCAATTCATGCATTGATTAAAGTTTTCACCGCTACATTAGATTTAGTTTTTTTTCATTTAAAAGTTTTTTAAATTCCGAACAAAATGGAAATCACTAGAAAATCTGGTGAAAATCGTTCACGATGAAGAGTTTGCCTTGTGCCGAGTGAAGACGAGCTTTTTTTCAAGAATAAGTGAACTAGGCTAATCGACATATCGCTGAATAAATATTCCATAAATATTTACATTTTCTTCTCATCACACTTTTACAGTGATTGTGTGATTATGACCGAGCCCTAAAAAGCTCTAGTGCATAAAACTGGCTTGTTGCAAAGCAATATAAATATTCTTTATTTATTGAAATCCACCCTAAAATATACCTTACATTGAATGCGACATATTGAAAACCAAAATTCAAATAACTTTTTACGGGCCTAGGTGCTAGTGTGTGTGAATCTTGTACGTGCAATAGCACATGTACTTGCAGTCAAAAAAAACACTAACAACTATCATTATAGTGCCAATCCGAATTTTATTAATAAAAAAATCATGATTTTAATAATTGTCTTCTCGGTTTGATCACTTCGAAAATAGGAAAAAGCTCAACAGCTTCTATTTATACCAGTACATAGGCAACGCCCATTTTATGATCGTGTACAACTAAAATAGATGTCGACAAAATAAGTATCGACACAGGAAATTGGAAAAGCGGAAATTGTTCTTGTCAAGCTTATACCAGGATATTTGAGAAAGGTGTGGACATATTTTGGGATCGTGTATTACATATCGTAAATAACATAAAGCGCTAACAATTTTAGGAATATTTTGATTTTTAATACTGAAATCTTATTTTCAAACTGACAAATTGAACTTGTGTATTTATCGATAAAGTCTATATTTCGTATAATTAAAGGGCTGACATGAAAACAAATCATTGAAATTAACATCAAAGTTCATAAAACGTTGTTTAGAAATGTACAACTACTGCAGGAAAAATGTTATCCAAAGAATTTTTTTTGTTCAATATACATTTTGTGTTTAAGCAAAATAAACGATTAAATTATGTCAGTTAACGCTTTTAAAACTTGACCACACCTTTCTCTAACACACAAAAAAAACGTAAAATTCAATACGCCATCACTTGCATGGGATTTTTTTTTTATATTGTACGGGGCAAACGAGCAGACGTCACCTGATGGTAAGTGACTACTGTCGCCCATGGACACCTGCAACTCAAAAGTCACAAGTGCGTTGCCGGCCTTTGAGATAGGAGTACGCTCTTTTCTTAAAGGTTTGAAGGTCGTATTGGTCCGGAAATATCGCAGGTGACAATTTGTTCCAAAGATTGGTTGTGCGAGGCAAAAAGAAAAACTGGAGAACCGCACAGTGGTGGATTGACAATTATCCAGGTGATGGGGATGAAAGTTTTATCGCGTTAACGATGGCGAAACGTTGCGGCCGGTATAAGTCCGAACAATTCCTCGGAGCACTCCCCATGATACACATGACATGACATATTTTAAATTGTTAATTACCTGCATATATTTTTACCTTCCTCTCTTAGTTCTCATATTTCTAGCATCGTAGGTAAGTTATAGTAGTATGTAGTAGTAGGTACCTAACAATGTAGGAAGAGAGAGTGAAAACTTATTACTCAAGTGCAAAAGGGTTCTTTGTCATCACCTGCCCTTATCCTAATATACAGGTTTGGGCTTATATGAAGTTATCTACTCAATATTAAGAGTAAAGTGTCATAAGCTCAAAATCTGTGCAATGTCGCAAATACCTAAACAAAATTCTTTAAATCACGCGAAAGGTTGACAGAAGTAAAAAAATCAAAATAAATTAGACTCAATGATGTGTCTTCCCCGTTAACAGTTTCCTTACTTCGTGTAGATACATTATATCCTAGGTACAGAAACAGATATTTCTACTGTCGTATAGTTGTCCTATACTTTGAAGACAGCAGACAGCTGTTTTATCAGCGGCTTCCATCTTTATGTTTGCGGCTTTATGTTTCTCGTGAATAATATTAATAATAATGAACGGGCATTTATCTGTGCTTAGTATTTATGTAAGTAGAACTTCATGTGTCTTTAGTTAACGTCATGAATGTCATTGATTTCAAAAATCTATTTATTATTATTTTTTTATTATATTAAATAAACCAATGTAATGTTTACACACAAATATAGAAGTTATAATGTAATAGTCATAATGTTTTTGTATAAAATACAAGAAATGAACCCTAATTGATATAATAAATAGATCGGAGAAACGCTTGCCATGTTAACACTTTGGTATAGTTTTTTAATATTTTAGGAGGCAAATGAGCAGACGGGTCACCTGATATTAAGTGACTATCGTCGCCTGTATGTTGATGATGCTGTAATTCAAGAGTCAAGAGTGGCGCATTTTGCAATTAAGACTAAAAAAAAAATGATCGTTAATAACTTCAAAAGTTTAAAACTGATCTAGCTGAAATTTATAGCACTTTTTGGTAACATCACAAGCTTCAATTTTAAAAAGTTTCAGACTTCTACGTACGTTCTTTTCAAAGTTATTAAATGTTAAAAAAACCACTCTTTTTTAACTGTGACTTTCCTTCGCTGTTAAACAAAAGCATTTAGTGACTTTGAACAGGTCTCCTTTTGCAGGTAATTTAATGGAGAACAAAAATGTTTTGGGCACATATCACGAAAAATGTACTGCAAACGATATCTTACAAAATGTAAAATGAGTCTTTTTTTCATTAAATTGTAAAAAAAAATGACGACCCACTTGTTCAAACTACGGGTATCAAAATTCTTAATCAGCGCATTTTTTTACTATTTATCTAAAAATAAAAATGCGTGGTAATCGAAATGTCCATTTTTTATCATAAAACAGATAGGTTGACTGGGTTACTCTTGATTAACCTAAAATCGTTTTAAATGTCACAATTTGAATGAGGTCAGGTTAGAAGTCACTGAAACGTTTAATGAAAGTAGACTCCAGCAAATGATGACTTTTGTTTGTGCTTACACCTGAGAGATTACAGCGTGAGTACATGTACTTAAATAACATAAAACTGAGCAATTAATGCTAGAAAAGAAAAAATAACCACTAGCATGAAAATTCTTTAAATTCTTAGTCTATTGTTCTTTCTTTACTTCTGTCATTTAAAAAAATAAATACTTCATCGCAACAAAACATACAAAATACTAACCTTCGATTGTGATTTGTATTGACGTTTTTTTGACATCGATATTGCGATGACGTTAATGTACTCGTACACTAAAACTCAATTTCGGTGTCACAAAAAAGAGGAGACTGTTCGTCTAATATACTAAGTAGTAGCTAGTATACTAAGTTTATGGACCCTGCTCTGAATAATAAATAAGTTTATTGACAATAAATTATATAAGGCTGAGCTAACGAAGTAGTTGATCAAGAAAATTCTCAGAAAATTTAATTAGGTCGCAGCAGCCATACTGTGATATATATAGCGTATACATAGCGAAGAGTGGAGGAATGGAATAGTGAACTAAATATCATTCTATATCGGCTTCACTACAAAATATGGCACATGCTATTATTGTTAAATGGCCTGTTGGTTTAGTGGTTAGTGACCCTGACTGCTAAGCCAGAGGTCGTGGGTTCGATTCCCACCCATCACAAATAATTGTGTGATGAGCATGATAATTTGTTCTGTGTCTGGGTGTAATTTATCTATAATGTATTTAGAAATATATAAGTATGTTTATCAGCAGTCTGGTTACTATAGTAAAGGCTCTGCTTAGTTTGGGATCAGACGGCCGTGTGTCAGATGAGTGAAGTTGTTATTATTATTATTATATTGCCCCACCTTCTCTGCACTATTCGTTGTCCCTAACATAATGAAGTTAAAGAAAATACCTATTTGAAGACTTTGTAGGCAGTAAAAGTATGCCTGTTTTCCAAGATTAGGCTATTTTTAAAACCTTATTTGCATCTACTGTCCCTAGAAGTTAACGTCTTCACGGCATTAATTATTCAAACCCCTTCCCGGTAAAGCAAAAGTTTTCTCTGTGATGAATACCGTTTAGTACCTCTCTCATAACTTGTAA
Source organism: Callimorpha dominula (assembly GCA_949752705.1). Classification (NCBI taxonomy): domain Eukaryota; kingdom Metazoa; phylum Arthropoda; class Insecta; order Lepidoptera; family Erebidae; genus Callimorpha; species Callimorpha dominula. The sequence goes on from OX457000.1 coordinate 17,097,018, forward strand.
CTGCAACTTGCAAGGCTTGGAGGCTTCACTTCATGACACGGGTACATAGCGCCGACGGCGTCTCAAGCCTTCATGCTATTTTCACAGAACTAAAATTACTGGAGAAGTGAGAACGTTTTATTCCTTTTTTTATTTTGTAGCCATATACAGTGTAGTGTAACTTCATAACCCAAAAGAACAGTATAGTAGTACTTTAGTTTTGTTGCGTTGAACAAAATCAAATTGTGACCTCAGTTTGGCACTGAGTGTACACGGCATTGTCACTGCAAAGACAATATTGGACACAATTTTGACACATGTGTTGGAATTTATCCGTGGTAAAGGAGTTAGACAAATTCCGCAGCTTAATGCTCAGCTCCCATGAGGCTAGCCAAGATAGTAGGCGGCTATCTGTCTGTCTGTCTGTTCATGATAAACTGAAAAACTACTGAACGGATTTTCATGCGGTTTTCACTAATAAACAAGGTGATTCATGAGGGGAAGGTTCAGGTGTATAATTTATTACGATTTTGTGTAAATTGGTGGAAATATGTTGATGATTGTTAAAGATGTGTCTGCTACCCGTGCGAAGCCGGGGCGGGTTGCTAGTATAAACTAAATATTTTAATCAATACGAGTATATACGACTATTTCAAAAACCTAAATAACTGCGTAGTACTTACTTTTTAATTGAATTTACAAGGACGGCATTATTTGTAATTTGGTATGTATATTAATATAGAGTTGTTAATACGTAGTGAAACTAAATGACCATCCACTCATCAAGATGGAAATTGAACGCCGGAACCGAGCTTAACAGATCGCCACGTCGCGTTAATAGAAACCCCTGTCTGGTTTGACTCCGGAGACACCGGGTAATTTTAATCTGTTCGACTATGACATAATTTCGGTTGACATAATCCTTAGCATAGACTGGTCACTTTCGTCAAAATAAAGATAGATATAATAAATATATATAATAAATAATATAGATATAATAGAGATGTTAAGTGCTACATAAATAATCCCACTAATATAATAAATGTGAAAGTTTGGATGGATGGATGTTTGTTACTCTTTCACGCCAAAACTACTAAACCGGTTGCGATGAAACTTAGTATGTAGATAGCTGGAGACCCAGATTAACATATAAGCTATTTTTTATCCCGATATTCCCATGTGATCGGGACTACAAGGGTGAAACCCTGGGGCACTGCTAGTAGTAAATATTTGTTGCGCTTCCAACTATTAGAAGTCATATTAGATTGCTTACATAATATCGCTTCAATGCATTATGTTGTTTAGGTTCTGTTTACTAAGCTTTGTTTGATGACTCCTATTGTGTTAATTTTCTCAGAAATCTAAATGTATGTTACACTATATTAAATATTCAAAATGTATTGAGCGTGTTGTCCTTGTAAGTAAGTTAAATGGGTCATGTGGATTAGTTAAATGTTAAATAAAATTGTTTGCCGGTTTTCCACCACTCCAGTTGAAATCTAAAGAAACCTTTGAAAGTAATATAAAAGTAATGAAAAAAAAGGTCTGATTTGCCATTATCTTTAGTAGAAGCTTACGTTACGTCATTCCAATATAAATGTTTTATGACCAGCAAAACAGAATACATGCTTTATTTTAATACATGAGATCATTATTTTCCTATTATTATAATTAGACAAATGTTTTAGCAAAGTATTTTAAATAATCGCAAATCATATGGCAGACAATGGATTTAACAGGATTTTTTTTAAATCTACTTTCTTTAGGATTCTTATTACACGTTCTTAGGGACTGTCTTTTTAGGGTATACCCGAGTCCCTTGCAATAGACTCACTTGTGACCGAACATTCGTTTGATTCCGATATACCACTTCACCAGTAGCCATGGTAAGGTGATACCCGCTGGGGTTTTCCTAACGAAAAAAAAAGATTCTAATAACATCTGATGGACAAACTAAATGAATAATAAGTAAAACTGCCAGATAGTCCTGTTGTAACAAAATAAGGCTTATAAAAAATATTTCAAAACATAATTGAATATGGAAACCACATTACCATAATGTTTGACGAGTCGTTCGAGTAAAATGCCTGTTACGTTTGAGAAAGTTATTCACACGTAAATCACAATCTACGCCACAATCAAGAGACAAAACAAATTAGAAATCGCATTTAATTTTTGATTAATATTCATCAACGCATTAGTAAATCTCATTCTTTATGAATAGAATTTAGTTACCTACCCTACAGCTTCGTTGGTCTTCATTAAATATTTAAAGTAATTTGAAATAGTAGATATAGGTAGCGTAACCTTTGTGAAAAAGATATAATTTTAATGTTCCAGTACGCGTGGTATCTTTATAATAGATAATATATATATATATATATATATATATATATATATATATATATATATATATATATATATATATATATATATATATATATATATATATATATATATATATATATATATATATATATATATATATATATATATATATATATATATATATATATATATATTCAAAGTACTTTTAAATTAGGCTCTTATTGTTTATACTATTAATAGACCCACATGCTTATATTTTAATTCATACATGCAAAGGTAGGTAAAGTTCGCCTAGTCTAATTTCCGATTGTCTAGTCCCATATACTCACACGGTCTGGAAAGTTCCCTAAACGTCTAAATTTCTACGTTTATTATTGAAATATTTGTAAGGACTTGTTTAAGTAGGAATCGAAAATAGTCCTTACAACCTGAATACTAATTTGAGAGAATTTGAAGTAGAACTTCTACTTCATTGGGCGATAAGTACCTAAGTCGAGCGTTCAATGTATTAAATATTTGACAACACACTCAAGAAATTAGGAATTCAGTAAATTAATCTTTCGAGAAACTAGAGGTTATGATCTAAATAGCGAACGAGCGTTCTAATATGCAAACATATCTTTCAAATATGATGCTTGTAAAGTTTTACAATAAAATAAAAATATTTAAATAAAAAGGTAGGCCTCTTAGTAGACCCCATTTTTATCCTAGCTAGCTAAAGTGTAAATTCACTTGCCGCCTTACTTGTTTAGTACTTTTTTGCCTCTTGGCAGTGCGTTATCGACTTTCTCTTGCTGTTCTCACATCCTGTTAAAGTCTAACCATAACAATAGGTATATTGAAATATGATACCTTCTTAATACATGAATGCTTTTTAGGGTTCCGTTTCTCGAAAGGAAAAAACGGAACCCTTATAGGATCACTTTGTTGTCCATCCGTCCTTTTTCTCAGTAGCGCGAGGTATCAAGCTGGATTTATATCAAATGCTCAAGTCTACTGTCCCTTCAAGCTGTAAAAAAATCAAACTTCTAAGCCAACGCAATCAAAAGATATAGCCGTTTATGCCGCAAATTTCCGCAAATTTTCGACACTCCCAAGGGAATCAAAACCTACAGGGTACTTCCCGTGAATTCAGTATCTTGAAATTTGGTACGAAGCAACGTTTTATAGCACAGATAAAGGAAAAATTGCGAAAACCGTAAATTTTTAGTTACATCATATATAATAAAAATATTTTACGGAACTCTCGGTGCGCGAGTCCGACTCGCTCTTGGCCGGTATTTTTTAATATTTTGCCGCGTTCAGTATTGTTTCCACAACATCTCGCATGCAGCAGACAAGAAGAGAAGTAGATACAAATAAATGGAATAATATATGAACCACTCCATCACAAAATAAACTACACGTAAGTAAATGTATTTCATAAGCCAGTTTCGTCATTTTAGCACACAAATTAACGTATGAATAATTACATCTTGGAGCTCTCTTAAAATCGAGACAGTTACAGATTATTTTTAATAAACATATTTTAATCCCCGACGCAAAAAGGGGTGTTGTATTTGTGTATCTTACAGACCGATTTAGGGTTTTTGTTTCTGTTACATTTATATGTGTAAGTAGGTATAGGGATGCATGTGTGACTGCGCTCACTACTCGTTGTACGTAGCTTACAATAAATCAGTGTTAATAACTACCGGTTATTTCACTTGTCGGTCCAGTTAGGCGAGTGTGCCTATCTAAAATTCAAGAAAATCTGTTTAGCAGTTTATCTAAAGCCTTTTAGCCGAAAATCATCAACTGGTTTTCAATCGTTGAAGAGATATTTAAGTTCGAGGTGTATCTCCCAGCCTTAACGGCAATCCGCCGTAAAGATTAAAGTTCCGAGAATTTCATTCAATTTTTCTCTTTCAGTACACGAGCGGAAATATTCTAATTTTTGTTTTACAAGCTGTCGGGTAATCCACCTCTGAATAATTGACTGCGTGAATGAATAACGTATTATGGTAACCAGACTGCTGATAAACATACTTATATATTTCTAAATACATACATATTATAGATAAATTACACCCAGACACAGAACAAATGATCATGCTCACCACACAATTACTTGCCCTTGGTGGGAATCGAACCCACGACCTCTGGCTCAGCAGTCAGGGTCACTAACCGCTAGACCAACAGGCCAGGCATAAACGATACACAGTAGATGTGATTTTATAAACACACGGGTTATAAAATCATGTAGATGTGAAGTAAGTCAAATTAGGATTAGTGGCCATCCGTGGAGTATGAAAGAAACTTTCTGTACTAGTTGCCATTCTATGTGATCTTTGTTCTGTTTAAAACAAACGTCATTTATAACTACAACTAGTGCAGAGACTTTTATTAAAGCTTTTTGTACCTATATTAGTTTGTTGATATTTGTTAATTGGACGGTATATTAGTTTAAATATTCCAAACCACAACCAAATGAACATAAAGAAGATTGGTTCATACGTATTCTATGAAATAGAGAGTACTTAAGTGTCTGAGCGAGTTGTCGAGAGCATAAAGGTCGCTGAGGATTTTGTTTTCTTACGAACGACCTTTAAAAATGAAATTCATATTTCATATTTCAGTAACATAATTGGAAAAATTGGTTCTTTTTGCAGTTTTGAGGATTCCGTATCATGAACATTTTTTTCTAGTTATTGGTTAAACGTCGTCTTAGACTTTACAAAGATCAAACATTTATGGTTTTAATGTAAAGTTGTAAAACTCAATATAGCAAGCTGGTAATGAAAAGCATACCTACGTAGAGGAACGGGGCTGTGTTTTTCCATCGCGAAGATATAATCTTTCAATCACGCTACAATGCCTTCCAATTGGTTTTGGAAGTTGTAGGTAGGTAACCTACACATCATCTCTCCTCGACCCAGTCCTCGACCATGCCGATGCCAGTTATCTTGATCTTACTGAGGACGGCCTCAATAAACTCTGCGTCAGGTTAATATTTGGCTTACACAAATATGACCACATTTCTGAATTCCGTAGAAGGATTTGCTGGCTCCCAATTTGGCTTGGCCAAAATGGTCATATTCTCGCTCTACTTAACAATATTTTAATTCCACCTAACTTAAAGGAATTTTCGAGTTTCTAAACAAAACACATCGTTACGCTCTTGAGATTAAGATTGTTGTAAACCTAAAATACCATTGCACTCCACAATTCTCCTTCGCATATCTTTTACGGTCCATGCAGGTCGCTAGTGGAATGCATGGCCTGAATCTGTGAGACGTTTATACAATTATTGTGTGTACCTATTTCCTTAAATTTATATAATTTCTATAAGGTACGGCGTTGAATTTGTATAATGGTTAACTTCACAATACACTAATCCATTGCATCTGTCCATATAAAGGTGGTCGGGTAAGAAATCGCAGCTAGGGATAAGACCACCGTTAGCATAATTATTAATTTTTATTACATCTATAGTTTACAATAAAGAATATTGAATTGCTTGTAATGATAAGCGGACACGAACTTATATAGCACAATGAATAAGCTTTTGTAATTCGCAAAGGTCTTCGCAATAGTTGCAGTTAATTGAGGTCTCTGTACAAGATAAGACAGGGTATGTTCTAATGTAATTTTGTATGTAATATTACCACTTTTAAATAGAAGTTTGCTAAGTCAGTTCCTTACAGTTCATAAAGGCTGGCCTGTTGGTCTAGTGGTTAGTGACCCTGACTGCTGAGTCAGAGGTCGTGGGTTCGATTCCCACCTAAGTCTGGGTGTTCTTTGTGTCCGTTGATTGTATGTTTGTAAAGTCCCCCGAGACACAGGAGTAATTCTTAATGCGGGAGTTGTCGCTTTTAAGAATAAAAAAAAAAGAAGATTAAGCTATTATTTCGTAATTTATAATTTTATTACAGAACCTTGCATTCCCGGAAATATGACATGAAAGATTGTGAAAATTTTAAAAGAAGAAAGAAGTATGGTATGTATGTAATGTGTTTGTTTTACCATTTAATACAAAATTCAAGTTGCTTTCAACACTACTTTGTTGGACCATTTATATTATTTTTAAAGCTATATATTCAATTGTTGTTTTCCTTTTTCAAACATTCTCACAAACAATCATGGTTCACAGAGCACTTTCTACATATAAAAGTGACTTTCCCCTTCCTTTCAGTTACTGAGTACTTCGCATTGCTTTTATCAATATTGAGTTCTTTTCATTCAAATGTTTCAAGAAAGATTTTTCAAAACTACAATACAATATATATACCTATATATACGCTGTTTGTAGTGGTATGAACAGTGTTTAACATTTAAATTGTGATGAAAACAAATCTTAAAAGTCTTTCTTGTCTATCACGGTCGTTACATTTGTGTCGACTTCCACATAAAGCAAAAACAAACATCAACATAATCTAGCGTAGGCGACTTGAACTACGGAGTAAATACTAATCCTGCAACTCGCTATGAAAGTTCTCGCACCGATTAGTACATATACAACTTCCCAACATCAACCGTTGGGCCGCGGCCCGCATGCTATGATCACCTAGCCTGGTCGGAGGATCTTCCCTTTGTGTTGGAGGGACATGACATCCGTTCCTCCACACATTTTTAGTACGTATTGGTTTTATTTACATGCTGAATATTATGACAAAGAACATCTGAAATCTTAAATGTCTGGAGTCTGCAATTTGTTATTGTAAATTCATATTAACAAAGCCTTTTGTTCAAGTCGTTCACATGCTAACGCGCGTTTTGATCCGACGCGGCACCATCGCCTATGGCGTTGACGCGCGCTTTGAGGTCATTGATTTGCAGTAAATTCGTTCACATGAGCACGCGTTTTTAAAGCAACAACACGTGTTTTAAGAAAAGGATTCGGCCATTTAAATAAAATGGCTATATACCATTTTTCACACAGCATTATTTCGGTGACACTTTATTTGATACATTTCACATAGTTTAATTTTGTACAAAATAAAAGTAATGAACCAGACTTGATAGAAAAAATAAAAACCTGCTTTAATTTTCTGTTTTACGGTCGTTTTCGACAAAACTCGAATTGATCTGTGACAAAGTGCGTTCAAAGCCCGAGAAACGCTCGCCATGTGAAGACTATACGAAAACCCAACGCGTGGTCAAAAAACCAAATGCGCGGTCAACGCCCGTCATCTGAATACAGTCTTAGTTTTCTGCTATTCCGTGTAGCATTATTCACTTTCTCTTCCGGTCGGAAGCAAAAGTGATGCGAAGAGAACGATTTGTAATTCCAAAAAGAACGGTAATATCTTAAATTACATTTTGAAACAGACATTCAAAAGAAAGTTTCTCAATAAGCGTTGAAGCACGGAAATTAATAAATAATTAATTTCCGAAATAGGGTTTCAGATTTCAATATTGAGTTGTTGGAAACCTTGACGTTGTTAGCTGATTATATTGGCACAACTATCGTCGAAGCTGGTTGGGCTCACACATTGAACAAAATATATTTTTAGTCGGAGAGCTCTCCTTTAGATAAAAGAGAATCAGAACGTAGACGAAGAAGCACAAGATTATGGATTGTTGAAGTTATGTACTAGGGAAAACACATGAAGTATGACCACATTTGCTTCTAGCTTACATTAATTATTTAAGCATAACTCAAGAAGTGTGGTTGCGGCATTTTCTCTGTGGTTCGAAGCTTTTACGCTGTATATTACCTAAAATTGAGACGCCCTGGTGACGTTTGAGTGTTGGATGTTTAAAAACCTTTGAAGTAACATACCTCTTAGCTATTTATTTCTCGATAGCACATCAAAAAAGCATGAGTTTTAAAACATTCCCGTGTTTATTACAAAAATACAAAACTATACATAAATTATATTATTAATTTATTTCTGAAACTAAGTACTCGAAAGGAGATATAAGTAAAAGAGAAATAAAATAGACAAGTAAAATAAATAAAAAAAAGTATCACCGACTTCAATGTATTTTTTAGTGGAAAGTAGATGTATTTTGTTTAAATATAATATGGGTAGGCCAACTAAACGCACTGCTCCAATGAGACAGCGATGTTTCGGAGATTGATTGATTGATTGATGATCGATATATAACATTTTTAGATATTTGTTGATTTTTAAGAAACCGCTCGACTGATTTCGATAAAATTTAAATGGGACCTGGGTTACCTGGGAAGTATACCCTTTGAATCAAGAATTTACAAAATTGGTTCAGGCGTCTTCCAGTAATCGGCGAACATACATAAAAAAAGATTCCGACGAATTGAGAACATCATCCTTTTTGGAAGTCGGTTAAAAAGAAGACATTATAATGACTAGTTATACCGGTATCGCAATGCTATTGGTCGGTTGATAAATACTAATGAATAGTGGGGTTATAAAAGGCCATGCTAACATTATAAGTGGTTAACAATCACTTGAGTGCAGATTGAGGTTCGAACAACATGGCAGTTACTGTTATTTAGTGATTTTGATAGTTTATAGCAATGGGTATAAGACCTAACATAATCACTACATATTATAAAACAAAGTCCCCCGCCGCGTCTGTCTGTCTGTCTGTTTGCGATAAACTGAAAAACTACTGATCGGATTTTCATGCGGTTTTTACTAATAGACAGAGTGATCCATGAGGAAGGTTTAGGTGTATAATTTGTACCCGTGCGAAGCCGGGGCGGGGCGGTAGTAGATCAACTCTTTAATTTACCTTTGTGACATATTAGCGTAGTGATAAAACATAACATTAGTGTGACATGAAGGGGTTGTAACTAGATATAATGGATCTCAATCAAACACTCAAGGTAAGTACATTTCCAACTACAGCTACCTATCGTAGTCTACCTATGACACCAATCAGCGCAAGTCGATTTACCGTGTACTCGTGATAACGATACGAGCAAGCACTTTTGACCTTCAATTCAATTATGTTTACAAACGAAAGTTGAAAAGTGTTAATTTGTAAAAAAAACTAACCTCGAAGTTTATTAATTTGAAGCATATTTTCTCATATATATTTTATGAGAAAATACGAGTCCATTATAAAATAATAATATACGAGCTCTCTTTGCAGTTTTTTTTGAAACGTGAGAACAATCACTACACTATTTAAAGTCTTAGTAAGTTATCCAAGACAATGGGTTGATTTCTTAGAAGTTTAGTAGTAGTTCATAATTGTAGATGCAAGTAAATTGAATAAAACTTTTATTGTGTGCCCTTACTTAGACTAATATTTAAATTCGGGCATTTTTAGCTTCTAAAAAAGTAGTCAGGGACCATGAAGACATAATGTGGAGAGTAATTCCGTATCTATATATATATACTACAAATTAATTAAATAAAAGTGTCTATTTTTAATCTCATAATAACACTAATTACAACCAAACTGTTTACACGGTAGTTATAAAAATACTATATATTTTTTAAATTGTTCTCTGTCCGTTTGTTCTACATAATCTCCGAAACGGGTCTACTGATTTCCAAGAGACTTTGACTGGCAGATAGCTGATGCTATAGGTAGTAACTTAGGCTACTTTAATTTTTACAAGTTTGAAAGCAATGGGTGCATAATTGCGACCTCTATTGTGTCAGTAAAATTGAGGTACATACATATATACATATAGGATATATATAAACTTTTTAACTGGCGGTTGTTTTGTGGTCTAGGGATCATAACTAGGCCTCCTGTGCAGAATTTTTTGGAAAACTCGACAACTGGTACAAAACCAATAGGTAGACTATTTTTCGAAATGTACCTAAAAATATAATTACAAACACAACTTTACATGTCACAACAAATTATGTTCGTTGTGATGTAAGAAAACAAATAAGGAGACAAAAAGGTTTTCAAACATTTTCTTTTACATAACAGATGCTTTCACGAGAATCTCCAATAAAATTTATCGTTGATGTGTTGTTCTTATGCTAATATGATGTTATTTCTTTCACGATTTGCTCCATGTTTAATATTTTTTAGTATCATTATAATCGTCTTCTTGACATGCCTCGTTCTTATAACAAAGAAAAATTACTTTAAAAGACTCGAATCAACCTTTAATTTATTGTAGAAATAGTTACATAATTCATAGCGAAACCATTACTTTGTCAAATACAGTCTGCGAATTAGATAATAGAAAGCTTTGGCTATTGTAAATTGTGGATGTTTGAATTGTAAGTCGTTGCCCACGGGGAATTATGATTTAGAGCACGGTTTTACCCGTTAATGAGGATTGATGGATGTAACTTAGTAGGATTATATATAACTATTACTTAAAGTAGTTAATAATACTTGGTGGAGCGCCAATATATTTATAAAATGCATACATAATCGCACCATAATATATTTCGTTATATTATAAATTTCATAGTCTTTATAGTAAACCACATTCTGTTTGTCGAATGCAATTAGTGCTGGTACTGCTGTAATATTGCCAATGTACTCGACGATCTCAAGAGATGGCGTTAGCAGTCTTCAAATAATGTAAACGCGCTGCACCTGATTGGTGCAAGAAAAAACGGACATACCCTGCTCTCATCGCTTTTCGCTAAGAAGACGCCTTTAATATAAAAATTTTGTTCCGCCACGGACATCAGTTATATTTCTCGTGAAAAGAAGCTGATTTTCCGTTAGTCCTATAGCCGTGTAGTGTTTGGACTCGCTTGTAACCTTTACAAGGTGTATGTGGAGTGCTCCAGTCTACGATCGTGACCGGCCGGTCAATACCTTGCAAGAGACCGTAGAAACCTCGCCGCTGCTCGCTGCCTTCTGGAGGATCGGGACTTGGTCGGTGTTGCAGGTTAGTGCTGGCATGATTGGTTTGATCGATAGAAGTGGTTTACTTCCCTACACCTCGTACGCTAACTGTTGAGCAATCACACCCTGGTTGGGCTATTTACACGCCTGACCATATAATTTGGTCCTTACGAGTACGGATAGGCCAGTGATTCACGTAAATATTGGTGAATTTACTTTTCTATTCATAGCATAAAAAAGATTCACGTAATTCTAGTGAATTCTTGCCGCCATTTTTCCTCGCTCACAGATTTACGTAAAATTGGTAAATTCTGTGTTTAAAACGCACGAGAACTACGTAATTATTGGTAGACTCGTATTTAAATATAATTAATTGTTAGATTTGGTGAATTACGTATTAATTGGTAATAATATCCATTATACTCAATTTAGTTGAACTTATTCATACCTACCCACTTATTAACCGCTCCACCACTGTACTTTACGCTAAGTCATTTTAAGATTTAAATTTAATTTGTGTTTTTACACTAACTAGGTAGATATACCTATCACTTTGTAGTTGTATTGTGATATTATTTTATAAACATGACGGAAAGCGAATCAAGCCGCGAAGTCATGTTGGTTATGTTGAATCAAAAGAAAGAATTATTATTTCAACGTATTAATCGTATGTACACATCGTCGAAAGGTATAATTTCTTTCGATTCATCAACGCGAGCTAACGAGAATTTTCTGGCTGAAACGGAGATGATAGATGAGTTACGCGATAAATTTGAGTCCATTGTTGATAAAATAAATAATATAAATTTGTTATCAAAGATTACGGTCAATCCCGAGTATTCTTGCCTCGATTCATTTGATGATTTATACTCGAGAGTTAAACGCGTTAGAAATAAAATATTAACCACTTCTAAGGTGCGTTCACTCGAGACCAGTAGCTCGATCAAGTCCGTAGTGAAATTAGAACCTTTAGTAATTCCGAGTTTTGACGGACGCCCTGAAAACTGGAATACCTTTTATCAGTCTTTTAAAGCTAATATTCATTTGAATCAACAGCTTTCTGACTCGCAACGTGTACAGTATCTAATTTCTAAACTCACCCACGACGCACTAAAATTCACTTCCGGTATTATTCCGTCAGGTGAAACATATAAAATACTGTGGGATAGTTTGGTTAAGAAATACCACGACAAACGCTCATTAGGTACATATTATCTCAATAATATACTGGACTTAAAAACTTGCTCGCACACTGCGAACGCTCTTGATACCTTTGTTAGTAAATACTCCGCTTCGATTTCAGCTCTAAAAGAATTAGGCATAACAGATCTAACTGATTTTATTTTTCTTCAATGCGCTTTGAGAAGGATGGATCCTCAAACCATCCAAGCCTTTGAACTTTCGATTCGGGATGTGGAAGTGCCTACGACACAACAGCTTATCGCTTTTATACAAGATCAGGCTAAGATTTTGGAGCGCTCAAACCGTCATATACGAAACCCGCTGCTGTTGTTACGTCGCCCTCACGCGACCGGCGCGTTCATCACACCTCCAAATCTTACGCAGCAGTTACCGCGAATTGTTGTTTGTGTAGTGGTAACCATCGACATTTATATGATTGCGCTCAGTTTAAAAATATGCGAGACGCAAGGGCTAGATATGAGTTTATTAAATCGAAGTATGGTTGCGTTAATTGTTTAAGCACTTTACATAAACTTCCGGATTGTAAGAGTACGTCAGTCTGTTTCTGTAATAAAAGACACCATAGGTTATTGCATTTTGATAGTAATAATTCGCAATCGCATGCGGCTATGGTAAATACCGCCGTCGCGTACTCGCCGCCGCCCGCTCATCGAGCGACCGTTACTTCGCCCGCGCCTTCTCATCGCGCTCACACGACTTCGTCATGCATTCGAGCGCCCCCGCTTGCTACAGAACCAGTTACACATACACAGTCTTACACTTCTTGTCATAAGGGTGATATACTTTTGTCAACCGCTCAGGTATACGCGCGCTCTAAGGGTAGCGCTGGTATCAAATCTGTAGTTAGGTGTTTGATAGATAATGGCTCGCAGAATAATCTAATAACATCTGCTTGTTCTAGTTTATTAAATTTACCGATAATACCGTTGAATAATTCCTATGTTAAAGGTGTTGGTTCCGCTTCAAGTCCGATAATCGGTTATGTTCATTTAGACATTGAATCCCGTATTTATCCGGATCAGAAATACACTATACATGCGCTTGTTGTAGAATGCATTACGGATCAATTGCCTTCGAAATTTATCGATTGTGATCGCGACCTAGATTTTCGTAACCTTCCGCTCGCTGACTTAAGCTGGAATATTCCGGGCAAGATTGATTTATTGTTAGGTGCCCAGCTATTCCCATTTATATACTTAGGAAATATGGTCGAGTGTGGGCCGCGCGCACCGTGTGCTTTATCTACAACATTTGGTTACGTACTTATGGGAGATTACCCGCGTAAACATATTTTACCTACTGCCGCGTCTTTTTCTGCGTTAGCGCTTAATGATATAGTGCAAAAGTTCTGGGAACTTGAAGAAGTACCCATGAAACGCTTGTTGTCACCAGAGGAGACAGATTGCGAAAATATTTTCACGGCTACCGTGACCCGTGACGACGTAGGTCGTTATACAGTTGCATTACCGTTCTGTAGGGACCCTTCGGAATTAGGTAATTCGCACGCTACCGCTTATCGCCGTTTCGTTTCACTCGAGCGTAAGCTCCGTCAGGCACCGATAGTGCGCGAAAATTATAACAAGGTTATTCAGGATTATATTGATAACAATTACCTCAGTCCTGTTAAAGAATCTGAGCTGTCCTCTGATGGTTATTATATACCGCATCACGCAGTAGTCCGACCTGATAAACCGATGCCGCGCATCGTATTGGACGCGAGTGCTAAAACGCATACAGGACTTTCGCTTAACGATATATTACATATTGGACCCAATTTACAGGCCGATCTGTTTTTATTATTGTTAGGTTTTAGATTATTTCCTATTGCAATGAACGCTGATATAAAACAATATTATTTACGGATTGGTGTACCAGTAGACCAACATAAATACCTACGCATTTTATTTAGATTCAACGAATCGGAAAAAATTCGCACTTATGCCTTTAATAGGCAACCTTTCGGTCTCAAGTCAAGCCCTTACATAGCTATGCGCACTGTGCGACAGCTGGCTACTGACATGAGTCCGCTCTATCCTGATGCCGCGAAAGTGGCAGAGACCTGTCTGTATATGGACGATTTGGTTCTTTCTATTGCAAATGAGGATACTGCCACGCAATTAGCTCACAACTTGATTAAGTTTTTCAAATCGGGTGACTTTGACTTAGTGAAGTGGTCTAGCAATTCACCAGTGCTACTTGACTCGCTTCCCGACACGCACCGCAAGTCGCTTGATTTTGATGTTGACAATAATGTCTCTAAGGTCTTAGGTCTCTCATGGGAACCATGTGAAGATAATTTTCATTTCACATGCGCCGCAATTAATGAAAGGTGCACCAAGAGAAACATGATCTCGATGGTTGCACGACTATTTGACGTGCTCGGATTGGTCGCGCCTGTGATTCTCTATGCCAAGTTGTTAATTAAGGAACTGTGGCTCAGCAAGTGTGATTGGGACGATCCTGCACCGGAGCACATACGCACCCGTTTTTTCGCTCTTGCGCAAGAACTTCAAATGCTTGACACTTTAAGGATTCCACGTCATGTAGGCGTCGAAGTTGGTTGTGAATTACGTCTTGTTGCTTTTTGTGATGCTAGCATGAATGGTCTGGGATGTGTCATTTATGCCCATTGTACCTACCCGTCTGGCATTCAAACTCGCATTCTTTGCGCTAAATCAAAGGTTTCGCCAACAAAAATCACTACGCTCGCTCGCTTAGAATTATGCGCTATTTTACTTATGTCAAAATTAATAAAAACTGTGCGAGACACATATGCAACACGTATGACCATTGCCGGGATATACGCATTTTCTGATTCCACTATTGCTTTATCATGGGTTCATTCTTCACCACATCGTTGGTCAGTTTTCGTCGGTAATCGCGTCGCTCAGTGCCAAGAAAACTTGGACTCTAAACATTTTTATCATATTGCCGGAGCTAGTAATCCAAGTGATTGTCTTTCGCGTGGTATGCTTCCATCGCAACTTTTGACCCACGATTTGTGGTGGAAAGGTCCTCCGTGGATTCGCAGCTCATCTGAGAAGTGGCCGATTAAGCCATTCTCGCTTAATAATTGCTCTGTCTTGCCTGAACTCAAGGCAAATGTGTTGGCTGCCATTACTCACACAGAGCCGCCGTTGCTGTGTACGTTAGCACAACGTGTTTCTTCTTGGGAAAAGTTGCTACGTATCACCGCATATGTATTAAAATTCGCAAGACCTAAAGTTAAGGTCGAACCTCGTTCTATAGCAGGGTTGACAAGTGCTGAGAATGCGTTAATTCTCGCCGTTCAATCTGTGCACTTCTGTGAAGATATCAAATTGATCAAGGCTGATAAATTACCTTCAAAAAAGCTGCAAAGCCTCTTCGTCTTCTTAGACAAACAAGGGATTTTACGCATTGGAGGAAGACTTTCTGGATCAATGCTTCCTTTCGAAGCTAAACATCCGGTTCTTCTCCCTAAACGCGATCATGTCGTTGACTTAATAATACAGCATTTTCATGTTGTTAATTGTCACACCGGACCTGGACTTCTTATGTCTATTATACGACAACGCTACTGGATCTTGGATGCCAGGACTGTTATCAGGTCCAAGTTGCGAAAGTGCAACACTTGCTTTAAATGCAACCCAACGCATCCAACGCCTATAATGGCTGATCTTCCTGATTACCGTGTTTCAGAGGCCAAGGCATTTTGTCACACTGGTGTAGATTACGCTGGTCCGATAAGGACAATCCTTTCTCGCCGCAGAGGTCAACATGCGCAAAAGGCGTACATCGTTCTTTTTGTTTGCATGGTCACACGTAGTTTACATATTGAAGTGACCAGTGATTTAACTACTGAAAACTTTCTAGCCGCTTTTAAACGCTTTATTTCCCGTCGAGGACCAGTTTCATGTCTCTATTCCGATAATGGATCTACTTTCATCGGTGCGAAGGCACATTTAGATGAGCTGTATAGTTTTTTATTGAACTCTAGCTTCAAAAACGCGCTGTCGAATGAGTTGCTCTCTCGACGCATAGAGTGGAAGATGATTCCCCCAAGATCACCAAATTTTGGTGGGATGTGGGAAGGGAATATAAAGAGCATGAAAACGCATTTATATAAGAGTAATAGGAAGTCAGTTACTTACATACGAAGAACTGCAAACTGTTCTTACACAGATAGAGTGTATTCTTAACTCTCGTCCATTGAGCGTATTATCGTCAGACCCTTATCCTGAGGTGTTAACTCCCGCGCATTTTTTGATGTCTACTCCGTTGCAATATTTACCCGCTGCTGATTTGTCAGATCAACGATTGAGTCTGTTAGAACGTAAAAAGTTGTTAGATAGTATGGTCCAATCCTTTTGGAAGAAATGGCACTTAGAGTATTTGCACACGTTGCAAGTTAGGCAAAAATGGGCTACTCCCGACAAACCGGTAGAAATCGGAACTGTTGTTCTTCTTGAGCAGGAGAATTCTCCACCGTTGCATTGGCCGTTAGGAGTAATTACGGACGTGTTCAGAGGCTCTGATAACGTTGTACGCGTGGCGATAGTTAAAACGCAAACTGGAATTTACAAACGCGCTGTAACTAAATTATATCCTATTCCTACACAATAAATTCAACTTAGTTTCAACCTTATTTTTTAGTTTAGGCCGCTATATTTATCATATTTATTATTTAATCGCATAATGCATGTGTTACTCTCAGTCAGTTAGAAAATTCGCGTGTTTTGAAACATCTTGTGATGTTCCAAGGCGGGGTGCATGGTGGAGCGCCAATATATTTATAAAATGCATACATAATCGCACCATAATATATTTCGTTATATTATAAATTTCATAGTCTTTATAGTAAACCACATTCTGTTTGTCGAATGCAATTAGTGCTGGTACTGCTGTAATATTGCCAATGTACTCGACGATCTCAAGAGATGGCGTTAGCAGTCTTCAAATAATGTAAACGCGCTGCACCTGATTGGTGCAAGAAAAAACGGACATACCCTGCCCTCATCGCTTTTCGCTAAGAAGACGCCTTTAATATAAAAATTTTGTTCCGCCACGGACATCAGTTATATTTCTCGTGAAAAGAAGCTGATTTTCCGTTAGTCCTATAGCCGTGTAGTGTTTGGACTCGCTTGTAACCTTTACAAGGTGTATGTGGAGTGCTCCAGTCTACGATCGTGACCGGCCGGTCAATACCTTGCAAGAGACCGTAGAAACCTCGCCGCTGCTCGCTGCCTTCTGGAGGATCGGGACTTGGTCGGTGTTGCAGGTTAGTGCTGGCATGATTGGTTTGATCGATAGAAGTGGTTTACTTCCCTACACCTCGTACGCTAACTGTTGAGCAATCACACCCTGGTTGGGCTATTTACACGCCTGACCAATACTTTATCTTGAAAGTTGTAAAATGGAATGTGTCAATTTGAGAACAAAATGTTTTATTAATAATTACAGTTAACTAAAACTAAAAAACTACGCTTAATGGCGAACCGAATTAAAAAGTCAACAAAGAAGTTGGCCGTCACGGGACGCCCGGCAGATATTAAACAACTTAGTAAGGACGGCATGAGAGAGCGTCATGCCACTTGCCGTGATGGCAAACTGGTTGACTTTTACTGCCAAGTGCGCCAATAGATGTTTCACATCAAAAGAGTTCCACTATCAACCTCCTGGCTCATCATCAGATCATCGTTACCAAGCCCAATCTGTTAGACTCGTTAAGCCGAAACTTACGAGGTTTACTAGTTATCACTATTCACCTCCTGGCTCCATCATCAATCAGATCAGCTCTAAGATGCAGCGTTATAGTATTGTCATCCAAAGTATGTACATATACATACGAGTACTAAGTTTCATGTCAATACTACAATTTTATTAGAAGTAGGTTCAAATTGACTTCCAAGATGTATTTACATAGTTAGTTGCAAGTGAAACTTATAAAACTAGGTCAAAAATAGTATAAGTACGTTAGCACGTCACATCATATGGTATAAACGCAGTACTGTTTGTTCCTGTTAGTAAATAGAATCATTAGAGCTTCATAGAAGGATATGTTTTCGGCAATGAAGAGTAACGAGGACATCGGCTCTCTAAATAACAAAAACTCTTCAATAAATTACCAGTGGATTAGAAAACGAACAAAAGTAGTAGCTGTCCGAGGAGTGGCTAAGCTTTGCGAGGGCTTAGGAGCAAATAACCTTTCTCGACAACAGGTCTGCCATTAAATAAAATAATAATAATAATTTATTGTATAAAGTTAACCACACAATAAGTAGAAAAAGACACAGTTTCATTTAACAATAGTACTATTAGGTTCAATTCAATATTTCAAAAAACAAAGAATTATGGATCATTATATAATCTTATAACAAAATTAGCTCCGTTCTCAGTAATATAAATATATATCTCAGTAATAAATATCCTTGATATACCTAGTGTATAGCATCCCACTTCTGCGTACGGATCTTTTACGTGTACTATAAAGGTTTAGCCAGAATCTACATTGCAGGCCTCGTGTCTACTGAAAGGTACGCAGATTTTCTCAAGATTTTCTCTCTTCTTAAAATTATTGAGTTGGTTATTTTAACTTGATTTAAAAAATAAATAAAACTTGTTGTGGGTAAAATTACCTTACGGGAATTCTATATGTACAATATGTATGTATGGCTCACGATGGAAATTTATATTAATGTACACATCATTTCAATTCGTTATGTAAGTGTGAATAACGCGTGTTATAGCAGTAATTTAGCACCACAAACTAACATAGTTACTGTTCTCTTCTTAAATCCGCTATCATTTTGTTTTTGACATCATAACTTTTCAATGGAAACGTTTATTTCTGAAATAAGTATCCGATACCACTGAGGAAATAAAATACAATGATACGAGAAATAAAACAAATATAAAACTGAATGCATAGCTCGTTTCAATGCTCAAAGTTATTACAGTGCACAGTTTCAAGTGAGTGGTGCCGCCACTGAAATATTGTGGACAGCGTTTCTGCATTTTCAATCTTGTTAGAATGCATGGCGACAGTAAGTTTTCTACACCGTAAAACTTCCATTTTTGAAACATTTTTCGAGCGAGACTATGCATTTTGGAAAATAAGTCTGTATTTTATTTAGAAACAATATCAATTATTCGTTTAACTCATACTCAATTATATTGTCTAGCAGTAAAATACAATGAATATTCTTAGTTAGTGATTTATAAGAAAAATCTAATTTTATTGTTTTCATGATTTAATCCGTGAACTGAAAACTGCCTACAATTATTTTCTGCTGGACTTATAATATTAATACCTAACACATTTTACGTCAATAGCAGTATCTTATTGGATACCAACAGCAAAGATATTTTTAGTGGTTTTGAATTTAGTTCAGGGGTACGATTCATAGAACAACTTCATATTAAAAACAAGTTGGAATCAGAGGAATCCGCTTTGGAATCGCAGCCTGCCGATGCGGAGTTTATTAGTATTTCACACAATATTTTTATTAATGTAACTATTATGACTGCCACATTAAAAATTTGCTTTTGGCGAACGATTTGCAATTTTGCCATAACAACATGGATACATACCTGTTTCAACTTGTACCCCAATATTTTACGACAGATTCTGACGCGAATATAAAAGAAGCATCAATGCTTTGACTTATAAAGGGAACTTATCAGGCTTCAAAGCTCGGCTTCATTTTTATAAAGAATTGCTAAAGATGTGCCAAATTTTGTTAACACCTGCTTACTTTCGGCTCCTTTCGGATGCTCGTTACGGGTGAAATAAATCGTTCGTTATTTAGTTAAGGCCGTATATTTTTCTCATACACGTTTAACATATAACACATTATGTGTGTACGTATTTAACGTAACGTATTACGCATTTTATTTGTTTTTGTAAAATCGCGTTTATTCAGGAAATACATCTATACAGATAAACTTAAAAAAACAAAACTTATCTAGATACAAAATTTGATCTAAACCGTTAGAGATACGCCTACCTGAGATACGCTAAATATACGTATACTGGCCGTCTCCGCAGTTTCACATACGTTTATGCTCACTGCTCCGCTCCTACTGGTATTGGCTCCCTCGATAAATAGGCTATCTAACACTGAAAGAATTTTTCAAGTCGGACCAGTAGTTCCTGAGATTAGCGCGTTTGTTGTTGAATCGATGTTTGAACTATGGTCGAGTTTAAATCATTATTAATTAAGTTTGAACTTTTTTGTTTTATTTCAATGGCCAATATAACTTGGACTCTACTCTAGCTAAACAAAAACAAAAGGTTACTTCAAATGATATTACAAAAACCTTTCATGAGTATGTTTTCTTGAATATGCTTCGTAGAGATACGAGAGCAATGTCATACTCGTATGTCTAATAACATTTACTTCTATATTGAAATAACAGACTTCGTTCTTATCGTATGCCATCTGTAGCAATTTCTCCTTATAATAAGAAATTATAAATATTGTTTTTGTTATCTTTATAAAAATTCTTCTTCTTTGCTTGCGCGAATGTCTGTCAATCAATTTAGGTATCTAAGAACAGTACTTTTCATGAAGATCGGTTTATTAAATAAGGTATGAAAGCGTAAAGAAACAAATATACAAACAAACGGACTCTCGCATTGACAGTATCATAGTTAGTAATAACATAGAATTCGTCAAAATTTCGAAATACCAATGCCTTCTTTATCGTGATTTTTAGGTAGGTTGCTTCTTCTGTTGATTGGCGGGAAGAGAATATGTTAATAAACTATGAGTTACACCGCTGCAGCTGAAGTTCCATGTGCTTATAACTTGGAACCGCTTATCACAAGGCGCGCAAAATGTTGTATCAAGTAATAACGACCAATTGAAGGCATTATTTTTTACAAGACTCCTCCCCTGATAGGGAAAATCGGTCATATATTCATATTCAAAGTAAATCAATTTACATTTTGTTATTTAGCTTTTTATACAACTAATTTGGTAAATAAGCACACGGTCCATGTGATGGTACTTTGTTGTCAGTGCCAATAGACACTCCCAAAATCAGCTGTGTCAACGTTCAGTTAATAACAGTGTAAAAACTCCAATTGTTTTTTTTTATATATTTGAGCGACTCTGCCCCGCCTGATGGAAAGCACAAGCAGAATCCAAGAGTGGTGGTCACCATCCTCACTGCGAACAAGGACAGTGCAGCATGGTGACCGTTTGACGTTTGATGACGTGACATCAGATGTCACGTCATCATCATTGTTTTCAAAAACACCTAACACGCCACCAATTTTTTTTTATATTTAAATAACGGTCACAAAATAAACCTTACTTTATTTGAAATGATAATTATTGCTGCATCAGATGTTTCCGGAAAACTGACATGAAACACGTTGATAATTATATGTGTAAAAGCTGATAATTAAAGTAGTAATTTATCATGCCCTACAGTATTATTTTATGTTACTGAAATGTTACACATTGGATATTTTGTGACGTACAAAAAATAATTATTATTGGTAGAATTATGTGAGATTACGTACGTCCATACGTATTGAGATTTAATTTATTATTTTGTATTACAGTAAAGGTTTATAAGGCTACAATAAGGTAGGGTTTCTCAAACATCAATAATTATTTCTCATACACAATATAAAGATACAGTAGGTACAACTTATTTCATGTAGAACAGGTACCATCTTCAAATTTTCCGTTCTTCTAAAAAAGTATAGGTTTGTAAATAATTTTACATACATTCTAAATTACTATTAAGAACGAATACACAAAGCTCTAAGGGACAGAGAAAAAAAAACTGTAACCTACAAATACAATCAAACATATTCTAACTGGATCAGTTTATAATTTGGGCTTTAAGCCAAACAAGAATACCGCTAAACTTATTTCCACAAAATAAATATCAACATTTAAAACTAAATAGTTATAGTGAAAACCTAACAAAGAGATAGTTACACACTATTGTAAAGTGGCCACAATAGTGATATAGGATGGGTTTAGTCAACTCGATCTGATAGCTTCACTGAATACGGGAGTAGGGTTGATATCTAACGGTACCTAATGCTTTTGTATAAATGGACATTGCTCAAGAAAGGGACGAATATCATGACTATGTGACAGATGCTGCTTTCTATTTTGAATGGTATTCATCTTTACAGATGTCATAAGCTGAAGATTTAAACTTCGATGTTTAATAGTTCCGGCTGTTGGTCACTACGAGTACTAGTATACTAGAGCTGAGCGGCTGAGCGGGCACAGATAGCTGAATAGAGACTGTCTGCGAATTACATATTGTTGGTTAAAAGGTTAAACTCACTAAGTGACATTTTTGGTACAAATTACTTTATTTCATTATCGTCTCTACTTCGGTATAATTTATCATAAAAAAAAAAACTTAGAAACTGTTCTACTAACTGAAGTATAGAAAAAAGAATTTAGAAAAATACCTAAGTACAGTTTTTGGAAAGTTAATCGAAAATAATTATTATAACTAAGATCAATGTCATAATCAACTAAAACACTTAATGATTTTTACCTTTAAACCAACGATATACAACTCAAAGTTGCAGCTTTTCTGATGGACATTTCACAATGTTTTTAGGTTGTACATAAATACTATATTCTATCCTGGTGCGTGTAAGTGTAGGATAACAACTTAAAATCAAATCAAACAAATAAAATCAGAAAATTAAATAAACATTTTAAGGAATCATTCATTTGAACTCAACTGATAGGAAATGGATTTTAGTATGTAAGAATGTGATCACACTCATCTTGGCATTATAATATTTTAGGTCTGGAAAGAATTCGAAACTGTAATGGAATTGAAAGTGATATGAGCCGTGCCACGGTATGAAAATGAAATGTCTCTCGATCCTTGAAATTGGAAATATTTTTTTATGATTTAGCAATAGTGTCATATTATCATCCCAAAATGTAAGTATATTACTATTGTCTTGTGTATTGTTGCAAGATTCTTGGAAGTATAAATAAGAAGAACGAGTCTCAATGACCTATCTAAACTTATCGAAGATTTCAAGACCCATGGAATCCGAGAGAAATAGAATAAAATAAATTTCTTCTGAAAGAGCAATATTTTTTTTATGAATTAAGACAAATAATAACACAAAAGATAAATATATTTTCGAAATGAATTACTACATTTTTTTTATTATGTTTGTGTAGATATGACACTTACGTAGAACGTCTACGAATTCTTAGCTGCATTGCAATAATCCGTAGAATAATTGCTACAAAGTCTACGCGGTGGTGTAATATTTTAAAGCTCATAAACAGAAATCCTAAAGGTTCTTTTCGTACCACAATTTATTCATTATTTTATGTTCACAACCAACCACAAAAAATCGGTATATATATATATATATATAAATATCGGTTACATACAAACGTTTTATTTCGGTTCGTTAAACACAGTTTGTTCTGTTATATTTCGCAAGTTCACTTTTTCTTTAGGGTCTGTGACTTTCGTTCGCTGATAAAAAACACGTATACTGATTTATACCTTATAAAAATGTAGGTGTTTGTAATTCATAAAAAATGTGAGAAATATGCCAATAGCACCCTTTTACTTAACTAATAAACACATGGGATTTTCGTTTTCTTTTCTGGAGATAAAATTATTCACTACATCTCCAATTTAGACCATGTCTGAAAATATTATTCTTATACAATACTGTTCTTAGTTGTCGCCTAGTGTCCATCGACATAGGTTAGGGTTCTGGTCCAGCTTTCATCATTTTCTTCACTTCTTCTCTTTCATAGATTTTCAAAGCACAGACAATATCACTCGGTCAACATGACCCCGTAAAACGTTGCCATCCGCTTTTTATTGCTTAGTTTAAACATTAATATCCGAACTACATTTTTAATAAAGGCTAATTTCTAGAAACGTATTTTTTGTAGCCTTACTAAATGTATTCCTTCATCTGCAAAGGGCGCTTTAGACGCTTTCTACCTTCACATTTAAGGAGGTGCATAGATAAGAAAGTAGCTTAAGCTTAAAAAAAATGAAAATATGTGTGTAACATAATTTAGTTAACTAATTGAATTCGGCTGATTTGCCAAAAAAATATAAGCAGATATTTGTACAAAGATCTACAATAGGCTGCGGTTTATCTTTGGTTGTTGTTTTTGGTGGCTTTCGTCGGGTTTACAAACCGAGAGTGATTGGTGAAGTACAATTATATTACACAAGTATATACTCCACAAAAAGCATATAATTCAATAGCAAAGCAATTAAATATAATATATATGTAATTGCTTTGCGATTAAAGTATATTACTTGACTGAGAAATTTATTTTAATGTTATTTAAATCTGTTTTCATGGGCCTTACTTTACGTTCAGTTTGTTGAGAGCTAATCACAAAAACCGCGTTTAAATACGCCGCGGGGTAATGTGCAAAAGACTGAATGAAAATTTTATTTACGCTCAAATACACACGTGTGCAAGTAATTTTTAATAGGCTGTATTGCCTTCAGTAGCGCTGACGTAAATGTTGAACTAATCAAGGTGGCAAAACTTTTGCTAAAAATTCTTTTACCGTTGCCTCTTTTTAATCGCAGGTGACGAACACTAAAGAAACGGTGAAAGAGAACGAAAGATCTTTGTTGAGTTAATTCATGTTCTTTAGTTGTACTTGCGAATAATCGTGTTCTGAAGTTACCACATAAAGAGTACTTCGCCTAGTTTCTATTCTGTTCAAAGTAATTTATATGTAAGTGTTCATTCAACACTCATTATTTATTGCAGGGCTCATAATTAAATAAAATAAATAAAAATAAGTACTTTTCTCTCTCATTAGTTGTGTGACCTGTGCTGATTCTTATATTATACAGGAGTCATTTCAATGTAGCATAAATAATGTAATTTACGCTGCAAAAAGTTTCTTTAATTACTCGGTGTTCCCTTCTAGTTCATCGACCTTACAGTTCGTTTATACATGCTGCATATAGTCGATTACAGTTTACCATGATACTAAATGTATATGGTTAGTGCTAACGTAATGTCATACATCTCGTAAACTTCCTCAGAAAACCCTCTCTCTCATCTCGGCAGTAGAATATCGCTGTTTATGGCGTATTTATACGTCATCTTTGAATGAATTCGTAGATGGCATGACTCAACCTAACACGTTTTTTTACAAAAATATGTCCTGTTGCGGTTTGCAATATTTATTCTCTGCATTAAAGTGACACAACCAATAACAGTGGGGCCAATAGAGAATCAAAAACATGAACGGGTGACAAACTGCACGAAAGCAAGAGAGCTCTTACCACTTTTGTTACCAAAAGTTTTGTTAGAAAATACATACAACCCTGAATTTTCAACTCTCTACGATCAACCCCTGTTTTCTAATAGCGATATTAGTATTTTTACTTTCATTGGTACATTTTTTTTAAAGTATTTAACCTATTGAAAATAGAAAGTGCGATTGTTATAATCGTTTTTTTTTTAATGGAATATCGGGTTAACGAGCAGACGGGTCACCTGATGGTAAGTGACTACCGCCGCCCACCTCGACTGCAACTCGAGAGTCACAAGTGCCTTGCCGGCCTTTAAGGTGGGAGTAGGAGAGGGTTAGAGAGAGAGGTGGGAAGGGTTAGGGCCACCGATAACCGCACTCGCTCGGCGAAACACAACGTAATCATTGCTTTATCGATATGCCGATCGAACCGGTCCATACGTGCCGAAGCATTGCTCTCCCACTGTTAAACTTTAAATATGTCAGTTTAGTTAACGAAGTACTTTGAATTAAGAAAATGAATGGTTGGTGTTTTGTTATTTTTATAGTCATCACCATCCCACAATAAGTTAGTTATTTTTTGACTACTAAAATATTCATTAAAAATAATCATATGGCAAAACAACGTGTGCCAGGGACAGCTTGTATTTTATAAAAAGGTTACTAACTAGCAAAGCAGATATTTGAAGTCAGATTAGCAATTCAATAGGTAAAATCAGTGACAAATAATCTAGTAATGAAAACGAGGGGTAGCGCAGCTACAATTAAGCCTTTGAATACATTTCTGTGTTATCTGCGGCAGTCCTTTCGTATCTACTGCAATATTAGACGCAGACACAAGTCTATGTTACTACGAGACTCATTTATTTACAAAACCACACATTTTTTTATTTTATGTGATTTAGATACGGTACGATAGTTAGACGTTGCTTTAGGCATTGTGAAAAACTTGATTTTCCTTCTGAAATAAAACATTATTTGCAAAATAAAATTAAAGACTAAACAATTGTTCGTACATAGTACTTGCTTCATCTTAGATTAAAATAACTAGTTTGTTAATGAAAGAAAGTTAAGAAAAATACTGTGGTCGGTTCTCAACTGAGGGAGTTCAGCAGTTCATGACCTTGACGACTATGCTAGACTGATTTTGCCGCTATGAACAATAAATTTAACTTAAAAATATTTTATTGTCATTATGAATCAAAACACGAATGGGAATTCTGCATGAATAATCTAGGGGGAGGATAAGAGGGGGAAAGATGGGGGAAGAGGGGGAGAGGGAAGGGTTGCCTAAGCGTGGTTCTCCCACTGTTGTTCTTAGTCATTATTATTATGATTTAAAAAAAATACTCTTGGCTGTGAAGATAAATAACAATAATAATATACTGCTTACTGCATTTCTAATGCACCACCACGTTCATCGGTAATGAGGTTGTATATCCCCGAAAGTTTGGGGGTCGTGGACTCTTAAACTTTAAGACCTTACACAATCGTGAGATATAAAACCTTAGAGAATATTTTCTTCATTCTGATGTGTGAGTGCATTGTAATGTGGTTGTCGTGGACAACGGACTCACTCCACTCGCTCTGGCTAAAGAGAACCGGTGCAAACCTGTGGTGCTTAGTAATAATGATCGCAGGGATGTATGGAAGGGCAAAGCACTTCATGGTCGTTTTCTTTGGGCCCTAAATGGGCCTAATATAGACTAGAAATGCATCTACATCTTGGCCATGGTTTGATGATCTTTTCGAAGAAACCTAAGGCTTTGTCTTGGAATTATGGACGAAGCTGTTATGAGGAATAACCATCGGAAATATATTTTGAAAGATGGTACGCTTAACATCTGTTGGGCATGCCACCAATCAGGAATATTATTTCTGATTGTTCTTGTCTTGCCAACGGCGAGTATTTGCACAGATACAACCAACATCTTGCCCTTAAATACCAATCTTGTGAATTCAGAGGTGCCATATGTGCCCGACCCACATTGTATCGGGATCGGTCCATCATCACTGATATAACCATTGTTGCGAATAAACCTGATATAGTTGTGATAGACCGATTAGGGCGCCGTGCAATGATGATCGATATCACTGTTTCTCATGACGAGAACCTCGTGAAAGTTGAAAAAGATAAACAAATAAAATATTTGGATTTGTCTCACAAGATTGTCGATATATGGAATGTCGATTCGGTGATTATTGCGATTGTCATACCTGCTCATTGATTGCCAGCTGAGAACCCTGATCAACATCTTAAGAGGCGAGCGTTAGGCGGCTGGATCAAGGGACTGATGCAGAAGGCAGTAATTCTTCTCGACATGGCCCGTATAGTGAGAGGTTCCAGTCTTTGGAGCCATAGCCACTCGTGTCTTGGTCCCTGTACCCGATGTCTACAATTTTCTATATTTAATATATTGAATATTATTAATATTTTTATGTATATTTGTATGTACATATTAAAAAATGTAATTTATGGTTTTTTAAATGAATAAAGAAAATAATAATAATAACTTAACACCCCTCACACACAGCCTTCTGATCCCAATATACTTATGTATTACTAAATACATACATATATTATAGATAAATTACACCCAGACACAGGACAAGACAAGTGAGAATCGAACCCACAACCTCTTGCCACAGTCAGGATTAATAACCATTAGACCAACAGGCCGGTCAAACAATATATATTATAATCGATCAAAACGAACATTCATTGTATATTGCAGGGCTCATAAACAGTTACAGTAACAGTTATTCGTTTACAACAAGTGGCAAAGGCTGTGCTACCCCCTTGACACAGAAACAAATGCTCCGGCACTGTTCTGCTCTTGTTGAGTCTATTATGGTATTGTTCGATATTGTTTATATTTATTCATATACACTTAAAAACAACTGACATACATACAAAATATTATAGTATTCTATTATGTTTTGGATGTACTCCTGTCCATTGTTTTTTCGTTTGAGTATAAAATGTCCAAATTTAAATTTGAAGTAAATTTTAACTTTTTTTCCCAAAAATCTGGTAGGTATTTGAGATTCCAATATCTTATCTTATAAAATGTTTACTAAGCCTTATTAAAACAATTGTGAAGGTAACGCTTATAATCTATTCTGAAACTATAGTTATTTATTTGTTCGAGCATCACATGAAAATTAACATGCCACGGAAACAGCGGCTCATGCGGGAGAAGCTGTAACTAACGACTCTCCTCACTAATTTTAAAAATACAAAACTGTGTATTTGATAGAGATCGACTGACCAACAACTGACGAACGTCATAAACGTGTATATTTATATATTATAAAAGTAGCCTAAGTTACTGATTATAACACCAGCTATCGGCCAATGAAAGTCCCTTGGAAATCGGTAAACCACCCGTTCCGGAGATTAGCTGGAATAAACAGACATAAATATTAAAAATTGATTCTTTGGTGTATGTACCGTGGAAATATTCGCATGCATTTCGTAAAACGTAAAACGCTTTTATTATGACATTACACACTTCAATTTTATTTATTTCTATAGCTGTCATTAAATTTTTAATATCGAATGATATCGTTTAAATAATGTCATGATCCCCTATTATATCGAGTGACTTTAGAATTGGTACGATGTATGAATGTAGCCCTTAATGGTTCTTCCCTTCTTGGCAGGCGGCCAAGAGAAATGTAGGCTGAAAAGAGTCACTCTATGTTGTTAACATTTACCGGATTTCATTGTGCCAAGGTTATAAGGCTTGGCACTTTATAAGTGACACGTTTAATTCTCCACTTTATTTTATTTGTAATAAAAAGATAAACATGAACAGTATTTTATTGTACTGCTTTTATATTTAACTAAGGACGCCTGTGTCACGGTTAATATTTATGTATTTCGTTCCGGTGTCCATCAGAGAGACAGCGGTGGTGATTCTGTTGTTCACTTCACTAAACTAAAATTTCTCCAAAATTCTCTTACTTTAGTATAATGTAAAATATAAAAGAATTTAATAACGTAAATAGCCGTATGAGCTACTTTAGAGTTAGAGAACATTATACTACGCAACTACTAATTGTGGAATGCATGTCTTTTCCTTTTCACAAAAAATAATTTGTGATATATTCATGTGTATAAAAATAAATTACGCGTGTACGTGTAATTATAAAACTTTATAAAAAATAATTCCAATAGCAACAGAATCGCGTTTTTATTAAATCTGACACTACATTGTACAATTTAATTAAAATGATTCGCATTACAAACATGTTGGTAAAAGTTTGCCCATATATTTTTAGTAAACTCCTCCACGGCTTTTAATTAATTTTATTATACTCTCGTGTGGTGCAATCACAATAAAGCATGCTTCAGTGTTCACAAAAATTCTTCATAACGTTACAGACAAGTATTTCTTACAAAGAAAAATGCAGTGATTGCGGCCACACTAATACGAGTAGAACAGAATGTCAATTAAAATAATTAAGGTCTTCGTCTAAAATAAAACACTTGAAATAGAAGCAGCTCAAGTGAGGACAAGACAAGTATTTGTTATGATTTCCTTTGAACATTTATTTATTATGATAATAAAAGCCAAGTTTTGTCTAACTTTTGCACTCAGAACCTCTTTGAAATTGCAATGCTATCGTTATGACTCAAATGCAATCATATAAATAAAATATCTTAGAGATGAGCAGCACTCTGCTAACACTAGGCTATATGGAATCTAATTATCATGCTTTACCAGAATGCATTTGAATTCTAATACTTACTCATATCATAAATTCACACCATGAACGTCGTGGCCATCATATGGCATCGACATATACATTATACAGGGTGTATATGACAATGGAACACTTATTTAAATCAATAAAAGGGCATGACTCCAACAAACAGGTATAAAAGGAAAAAAACTATCCTTTTACAAACTAACTTATTCTTATTATAAACTAAATTAAAAAAAAACTAACTTCGAAAACATTTTAAGTTAGTTTTTATGGATTTTCTCAATAACTTAGTACATAGTTCAAAAACAAAAACATTCGCTTTAAAGTCTTTAACTTTACATATTCTCGTGAGTATTCTAGATGCGATTTATATCTACAACATTTAATCATAGCAAAGCCTCTAAGGTAGACCTATAAGCTACTGTCAGTACATTTAATCTAACTTCTAATTCATTCTAACTACTCTTGCTGTAACTTGTTAAAAATAAATAGTCCATCTATAATTCAATCAACCGATAGCGTTTTCTCCACGATCTTTTAACGCCATACTTTTACTGTTCGGTGTCTTCGCAGATTTACGAGCGGTCTTTTCAATAGCTAGAAGGATTTAATTTACTTTTACAAAGAGCCCGTTTTTCTCTTTTGATGTTCTCTTGGTGTCAAAAGACGATGCTTGGTTAAGCTCACGGTAGTTACTATTTTGTTTTGATGTTTAGAAATATTTTGTTGTAAACTTTAGAGTTTTAAATTTCATTACTCTTTTGATTGGAATGACTGTAATTTGATATCGTCCTACTTATTTCATATGCGCATAAAAAAGGGGGGTACAAATTGAGTAATGTAATTGAATGGTTGTTGCACTGCTACAGCAATGGTTTGAATGATATCGTTGAGCTTCATTTCTAATATTTTAGGGTTTTGTGAATAGAAAATGCTAGAATGTCTCACTATGTTTATGAAACAGTGTTAGACAAAATATTTGTGGCCACACAGCAAAATTAAAAAAATAACAAATAAAATAAAATATTGGCTATTAAAAATTAGCACTGAGTCGCGCTTGCACTGGCCGGCACGGTCCGAAAAAAATCGGGATTCCATAAAATACACACGTGAACAAAACCTTATTTTTTTAAGAAAATAGCTATTATTTTTATCATTAACGGAACCATAATACGGATAAATTTTAAGTTTATTAAGAATGACGAGCCTGGATAACAACCCGCACTCCACACTTTGATGGAGTGCACTGCGTGGGTGCAGCAACGTGCTGACCTCGCGGCGGCTATCGGTGTGGGTAGCCTCTCGCTGGAGGCCATGATCATGTGTATGGTCCAGAGCGAGATTACGTGGGATTCCGCCGCCTCGTTCTGTGAGGTAGTGATGCATGCCAAAGAAGCGGCGGAAAGGGACCGGGAGAGAACTAGTACTCTTCCGTCGGCAGAAGACGCACCAGGCGCCGGAGAGCGCAAAACGATCTCCGGCCTCCATAGGGGTCGCCTTGCTCAACAGGCGGCCAAGTCTATCGGGGTTCCCAGGGATTTCCTTTCTAGGGTACACCTGAGGCCCCGGCAAGAAGACCAGTGACGGAACACTGTGTGGTTTTAGTCGGTTCGAGTTCGACATACCACCTTATCGTTGGACCGGTGAGGTGACGACCCGTGGGGGTTTCCACACAAAAAAAAAAAAAGGCTGGATACCAACAATATTGCCTATTCATTAATGCAATACTGCTATTGTACTAAAACAAATACAGAAATAAACAAATAATGTCTAATCTGTGGATTCCTATTGATTTTCTTTATTAATTTATTAGTTGACTGAATTGTAAATTTAATTGTGTCGTCTAACCTAACATTAAGGATGTATGGCTTCTCTCTAACTCCATCTTGCAAACACAATAGGATTGTTTTCGTTGGTAATTTCACGGACATATTTCCAGTACGTTTGATTGCGATCTTCACAGCTCAAGACATATACACATTGTAGACTTAACAAAATTGATGTCGTTATATTCACGCCTTTAATTGCCTCCGTAAAACATTCTCAAAATAAGCAAGCGAATAGAAATAACTGTCTCTTAAATTAATCAACAACACAAATTTGTGTGTTATCTTAACAAACATAATTGTAAAATATTACTTCTCTACTGCAAAACTCACGTCAATAATAACTTAAAGTATAGGTATACTACATGAACATAGACTCACAACCTTCTCCCCTCGGTAGTAGTCATACCTCCCTATTCTTACATACCACCTGCGCTTCCTCTACTGTCATTGAAGTTTTTATACAAGGCCGTGGGTTTCGCGTACTCGCGTTGCTGCCCTTGCCCTTCAGAACATCACCAATTTCATCAGGGTACCAGCTATCCCACCGTTTCCTACTCATTCTTTCTACGTGCCCAAACCACCTCAGCGTACCCTAAAAGATAAATTAATTATAGTATTAATATATGTAATATTTAAATCGCAACTTTTCTTTTACCAGAAACACTTTTGTATAAATTAAGTAAAATTCTTGGACCTTGATGTTAGCATAAAACCAGTTGAATTTAATATGTTGACATACAACCCGTAGTTCATACGACGCGTTATACGCGAGCTTATGAAGTTTACCTTCCATACACTGCATTGAAGTTAAATTAACTTTCAGGAGCTGCTGCTCGGGTAACAAATTTTAATACCTAATAAAAATGTTCATTTCAAAATAGGACTTTCTTTTATGTTGGCTTTTATCTTTATTCATTTATGACTTTAACTGTTACTGTATGATAAATTAAGGAATTATTTGTGGTTATAAATAGCTGAATCTCAAAATTGTGCCCTTATTTTTATACATTTTAAAACAATATAAATAAAATTACTTTCACATCTATACATATAATAAATTTGTTGACGTGGCTTTTCTGTATATTGAAATTATAAAAAAAATGTGGGGGTGTTTCAAGATAACACACAAAACGAATTCTATTATTTTTGAAACTTTGTGTCTCTTTGTCTGTTTGGTTGTGCACGCATCTTCAAATGCAATTATTTTTTAACATTCTAGGATTGCTCTAGCAAGTCGTGGTCGATAAGAAATAAACAATCGTACGACAATTTGCTTTATTTCCTTACTAGCTGGTGCTTGCGACTTGGTTTGTGTAAAATCTCTCCCTTACAAACTTCTGTTTCCTGTTTCATAACCTTCAAGTTTTATTTTATAGACAATTCCAGGTTTTCTCTATCCCTATACCAAAATTCGACAAAATTGTTTTACGGTTTAGACATGAAAACGTAACAGACAGAAATTTAGTATTGGTTGCTTTTTAGCTAGCTTTAGGTATTAGGACAGGACTATTCGCATCTCATAGCGGGGTCGCCTTGCTCAACAGGCGACCTAGTTTGCCGGGGTTCACAGGGATTTCCTTTTTAGGTTACACCTGAGACCCCGGCTGTGACAGACTGTGTGATTTTAGTTGGTTTGAGTCCGACATACCACCTTGCCGTTTTAGGTATGTCGCTCTTTCGCGGGTTAGCAATCATAACAATGTTTCATACTCTACACTACTACTACATACATATACACTAATATATAAAAAAATCATTTTTATATATAGAAAAACTCCCAGGGCTGGGGGATAACAGGAATTCACCCTTTGTTAGCGGTATATTGGTGTTTTCCGACATTATGGCCAACGAAGTCATTTATGCAATAATACCCGTTCACAAATAAACACATTAACTACGCATATCTACTCAAATCATATATACAAAACTACATTATACGTCAAATAATCAGGTTGATCTAAGTACTAAGAACAGAGCTACCCAAACCAGGGCATAGGCAAATAAGACCCATTCATCTAAATTGTGAGCCTAAAAAGTAAATAATAAAAAAGTTAAAATTTAAACAAAATGTCAGTTTTGCCTTTAATTTAATTCAAAAAGTTGTCAACGTTACCTAACACACTGTCTCTCTCCCACAATCCTCTAAATATCTAAATGTCTCTAAATATCTCTAGTGATGTGTGCTACTACGACCTGAATGCAGATCTCCTCAACAAATACGACCGTCTTCTGAATAACTGCATTCAATTCATTTTTAACCTTCGTAAATTTGACCATGTTTCCTCCTTTCGTCTTGAGTTAAGTTGGCTTCGGATTCGTCAGCACCGGCAACTGCGCGCTCTAACCACCCTTTACACTATTCTCAACTCACCTACTTCTCCTACATACTTGACTTCCTCCTTCCAGTTCCTCTGTTCTAATCATAACAGAACTCTCCGTTCTACAAATAATCTTCTTCTGTTATGCCCCTCTCATACTTCTGCATGTGTTCATTCTTCCTTCTTCATACAATCTGTTCTCCTCTGGAACGCTCTTCCTCAGGAAATCAGAATAGCACCCAGTCGCCTATCCTTCAAGGCGAAGGTACAAGCTCTCCTCTTTTAAAACCTAGCAAGATCATCACAACATCAATACTTTGTATATAATAAAGTGTATGTAAATATTCATATATGTATCTTTTTATATATGTGTAAATATTTATATATTCCCATATGTTACTCCTCGCTTTTTTTCTGTTTTGGTATTTATTTGTGTTTCATTTATTTTAAAGTGTATAATCTAAATTTAGTGCACCTACTTCACCCATTTCTACACCACCCTAGGGTAGACTGGTAGAGAATGCCTATTTAGTCATTAAGTCCGCCATTGTACATTTTTGTGCATAAAGTTTTAATAAATAAATAAAATAAATAAATGTCATCAAGGCATCTGCTCATTTGTGCAATCCGACCGAATGATTTGCATTACCTAGTACGAAATATATACACACGCCGGATTGTATTCAAACCTATTATTCGTGAAAAGAACTTATTAAGTGCTTATCGAACCTGAATTGTGCAGTTTAATGAACTCTAAATCAAGTAAGTGCCTCTGACGTTCCTAATTAATTAATTGTGTAATCTAGCGTCACTACTGATTGGGTGCCTAACAACACAAATATAAATTTTATACGGTTCGTTCAAAATAGGGGAAAAACATTTAAATCCTACCAACACTGTATTAATTTATGAGCATCATTTATTACGGTTTGTAATTCATCAAGATTTTTAAATTCAGAATACACTACCAAGCGTTCATGTCTGGACATAGCTTTCAAATCGCGTGTATATATACTAGTAAGTGTCCACTTACGCCTTTACTTCATAGCAGCATTATTGGAGTACATTTGGTTCGAAAGCTTTTTTTAAGGTTTTTATTTATAAAATGTTAGTGACATATTCAGTTTAAATTACCAAGTGTATTTTTTTATTACATAATTATACAGCCATTGATCTGTAACTTAGAACTATTTAGTCTAATATTTTAAACGTTTTAAATTAGAATTCTTTCATAGTTTACGAACTCGCGAAAAAAGGAATTCTACCTCCGATAAGCTGTCTATAGGAACAGGAATAGTAATATTATTATCAAACTTTTCCCAGGCAAGGACGGTGTTACTGGAGTGCTTGAAGTAGAGTGCTAGTAATACTTACAGACGCCCTGTCGTCGAGCTCTCTCCACTGCCTCTGCAGTAGGTAGAGATATAAGTATCTATTTTCAATTTCATTAATTATTTTTTAATTTTAACAGTTACTTTATTTATTATATTCCTATAGATTTGTCTGTTTTATATTGGTAGGTGTGTTTTCGTTAAGTTAAAGAATTTAAATCGTACATACGCAAAATATAAAAATATATACGATTTAAAATCTTTAACTTCACACATTCCACCTACTTTTATGAAAAACGGAGGCAAAAATACCAAAAAATTCAAACGGTCATAACTTATGAACGGATAGTTTTTGTTTTCAAAAATTATTATTGTAACTGCATGCTAGAGTCATGCCCTTTGAGTGATTTAATTAAGTGATCCTTTTTCAAATACACCTTGTATAAGCAACGAACATAGATCCTCCTCTGTTTTTGACACATTAATTATACTTACGTTGGTTTTAAAAATGAAAATTAATTAATTAGTGATTCACCAGATAAGTGTAGCTCAACATGCAAGTTGCTTATGCATTATTTTAAGCGGGGTATTGGTCACACGGGTTTCGCTATCTGAATATACCTTACCTGAAATACCTGAATATAATTTTAACTTTGGCAACATCCATACTTTACTGGACTGTTGGTCTAGTGGGTAGTGATCCGGACTACTGACGATCCCTGGGGTCATGGGTACGATTCCCACCCAGGACAAATATAATTTGTTCGGTGTCTAGGTGTAATTTATCTATACCTATAATAAAACTGTAACAGGTCCAATTCTGTACATTAAAGATATTTCGAATTTTTTTTTGGGGCCCCCCCCAAAAAAATATTCGAAATATCTTTATCCATCCTTTATCCAGCATAATCGACACTAAATCCAAAACTTTTTTTTTGTCTGTCTGTCTGTATCGTTTTATAATATGTATGTACATATTTAGTAATATACCAGCATGTTTATCAGCAGTCTGGTTACCATAATACAGGCTCTGCCTAGTTTGGAATTAGATGGCCGAGGGCGAAGTGTCTCAACTTATTATTATAAAGGACTTTATTCCGGTTATATCTATAAGTCAACAACACTCTATAACTACGCATAGTTAGGAATCGGATTTAATCGCAATAAAATAACACCCTCAGACCATATTTACGATATTGACAAACAATATTTTCTCACTCATAAATCTACGACGTTCTAATTAAATACGGGCGTCGTAAATTTTATTGCCCCATACAAGAGACCACTAACTCGTATAAATATACTAAATTCAGTACGAAATTTACTGCTGCCAAATAGATTTAAAACAAAGTTTTTTATACCTTTAACAAACAGCTACTCTGGTCTTTGAATATTCTTGCAACATTGAGACGACATATCACGTTAAGTAACAAGCCACCTGTTTGAAATCGAGGTGGGTAATGCTATTTGCAGGTTACGGTGTGCCTGCATGTTTTATGACAGGCTGTTTGACTTCTCAAGGATTTACTTACTAAAATCATATCCGCCCGATACTGTAGATTTGCGTGTATTGGAACACTTTATTTATTTATTTATTTATCTCTTTATTGTACACCTTCAATATAAGATACAATCAAAAAAACAATACAAACATTCAGGCATATCAATTGGCGATCTTATCGCTCACGGCGATCTCTTACAGACAACCTTTGTACGGATATTAACAAATATATTTCAGGGTAGTCTGTGGTGTACTGGGAAAGGTAAATATTTATTTTAATATATACTTAGTATACTATACTTATATTACAATAAACATACTACATATATACATAAATATGTAGGGACCTATATATACATATATAAGATATGTATATTTAGCAGATTAAAATGAGATAACCCCTTATAATGATATAAATATATATATAATAATATAATTAAAAAGTATTTATAATGACAAATAATAATCCTTCACTTGTTTTTTAAATGAGTGCAACGTTTTGGCTTGTCGAATTGTTACAGGCAAGTTATTCCATAACCTGACCGCTTGCACCGAAACTAGTCAGTAAACTGCGTGGAATGTCTCGGCATTTTCAGCTTTAAATTCTCCGATGATCTCAGGTCCCTGCAATGTGTGTTGTGTAGGAACTCAAAACGTTCTTTAAGATAAGAGGGAGTGTAAGGATGGAACAGAGTACTGTACAGAAGAGAAAGAATATGAACATTCCGGCGAAGGCGTATAGGTAGCCACTTGAGCTTAGGACGATACTCTGATACATGATCATATTTGCGTAATCCAAATATGAATCTAATGCAGACGTTTTGGAGCCGCTCAAGTTTGTTCAGTTGGTCTTCGGTGAGATCAAGATAGCTGACATCACCATAGTCAAGGATAGGAAGAAGAAGAGACTGTGCCAGCGCAATTTTCGTGTTGGTAGGAAGGAAATTCCGAAGCCTTTGCAGAGATCCCGCTATTGCAAATAATTTACGACTCATTTCTCCAATTTGAGGGCGCCAGGACAGGGACCGGTCCATATAGATTCCTAAGTTTTTAACCTTTTCACTATATGGAATAACCGATCCATTGCAACAAATAGCTGGCATTTGCTGAAGGTTTATTCTGCAGTTCAGTCTAGGACTACCCACTACAATGACCTGTGTCTTTGACGGATTTAAAATTAGTCCATAATCCTTACTCCAGGTACATATTTGCGTTAAATCTTTGTTGATAACATCAACTGCTTCTATTATATTATCAGGATCGGCTTTTGAGTAGATTTGGAGATCATCTGCAAAAAGATGGTAGGAAGAAAGTAATCGATTTGTGATTGAGTTTATAAAAACTGCAAAAAGTAACGGGGATAACACGCCGCCCTGAGGTACGCCCGCAGATGTAGTGCACCAAGAGGAGTAAACATTATCAATACGAGCACGCTGCTGGCGACCATACAGGTAACTATGAAACCAGTCAATTGCTGATGGAGATATGTTAAGAGAGCATAATATACTTAACAAGACATCAAAGTCAACGGTGTTGAAAGCATTACTAAAATCTAGTAAAGCAAGGACTGTCAGCTTTCCTTCCTCCATGCCCAACCTGATATCCTCCGTAATATGGACTAAAGCTGTGGTAGTACTGTGGCCGGGACGAAAACCTGATTGGAGAGGATTTAGGAGACAGTTCTTTAAGAGAAACGAGCTTAACTGATTGTGGATGAGGCGTTCAAGGACTTTGGATAGAAAAGGAAGAATTGATATGGGACGATAATCTGAGAAAGAGGATGGATTACATTTTTTAGGGAGGGGAGTGATTTGAGCCATTTTCCACGCAGAAGGGAAAGCATTGGTGGATACAGAGTAATTAAGGATGTGGCAAATCACAGGTAGGATTTCATCTAGGATAGGAAGTACCATATTACGGCTGATGTTGTCGCTTCCTACTGCATTAGAAGTTATTGATACTATGCTCTTCTTAACATCACAAGCAGAGAATTGACTGAAAACGAATGGGGAACAGTCCGGGGTCGGAAGAGAAGAAAGATAATTTAACGTTGCAGTCTTAGTAGTTCCTCCAAAATTGGAGGAAGCAGAAAAATGTGAGTTCAAGGAATCGAGATCAACGTCTTTTGAAGGAAAATTTGGACCTGATTTACCGACCCCTAATGACTTAAGAAACTTCCAGACCTTGACTGGATCACCATTTTCAACAGATTTATGGATATGTCGGCGTTGAGCATTCCGACACATCTTATTGCAGCACAAATTTTTCCCAATTTGATGTAGTAGGGTGACTCTTATACCTTGAATGTGCCCTTGCTTTCTTTCTCTGTATCGCCTTTATTTCTTCGGTAATCCAAGGTGCGGGCAGATGTCTTACCTTTATTTGACGAACTGGAGCATGTTTGTCATATAAACACATAAGGTGATTAGTGAAATAGTAAATTTTTTTCATTAACACATTGGGAGTTGAAAAGCGCAATCCAGTCCATGTTGTCTGCATCTCTGCGAAGATCCTCGAGATTCATATCACGAAAATAACGGTGTCTAAGAAATTTAGGTTTAGGTTTAGGAGTACGGATTTGATAGGAAAGAAAGAGAAGATCATGATAGGAAAACGAATCTGCAGCGCATTGCCTATATTTATCGACATGCTCTGCTGAGGAAGTAAGGATGAGATCAAGGAGGGAGGAATTACGGTTTGGCATATTGTGTGTAGGATTAAGTGAAAGAATAGAAAGATTATTGGATTCCAGGACAGATCGAAGAGAAGCAGAACGAGAATCGTTTTTCAGTAAACAGGTGTTAAAATCACCCATGACTATGGTATGACTGTACGAAGGGGTTAAGTTTTCTAAGAGTACTTCAAGTGAAGAAAAGTAGTCTACTCGTAAGGAGGGACTATAATATACACCGAGAAGTATTTTTGTGTGTTGGAGTAAGACTTCAATGAAAATATGCTCGCCAGCATTTGCGGGTGTTGGTTGAGATGACATACTTACTATGGAGAAAGGAATGTGAGATCGGATATACATGGCAACACCACCGCCTCGGCCACAGACACGATCGTTCCGTATCAGCTGAGAGCCTGGTAACGAGTACGTTGTGGTAGATAGGCATGGCTTTAACCAAGATTCTGACACAAGAATGGCATGGATATTCGTACAGTTAAAGGTTGTCAGCAAATCAGAGAAGTGTGCCGGTATGCTTTGGGCATTGATGTGAACGACATTAAAGTTCCTAGGAACATCAGAAAATTCAGCCGAGATTGTATCTGCTAGTGAAGGAACACTAATGAAACTAGCGTCATCGCTGGATGCCGATAGATAATCATCAGTATCGCTGTTAGTAGCGGATGACATCATTGGTATTCTATAAAAATAATTGTGTATAAATAAATAGATACAAGTATATAAAATATTATATATATGTTAAATGTATAAAATGTTCTTTAAAACTCCTCTAATCATTGTATCCGTCTGCCGGTTGTATGTAAACAAACATAAAACAAAAACAATAAAAAATGTATGCATGGCTAAAATAACATTTTTAAGATTGCGTATCAAAAAATATAAAAGAATAAGACACTTGTAGTTATAGTTAGTTTAATTCGACTGGTGATCTATTTCTAATCACATGTGTGTAATAACCATAGTATACTACGTTTATGGTAATAATCAAAAATTTCAAATAAGAAAACTTCCAGACAATTTGTTTCTTAAAATAATGTGCACTACATAAATCCTTAAATCTTTACCAAACTGCACTAGTCTAATGCCTGTTCACCTTTCAGCTATGTAAGAGATACTTTCCACGTGGGAGCTACATCAAATGATATATGTAAAATTCATCTTTTAGTTTACATTTTCCGGTTTCCCCAAAGACCTACATCCTTCAGAGATGAAAAGACTTACTTTACATATACGAAATTGGGGATATCCGGGTTTTATTTATGTAGTAAAAAAGCTATGCTTTTATGCAGTATATTTTTTTAAACATTACAGAAAAAAATGATAAATATATAAATAACTTATATATTTACGTTAATGTTTTTATATTGAACATCGTAAAATTCACTATTCGCTAAATGTCTTTATATTATTTACATCCATCAAAGTTAGTAAAATGGTTATAACAAAAGCAAGAAGGAGATTGTAGAAAATCCTATTGAAAGTTATAAGGGTTCCCTAGTGGTTAGGGTCAGGTCAGATTCTTAATTGATTAAAGTAGACGCTGGAAACATGATGATATTCAAACTACACTAATAACTAATTGTGTTGATGGAGAATGTTGGCTTGAAATTTGATTTAAGTACCAATAGTCAATTAAACAGTTAAGCAGGTAGATAATTCGATGAATACTAGGCGGTTTCTATTGCAGTGTAGTTTGAAAATGGTGAAGATAGATTTCCAGTTAAATAGCTCCTTTTTGATCTTATTGTGCCCGATAAAAAATGTTACCCACCTAATAACACCTGCAACAATGTACAGATTTATAATAATATCTTGAGCAATGAAAGCGGTGTGGTTAGTCAATAGCTTAGTCTTATGTTTGAGCTGGTGAGTGGGGTTGTCAGACCCCTAAGGAGCCATTTTTATGTTCACCGGCTCTTTCAAAACTCAAAACTGCTGTTGTATGTACTGTGTATTTACTTAGTTTATTTTATGTGTATTAATTACGCGTGTACTTTCATTAAAAACATACAATATTTATGGAAATAGAATAACAAAACATTGATATTTGCTCAAGTTTCGTGCAATGCCCTGTAAATACTGATTCTATTTCTAACTGAGCAAAACAAACGTTTTCAACATTCACTTCTACTGACCAAAAACGTCACTCAAAAAAAAACAAAAGGTAGACAGCTGCCTTTGTGCTCTGAATCAGTTTTAAAATAGAAACAAAGTTCTTGTGGCTGTGAATTAGAGTGGATTTTCATTTGTGTGGGGACCTCGTTAGTACTTGAGTGTACTTCAACAAACTCTGAGCTCCGTGGAACAAAGTGACCTCAAAATTTGAATGCATATTCTTGATGATTTGGTTTTGTAAAAGCATTTAAATCTGGTATCCTATTTTACATTTTTGACTTAAAATTTAATACGGGTTTTGTTTCCTTTTGTGAAGAGATTTAATTACATTTTTGTTGTTGTATACAAGACTTAGTATTTAAAAAGCGAATATTGTAGAAACGCAAACAAAAGGGTTTATTTAACTTAAATAGTCGCAACATGTCACCTAGAAGTTTAAATGAGAAAATCAGCGAAACGCTTACGTCTGACATATGCATAATAATAATTTACATATAATGTAAGCAATATGTATCTTATATAAATTTCTATTTTTTGTCTAGTTTATATAATACAACTGACCCGGCGAACTTCGTACCGCCATATTTTATTTCTCTAATCGCAACTCAGGAAATAAAACCCTTCCGGTAAAATCTAATTAGCTAAATTGAAAATAAAACTAAAGTACTCAATTGAAAAATTCATATTGTTGAACAAAATGACTCGTCCATCAGATGTTAAATCGCAAATAACAGACAAATAATTAGCTGAATTATACGGTATTTCGTTCACTACAAAATAAATTTAATTAATTTTATAGCGTCAACAACACGTGGTAATTATGCTGTTAAAATGTAGCTTATATGACACGTTCGTAGATTTACCATAGCAGCGCCATCTATTGATTACTTACTCAACCCAGTCGAAAGGTATCGACATCTGTTAGAATCATTTGGAGTTAACAGATAATTGTGACTGTCAAATAATAACAGACAAATAATTAGCAATAAATTAAAATTGCGACTATAATTTGAGATTTAAACTATCCTATCTCTCAAGTTGGATCGAACTGCACATGGTGTGCGAATTTTATTATAATCGGTTAAGTGGTTTAGGAGTCCATTGAGGACAAACATTGTGACACGAGATTTATATATATTAAATAAATATATATATAATAAGAAGATAAGATAAGATTACTCAGCTCAAAAAACAAAAAAAAATGCTTGGGGCGTCGTGTGCCATCTTCGATCACTGGTTCGG
Source organism: Callimorpha dominula (assembly GCA_949752705.1). NCBI lineage: Eukaryota > Metazoa > Arthropoda > Insecta > Lepidoptera > Erebidae > Callimorpha > Callimorpha dominula. The sequence continues at coordinate 17,140,264 of OX457000.1, forward strand.
CGAGTATCCAATACTTCTAGAATTTCCGGACAGGCAATACTAAACTTCAGTTCCGTATTTGTTCTTGCACCGCGTATAAGGCAGTAAACTTGCTATTTTTCTACTTGGAACCAAATATAAGCTGCTGAAGTGCGCATCTTATCATCATCATCATCTCTAAAAACGATTTAGAGAGATTGCTGGTAGCGGAAAAGATAGGATTTTAAAAGCCACAAGGTGTTTAACCAGAAATGAAGAATGTATAGTGTTGGTGGGATAGCTGACGTCGAGGATAAATCTTTGAGAGTTAGATAGGTACAACGTTAAAGATTTGTATTTATAGTTGGTTCAAATCCCATATAGGGGTGGTAGCTGTTGTGTGAATCACGAAATAAGGACTGAAATATCAAATCATATTTAAGCTTCCTCAATAACTCAGTAGTCTAGTAGTAAAACTAATAAATTATAACTTTCCTAAATAGTGGAATAAGATGTTAGAAACACTTTGAGTAAGAAATAAATCCTGATAATTTCTTTCACAGATTATTATATATTATAATTATAATATATAATAATTATAATTATTATTAATTATAATTATTATAATATTATATTTATAGTAAGTGTATATCTGACGTTCGTCTCTCTTTTTGAACAACATCGCATGAGTATATTATAAGTTATGTATATTACAATTCGGATTCAAAAGCGAAGACAGCTTTAAACATACTAACGGTAACAATATGTTAATGACGATCTTATTGTGACAGCGGTTAATAAAACCTTTACGACTAAAAGCTAAAACGCTCATATTGTACTAACAAATGTATGATCATTTTATTGTTAAGCTATTCAAGGGAATATTAAAGCGAATATGCAAATTGAATTGTCTTATCTGCCGCATACAGTCGTATCGTTGAACATACATAAGGACGCTTTCGTATTGTTATGTCTATCTATAATTGTCTTCCATTCGTGGAATATTTAAAACTCGCTGCGCCACGCGGTTTTACCCGTGTAAGTCCCGATGCCGTGGGAATATCGGGATAAAAAGTAGTCCAGCTATCTACATACCAAGTTTCATCGCAGTCGGTTCAGTAGTTTTTGCGTAAAAGAGCAGCAAATATCCATACATCCATATATCCTCACAAATCTTCCCGTCAAACATTAATAATATTAGTAGGATGTATATTGTATGTTTAAAATAACAATTAGTCAAGTTCAATGACGTATAAGTATGTATTGAGATTATTAATTGTGTCTGATATACCACTGTTAAATTCTGGATGGTTTTTGTGGTATATTATCAATCACCCATTTTGTCAATGATTTTTATTATTAATAAAAAAATGTAGGTAAGTACATGACCATTTCTCGGGGACTTCCTTCCTAGGGTATACCCGAGTCCCTAGCGATAGACTCACTTGTGCCGGACCACCGTGTGGTTTTAGTTGGTTCGATTCCGACATACCACTTCACCGATAGCCATGGTGCGTTATAAAAAGAAGTAAATAACTGGTACTGTAACTGGGAGTAACATGGTGGTTACTCTGCAATATCATGATTGTTTTTGACATTAGCGCTTGAAATCATTTATACAAAACTTTTATTAGGTTAGTTTGTTTGGTTGAAAGCGCTAATCTCAGGAACTAATGGATTGGATTAAAAAACTCGATTTTTTTGTGTTGGATAGCCTATTTATTGAGGAAGGCTATAGGCTATATAAAATCACGCTACGACCCTTAGGACCGGACCATAAAGGCAAGTGAAACCGTGTGGGACTAGCCGGTCATGAATAAAACAATGAGTACCTTTATCAAAGCGGTGGACATGATTCAGCATGACTCCGTCTTGACCTGAACTTAAAAAGGCAAAGCAAAATTGTTACGTGATCATGGAAGTATACCAATTTTAAAAATATTTTTATAAGTTTTGTTTGACCATGATCCAACCAAAAATTACTGAACAGATTCTGTAGAAATCTCGAAAACATAATCCCTTAGGATGTTGGACCTTTACATAACATTGCACTTTTATGATCCATACGCGCCAGTAAGTGCACTAGAAATGGTCCATTAGCAGTGGTATTTTCAATTTAGATTGCTTTGTAGTTTCGTTAACCAAATATGATTAAAGTGTGTTAAGCGTCTTTGTTGTCATCGGCTATTGTGGCTTCATTGTTCCGAGACATTACTAATATCGGTTATATTACTAAAAGCTCTTTTTCAAATTCTTAATATTAGAGGTTTTGAAGAGTGTAGTTTTTTTTTTTTGGTCTTTCTTTTTCCTGAAATTCATTTTATTTATCCATTTATATTATTTGGGAATTTTAACAAATACGGAAAAAGGAACCTATTTCAAATTACAATATTACATTCTAACAAAATGTTAGCTTCTTTTCTTGGGTGCGCGTCTTACGGAAAGCACAGCGAAACATCTAGAAACCAACATGCTGTGCATGTCATCAAACCAAAAATGTTAAAATAATCGTAGAACTGAGGTATTGGTAAAGATTTGTCATGGCTATCCTTTTTAAGGAAGCCAAAAAATATTGCCAATGCAGTAACATGTTTAAACCATAAACTTAATGCTTTTAACATCTCTGCCATACTTGTACTGGATTATAAAACACCGCACTCAAGATTTCTACTGCCTTAGATAGAATAGAAAATAAGAATAAATCTCCGAAACGGCTGAATGTACAATGCGAAAAATAAATGCAGTTTTAAGGTTATAGACAAAAGATTACTAGACATTTGCAGGATTTAGGAAAATTTGTAGACAGGTTTTAGTTACATCTATCAGGAAAAGGGACACCTTTGTCATATTGTATTAACATATTTACACGTCAAAAGTCTGTTCTCGATCAAGAAAACTACTAACCAGTAGCTGTAAATTTATTATATTATATTGGTAGCGCCCCGCCGGGGTCACCCGCTTAAGTCCCGATCCTGTGGGAATATTATGATAAAAATGTTAATCCACATCTTTGCCTATATGTTAATCCAGGTCTCCAGCTATCTACATACCAAGTTTCATCGCAATCGGTTCAGAAGTTTAGGCGTGAAAGAGTAATAATATTAGTAGGATTTAGATTAATAACTGTAAATTTGTTAGTGAACTTTTAGCGTCCATCCTCAAGCTTAATGTCAGTGTGTAATGTTCCTAATATATATTTTTTTTAATTAAGTATTAGTGTTTCAATTACTCTTCTTAGAAATTGACTTGACAGAAGTTTTGTAATGAGACCCCATTGAAAGTTACTTTAAACACTATTCATAAGCTAAATGGGGAGATACTGAAGCTCCAGACGAGCTGCTATTCATACAGGTATACAGCTTTCTTACCTGTCGATAGTCTTCATTCATTGTACGTTTTTTTCTACTCAAAGCAATGCTAATCCATTGATGCTATTTGACACATTAATGATCATAATCTTCTTATAAAAGGCACATGCCTTGGTAATGGCCTTCTATAAAATATCAAATTATTATTAATTTACTAAAATATACTAAAACTTAACGTAACTTTGGGTACGGCCTTTTTAGCGAAATTTATACAGTACATAATAAAATATCAAACAACCTTTTCACATGTAACAAATAATCCTACGTGAAAAAAGGAGTGGGCTCAGTTAATTTAAAATATGTCATTTGTTAAATAATGAACAGCTCGGTAGGTTTACAAATTATAGCTTCGTGTGAAAATATTCCATCAAACCAAATTTTAATTAACATAAGAGTTTACTCCAGAATGTTATAAAAAGTACTTAGCCAAGCATTAGTGAACTTTACGCCTGAATAGGTCACCATATTCCGATAACCATATTTCACTACTTTTAAGGCACAGGCGGGTAATGAGACATTTTCAGCAGAGTTTCAAGTTCTCTGATGTTTTTATTAACTACTCAGTTAGGGGCTGAATAATAGAGGTATATGTAAATATATATATATTTTTTAATAGGATCCCCTATCCTATTAATAAAAACGAGCAGATGGATCACATAACGGTAAGTGACTACCGCCGCCCATGGGCACCTGCAACTCAAGAGTCACAAGTGCGTTGCCGGCCTTTATGGTGAGAGTAGAGGAAGGGGGGAAGAAGGGGATAGAGGGGGAGAGGGAAGGGTTAGGGCCTCCGGTAACCTCACTCACTCGATGAAATACAATGCATTCATTGCTTCACTGCCGGTTTTCTGCGAGGCCGTGGTATCACTCCGGTCGAGCCGGCCCATACGTGCTGAAGCATAGCTCGCCCACTTGATGACTCCCACTAGCCAGCCTTTGCTAATCTTTTCGGCGGTTTTCAGAGGTTTTCTTTGTTACGATCCACTGTTAAAAAGAGTACGTATCTGTAAGTTAAATCATCTTATTATTGTTTCAAGCTGTGTCTATTGCTTTAGGACCATGTTAATTAATGCAAATGTAGCTTCTGCTCTTGTACACCGAAGAATAAATTACTTTTTATGTTAAAGAACATAATACCCGGCGATTTTCCGTTTTTCGGTACACGATGTGACTGTTTCATATTTTTGGTCTGTCAGCCAAGTCCGTAATTCTCCAGTCAGCGACTCAGTGAATTTTAATTGTCACTCTATATTATGACATGCTCAATTTTCACACAACGTTAATTGTACTGGAGCAATTTTTTGTAATTAAACAAAGTAATATTCATTGTGTTGCACGTTTTAATTAATTAAAATTGTTGTAGGAAGTGGTTCAGAAACTCAAATATTGCGTTGTTATTTAAACTCTTTCAAAGTGTTTTATTTGTATTGGCTATGATATGAGGTCGAAGTATAAAAATATTTTTTCGTATAAAAGTTTTAACATGTTTTTTTTAATTTTAAACTTTATGCACATTTGGTACATTGGCGGACTTAATGCCTAAGGCATTCTCTACCAGTCAACCATTGGGTGATGCAGAGAAAAGAAGAAGTGTTAATGTTATGTTTAATTAAATTGTATGTTCTCCAATGAATTTAATATACTATTCTTCATGTACTTACGCCGCTTGTCTAGGTCTAGGTCTAGGTTTTTCTATACCGAGGCGATATGAGATATATGTTTTTAAATATCTTGTAACTTTTTTTGGTATTGGTATTGGTATAGGGCTCTGTTTCCGCATTTAGACTCATAAGCGGTCCATTATGCGTACAGGTGGGCTGACTAGTTGAGCCAGCCTAGCTCCTTCCAGAAGCGCAGAAGCCTCCTGGGGCATTCACAGGCTTCTAGGAGCGACCTCGCTCCCGCGAGGATACTTGCCCGTTGTGTGGCCACTCCCTCGCACTCCAGGATAACGTGGGCGGCCGTTTCCTCCGCGTTGAGACAGCCTCTGCATAGAGGACTGTTTGTCACATTGATGGCGAATAGGTGTCGATTTAGGGCCAAATGGCCCTTAATAGTTCCTATCACTATTCTGATGTCAGGTCGGTTGAGACTGAGCAATCTGCAAGTCAAACGAGGTGAGACCTTCGTCAGCACCAGTTTGGATTGTCTACAGCCGGGTGTGTCGGCCCAGCGGTTGTTGTGTGTTTCCCGAGTCCGTTGTCTTACCCTTAGAGTGAGTCACTATGCCCCTTGATCCATTGGAGGATTAGCCCGTTGTCGGAGGCTAGACGTTCCAGTGTCTGGTGGCATTCGTATATAAGACCGGAGTTCATGGTGTTGCCCTCCAGGGCTTTTAGAACGGCCATACTGTCTGACAGTATGCGGATGTTATACATTTTTATACATCTTGACATGACCGCAGTAGCGGCGTAGATTATCGCAACGCACTCGCATTGAAATATGGAACTGTGCTGCCCTAACGCCAGTGATATTGTTATGTTCAGGTCTTGTGAGAAAATTCCGGCTCCAGTCCCTGTCCCCATCTTAGAACCGTCCGTGTATATACGGACTTCATTTATGCCAGATTGATCTCGGTCGTTTTCATATAGCTGTATTCGGTATCTCCTTTCGAAGATGTGTTGTTTGGGGATCCTATCGCATGGGGCAGCTATCAGTGGTTGATAGTCCACTAATTCATTCCATAGTTTGGAATGGGGACCCTCTCGGTTGTACCACAGACCCAGGTGTTTGAGTCTGATGGCTGCCACAGCTGCTTCCTGCTGTATAAATAGGTCTAGTGGTGCTAGGTCTAGAGCCACTTCCAGGGAAGCTGTGGGAGTCGTGCGCATGCATCCAGTAGCGGCAGCACATGCGAGTCTCTGGAATTGCTGCAACTTGTTACTGACGGTGCTGAGCTCTGTTCTCTGCCACCAGGCAATAGCACCGTACGTGATGATAGGCCGTATGACCGTTTTGTACAGCCATAGGGTGATCTTTGGTGATAAGCCCCAACTTTTGCCGAGGAGTCGCTTGCATTGGCAGAAAATAATGCTCGCTTTGTTCAGTTTCATGTCCAGGTGCCTGTTCCATAGGAGTTTGCTGTCAAGTATCACTCCTAGATACTTGACCTCCTTGGTAAGAACTAGGCGGGTGTCGAATAGTTTAGGTAGTCTTAATTCTCCTAAACTACGTTTATTTGTGAACATAATCAGTTCCGTCTTTGCCGGGTTCACTGTTAAGTCGTGTTTCTCACACCACTGTTCGACGACCTTCAGTGCGGTTCTCATTAGGTCGCATACCACCCCCTCAAAGGGGCCACTGATGAGGATGGTCAGGTCGTCTGCATAGCCTACTGTGAGGAACTTGTGGTCATTGAGCTGAGTAATGAGCTCATTGATCACAATGTTCCACAGGAGAGGTGAGAGAACTCCGCCTTGCGGACACCCTCTGGCCACCACCCCTCTCGTTGTATTATTCACAGTAAATTGTATGGCCCTGTGTCTGAGCATGCTGTCGATCCACCCGGCAATTGTGGGATCGACCCCATGTCTTGACAGAGCCTGGCTGATGCTGGTGAAGTTAGTTTTGTCGAAGGCACTCTCGATATCGATGAAGGTTCCTAAGGTAGACAACTTGTTTTTTAGATTGCCCTCTATGTATGAGACTACTTGATGAAGGGCAGATTCTGTTGATTTGCCCATTGAATAAGCATGTTGGTTGGGGTTCAGAGGGTAGTTGACTAGTGCAGTACTCCTGATTTCCCTGTCTATTAGTCTCTCCAGTACTTTAAGTAGGAATGATGTGAGACTGATGGGTCTAAAATATTTCGGTTGTGTGTAATCTCCTTTGCCGGGTTTGGGGATGAAGACTACTTTGACCTCTCTCCATTTCAGGGGGACATAGCGATGTGCCAGGCAGCCTTCGTAATGATCCGAAGATGATCTATGAGTGCCCCATCATACCATTTTAGCAGGCCTGGGAAAATACCATCTAGTCCTGCCGCTTTGTATGGAAGAAAGCTGTTGATCGCCCAATGCACTTTAGCATGATCAACGATTTTGCGGGCAGTTAACCAGTCAGAATCGGCTGGTGTATTACCCTCGTTAACCTCCCATGTGTCTTCCATATTTGATATGCGACATCCTGGGAAGTGAGTTGTCATTAACAGTTCTCTGAATCTGTTTTTGTGTAAGTCCCATCTGGTTTTTTCAAGAAGCCAAGATTGTGCTCTCGTTCACCACACATGATGTTTTTGACTCTGTTTGCCTTATCGTTATTCTCTATGTTAGTACAGAAGCTTCTCCAGCATTCAGTTTTACTGATTCTGATCCGCTTCTTGTAGTGATTTAGGGCCTGCTTATATGCTTCCCAATGATGGTCTAGTCGGGAATTTTTTGCTTTATTGAACCACTTTCTAACCTTGCGCCTTTGTTTCTCCAGTTCCGGTCCCCACCAGTGTTGTTTACTGCGTGGTCCAGTTCTGGGTACCGAAAGTGGGCATGTCTGTTCGAAGCAGGTAATTAAGGTGGTTGTAAGGTTATCTACATGTTTATCAATATCCGCTGTGGTCCCATGAGCAGTCGGCATATCGGTATTTTCCAACCTTTCCGCAGTGACTAGCCCATACTTACGGACGTCTATCTTACGAGGATTCCGTCGGGGTTCAGGCGGTATGAGAGTCATCTTCAGGTCAAATTTGATCCACCGGTGATCCGAGCACGACGCCTCATCCGAAACATGCCAGTCCGAGATATGTGTCGACGCGTGCTCACTGGCTAATGTTAGATCTATGATTGTTTGGGCTCTCGATGTGACGAATGTCGGTTCGGAGCCAGTGTTAATTACGTTTAACTTAGTGGTGAGTAGAAAAGAAACAAGTTCCTTACCTCGTTGGTTATTGTTCTTATTACCCCATAGCACATGGTGCGCGTTGGTGTCAGCGGCGACGATCAGCTCTAGCCTCTCTCGCTCGCAGTAGCTTGCAAGTGCGGCCAGTTCCGGGGTGGGGATGTCTGCGTCGCCCGGCAGGTATGCGGACGCCATCACCACTTCTGGTAGGCCTGAAGAGGGTTCTTTGAGTCTGATGGTAGTCAAGTCTCTGGAACAGAACTCGGTCATTAAGGTGGAGTTCGCGTGTTTCGGTGTAAAAATACATGTACGCGGTTTATCAATGGTCGTGTTGAGAAGTAGTTTACCTCCAATGTTGTTTAGACCGCAAATCCTGCCCTTCCTAATCCACGGCTCCTGGATTAGGGCTACGGTCGTGGTGTTGACCTCCAGCATTCTGCGAAGGCTAGCCGTTGCAGTTTGGCTGTGCTGGAGGTTGATTTGTATGGCTTTGAGGTTAGGGGGAGCTGGCAGCGCCATCGTCGCTATCCAGCATCGTCTCGTCCAGATCGCTGTCAGCCTCTCCGGAGAGGCATTTCTCAGGCGAGACTGCTTTCGCAGGGCTTGCTGGGGTCAGGTTGAGCTTCTCCTTGAGTTTCGCTGCTTGGGTCTCCGGAGACCTCCTGGGACGCAGCTTCTAAGTTCGTCGGCGGTGGTTGAGGACGGTCGTCAAGGAAACGGATGTAGAGATTTCCAAGTCCGTAGTGGACCCTACGCTCGCTCTCCCTGAGCCTAGACACGTCCTCTTCTGGGATGCCGAGCACCAGAAAGAGAGCCTTTTTCTCTTCTTGGGGCTCGGCATGGTAGAGTGCCCAGTTGGACACCTTGTAGTCACAATTTTGACACGTTAGCCGCCTACGGATGTGGTCTAACGTGTCCTCAGGGCCTTCCTGTGGCACCAGGAGTCCCGCCTTGATACGTTTGGGAATCTCAGATTGGCGTTTGACTACCAGTCTGGTTCCCAAACATGGTGCTTCAATTTTGACCACGGCCTGGCGCAGCCACTGAAGGGCAAAGTCATCGCGGCACCACATCTTAAGGACCCCTTCGCTATGGAAGGGCTTTCCCTTAAAACGCGGCGCCACGAAGGGGACGCAGGACGTGCTGGGCGCAAAAATTTCAGCGTCCAACACGCCAAGCAGCCGAACCTCAATGTCCTGCGCCTGCTCCTTGGTCAGGTCGTGGTAAGGCTCCTGCATTACTGCGACGCAGTAGTCATTCGACTTTAAAGCGTCGGAGTAGCTCGTGGAGCCAGTGGTGGTGGGCTGGGATTTAGGGCGCTTACCGCCGCCCTGTGGAGTCAAAGACTCATCCGGCCGGTTTCTTTTTGCGGGTTTAGACGGGCCCGAGGGCCTGCCCGCCTGCTTCTCAGTCCCCGCTTTATTGCCCCGTCTTGTGTGACCCTGCCGTGGGGTCGCTTTCACAGCAGCAGGCCCCTTGGCATCTAGTGGTGTCCCCATAGGAGCTGCTGTTCCCTCGGCTAGACTATTGTCTTTGCCGTGGGTTGGCGCATCGCTAATAGGGACGACGTGAGTCTTTGCAGACCCTTCAGCAGCTTCACGCTGCTTACTTCCACCTGACGCCAGAGGTCGCGCTTGTTCAGCTTCCGCCCGGGCTTTCGCCCTTTTGGTCCTACGGTTCACCCTGGACGGTTTCGGTTTTTGTCCCCTCTTCTTCTTTATACCCACCAGGTTCCAACAGGGTTCAACCTAGCTGGAGCCTGCGGGCATAGGCATTGCTGCCTTCAGAGAAGAAAGGTCGATATTTGACTGTGGCGCATCACTCTGGTTATGCACCTGAGGAGCTGCCGGTGTCTTAGGTGGCGCTACACTCGGGTTATCCACCCGAGGAGCTGCTAGTAGTTTAGGTGGTGCTCCTCTCGGGTTATCCCCTCGAGGAGCTGCCAGCTTGGGGGACGACGCTGCACTCGGGTTGTTCACCCGAGGAGCTGTCGATTTGGGGGGTGTCGCTGCACTCGGGTTATCCACCCGAGGAGCTGTTGGTGTATTGCACAGGGCGCCGCCTGGGTTATTCACCCGGGGTGCCGCCTGTGCAGGTTTCCTGAAAGGAGAAAAGTTTTTATATCATAAGTGTTAGTTATTGAATTCATCCCTCTGTTCTTCCACCCTCCTTGGAGCCCTCAAGTGGGGACGTCGCGGCAAAAGGCACGCAGACGCCAGAAGTAACAGAGGGATATAGAGCTCCTACCCTGGCAGAGAACAGGCCGAACTAGGCAGAAAGACACAGTCGTCCCGCCCGTCGTCTGCCCCCACCAGGAAAGAGTTCTCGCCTGACAGCCCTCTGACGGGTCGTCACAGCCGATTGACAGAGGGTGGCTAGCCTCCTGCCTCCCGTGTCAGGAGAAATCAGGGCCAAAGCAGTGTGTTGCCTTTCGGCTCAACTACCAGAACACCTTCATCCCCCCAATACGGGTCCGCCCCCCCCTCACCAACAGTCATAGTTGATGATGAGTCCGCAAGTATCAACCACGTACTACCCGCAGTAGGTTTTTGGGAAGGAAAAGTGGGATAGGTGCGATAGGTAAGGGATAGAATTGCGACTGGATGTTTCTGTTATCTCTGTTTCGTAGGGAACCAGATCAAAAACAGGCGGCAACCACGGGAAGGATAACTCTCCAGACTTGACATGGGGATCTACACGACCTGCGCTCGCTCCCATGGCCGTTAGCCGTGCACATCCTCGGGACAGGAGGGCATGCCAGGGCTGTATCTGTTCCAGGCGATCGAGGCCTCTTGGAACAAACCCAACCCCGCCCCTTCTTGTAACTTAACAGGACTTATAAAAAATTAAGTTCTTAATTTTTACGATTAAGAAACTTAACAATAGTTATCTTGTAACTTTTCTGAAAATCAGTATGTATGTCAGACTCGTTAAATAGAAATTTACTGACGCAATAACAGTTTCACAAACGTTCCAGTTAAAGACGTTCTTCATATTTACGAGAATAAACCTCGTCTTGAAGTACATTGTCATCGTTGGGAAAACTAAGAAGGTTAACTAAACAGTGTCTTAGTAATTTATTATATAGATTGTTTATATAATACATAATATATTATGTTTTATTGATACAGAAAAATAAAATGTTGTTCGTTGGTAAGCAGTTGGCAATTGAGAATGGTTGGATGGATTTTTCTTAATATCGTTTTGAAATAACCATAAAAGTAAGATCTAGGTAAGGAAAAAACATCCTAAAAAATTCGAACATTTGCGAGAGACTGAAAGGGTTTTTTTTATAACTTGTTTTATTTTTTCTATAAAAATAATACAAATGATTTTTTTGCGAATCGACAGAACAACGTCTGTCGGGTCAGCTAGTATTTAATTAATATAATTAATTATCCACATTTGCTATTTTACGTTACCAAGTCAACTTATTTTGTTTCAGATACCGCTACCATTATTATCATCAGCAACTTATTTCTTGGTAAAAACTAATTTAACAAAATAATTTGTGCCAACTTTAATTATTTATTTAACCACAGAACATAGGTTTATTTTACCATAAAAAGGATCTAGTTGTGTTACTGTTTAGATAGGTTTACTGTGCTGAAGGATTCTAAAGTCTATACAAAAAAGATAAGGTTTTAAGTTCATTATACAGTATATATCAATATACAGTTCGGGTGTGTTTTAGAGATTATATTATGACGTATACGTACAAATCAATCAAATCAAATCAATAAAATAAAATATTATAAATAATATATTACACATCTAAATCTAAGGGGAGCTAACTAAATAATTTTATTTTTGAGTTATGCACACCATGGAATTCCTTATCTCAATACCTACTGACCAATAAAACAGATTTAAAAATACCAGTAGTATTCATATTTTGTAACCAAAAAATGTTGCATACAGAGAATTTGCAAAATATGTTGAACACTTTTATTTCATTAAAATCATTGTAATTAACACAGTGTATTACAATGATGTTAATGAAATAAAAGTGTTTTAAGCAATAAATGATTTATTATTATTATTATTCTATTTATTCATTTAAAAAAACATATAAATTACATTTTTAATGTATACATAAAAAAAATATATTTGAAAATATAAGAAATAGTAGACCACCGACATCAGGTACAGGGACCAAGATACCGGTAGTTAGGGCTCCAAAGGCAGGAACCTCCTCACTATACGGGCCGTGTCGAGAAGAACTGCCTTCTGCATCAGTCTCTTGACCCAGCCGTCTAACGCGAGCCTCTTTATGTGTTGATTAAGGCTCTTGGCTATCAATCCATTGATGATCATTATTATTATAACTACAAAAATGAAATTTTCAGCCATAAAACCTGATTAAAATCAGAATATATCTATCAGAAAACTCCTGCAGTGCACTGGGACACAGTAATTGGTTTTTAACCTTTTCTGAACAAAGTGGTTTTTTGACTTAATACCTGTTTTGATCTATGTGTACGCTGAAGCGTTCCTTATCGTCCTAGCAAGTACTAGTAATAAAAATATATCACATAAGTATGTATAAACTATATATAACATAATAAAAAAAATACACTTAATAAATAAAAATAAAGCCTTAAAATTCCTTTGTAAGTATTCATTGTGAAAAATATTTTAAATATCACACAAAAGTTAGGGTGATACAATGTGACAGGAAAAAAATTGGAACATATGGATAAATTCCGGGAAGGTTACGGTATTTTGGAACTGAATAAGCCAGGGAACAGTGACCGCTTCAAAAGTAATCCACGTATTAGCGTTCACCGATGTGGGTTCAGTTTAAAATTTAAATACAGTTAAAATAGCATGGCACGTAGTATTGGCTCTCCTTACATTATGTCGTTAGACCAAAGTGCAATATTTGCTTGAAAAACAAAAACCCATAAAAACACGTTTGTCAATGCGTGCATGATTGCATAATTTTTCTCAAATTATTTTATTTTTCTCTTTATTTATTTAATATACATATAAATTAATTTTTTAAATACATTCACAATAAAAAGGAAAACAAATATATTTAAAAATATAAAAAATAGTACCCTACCTGTATCGGATACAGGGACAAAGCTACCGGTGGTTGGGGCTCCAGAGACTGAAACCTTCTCACCATGCATCGAGGAGGACTGCCTTCTGCATCAGGCACTTAATCCAGCTGCCTAATGTGAGCCTCTGAAGGTGTTGGTCGAGGCTCTTAGCAATTAACCCATGGGCCGAAATGATGTTATTATTATTATAATTTCTCTTTATAGTACACCAGGTAATAATACAAAGATAGTTTAAAACTCAGTAATTTGTACAATTGGCGACCTTATCGCACAAGGCAATCTATTATTATGCGCATTAGTAACTGCTTACCATGAGATAGATCGTATGCTTCCTTTCCAACTAGATTGCATAAAAAAACTTTACATTTTTTATAAATTCGTAATAGAATTTCAGCTTAATTCGAGGTTTCTGGAGTATCCGTACTAGCGCACAATATACTAATGACTACATTTTTATGACAGTTACCATCAATTTGTATGTAAAAGCTATAAGGTGTTTCAGAAATAAAATATGTTTTCTTTCTTTCTTTCTTTCATCATTTAAAATATGTTGCAATAAAACAAACTTGGGTCAATAAGTTTTAATTGTCGTTAACTAAACAGATGTTCGCTAGTCCCATAGTGTGCAGCCATAAGCTATGGTGTAAAAAAAAGCCATTTATTGACACGATGTTAATAGGTACCGAAAATAAATAATGTTCCAAAATTAGCTATACCTTCGACAGTTGTTTTTATGTTAGTTGTCTGCACATCATCATTCTCTAATTAATTTTTATTAAATATGAACCGAATTATGTTATTGACGATAATGTTTTAAATTACTTAAAGTCTATGTAAAAATTTCTATTATTTAAAAAGTCTACTTTCTTATGCTACTACATTAAGATATTCCTAAGGGAATTTACGAGCATACCATCAAATTAACTCTTTCATTATCGAATAGATTAGGGGCTCTAAATTGCCTGTCTTCTAAACCTTACACTGAGGTTTAATATAAGGAAAAAACTACCTCTTATAGTCTATTTCAGTGGTCATTTACTAGTCTCATATTCATTTCATACATTCCATTATATGGAGCTAGATATAAATAACTGACCGTCCTCATATAAATAACTGAGGACCCGTTCTGCCATGTATTTTTTCTTGACCCTTCTTGCAAGTACTGTAGTCAAGACAAGTAAACATTGTTTGTAACACACTGATTATTCTCATTACATATCCCGCTTCATATCCCACTAATCCCATTAATATTATAAATGTGAAAGTATGGATGGATGAATGTTCGTTACTCTTTCACGCAAAAACCACTAAACCGATTGCGATGAAACTTGGTGTGTAGATAGCTGGAGACCTGGATTAACGCATAGGCTACTTTTATCCCGATATTTGAACGGGATCAGGACATATGCGGGTGAAACCGCGTGGCGCTGCTAGTATTACAAATGTGAAAGTTTTGATGCATGGATGTTTGTTACTCTTTCACACAAAAACCACTGAACCGATTGCAATGAAACTTGGTACGTAGATAGCTGAAGACCTGGATTTACAGGTTACTTTCTATCCCGATATTCTTACGGGATTGGGACTTACGTGGGTGAAACTACGGGGCGCTGCTAGTTGTGTTATAAATGTAAGCTAATATGTTAAAAATAAAATAAGACATGCATGTTATAACTGTTATCAATTATGTTCATAACGAGTTATATGATATTCTTTATATTGATTGATAGAGAGATTGAGATGATTGAGATTGATTGATGATTGAGACATTATATTGATATGTATTCTGTGCTACTGCGATTAATTTGACAATAGATGGAACTCCCAAAATGATGTCATTTATACATGTATCTACATAAAATATTTGTTTGAGGGCGTATTTTAATAATGACTGGATGATTTGAGAGCCTTGTCTCACAAAAGCTAACATCGTTGTAATCAAGCTAACAATGTTGTTTTCTTAATCAAGTCCTGCATTCTGAGTTACTGCACTTCGTATAAGTATTTCCTCCTTCTTAAAAATAAAATTTGATAAAGTAGAAGCAAATGTGAACCGTAAAAATAGTCTAATTATATAAGAAGAGAGAAATACTGATTTCCTGAGGGTAATTTTGAGCGTGCAATTTATCCTAGGGAACACTAATCAGTAAGAGAGAGAAATCATGATTTCTTTCCAGAGCTTTGTACTGCTGTTTCTCAGCTAATGGGGTTAGAAAGGGCGGCCATCTTGTAGTTGGGCGCCACAAATGGTAGCCTGTTCGGCGCCACTGGTATTCACAAAAACAGCTCGACCAGTTGACTTTGTCTGGTTTTAGTCGCTTTCAGCACACATGGTATTTTAAGCATGTTAATTTCGATTATGTACCGTTTCTACACTACGCTTATTACTTATTATCTACCATTATACAAAATTATCGTGCTATAAGGTTAAGGTAATAAAAATTTATACCTACTAGATAATATGAAAGAACAAAGATTTTATTGAAATATTGTGTGATAAAACTACTACAAACAGCTTTTCGTTAAGCAGAAAATAGGTGTTATATAACGGTAACCCGGAAAAACGATACTGAAATTAAGTGGCAATATGCAATTACACTGAACCGCTACCACGATAATAACTTGAACAAATACGAGTATGAAAACAAAAGTAATCAAGTATCATTTTGATATTAATCACCATTCTCTTCAGGACAGCACTTTTTACGACTTGATAGCTATGATAATTAAAAACTTTTATAAAGAATAGAGCAAAGGGAAGTAAGTTCTCCGTGAAGCCTTGACAACTCGGTACTATTGTAGGTGTGTTGGTTAACCGCGTCATGTTTGTGTTCTGTTTTTTGTTTTTTTTTTTAGAACGTCACTCCCGCATTAGGAATATTCCTGCGTCGCGGAGGCCTTTTCAAACATTCAAACAACGAACACAAAGAACATCCAGACTCGGGACAACTATTTGTGGATCACACAAATTGTTGTCGCATGTGGGATTTGAAGCCACAACACTCGGTGCGAGGTGACCACTTCAACCATTCCGCCATCCGTGCAGTCATCAAATCAAATTAAGAGTAATTCAAATAAATACGGGAGTTTGTTCTAACTGTCTAGAACGATATAACACTTCCATGTACTCCATACGAATCAATGATATGCAAATAATATTTACAAACAAACTCGAATGTGAAAAATCGATGTGAAAAGTTAAGAAATCATGAACGTGTCCAATATCATCATACACTGTATAACTGATGTTTATATTCTTACTGTACTACTGCTTCTCGTTTACTACTATGCTACTGGCCGCAGTCCGTTAGCTCATTTTGGAGAATTGCTTTCATGGAATTTATAAGAAATTTATAGATCCTTCTACTTTTATTGTTTATTAAATTACACATGTTTCTACTTTACTTAAATAAGAATAACGATGAATAGATGCTGGAAATATCACGCGGGTACATTATGGTCATAACGCAATAACTTTTAAACTACATGTATAAACAGATATTTTTAAAGTTAAGGAAATAAAACACTAAATTGGTTGTTACGAGCAAAATTTTTGTAGCTTATTCATTCACTGTTTATACGGAGGCTATTACTTTTAAATGTTTGAATTGCTTTAAAAGAGGGGCTAGTGGCTAAGTGGCAACCGAGTACGTTAGCGATTTAAAAGGTTAAGTAATACTAGCGAGGTCAGTCTTAAGTTGGGTGACCATTCGTAACACATTGAAGCGACGGCTTAACGTGCTCTCCGCCTCTGAAAGCACGCTAAACCGTCGGTCCCGGTTGCCATGCGAACATCTGTGGCATTTCGTTACGTAGTTGGGAGTCCTAAAAAGTCAAACAACCTAGTCTAACTACAGAACTTCGATATCGCCTAGTCTTTGGGTTGTGGAGGTTGGTTAGCAGTCACTTCATGTAAAATATCAAAGTTCGGCCATATCGTAGTTAGACTGAAATTAGTTATTGGCCATTATTTGGGAAAAAGCGTAGAGGAGGTTTTAATTAAATTTATTATTTTTAGTTAGTTTTATTAAATTAAAGTTAACTTTCTCTAATATGTTCGTGCTGTGTGTTGTGGACCTTTTTTACACCTAAGACTTAACTGCCCCACCAATTCGAAGGTCCCCTTGAACCTTAAGGGAATTTATTTCTTTCAAGGTTATTTTGTGTACTTTGTATAATATGTTGACGATTTAAGTCACAATAATCAACGTTTACCTTTACCATTCCGTAGCCCATCTTTCTTGTGCCTATGCTCAAATTCACAAAATACATCACATCTACATATCTCTATGATAAATATGTACATATATTTATAAAATACAACAAAACTACAATATAATAAATTCGGAAACCCTATACTAAGGCCAATACGAGTATCTTAATAAAATTGAACATATAAATTATTGATAATTGAGATTGCTAAAGTATTTAGCTGCTAGCCGTTTCATCATCATCCTTTCATATCCACTAGTGGACATAGGTCTCTCCTGGTGTACGCCAATGAGCTCAATCAGGGTAGCTCTCCTGTTTTTCTCCGCCGTTTTGCGCAGATCGTCACTCTTGTTTCAACGCGGGTCAATAATCAGTTGCCATCGCGGTAAATAATATGGATCAGACATATATATAGAAAATTATAGAAATAAACATGACAGCTGCTATTCATTGATCAACCCCGTCTTTAAAATAAGGAATTATGAAACGACTTCAAAGAAATCATTTGACAATTTGATTGACATTTTGATAAAGAAATTTGGTAACTTCGACATTTAAACCTTTGAGCAGTAATAACAAACCTTTTGATTTTGAGTTTCTTTCATCTAAAAGCATATTAGATATTTGTATATCCAATTTCTCAAAGACCTTACAAATGTCGGCAAGTTCATAAGTTTGTTTAGAATTATTCAGAATTGTAACTTTATTTGTACACATAAGTTATATTTACTCATTGAAAGCGATAAAAAAATTACACTTTATTTGATGTATGGAGTTTGTATTTACAAATATTTAATTTTGTGACTTTCGAAGTCTTTATCTATACATAATAGGATTTATTTTTAGGATTTAGTTTTAAGGGTCTAGTGCTACCTCAACCATTTTCAGTATTTTGTAGCGCACTCTTGCTTTATTGTTCACTGCTCAAACTTATGGCTTCGTGAAAAGTTTAGATCCTATCAGCAGTGATTGTTTGTATTTTTCTGCGGGTGCATGATGTGTAACACAAAAGCATAGAATATGCATCGCAGTTTCTTCTGCTTATCGACAGATTCTGCATATTGTGTTCTCGCCTAACGTTAGGTTGAACTTAATATTTGTTTAGTTTGCAGTGTAGAAAGTATATAATAGGATAGGTGAGTATTTAAAAAATCTACATAAATATTATAATAAGATAAAGTTCATGTTTTGGTGTAGAGAGTAATCTCTGACACTACTGATCCGATTTAAAATATTCATTTAGTTCTGGGAAACTTCATTACTTTCAAATGCCATATATATATATTTTTTATACTGATCAAAATGTGTTTACTCTCAGAAATCATCACACGTTTAATGATTGAAGTCGAAATTGAGCGTTGAGTTGTTTAATCAACGGGTTTTTTTTAATAACTTGATACATCTCATCCACAGCCGTCTGATCCCAAACTAGGCAGTGCCTGTATTATAGTAACCAGATTGCTGAATTACACCCAGACACAGCTCAAACGATACGACGCATACTTTGGAAATTAACATCTAAAGTCTGCCTATGAAGTAAGCCCAATTCTCCCTGTCACTACTCAATGTTGTGAAATAGTATTTTACATGAAAGCACATAAAAGTCACAGAATTACTGGACGCTATCATGCAAATTTTATAGCGTGACCTTTTCGGAGTCACCACTATGTAATATAATTTTTTTAAGGGTTCCGTGCCCAAAAGGTGGGAACGGAACCCTATTACTAAGCCTCCGCTGTTCGTGTGTCTGTCTGTCACGTACGGTACTCACGTACCGTATTAAATAGATAGTTGAAATTTTTAAAGTGTGTATTTCTATTGAAGGTATAACCACAAATAATAAAATAAAATTAAAAATTTAAGTCTCCTCCATGCAAGAAACGTGATGTTTTTGGTGTCCATCGGTCTGTCAACGGCCTGTATATCATGTACAGTAATAGGCAGACAATTAAAATTTAACAGAGTGTGTATTTCTATTGCCACTACAACAACTAATAAAAAATATATATTTAAATAACGTGACAAGAAACGTGTTTTTTCAGTGTCCAGTGTGTCTTATGTGCCATCATTAATTGGAATTTTCACAGAGCGTGTATTACTTAAAAAGATCATCTCAAAACAATAAAAATATATATTTAAAAATTAAAGGGCCATACAAGAATTCATCTGGGGTTTTTGTTGAATCTTGTACAATGGTATGGCCCTTCGTTTGCGACTCTGACTCGCACTTGGCCGGTTTTTATATTTTATGAGGTACCTTAATCCAATGTTTGTGCTAGGTTTATACTTTGAGAAATTACTCATCACATGAGTAATTACCCAACAGATTATATTGCGTGTAAGAATAGAAGGAAGGTTGGAAATGTCTTTACAGGAGAAATGTTCAAATTTGTTAAAATCTAGGACTTAAATGGCCGTAGTATCTTTTGATTGCGATAACTTAGAAGCTTGATTTTTTTACAACTTCAAAGGACTGTAAACATAAACATTTAATGTTAATTTCAACTTAATGCTCCCAGGGGTTCCTATGATTAAGGGTCTTGGTAGACAGACAGAGAGACGGACACACGAACGGACAACAATTTGATACTATAAGGGTTCCTTTTTTCCTTTTGAGGAACGGAACCCTACGGAACCTGTATCTTTACTGCTCAATTAAGAATCAAATTCACAAAAACCCTATCTTCTGTGTAACATAATATCACCAAAATATTAAAGTAATTTTTTTTTTATAGATTTACTTTGTTGGTGACGAGTGTGTGCATGGTAATAATATGCCAATAATTTCCTTTTATTGCCAAAAATTATCAAAAAATTTATGGACAGATTACGGCTGAAGAGGATGTGGGCGACGCCGCACCGGGGCTCGTAGCTGATTGTTCTTTTTGAGCGTCGCAGTGCTGGCTTCTTTAAAAAAATAGAACACCCCAAACTAGTGTTTTTTATGTAATTAGTTCCTGCATAACATAAAAACAAAACCTCCCTTTTACCTTTGATTCAGCATGTCAGGGACATATTTAAAATATTTTTAATTTAGTCACAGTAGTTAAACCTGGAGAACTGTCTATAAATTATCCGGGTATAACCTTACCGCTATCAGTTACAAGTACGACTTCATAGAATCGAGTTCTTAGCCAGAAAACATCTTTTGCTTCTTCAATGAAAAATATTCCTGTGTCTTGACTCATTTCCTGCGGTATTTGAAAAGAAAAACAGGTTTGGAAATAATAAAACGCAAAAGTATAGCAAGAACACTGACTTCTCATTTCTTGACAACATTTTCCATTATTTACACGATAATATTATTTAGAAAAAAAACAACAATATTTCGTACTGTTAAGAATTTGTTACATATTGCGTAAATGAAATTGTTTGTGTTTCTTGTCCGACCGACTATAATGACCATATACATTGTCAAAACATAAACACATGCAAACCAGAATATAAATGAATACCCACACAATACAGTAATTAAATCCTTGTCAGAAGATACTGAAACATCTTATGTAACAGGTTAACAAATACATTTTATGTGACTTCTGCTGACTTCTGTGAGTAGCGCACTAAGTCCATCAATTTCAAATGTTAATCGGTTTTATTAATATCTCTCTTGGTATACGATGGTCTCGAGTGTGAAAACTCTTAGGGCTATCAAGCAGAATATTATGAAATCCTCCGTACTCCTTAAGCTCCACAACAAGGGTTGCATCATAATTTTGACTACTCAGTTTTAGTGTATATTCGGTCGGACATCACATGTGGTAGTTTATTCTTACATTTCACGGAACATAGATTTATAATTGTTTGAAAAAGTAGTAAATGACTTATCTATACATTGAAGAAAGTGCACGCTAATAGCTGGAAGGATGTGATGTGTATGTATATGTATAACTACGTACTATACATGGGACACTTGGTAAATTTAAACTCAAATAACTCTCCACGTTATGCGCTTATGCGAAGTTTCAAGCATGTAAACCAATGTTCAATACACTTTTTCCAATCCACCTCTGACACTTCCTGCACAGCCTGCTCGAACGCAGCTAGCGCATCTTCAAGCGATAAAATCTATATCCATTTGAATGGCATTTCTTTTAAGGCAATATAAGTAAATCACACGCTGCCTGCACAAGCCGTGATTTAGGACTGTGCTGAAACTAATATTATACAGAGCAAAACATATATAATAATCTGCCAGTATTGTATAAACAAAAATTCTTGTTCGCTAAACTTTCTGAGTGGCCTGGTACGTATAGGTAATTTCTTGGAAAGGGTTGAAAATCTGGAGACCTTATTACATTTTGTTGTTATCCTATCAATCCATTCTACCGGCTATTGGCTTAACACCTTCTAATGAAAATTTTGCGCTCTGGTCTTAAATTTGACACCAAATTTACATTATTTTGAAATTGTCATCATCATCTTTTAATTGAATGTCCCTTATTTAATACCCTATATGTTTAGTAATAGGCCTCTCATAGTTAAAACGGATACTAAGTAATAATTTTATTTTTACCTGATATCTTTGTGTAATTTCACGCTTTAATTACCTACAGTACTAACTTCTGAAAAAACAGCATTGAGGATAATTATAAGCAAAGAGTTAACAATATAAAGAATAAGTTTACGAACGTTGCATACAACAAGAGAACGAATGTAAAAATATGAGAAAAGATAAGTGTAACAGTTGCTTATTAAACACAGTTCGATGAATCATCATTTAGTCGCACGTTTCAAAATTCGGTTCGGACGGTCTTAGAATAAGAGCCAAACAGCCAATTTCTACTACATCGAGTATTCGATATAACTGAGGCCTACTGCCAAACAATTCCGGCCAAATATGGGACACCTTAACTGACAAATGATTAAGATATTTTTATTACATAAAAATATGTGGCCTTGAATAAAACATTCATTTGTACTTAGGTAACAGTTTATGGGTACAATGTGTGTTATTGAATTGTCCATTCGTGACGAATTTAATATCGAGTTGTGGCGAAAACATATATTAAAATAGGGTATAGAGTGACGTCATTTCTATATTAGCCTTAAAAAACATAATACAAAGTACAGTTAGTCTTAATTCAACAGTTTTACAGCACAGATATAAAGTTAAAAAAAAAGTGCTTATTTTTACGGGAAAATGCAAGACTTAGGAAGCTCATTAATTAGTATTATTTAAAAACATCGTTATTACAAATAGAAACATACTTAAAATATGCGCATGATATTTTAGAAACAAGTCAAAAGCGGCGGTAGCTTATTGGGTAAAGCATGTGACTTGCGATCGACTAGGTTCGTTCGTTCTTAAGATTCCCTTGTACAACCCACAAACCCCACAAATGAAGAATAATGCACTCAGACCAGAATTTTAAGGACTCAACTACATATGTGTTACAGGGTTTTACGAGACAATTTCATTTAACTTACACAAATGACGACAGTTATAGTGCGTTTTGTAGCATAATAGTCATAAAAAATTTAAGACAGTGCTGTAACGGTCAATGTGACAAAGACCAGTGTTACTAATTCCTAGAGATAGACCAATAACGATTCCGTACTGGAGTAGTCCTGGTTTAACAGCCATTGGGTAAGTTTGAGTTTTACAATGTGTCTTTTTAGGTCTAAAATATTAAGTTATCTTTGTAGTTTTTTATAAATATATGAGCTTAATATATAATAATGGTGTTTCGCAAAAGAAGTCTTATGTGGAACACCCAACGGCACATTTCTGCGTTTTCCAGGGTTTGGCGGGGAGAGACTACTATGTTTTCTTAGAGTGGTCTGAAGCACGAATAGCTGTCGGACCGTTAGTACGTTGCAATCTGCATATAATCAAAATGCTGCTCAAATTCTCAAAAATGACAAGGAAGCCGTATAGATATACGGCTTCCTTGTCATAACCTTGAGGACTGCCTTTTGTGCCCTCTCCACTCAAAGCAAAAGTGTCTTGTTAGCACCGACCCAGACCGTAATCCAATGACAGATGGACACAACGCATAATATACCATCTTTAAGGTGTTAAGGCAGGCAGATTCTCGAAGTGCTTTGAAGGTACAAATAAGACGCATGATCCTATTTGTGACGATCTTCGTTTGCTTATCCCATTTAAGGCCATCATATATTTGCACCCCTAAATACTTCACCGTGTTTGTTCTCGTGAGACAAGTGCACGAGCATGTATTAGATGGAGTTTTGTACGAGTGTGCCGTTAAGGTAAATGTCTCGGGAGGCCTCGTAATGCGTCGTAGTGCGAAAGGCATGTAAACAGTTTTAGTGAGGTTTAGAGTTAACAAGTTATGGTTTAGCCAGGTCATAATATGTCTGAGAACCAATTCTGCCTTTTCTTTGATGAGCGTCCACGTAGGTCCGAAGATGACGATTGCAGTATCGTCAGCGTAAGCATAGATCTTGCTATAAGGTAAGGACATCTGACAGAGATCGTTCACATAAATTTGGAACAGAGTAGGCCCCAAAACACTGCCTTGCGGTATTCCGTACGCGACATCGTATTCGTCACTGAGGTATGTATCAATTTTAACACCTTGTCTGCGATTTTGGAGATAGTCCTTAAATAGGTTTAGTGTTATGCCCCTTACACCGAGACATTCTAGTTTCTCAATAAGCCTGGGAACAGAGACCGTGTCAAATGCCTTTGACAAATCCAAGAAAATACCCAGACATTTTGTTTTTTTGTCCAGTTGCCTTGCGACAAATTCTGTCAAATCTAAAATTGCATCCTCTGTAGAAACCCCAGAACGAAAACCGTATTGATTTTCGGCTATTATACAATATTTGTTAAGAAACGTTCTTAGCTGCTTATTGATGATTTTTTCCAGGATTTTGGACATCGAGGATAAAACAGAGATGGGTCTGTAATTGCTCACACAGTTCCTGTCTCCAGTCTTGTCGATAGGGTGGACAAAGCCTTTTTAAGGAAGTCTGGGAACACTCCATTTTGCAGGCAGAGGTTAAATATGTATGTAATTGGTGGTATCAAGATTTCCTGGCATTGCTTTAATATAGAAGATGGTATTCCATCCCAAGCAATAGCACAATTGTTACGTAGTTGTAAGATGTGTGATTCGACTTCAGCATCGTCTATTGGGAGGAAGACCAATGAGTTGACTGCAGGTATGGGCATAAATAATTTGACAGTAAAATTACATATTATTGTAGGGTTAACTGTATTAGAAACATTACCAGTTTTTAGATTTAAGTCTCCAGTCAACGTTAAGATTAGATAAGTACTATGATAGTATTTTGTTTTTTCTCAATTTGTACATTTTATTGTACAATTTTCTGACTAATATTAACACTTCAAGGCTGAAGGTAAGTATTTTCTTTATTCTTTGTCACATCTAACCGTTCAAAACCATCTAGCATAATTATGTTGTGTGCAAAATATATTTTATTGTTAACTTTGGGAACACATTCACAAAATAATATAATAAATATTGTCTTCCAATATCTTTACATTACGACAAAAGCATACAGACAAAGAAAAGTGTTACAATTTCAAAACTACTAACAACAAACACTCTATATACAATATTATAAAAATACATTCAAGTTAGACAATTTGTATAACATCGAAAATACATTTGACTGTTCATTTTTATGTTAGTATTTATATAAAAAATACTCTGTATCAACAAAAACAAATAAGTAATGAACAGTATTCACAAATTTTTTTTAATACTTAAATATGTTGTTGTGAATATTTGTTTATTTCTACTGGTTTTCAGTATTTGATTTGATTTTATAGATACAGATTATAGATACATAACCCTTTTTTTTGTCTTTAAATTTATTCACCGTCAGACACAAGTCAAAAAGATTATGACACACATTTTTGTTACAATACTAGGTACATGAACATTATTGTGTTTAAAAATGATGCATGATGAAAAAACAGCAACAATTCCATTATAAGTTTAACTTGAGAAAAGAAAAAAATACACACTCCTTCATTCTGTTTTTAAATGCACTCAATTGTAAATTCTTATCGTTTAATGTCAATAACAAGTATATGAACCATATAAATTTCAATTACTTATCTTTACCTTAACATACACTTTCGGTAATTCGACATACAATGTCGATACACGGTTAACAGAGGACCAGCCCCTGAATTCATAAGAATACGAAGAAGTTTCTGATACGTCTCAATTAAGATCAATATTCTTTGGCGAGCCTTCGTTTATTCGCCGCTAACTAATCTATGCTAGCTGTTACTATAAAATGGAGAAAAGCGCGTCTTAACCTCGAGTACCCCACCGTATAACAACGGCCGCGCTTAGAGGAGGTACTCTCATTGGTCTGGTTTATCAAATGACGTATTTGGCGTACTCTCGAATTTCTTCAGTACTATTTTGAATGCAAAGGTGTGTTTTGGAGAGACAGACGCTGGTCGAGGAGTCTGTGGAGACCGCGGAGGAGGCTCCGGAGGCATTTCAGAGCGTGTTCGAGAACGTCGAGGTACCGTAGGATTACGTATCACTGCCATTACTGGAGCCGATGCTGGCTCTTTTGGTCTCTGTGGAGAGAGTCTATGTGGTGATAAACGTCCCGGCGACGGATCAGGAGTGTTCGGTGGAAGCATTAGTGGAGGAAGATTAGCACAAGGTGATCCACGTGAACCTCGACGTTCTTTTAAGCCCATAGGTGGCGGTGGAGAAATCGATACCTCCTCGTCTTCAGCTGCTGCCACTATAACTAAGGGTTCAGCTCTCACCAATGGTAGTTTGGGTTCACTTGCATCTGACGTGATAGATCTTCTGAAGTAATTTAAACCGTTTTCTATTTCAGCTAAAGCTCTTCTCACAAATGGGAAAGTCTCAGAGAGCTCGGATGTAGATTTACGCACTGGAAACTCTGTTTCACTGTCACGTTTTTTTGGTCTACAACGCTCAAACGTAGGGTCCCCTGAACCTCCCACTGTTTCCGAGATTTGTCTAGTTAGAGCAGCATGCTTTACAGAATCCGACTTTGAGCGGGGCTCTCTCGTTTTTGGCGTCGGAGAACGTCGGTCGCCGAACTTTTTGCTAGCGGCACGTTTAATAGACGAAAATAGTCCAAGTTTTTCCGGCGGTTTATCCGCTGGAGGAGGGCCAGGTGGGGGGACGACAGGAGCAGAGGAAGGGCCTGGGAGGGGTTCGGGCGCGGGACGGGAAGGGGGGTTCCCCTCGCGTTAGTTGTGCCGAGAGTCCGATGACGGAACATCGCTCGAGCCGGTAGAAGAGAGGGTTGTGTTGGATCCGTAGGGGTCGAGCGATGACTGCACGGACATAGAACGACCGGCGCGCCGCACTCGTGCCGGGGATAGTTTACCAGGATCTACGCTGGCCGGGTCTGCCTGCAACAAGAGCGTTTTGAGCACTCTATTCAATGTACTACTATTGTATATTAAAAAGCGGTTAAATAGTACCCGAGGGAAAGCCTTTTGTAAAATCCTCATTTTTTTATATTTTTTGTTTTTTGTAAAATTGCGTTTTCACAGGAAATACAACTATGCAGTTGAACTTAAAATGTAAAATGTTATGTAATGTAATGAACGTTCTGCTAACTATATTCTCTTGATGATATATAGGTATACTATCTTTGTCCCTCTCAAACCTCAGAGTTTGTAGGCTCTTCTTTTTTCGTTCAGACTGTTCTTCTTTGGAATGCGCTTCCCCTCGAAATCAGGATGGCCACCAATCGTTACTCATTCAAAGTGAAAGTAAAGGAGTACTTTTTCGAACAACTAGCAGAATGAACTTGCTGATAATTTATCATCTAAATCGTTACTATGTTTTTTATTTGTATGTATGTATATGTTATGTTTGTGTGCATATTTGTATGTATGTTTATGATATGTATTTTATCCTATATACTTTGTTTATATATTTTTGTCTGATATTTAGTTCACAAATTTACCTAATAAACTGTAATATTTTTGATGCACCTACTTCCTATTTTCTCTACATCACCCGAAGGTTGACTGGCAGAGAATGACTATGGCATTAAGTCCGCCTCTGTACTCTATGTGCATAAAGTTTTAAATAAATAAATAAATAAAGGTATACTAACCTTCGCTTGCTTGAAGGGTCCTCGCTTTATTTCTGAAAGACATTACACCATTTGCCTACGTTTAATTAAGGCCAACTTTCTAAAATTAAAGGCAATTCACTAACGATACGGTTTTACGTTTCGTTACGCTAGCGTATGCTATTTAGGTATTTTCTATAATTACTATATAAATATTGTCACCATAATTCGCACCTGATACGCCAAGGCATTCATAATGATGGAATAAGGCACCAAACCAAGGGGGTGGACCTCCCTCATCAAGACATTTGCTGGAATCTTGTGGAAATGGATGTACTCCAGGAAGTTTCCAATTACATCCTTCAGGATCATATTCGGGTTTGTGTCGCAGTATTTCTTACTCCACATGAGTGCAGCCTGGAAATAAAAAAAATTATCCTTTATTTTTATGATTTTAATGTGTTCAAATTAATATTTTACACATTCTGACGTTTGCGATATAATGATCAAACTATAAACATTGATGATAGCTATGGTGTCCGCTTATTAAAAGGCAAGTCGTAAGCTTATTTGATAAATTATTGGTAATAAAAATGATTTTGAAGCCTAGTTGTATTTATATGAAAATGATCTGTGACTTGAACTAAATGGGCAAACAAGCACAAGATGCTGTGATGGTCAATCTATCAACAATAGGTTGCTTTGTCAAAAGTTATTCTGTGTGTGTTCAACTTTGGCATGAATGACGATCTGGCATGGGATAAGACAGGCAGATCACTTTTAGCTTTTTTGAATTGTATAAAAAAACAGGATTTGAAAGACAATCGAAGACTTGAAGTTCTGCAATCATCTGAGCTGGTGGGTGGACAGTTCATCGGAAGTTATAAAACACAAAGCGTATTTAGTATTTAGAAGTGCAATAATAACTATTTCTTTGCGGATACCACAGAATATAGATTTCCTGTTAGTACTACACCACTTTCTCTAGGAAAATCCTCTCAGCACACAAGAGTGTAAAATCAAAGTGAAATCTGCAGAGGCCTGGTGGCAGTACCTCCTTAATGGAGGCTATTAAGAATTTAAAACAAGTTTAATCGACTTCTAGACACGCTATCATAAACTTTATAATATGCGTTAAAAACGCCAGATTGTTACTTATGCTGAAGTGCTTAAAAATTAAAGTCAAACCGAATCTAAGTTAACCCACATGGGCTCTACTGATATGTCACATGACATGAAGCAACTAATTGAAATAATAATAATAAAGTTTATTAAATCAATAAGGGTAGTTACAATATATTGGTCGGTCAGTCTTCATATTAAGTGACTGGTGCTTAAAAAAGAAAAACCTGAGTTATAAGTACCAGATACTTACCAGTTTCACAAATATGCTTATACGAGTATTCATTTGGTAATTTGATTTACAATTTGCCCTGATATTATTACAGTAACATTACATACATAGAATTAGAATACTTTAGAATTTTAGAGTTTATGAATTTGTATGTGTGTGCGTGTGCTTCTGTGGGTATATGTGTATATGAGGTGTGTTTATATGTGGATGTGTGTGTGAGTGTGTGAAGGCGGATGTGTGTGTGAAGTTCTCAAGTTTTATGGAGGGGGATCAATAAGAAATGTTTTAACAAATCATGAATCTATGCTTTAATGGCATATTTTTACATTTAAAGTTTGTAAAAAGAAAAACACTAAATGTAGTATTAACCTAAAATGAGCTTTGCGGTTCCTAACGCTTTGTATACATTACGATATATGTGGTTGAATACTGAATAAGTACTAAAAATATTTTAGTGGGGTAAACCATTCACATATAATAATCGAAACTTACATACATATAGGATACCTTAAACGTATAGTAATAGCTTATGGCACCTGAAATTTTGTGAATTCGTCCGCTCGAAGCTCATCTCTCGCCAATATTAGCCTTACAACATGCTGCGGCAGTAAAGTAAAGGATCCAAGGTTCAGCACTTCGTTACCATGCTCATCGACAAATTCCAACACCTGGAAACATAAAATTGGTATATTAGTAGTAATGTATTTTCGTAAATTCTTATAATTATGTATTCACACGAGAATTAACCGATCACGCCGGAGTTTCGTGATCCCGTTAATTCCCGTCTAAATACATAATTATATCATGGAACGCGAAAGTTTAAAAGTTAGAATAGTACATTTTTATACTCAAGTTATTTTTGAGGCCTAGATCCTTTCTAACAAATTAAATTGTTCGTGTGTTCCTTTTACATCTTTTTTATTTTTAAATCCTAAATAAAATTGAATACTGACCATGGGACCATCGAATGAAAGGGTTTGTTGTGCTAACATTAATAGTTTTAAACTTATTTAAGAAGTTAATTGATCAACAACCCCGCCCCGCCACCTTTCCCCTCTTATTTCCAAAACTGTTGAGTGTAAAATGATAAAAAAAAAATACAGAAAATAGTTCTTTACTTATTAGATTACAACAAAACCTAGAAGAAGTCTATGGTTTTAAAATATCATGGTAAATCTCTCAATATTGTGCGCATAAATTCGTATTTGCAGTAATTCCGATTGAAGACATAAATTTGTGCTGTTATGTTATGGGAGAACATGCATTCATTTACAATTTTAAGTTTGTTCTTGAGATAATTCGAAACTCTTTCCCCGCAAGATCAACTTGGTTTTGTTTTTGCCAAACTTGGTCAACATGGTTGCTTGTTAGTAAGTTGTAACAGGTGCTAATAAAATTATTTACTCGTAATTCCTGAAAATATCCCTATTCTTTGAAATTTCACCCTACTCGACTTAATTATGCTGGCTAACCGTGCTCGTATTTATAACGTTTTTCTAACTTACCCAATCATATAAATACTTAATAAGAGTCATTAACTACTTTCAGAGCAATTAATAATTGATTATATACTGGGACCACGGTAAAGGTAACGATTTAAGATCATCATTGTAATATAATACACAATCACAAATGTTACAAACACAAATATTCACCTACTGTTAATATAAACAATTACTCACCTTCTGTACAAGCGACTTGGTGCACTTGTACTGTATATATCTCTCAGCAGATGCAAGAAGAGCGCATACTGTATCAACAGTAATGCAGCATTGTACAAAGCCAGCGCATGCACGTCTCAGTTCATCCAGTCCATAGTAGTCGGCAGCATTCATCACACCTGGATTGTATAAAATACGTTAAATGAAGTCAGTGGAATATACAACTCAAAACTAGAAAAGCCGAAATCTGACGGATAAATTTAAAATAAAAAGAGGCATAGAAATATGTACAACGTGAAGCTCACAATGCTCTTCCATGATATTATTCAAGAAAAAAACAGTTTTTACCATTAGTGATTTCGAGATAACAGAACGCTGAAAATACTAGAGGTATTATTTTGCTCCTTATACTTATTATCAACTATAAATACTCTATTAATTAGAGTGTTTAATAAATCATTTATCTTATGATCTACATTATATTACCCGTGTGTAAAAACTGTATTCTTAGAAGTGTAAATAAGTATAAATTCACGTAACAATTCCTCTAACACAAAGGGAGGATCCTCCGACCAGGCTAGATGATCATACCTGGCGGACCGCGGCCCAACGGTTGATGTTGGGAAGTTGTATATATATAGCGCGATTCAAGGTTAGTGGTTACCCCGTAGTTCAGCTCATCTTTGCTAAATGATGATGGAGTATGTTTTTACTGTATGTGGAAGTCGCCACAAACTCTTTAAATGATCTAGACCACATTTTTATTATTCTTGATATTATTTTGTGTAATGTAAAATATTCGTAGTTAATTATTGATTTCAAGAGTTCAAGAGCCTATCTTTTCATTTTGTTCTTCCATGTTTTTTATAAATTTCGTAATTTAAGGTGCAGATATCAGGGTTTTTTATTTTAAAATAAAGCAAGGATCATACTCTCGTAGAACAATGGTCAAATTTACAAGACGTAGGACAACTATCTTTGGGATACTCAAATTGACAAAACAACGCAAACATATGTCTTGGTGATAAATGTATCGTGATTTGTGAGTTTAATCACAAATTATGATTCATTAAGAAATTAGAAAATTCTGTTATTTTTAATATTTGATATATTACCTACCTAATTAAAAAAAATCAAAATAAAAACAATTTTGACAGAATCTGCACTCCTAAAGGGTATGACGGGCAGATGTGGAGATGATTAAAACAGGAGGCAACCGGAAGGACCCGCTATTCATTTAAATGTGACAATATATTTATTTCTGTAATAAAATTTTCAACCAAGCCTTTCGGGTAAACGATAAATGCCATACCATGATAATTTAGTAAAACGGAGGAGAAGTCATACATAAGTGATGTTAACGATTACATAGGATAAAAAGGACATGAGTATTATAACAAGCTGCTTTAAATGTAAATTCTAAAACATGCGGATGGGACTTCAGAACCGGCATATGACGTCATCAGATGACATGAACTAATCGTAAGCTTAGAACTCGAAACGTACCTAAATCCAAACTTAACATTTTGTTAGATTACGAAAGCTAGTACTCAGATATTATTCTTGTAAAGGAATAATATTCTTAAGAATATACTATACTGCGCCATGTGTAATGTGTCCTAAGTTATTATTATTACACGCCCTAAATCGAATTTAGCAATTTTATATATATATTTTTTTTTGTAAGTGGTTACAATAAATTGTTAGTCAACAAGAAGGTCCTGTTATGTCTTATTATCGTAGACACTTCTCTTTTATAAACAAAGAGTGGAAGGATTTAATCAAAGCTGACCTTTGGATGTTTAGAAATACAACCTCCAATATTGGAGTGAAAAGATAAGTTTACGTTCACCCACACTTTAATCGAACAAACCTACGAGCTGTGAGCTACTTTATTTTTATTGAAGAAAACTGAAGTAGGAGTTTCAAGAAATTTACCTTTACTGTGAATTACCGAATTCGTTTTATGTCATAATATAATGACATATCACACATATTATAAAATAAAGTCCCCTGCCGCGTCTATCTGTCTGTCTGTCTGTTTGCGATAAACTGAAAAACTACTAAACGGATTACACTAATAGACAGAGTGATTCATGAGGAAGGTTTTGGTGTATAATTTCTACCTGTGCAGAGCCGGGGCGGGTTGCTAGTATGAAAATAAATAACATTATAATTTAAATACGACTAAATTTAAAATGTCATCTAGACCAGTAGCGTTAAACATAAAAATTTGACGAATCGGAAATAATTGCTACAAAAGGTTTAATTGTTTTAATGGCTTCATTGGTAGCCTAATAATATGACTATCCTAGGTTTTCCTCCTCGGCGGAGTTGTGCTAAAGTGGTGGGAGGACAAAATGTACCCCCAAAAGGGGTATTTTTGCGGTTTTACGGTTATAGCTCCTACAAGACTCACCATACCAAAAACATGGCCATTACGAAGTTTTAGAACATTAATTTCAGCATTGAATGAGATCACTTATTCCCATACTGCACAACAAAGTTGAAACCGTATTGAAAATTTATGAAAAATTGTCTTCAGGTTAATTTTTTTATTTTTTCTTGTTAAAAAAATATCATCTAAACTAACCCTTGTGAGCATAGTATAGTGGTATATATAAAAATTAAAGAGGAATAAATTCTGCATTGGATGAGACCAAAAGTAAATTTATGACCATCCGGTTCCGTATAGTTCCACTTTAAAGTTTTCATTTCAATTACTCAAAAGCTGTAGACAAATTACCGGATATACTATGTCAAAAAACAACGTTATAGAATTTAAGACTTACAAAACTTCAAAGTGTGGTGAACCCTCAAGATGACACGCAATACTAGTTATTTTTCGTAACTTGTGTAAAATTACGCAAATTATGATAACTTTTGTGTTAACGTAGATCGAAAAAACAATTTTTCATACATGGCCCGCCCATGTGTGAAACGTGTGAACAGTCCAGTTTTACTTTAAATAAAAAACTATCTTAGTTTTAAAAAACAACTATCAGTATTCTTTAAAAAAAATAGCGTTCTGCTTCTATAAATAAATTGTAATTATTCCAAATTACACGTCAATGCGTTTTGCGAAATTTTCTTAAAAACACCCCTTTTTAAGAAAATTTATTATTCACAAAGAATTATCTTCACGTATAAATATATAGATTTAAATTATTTTAATTTATTTTATTATTACATTCAAGTATTTTATGAAAGTATGTAAGATACGTATTTTGTTACACAGAAGACGCCTGTATGTGTCTTTAAAAACTTTTAGTGCAGTACTTATTAATATATTTTTTCAGTTTATAATCTGGAAAATTTCTTAAAATTTATCGAGGTTCAACATTTGTTTGATAACATTTCTGTATTAAAAAGTTTCAAGTATCCAGTGTATTGGAAGTGAGTTACGAGGTTTCATAATTATATAAAGGATATTTGTTCGCAAGTTTAATTCAATTAATACTGAGAATTCTCGCTAAGCAGTTCCAAAGGCGGAACAAAATCATCTTCTTATGAACAATACTTTTCACTTTCAGAATGAGTTTATTTGATGCTTAAATATATTCAATGTTTTCAGGTTCAACGATTTCTCGGTTTCAGTTTTGCGGTTCAACGATGTAGAAATTTACGAATAAACTTTTTAATCTATATCACGAATATAGATTAGGAAGTTTATTCATAAATTTCTGAAAGCTGGACTACCACACTTAACTTTTAATATTTAATGAAAATTTAACAGGTCGTGGAATAATACACACGTACATATTATTGAGCTGGAAATGTGTACGTGAAACTCAGAACCTTGTTGTTAGCTACTTTCTGTACATTATGTTTGAATTTAAATATTCAGCAAGTCAGAATGTCAACAATAGAAGACTACTTGAAATAAATTATGCTTAAAATTTAGTAGGTTTTGGTATTATTCTACACTAGCCGGTTATCTATGGGTATGCTCCACTCCTAAAGGCTGTAGCATGATGGTATATAGAATACATACTTTCCTCAATAAAGTATTATTCAAACCTGAATGATAGTTTCAAAGATTGGCATGTTTAAACAAATTAACCATCCAACAAAAAAAACACTTGAGCTTTATATTATATTTATTGAATGGAAACCCCCATGGGTCATCATCCTACCGGTGCTCACGGTAAGTGGTATGTTGGAATCAAACCGACTAAAACCAACCGTGTTTCTTCACAAGTAAGCCTATATGAATCCTAAGAAACAAGGCACTGAGAACGCTGGCAGACCTTGGCCGCCTTTTAAATATGTATCCTTCGGGTTTAGAGACACGCGCCACGCCACCATCTCAGGCCTGCTTCTGCTAGGGTCCCGGGTAGTCACACCTGTGATCCCCAGGTCAGCGCTCATGGAGGTCGGAGAGTCGGCCTGGTGTCTCTTCTTTGGGACGGGAAAGTATTAATCCTCTCCGCATGTAGCGTGGTTACGGTGCTATTGCATCCATGCTGAGCAATCTAGCGTGGAGCAATGTGGAGTGCTGTATCCTCGAGATAGCCTCCGCAGTGATGGCACTCAGACGTTGGCTGCCGGCTTATACGACACAGGTACTTTCTATAACAGACGTGGCCGTTCAGCACCTCCGACAACCGATAGGAGAAACTGCCGTGCTGCATATCCAGCCAATCTTTCAAATTTGTGGCGTGCCAACTAACTCACTCTTTCCACTCTGCTATTAGGAACTGATAGAGCTGAGACCATTGCCACTCCCAGGTCTCGCGCTTTGCACCATTGATATAACAACGCAAAGGTCTTGGCCCCAAGGTTCCATGGTGCAGTTCCAGTTTGGAGACTCATTGCTTCAAAAGAAACCGTGCGATATTAACTTGTAATATGTAACATGTAGGATATTGCGTAGATTATAAACAACGAAAAAGTACGGATAAGTATTTAAATATGAACTGAAAAATATATACTATTATATATATTGCTCTATAAAATGTATTTAAATAGGGTCATATGAAAATAACCTACCCTTAATTTTCTATATTTTTATAAATATATTTTTCAATTCGATGTAACCCTCATCTAATCCCTCGATCGATATTTTTTATTATTGTGATCGGATAAACTAAATTATAAATCAGTATAAATGTGTCATTCCCAAATAAAGATAATAATGAAATACAGTTAAAATTTTATTATTTATAAATACGTAATTATTCAATCATGTTTCGGGGATATTAAGTAAATGTCCCCAAAACAATGATGATATAGCTACTACTAGAGTGTTTCATTTGAAAAGCACAAATGTTATGTACAACCATAAGCAAGTAAATATCAAAAATATACCGAAAATAAGGCCACTCTATTTGAAATAGTCACAAAGAAATTCCATTAAGATACATTTCTCCTAAACTCAATTTACTAAACACTCGTAGTCATAGGATGCGAAGCAAATAAAGTTATTTCACAAACTATATTAGGGATGCTATTAAAGATGCATCTGTGTAAGAATGGCTCGTAATTATGTTTTATGCAATTAGCTGCGTTGAAAGCTTTACAGGTATAATTTATGCAAACTTGTGTTAGTTGGACTCACGGCATTCTTGCAGATACGCAACCAATTACTCTCACATAATGTACTTAAAGTTGTTTCTATCATTAGTTTTTAAAGGTTTTTTTTATTAGGTCTAAAATTACATTTTCGATTCCAAAAGTAACATAAAAGCAACACAGGAATAGAAAACTAAAACAAAACAAAAATGAATCTTCAACCAATCTAATTATAATGTTAAGTATATAATATTTATACATTTAATTTTAAAGGCAGCTCGTCGATGCATATATTACAGATGTATGCTACATAAACGATGAATTACGGATCTGAATTAATGAACTGTTCACAGAATTTAAGCTTAATCTAAATATATCTTTTTAAAAAAAAAAAAAACAACTCCCGCATTAGGAATTACTCCTGTGTCGCGGGGGACTTTACAAACATACAAACAACGGACACAAAGAACACCCAGACTCAGGTGGGAATCGAACCCACGACCTGTAGCATAGCAGTCAGGGTCACTAACCACTAGGTTAACAAGCCAGTCAAATATCTTGCCAAAGTGCTTACATTGCAAATGCCGAAGGTGGCTAAGTAGAGGCAGGAATTAAGGATTTCAACTTCATAGTTTAACAAGATTATAGTACGTCTGTAATTTTATTGGTAACAAAAAAGTTCTTAGTAAAATCAAGGTTTCTTATCTTTTACTCAAAATAAAAAAATAAACCTTCGACCCTTCATACCTGACTAACACGAAAATTTCGTACGTAAACAATATAGTTAATCATTACACTTACTAAAATGAATATGCTAAGTGGTTATAACCATAAATTAATTTATCTGTATCTATATTTTAATTACGCAGGGAAACTATCTATATGTAATTTAAATATTGGTGACGTCCGATAATGAAAACGAACTACCTAATAACGATTTCTTCCAAATTAATATTTTACTATAGACCGACCGACAGTCTTCGCCTGCGACGTAACGGGTGCGGGAGAGGTAGTGCAATGCACAAGTGGTGAAAGTATTTTAGTTTAGTGAGTGTACAATAGAATCGGCACCATTGTATCACATGCAGTATACTGTGTGATGAAAATCTCTTCATTTTCTATATAGACAGTAGAATAGAAAAGCAAATGTATGGGATTGACATCAGGGGTCTCAAGGGTGACTTTTTATAGTTTCGTGCGAAAAAATATAACGTGATTACGTGATATTTGCTGAGATTTAGATCCACCCTCTCCGCCTCTTAAAGTCTAACGTAGATAATGGATGCCCCCCTAAATAATATGCGCCAGACACTTTGACGTTTGTAAAACAAACCATAGACAACAATCTACTTTTTAGAGAAATATCGAATAGAATTAGCGTTTGCCAAATCAAAGTATATTTGTCTATCGTATTATCGTTTTTGCTAGGGCGTCAACGTTTTTAGAAATGAAAACGCTAAGAAACGTTTTACACTTGTCTAAGTATGACTTTCAATTTTCTATCCAATATAGACCAGTTCATCTTGGGAATGTAATCTCGTGTGCATATTACACGGAGCGACCGTGACCATCAAGACGTATGACTGCTGCTGCTGCACGGCTAGCAAAATGCGCTAATGTCATAATTGCGCCTGCCGCTCTAATGTAGTGTTTGTATACTCTTTGCCTGCCGCTCTGTCCCCGCGCCATCGCCTATGTCATCATTCGCCCCTCCAAAACAAAACTAATGAACAATGGCCTGTTATTAGATACAAGTCGTTATGTTTGTCATGTTAAATTTTATATCAAGTTACTGACAATATGCTCGTATCCATGGTGACCTCGAAAATAACAACAGTTCTTACAAAATCAGTGCAAGCTATCATGTATAGCTTTTATCAGCTACTATTACAGTGTTATCTATTTATTAATTCTAAAAGATCAGCACTTCATGTTGGGATTGATCCCCGTATGAATATTATGGACAATATTGCAGATAACTTTTAGATAGTTTGTAATTGCTATCGATGAAATGAGAAAAGTAGCATCATGATCGCAAAACACAAAACAACTGTTACAAAGATAACAGTGTTGTGTTTTGTAAATTTGAGAATTACAAAGAAAATTGTGATATATTTTGAAAAAGATACACTGCGAGCGGGCCTGTTGGTCTAGTGGTTGGTGATTTCGACTGCTGAGCCAGATGTCGTGGGTTCGATTCCCACCCAGGACAAATAATTGTGTGATGAGCACGATCAGTTGTTCTGTGTCTGGGTGTAATTTATCTACAATATGTATGTATTTAGTAATATTTTTTAGCCCATTTATCAGCAGTCTGGTTACCATAGTACAGGCCCTGCCTAGTTTGGGATCACACGGCCGTGTGTCAAGTGTCTCAAGTAATTATTATAGAGATATTATTGGAAGCAACTGCAATTACAATTACTATAATTGTAATAACGATAGGTATGACACAGTTTATGGTCCAATATGTTTCACTTAGGTATAATTCTTCAACAGATAAAAACGATGATATTTTGACCTTACAATTATTTATATGGACTAATATATTTTGTTTTATGAAATTTCTTAATTTTATGATATTTTTGATCACTTAATGCAATACTTTCAATACAAAGTTTACTAATCAGTAAACGCCATTAAAATTACGTCATCATCATAGTATAAGTCCTCAGTTTTGTTTTTGATATGGTCCTCTTTATGTTACTGCACGTCTGTTTGTATATTCGATGGTATGTTGTGGATATTGGTTTGTACCATGTACACGATACTGCTTTTAGGCATACACGCCTTGACTTTTGCTCCACGATACTGCTTTTAGGCATACACCCTTGACTTTTGCTTGAAGTAGATTTATACATTATTTACAGTATGTACTCAGATAGCAAAAGTTTCAACACACAACATACGTACAACTTTAAATCAAAACATAAAAAATTAAGAAAGTGTACGTTTCAAACACAGTAAGAACTTTAAAGTATTTATTGTTTTTTGACTTTTAAAGAGTGTTAAGATTTATATACGTTTGTAAAACAAACCATAGACAACAATCTACTTTTTAGAGAAATATCGAATAGTTTAGTTGTTGTTCGCAGTGAGGATGGTGACCACCACTCTTGGATTCTGCTTGTGCTTTCCATCAGGCGGGGCAGAGTCATTTTGGCAGCTCAAATATAAAATAAAAAAAAATATATATTATAAGTGTAAGTTTCATATTGTACAAATATCTAAAAAACATCCATAAACATGAAGACAGAAGTACTAGACGTTATATACAGTGTGTTACAGAAGCTGTGATCAAATTTTAGATGCGTTATGCGCAGCCGAAACAGTATTTTTTTTTTCTGCCGATAATGATTTTCTTGGTATAGGTGCATTGTATTGCTAAACAACATAATATATTTTATGAATTGTCAAGTCAATTTTAACAAAATTTTTTTCATATATTATGCCGTTTTTTTCAGAAAAATATATTTGGTATTACATACTAAAGATGTTGATGGAATGTCATGTACGTATTTCTATCTACACATACATGAAATTTATAATTTAAGATATTATTAGCACTGATGAACAGTTACCTGCTAAGATACAGTGTCAACTAGTTCAGAAGGTACGGAACTACATTGCTAAGAATAGCCTAAAAGGAACATAATTTTAGTGGAGACACAATATTTGTCATTAATAATGTCCATTTGTGTTGCACAAATGTACATTATTAGTCTCTCTTACGAAAGTTTAACCTTACCAGTAAATTTTGAAGTTCAGTTTATCAGCTTTGAAATAAGATGTAAAAATAAAATAAAAACTAAAATTTATATTGGATGCCATTGGTTTTTTTTTTATTTTAGTACCTGGGCAAACCAGCTTTGCTCGGCCTTTTTTTCATTGTAAAATCGCGATTTTTAGAAATGCACCCACCATGTAATCTATATAGATAAACCTAAAACCAAAACCTTATATAAATTTAAAATTTTATCCAAATCGTTTGAGCGGTTTCAGAGATTTACGAAATATACATAACCAGTAGGAGTGTTCGCAACGGCTTTATATTGAAAACGCGATATAACGATACTCTACTTTTAAAACGCCGATTATTTTTACGTTTTAATATATTAGTATGATATATATCACTTTTCTTCGTAGAACAATGAGTTTTTATTATCTCGCACAACACGGCGTACATCCATTTTTACGGTATATGAGGCAAACGAGCAGACAGGTCACCTGATGGTAAATGACTACCGCTGCCCAATAGCACCTGCAAGTCCTGCAACCCAAGAGTTAAAAGTGCGTTCATCATCAGCCTATCGCCGTCCACTGCTGCGCCAACCATCCCGGTCTTGGGCAATCCACATCCATCCGCTGCCAGCCACCTTCTCTAGGTCGTCGGTCCATCGAACCGCAGGGCGCCCTACACTACGTTTGCCTAATCGCGGTCTCCACTCTAGCACGTGTCGGCTCCAGCGACCATCAAAAGTGCGTTGACGGCCTTTAAATATTTTATTTACAGTTTTATCAAAACAACACCAAGATGAAGTACAAAAAAAATCAAAAATAATAAAACATCAGTCAAATTTGTATTCATCTCGAACTAGTCGAATTTGAATTCGCTCCGATGTTAAATTTCATTTACTTTACAACCCTGGTTCTTACATTGTACGAATCGATTTGTTCAATTCGTAATAATTTCATTCGACCACGCTCCAGTTCACTCATCGTAAAATCGCAAATTGAATCGAATTTTTACTTTTTTTCTTGTGAAGCAGACAAGTGCTTTCTATTTCAAAGCCAAATGTAATAGAAAACGAAGTTTGAATATAATGTCGCTTCTAGAATGATTTTTTATGACAGATTTAAACAATCGGAATTAATACTAAAAGAATATATGCAAACTGAATGCCAACATGTATTATTTTCATTAGCCTATAAGTGAAAAATGGGTTTGTTTAAAAAGGACCTTAAAAACTTTATTTTAAAATATATTATAAAATGTCTTTCAACATTTTAAGTTTCTTTAATTTACCGAATATTTAATCTTAGGAAGTGTAACTCGCTGCAAAGTAATGAATAAATGTTGGATAATATCGATTTGTCTACGAAGTTTGATTAAATTTCTGATCAAAGATGTTTCTTCGTCAACAGTACTTATAGCAAATTTTAAAACGATTCTGGAAAGCAAACCTACCTGTGCTAAGAATGTAAATAGGACTCACCGAGCAATGTTCTTGGTTGTAAGGTCACGCATCCAGTGTGAATGTATTCAATCAGTTGGCGGAATACGTCAGGTTCAAATTCTTCAATGATCAAGGTTTGATGCTGTTGTGAAGATGGCTGTCACAAATAAAATTTCAATCAGTAATACATCAAAGAAATTTTTAGGAATATTTTTCGTTAAAAATAGCTTTGACAAAAAATAGATCGCAGCAATACACTGTCACATCCTTACATTACGTGTCATTAACCCTATGCACGTCTGGTAGTAAAAAGTTACTTCGAATTGCAAACTCTTTTTACAAAAACAATGACATAATCGTCCCAGAAAATAGTATTAATTAGAAAACTAAAAAAAACTAGAAGCAACAGCTTATACTATCATTACTGTATCATCGTATTGAAATCTGAAAATTATGACAACGAGACTTAACGAACTGTTATGACTCTGTCGAGTATTCCATAATAAGTTTTACATTATGTTCTGATTGGACAAAACATTTGAAAAGGAAAAAATACATGTTATACCGGACTTTCTCACAGCGTGCAGTGTAAGGCGGTGGAGAATAAGCGTCGAGCAACACGTGTTAGAGAGGCACTAAAGAGGTTTAAGCGCAGCATTAAAATTGGAATAAATTCCAAAGATTTAAGACAAATGAAGATACATGATTCTGTGGAATACTGCCAGCCATACTGAGGTTAATGGCATTTATATATTTTTTTTATAGATTATTTACAGTGACGAAGTGTGATTTTATCCGAACTAACATTTTGTATTCTGAAAATGTCATTCGTCAATAGAACTGAAAGTTACTTTTAGTTACGTTACTTAAATAAAATATTTTGTATAATCGAAGATAGGTCACAAGAAGGTAAACTTTTAGTGTTATACCGAAGAAGCCTTACAGTTATAGTGTTCGTAAAAATCTCTTAAATAAACAATAACAACACCAAATAAATAAGCATTTTATTAAGAGTAAATTGAATATGATTAAAAGGTTTCATGCTTTGCAATATCTACAACAGCATCAATAAAATAATGAGGGTGTAATTTAAAGAAAAGGAAAAACATCAATATACTCACCTCGTTGTAAAATTTATATACAATTTTAAAAAATCATGCAATAAAAATTGTGACGCAATAACTGAATACAATAAAAATTCAATTAAAAAGATTTTCTTTGATCACGAACTCAATCCTATCTACAATGTGTATTAAAAAGTGAAAAATTTATACAGTATGAACACCGAATACTCAAACCGATAAAATGTGAATCCCCTAAAACACCGTTAATTTTGTATTTTACCTCTTGTATTGGCGCCAATTGCTGCGCGAAAGTTGATCTCTGTAGCGAACACAAGTAAAAATTCAACGTTAACAACTTTGCAACTCTGCAATTCGCAGGAATATTTGCCCCGTTAAAAGTTCATTTCTATTGCAAGGAAGTAGTTCAGAGGAACAGGTATGGAAGGATTTATCATTTGATAAAACTTTCCGCATTCATGCATTTATACTTTAGCCATGCTCCAGTAATTAGAACGAGCTCTTTTGAATAGCGCAAACATTTGTAGCTTTAACGTAGTTGATATTATTAATATGAATTTCTTAGTGCATTTTATAATGTTAGCTACGGGAGCTACATTTGTTACTGAAATGAATAAAACGTTGTTATCCGTAGTAACTATACCACAGAAGAGTACACACATGTAACTACGAGGATATTTGATACAACTTTTATAAAGATGTTTCATTTTCAAAATTTTGTTTTTAATACAATGAGTTGCATCATCAGTATCATCACATATATAATTTTAATAATATTGCATACACCAAAATTATTACTAAAGTTATAAAATAGGAAGAAAGCAAGTATTGCAATTCATTGTATATAGGTTCCAGTGTACATAAGTTTTATCGCACTTTGGGAATTGTTTTTTTTTCAAGTCTCCACTGACATTAACACAGGTCTTCATACGTGTAAACTAGGTGCCGACAACATTACACACATACTGGAATACAGCCGCATATCTCCTCAAAAGCTCCTATAAACTCCTCATAGCTTGAAAACTTGCGACCCTTAAGTTGTTTGTTTTTACATAAAGGAATGTGGTGTGAATGTCGCAAAGTCCAGCAATTCGATTTCAGCTTGGGGCGTTATCTTGATGCAAATCGAGTGTTGAGTTAGGTCGTTCATTTTGTAAGGTTTCAAATACTTAAACATTTCTCCATATACATTTATTAAGCACAACCGTAGCCAATGTCCTTTACGTCCGTCCATCAGTCCCTTCTTATTAAAAAATAAAAGCAACCATTTTTTTTTTTACGGATCGGGTCATTTTCACAGACGTTCGCGGGAGAGCCGGATTGATACCACAGCCTCACAGAAAACCAGCAGTAAAGCAATAATTTTGAATTGCTTTTCGCCGAGTGAGTGTGGTTACCGGAGGCTCTAACCCTTTCCTCTCCAGACACACTCTGCTCTCTCAGCGCATCAGTCATCAAGAGCACAGTTCACAAAGTTTTTGTACTCTCAAATGATCGTGAAGAATCCAATTAACAGTTGGCGCACTTCACTTGAGGATTTTCTCGATTTGCTGGTATGTCACACGTCGGCTGACGTCGGTCTTACTCCAAAAGGTTTCGTATATTCTCAATGTCCTTATCGGTAGTTACTTCTATTTTTGTTTAGTTAAGCCACGCTTAAATTTATACAAAATATTTTCACAAATCTTATAACGAGAGAAGCCCGTTATTTTCATTTCGAAAAAATATTTATTTATTTTTTATTTATTTTAAACTTTATGCACATTTGTTACATTGGCGGAGTTAACGCCTAAGGCAAAATAATATAATAAATAATTATAAAAAAATTTAAACATCGAACAAACGATTCCTTGCCTGAAATTTGTTTTTTTTTTTTATATTACTTAGAGTAATCTCAGTATATTATGATACTCGTATCTAGTTTGCATACGACAAAACTTATGTAGCACTCTACATAAATCGAACATTAATTTTAGTTAAGATGATGAGACCATTGAACAGGATGATTTCATCTCAAATTATGTTATGGGATGTTCAACACTTAGCATTCTCTTGCAATCCAGCTAGTATTGGTAAAATTAAAAAAATATGTATTTACCTGTTGCGCAGCATTTTGAAGATTGAGGAGAGGCTCGGAAGATCTTTTGAGGAACAATCGTAGTTTGTTCTCTCTTGGAGCTGGTTCCTTCTTCCGCTGAGGACTTGGAGCTTGGTAAAGCATTTTTTGGAAGACCCTAGAGATTAATTTTAGATTTGTACTTTTATGGCATAGATTAACCTAAGTATGACAAAGCGGGCATTAAAAAAACCATACAATCCAACATAATAAATGTATGTCTTCATCTTTAATCAACTTTTAAATTGCGTAATTTTTAAAATGAAGTTTATGGTTATAAAATTATTCTGAAAAAATCAATGTGATTAAAAAAAAAAAACCTATTTTATTATTCTTAATATACCAGTTATACTTTTGTATAAAACCACTATAGAGACCTCCTTGTTACTTTATGACTCTCCCTCCATAGCACCTATATTACATTGACGCAGGAGATACATGTATTCCAAGTTTCAGATCAAACTGTTTTGGAAAAAAATCCAGTTGTAAGTTTTGAACAGATTTGAGACTATTAATAACGTGATTAAAAGCTTGTAAATATGTTAATTGTTCAAGAAATCGAAAATAACAATATCGTTTTAAAA
The DNA here is from genome assembly GCA_949752705.1 of Callimorpha dominula. Lineage (NCBI taxonomy): Eukaryota > Metazoa > Arthropoda > Insecta > Lepidoptera > Erebidae > Callimorpha > Callimorpha dominula. The sequence continues at coordinate 17,185,221 of OX457000.1, forward strand.
CACGGATAGTAAATAGTTCTTGAAAATGTTTTGTCATGAACATACTCAGGATAATAATATCTAACCTTTAAGTAGTCAGGTTTATTGAGTTAGTTTGTTATCTAGCCGGCTTCATCGAGTGCAAATTTATTTAGGTTAACGTTACCTACTCGTATTAATTCAAGTTTCTGTAAACGTGGCAAATTATTTACCTAAAAGTAATAAAGAATACTGTACTGCCAAGAGAATTTAGAATCGAAATTAGCTTTCTTACCCCTTATAATGGTAATAATAAATAAGCGCAAATTAATAATATTTAATTTTTAAAGGTATAAATGAAAGCTTCTGAAAGTAAACGTGTTTAACTTGCTTCGGTCTTTCATTTTGCTGTCATCGAATGGAACTGAAATGTTGTATCTTAGGTGTCAAGACACTAAAGCTCTTTTTCATCTGCCCCGGGTAACGTGGAAGGAGTACCGGGAAAATAGAATTCTCGCCTTAATTGCACTGCTTTAAAAAAGTTTTCGTTTCACCGCCTTATGTTTAACCTTTATGGTAGGGGGCGAGCCCATTACACTACTACATGGAATTTTATTCTTAAAAAAAAACAGAAATACTCTTCACAACTCGACCCATTCACGCAATAATGTAACTAAAAACCTGTATATAACTGACCTGCTCCGAGCCGCTAGCACTGCTTTAACAGCACACACCGGCTCCCTGGTGTCTCCAACGAGGAAGGTGACGTCACAAAGTTCAGGCATAGAGGCGAGGAACTTCATGTCCTCAGCCAGCCCGGATTTATTTTCGAAGGTGCTGAGGTCGGGCTCGGCCTCCATTGCTGCTAACGCCCCACTTCGCATTGACGACTGTACCGAAAACAAGGCATTCAGAAATAAATTCATCGAAAACTTAAATTCTATGATAATCCTTACTAATATTATAAATGCGAAAGTAACTCTGTCTGTCTGTAACGCCAAAACTACTGAACCGATTTAAGTGAAATTTGGTACACAGATAGTCTAGAGCCTGAGAAATTACATAGGCAACTTTTTAATGCGAAAAAAGGGGTATAAGGGGTTGAAAGGTGGGGATGAAAAGTTGTATGGAAGTATCGTCAATTTGCCTAAATAATTAAAAATTCTACCCAAAGACACTATTATTGTATAATAGTCAAAAAAGTTTTCACTTCGTTTCCTTCATTCATTCCTTCCTTCCTTCGTATTCTTATAACTTTCAATAAGAAGTTAAATTCCTTTGCATGCAGCGATATTAAAGATTTTGATTGATTGATTTTAGAAATGCAAACACATGGGAGAGGGATACGTGCTACGGTTGAGTTTCGTCAGCTTATGTTGAGTTCCCACTTAATATGCTGCGAGTTTTTTTTGCATGATATATTGATCCCTATCCCAAAAATTTGTAGGAAACCTTAAAAACCCGGAACCGAACATGGGACGTAGATAAACAAAAGCACAGAATTTTTTTTACGGTGTACAAATTTTAATTATGGTAATTAAGTACGGATTGGTGAAAATTTTCTGTCTTATAATCTTGTCTAATTATATCTTGTAATAGAACATGCAGATATAATATGTATAGTCATGTAATTTAGGTTACTGTGTGAGAGGAAAATATTATTTATATGTATAAATTATATTATATAAATTAGCAAAACATATCATTATAAACCAATTAAAAAAAATTATTTACCTAAGAGCTTTTAATGTATATATAATTAATATTAGTAAAATTGTTGTTCTTATGACTACATTTCTTTGCATACGCGAGTGGCGAGCAGAGATGACATACATAATACGCATTCATTACTTTCATAAATTCGCACAATTAATTTAGGTACTCTTCTATTTCAAGTATAAATGAATATTCCTGTTCATTTCATTTAAAGGCATTCTAGAGGAATAACAACTTTAAATACAATGAAACTTTAAATTGAAATATCTCAGCATTTTTTAATGTTTAAAGATTTTTCAATTTTTTTTTATAAATTACCTATTTTTGGAAATAATACGAATTCTCATATCAATCGCTTTACTTTGGTTTATGTATTTATTTCATTATTATTGATTTTTTAATATGTACCTACATAATAGCTACAGCTAATGCTATTAGGACTGAAGATTTCTAAAAGAGCAAACCTTTTCATTCTCGATGAGACTACATTATGCAGGTTTTTTGAAGGCATAAATAACATTTGAAATTTTTTACTGGGTAACAAGTGATACTCACGGGTGTTATATTTATTTCTACTGCGGCTACAGGTAACACAAAACTGAAGTCATGCTTGAATAGTATACACAGTAATTTCTGTATAGCATACAATAAATATATCGTGAAAGGAAAGACAAGCGTTTTTTGTTTTTTTTCCCAAATTTTTACCTAGAGAATAAAACTTTGGAAAGGGTCAAGCACTCAAAGTTACAGGCGCACTCAATTAGGAGCAAACAGTTTTGAAGAAGGACACTTTGGGTGTGTAACATTAAACTTGACGGAACGGAATTCTTCACTTAAATCAATAAAATTGACGAGAACAAAATACAGCTTCAGCCCGCCTAAAGCCTCTATAACATTATCGTAATATTAAATATAGTACTAAAAATTACTATTACCATATTCTACATTTATAGGATATACATATATTTATAGAATATAAGCTTCTGCCATACTACATTTTCATAGCTTAACTAGAACTCAGTATGATTGGTAAGGATAACTGTCACTCAAACTATTCCCAATTTTATCCAATCCGCTTTTAGGTTTGGCTTAAAAGCTTAAGGTAAGAAAAGTTTGGTTTAATAAACACAAACAGATTCTTAGCTTTCTATTTTTTTTTTTTGAAGGAGGTTTTTATCAGTAGTAGGTTCGTGAATTAAAAATGGAACATACCTTGTAAATTATACTTTTATACGTAATTTAATAAAATTTACTGTGTATAACTATTTTATAACACAAATATTCATGTGAATTCATGGTCGTCGTCAAATTTCTGAATTCGTTTCAGTTACTATGATGTAGTAAATGTTCCTAATTTTATGATTTTTTCTAAAGTAAATCTTCCTAATTTTATAAATGATCGATTTCCTTATATACAGGGGTCTAGCCGGATTTGTGCGGCAAGTCGGTCCCCAAATGACAATATATATCGAAACTTTTGTATTATTATCCCCTTGATGTACGAACGCGATTTATATGCGTCTGGCCGCCACACCCGCTTTGACCTATAAGATGTAGAAAAAAAATTAACGTAGGAATGATTACCGCACAAAGAGCCGTATCTCAAAAGCTATTTGACAAAAATACTATACACCAGCTACAGACATATAACCACGGGTTTTAGGTGATCTTCAGGAGCATACTTTTTTTTTCACATTTTTATAATAGTTACACATATTTTGCATTGCATGCATGCATATCTTTCATCATTATTTTGTATGCGACTGGATGAGTATTAAAGATATTTATTTATATGAATTACTTAACACCACGCTGGATACAAAATTATTTTACAAATCTAAAGCAATGTTATAAATATTGAGTAGAGTACAGTATTTTGCTTGAATTGGAGCCGCAAGATTAGTCCACAGGTTATTTTCTCTACTTCTCTCTTTTCTGCTAAGTAGTGGGAACACCACAGCCCAGTTTGAGGTGATTCTATCTCCATCTCCCATTGGTTTTGTACTAACATGGTTTACTATTAGACGGTTCGTAGGATTGTTTGCCAAATAAATTAAACAAAAAGAAAGAATTCTATGAAAAAAGAAGACTCTGCTCCTTTACACTAAGTAGATAACTTTTTGAGTTTGATATAAGAATAAAAAATACAATATAATAAGATATGGCACTTGAAAAATTATTTAAATTCTAGAGACGCTTAAGAATTATAAGGTACAACATTTTTAACTACAACTTTTGAAAATGTTAAATAATCCATTTTTTAAGGAAGTTGGGTCGCTATTATCTATATTCATATATATTATTGACCTGAATTTCAATTCAATGGCTTTCCAGTAAGTCTGAATTATACTTGAGCGAGCTTGTCCCTCGCCTTTTTGAGAATCATGTGTGTAAAGCATTTGATCGCATAGATAGGTCCCTAAAAGCCTTTGAGGTGGTATAATTAAGGATAAGGTTTGGGATATTGACTATCAAGATAATTTCTAAAAGAAACACTTTCAGTACGTTTTTAAAAGCTAATGAAAAATATTAACTTGACATTGAAAATAAAACAATAAAAAGAAATATTAACAGAAAACATCTAAGACAAATTAAAACGACATAAAAATGAAGTCGGATCATATGCTACTACTACTAATTCCAACTTACTTCATCTAAACTGAAGTGTCTGGTGATAGTGATGTCCATTTTGATGTCAAATTTATTGCCGCTATGAACTTAATTAACTTTTGCTATAAATAGCAGACGGCGTCCGCTCGGCGCCGCGTTTGAGAAACGACTGACAGAAAATGGAAATTGACGCGTGACTTCACGCAGAACAAAGGGTTTATGTTCCAAGTGGAAGAGGACTTTACAAAGATAAATTGTCTTTGAAATAAGTTCTTGAGTTTGTTTATTTGTTAATTATTTATATTTATACTTAAATATTTCAACAAGTTTGAAAAATTAATACAAAAGAAAGACAAGGTAAACTTACGATTATTACCCATGTGTGATTTACTGATTATTATGACAAAAATGTAGTAAAGTGAAATATTTAATAGACTCCTAGCTAACGATTAATAATAAAACATTACATATATACACCTTTTAGTTTTTAAACGACAAAAATCCATGCCATTATTGTTTTTATTTCTACGACGACATTATTAGTCAAATCAAGACATAAAAATGTAACTCTAAATAGAATGGAAGACTTCAAAGAATCATACTTAGCAGTAATCCCACGCAAACTATATACATACATGTACATAAATACTGGGTATTCCACTTTTCTTTAGTTAAGTCGTTGTCAATAAACTGAGTGGAAAATACATAATGTACATCATTTATAGAACAGAAGAACGGAAGTACTCACGGGAACGTTCGGAAAGGAAATGGAATTGAAGTACTTCGATTCTTTGAAGTCTTCCATAGATTGAAAATATATAGTTACAAAAAAAAAACCTATATTGTTATATAAGTAACATAATAGGTATTATACCCAGAGTAGTTTGAAGTGGTATTTGGGTTGAATATTTTTACAATTTTAGGGTTCCATTTTTCAAAAGGAAAAAAAGAACCTTTAGAATCACTTTGTTGTCCGTCTGTTTGTGTGTCTTTAAATACCGTTTTCCTCAGGAACCCGTAGAGGGATCAAGTTGAAATTAGCGGTCCCTTGAGGCTATCTTTACATTTTAACAAATTTGAAGATTTTGCAGGTAAATCAAAACCTATAAGATGCTTCCCATTGACGCGATTAAGAAGCAAGGTCTGATAGCACAAGTAAAGGTTGGCTGGAATAAAATGCCTACGGCATTAAGTCCGCCTTTTGGAATGTATTTGCAGGAAGTATTAATAAATCACTACATAGTATAAAACAAAGTCGCTTTCTCTGTCCCTATATCCCTATGTATTCAATCTTTAAAACTACACAACGGATTTTGATGCGGTTTCTTTTAATAGATAGAGTGATTAAAGAGGAAGGTTTATATGTATAATGACATCCATTAAATAGTGGAGAAATACTGTTATTTTTGAGGTTTCTAATGTGATGTCGTAAATAATTACATAACTACTGGATTGATTTTAATCATTTTTTCGGTGAATGACATAGGCTATATATTTTATGCCCGTGCGAAGCCGGAGCGGGCCGCTAGTAAATAAATAAAGGAAAAAATCCGAAAGTTGTTAATTTGTTGTTATATCACATAAAAATTTGTTTTTGTGATTACCAACTTATACGTTGCAGTTGGAAAGTTGACTTTGTCGTACATCGATGTATGGGAGAGTATTTTTTAAACAACAAAGTTAAGTTTGTCTTTCGAAAAAAAGAAGCAAATATCTTCGAGTTTGGATTCCCGAGATGGGCGTACTATCTACATACAAGTTTGTTTGCTTACGGAACCCTCGGTGCGCGAATCAGACTTGCACTTGTCCGATTTTTTAACTTTTAAAGACCTGTGTGCACGGGGATGGTGCATTCGACTACAATGTCAGTGGTCGCAGTTTCGATTCCGGTTCAGTGCAAATATTCCATTGCTTTGGATAATTCTACGTATTATATGGTTGTATTTAAAAGTTGTACATTCATATAAAAGTATATTTATCTTACTCCCGCATTAGGAATTACTGCTGTGTCGCAGGGGACTTTACAAACATACAAACAACGGACACAAAGAACACCCAGACTCAGGTGGGAATCAAACCCACGACCTGTAGCATAGCAGTTAGGGTCACTAACCATTAGGCCAACAAGCCAGTCGATATCTGTTTTCTAGAACTTTAACAATGCTTAGTTTTCGTCATGATAGCATTGCGTAATACCTTCCAAAATATATGATTAGGCTGAGATAAAAAGATGTATTATGTGTATTTTATCTCAGCCTAATCATATTTCTGCACTAGGTACCATGAAAATATTCGTATTCCTATTGTGTGAAGAAAGAAAGCTTTAGGTGTCTTTTTTTATGGTATAGGGGGCAAACGAGCAGATGGGTCACCATAGTAAATGACTACCGCCATCCATGGGCACTTGTAACTCTAAAGTCAAAAGGGCGTTGCCGCCTTTAAGGTGGGAATAGAGGAAGAGGGAGAGAGGGTTGAAGAGCGGGAAGACGGTAGAGGGGGATTAGAGGGAAGGAGAGGGGGGAGAGGGGAAAGATGGGAATAAGGGAGATGGAAGGGTTAGGGCCTCCGGTAATCTCACTTACGCGGTGAAAAGCAATGCAAGCATTATTTCACTGCCGGTTTTCTGTGAGACCGTGGTATCGAGTGGAGTCGAGCCAGCCCATACGTGCCGAAGCATGGCTCTCCCACGTAAAAGTCTATTTACCAATCAAGATATTTAGACCTAGTGATAGATACACTTTAAATCCATGACTTATATACTTATCTTAATATAGGCAAAGACAAAACAATTAAGAACCATTTTTCAGATTTTCTTAACTTTTTTTGTTTAGTAGTATTGACGAACTGTTGTGTTATCAATAATAAAAATGGAAATAGTTTTCTTTTTTATATAGATAGGGTAAAATAAAACAGATTTACGTTTTCTCTGTTTGTCAAGCAATTTTCTTTTCTTTTGTTCTGTAGCTATGGTCAAGCTATAAAAAATATTGGAAACATTTATTTTCCTACCTTTCACAGGGCTTTAGTGTATCTAATAAAACTGCATGGTCTCAGATGTATAATGCACGAATATATTTATTTTTTTATTGACTGTCAACATACAGTATTAAGAGTAAACAAGAAATGTTAGAAACATACAACATCATATATGTTTTTCCAACTTCATAATGATTATCGTCGAATTTCAGCCACTGGTCGAACAGTAGTTTATATAAAGAACCTATCACAAGTGACCCAAATCTCGTTATTTCCAAATTTGAATCTTCTATTCGAATTGTCTCATCAATCTTCTTTAGGAAAGCGGTTATGGAAAAGTACCTGAGCTACGTAGATACATATTATATGCATACCTTTTGATGAACGGTGATCATATATCAATGTGGTAAAGACATGTCAATGTGAATAGTATCGAAGTATACTTATACTTATATGAATTGAGGTAAATAGTCTGCAAAATTATCGTTAAATTATAAAACGTTGAGGGTGTTAGTAAAAAATGCCATGTATTTATCCCCAATATTCGCACACCTATGCCATTTCAAGGCACGATTGTTAATACGTTTGTAACAAACAACTTTTGGAATCTAAAGATTACGATATTTGTATTTGAAACCACTTTGTGTTAGAAACAGTCTCAAAACCACTGATATAAACTATGAAAATCACTAACTAACAGCAACTGCCAAGTTGTTCGTACCTCTGTTTGCACTCAAGTGAAGTTCTCATCTTATTTCTCCTTTTATAAACCCACAATTTGTTAATATTTATCAATCGATCAATAGTATTGCGTTACCGGTGTAACCAGTCAAAATAATATCTATTAACTTATTTTTATTAAATAGTGAACTGTGTTATCATCTATTATACTTTGGCCCTATTTTTAATAAAATAAATAAGAGTTTTAGATGTGGCGACAACACGGCCCTCCTGCGTGCGCATCCGTCCCGGATAGCGTCATGGTATGGTATAGTTGCTGAGGACAAAGTATTTACCATTAGATTGTATCTATTTCAATATATTTCTTTGCATCGATCACTTTATTTGGTTAACAGCAACGAGGGCTCTTCCATCAACTATTCCATCGACGGCCAGTAGATAAAGAGCTCCCCGCTTCATTTAGACAATCCCCGGACACTACTACGACCTTAATGCTTACATAACTGTTCCATCGGCGGTCAGTTATACAGCCAACGTTAAGACTCGAAGTTTACCCTTTTTTTTTTTTTTTTTTTTGTGCGTGTGGAAACCCCCTCGGGCCGTCACCCCATCGGGGTTTACGATGGGGCGGTGTGTCGGAATCGAACCGACTAAAACCACACGGTGTGCCGTACTGCGCCTTAAATAGGAGGGATCCGGGAACAGCTTTTATTAAGACATCCGGAACCCTCCTAGCGCCTGCCCGCAAAAGCGCGGGCACCACCTTCGGGTAAAAACCTCTCATTTAGGCGACGTCCAGGCACACGCGGACGCCGCCTCCTCGCGGGGGGCCACTATAGCGGGTGAAGGGGAAAACCCGTCCCGTCCACCCACGGCCACACTCAGGGCGGCATGAGGCGCTGGTAAGCGCGCCTCCGTGGCCCGGTTCGCCGGCGGCGAATTAGGTCCGAGTGGAGATCGTCCTCCCGGACCCTTTCCGCCGCCTCCTTCTGCGAGATGACTTCCTCACAGAAGGTTGCGACCGCGGTAAAATTCCTGTCGCTACCGGCCATGGAGCGAATGACAGCCGGTAGCGACAGATCCACTCCGATGACTGCAGTGAGGGCCCGACGCTGCGTCGCCCAACTGGGGCAAACCGCCAGCGTGTGCTGAGCCGAGTCCTCACTGCAGTCGCAGTGGTGACAGGCGGGACTCAATTCCCTCCTAGCGACCGAGTGCAGGTACTTCCCGAAGCAGCCGTGCCCGGAAGGAACCTGCGTCAGTCGGAAGGAAAGGGTCCCGTGCTGCCGCCCTGCCCACTCGACGATGACCGGCTGGAGCGCCTCCACGGCGGCAAAGCCAGCACGTGGAGCCTCCAGCCGGGACGACCAACGAGCCATGGTGGCTCGGCGAGCGGCCTCACGCCATTCGCGTACCTCTTCGGGCGGGGGCCGACTGCCGCTTCCCGCCCGGAACTCAGCCGTTCGCCGATATACTTCGGCGAGCACTTCCGCCTCCAAATCCCACGGGGGAGTCCCGGCCAACGCGCACGCCGCCTCTGTTGACACGGTGCGGTATCCGCGTATGGCTCTAACCACCATCACCCTCTGAGGGCGCCAGAGGCGCGCCCTATTCTGGGCGGTCAGAGCCTCCGCCCACACCGGTGCACCGTACAGTGCCATTGACCGGACAACCCCCGTGTACAGCCGTCTTGTAGCGACGCTGGGTCCACCCAAATTGGGCAAGAGTCGCCCAAGGGCGGACGCAGCGCCGACCAGCCTTGGAGCAAGCTGCAGGAAGTGCTCGTCGAAGCGCCACCTACCGTCGAGGATCAGGCCCAGATATTTTATGTGGGCCTGAACCGGTACGAGGACCGAGTTGACCTCGATAGAGGCGCCAGGGGGTGGACCACGACGGGGCCCATGAAATAACAGGGCCTCCGTCTTATCCAGGGCCACCCGCAAACCCAGCGCCTCGATGCGCCCGACCACCAGAGAGACTCCCCTGGTAGCCAGGCACGCCGCCTCCTGAAAGTTTACCCCCCGGGCTGTGACCAAAGTGTCATCGGCGTAACAGATTACGCCGAGCCCGGGGGGGAAGTCGCCTCGAAGAGCCCAGTCGTACCCCATGTTCCACAGGAGTGGTCCAAGGACAGACCCCTGCGGAACACCGCACGACATGGGCCGACGACTCAAAACTCCATCTGTGTCCTCGTACATGACGGTACGCTCCTCTAAATAGTCTGCCACTAGCCGCCTCAGGTACCCTGGCACTCCGTGATAGTGGAGTGCTTCCCTGATGCAGCTAAATGGCAGACTGTTGAACGCGTTGGCGATGTCCAGCGACACCGCCAACAGCACGCCGCCACAGCTCACTACCTCTTCGGTCACGGCCCTCAGGCGCAACATAGCACCGACCGTCCAACGCCCCGCTCGAAAACCGAATTGTGCGTCCGACAAATCGGGGCCGACCTCGCACAGGTGCCGGACGATGCGGGCAGAGAGGACCCTCTCAAACAATTTACCCGCCTCGTCCAACAACACGATGGGCCTGTAGGCCGCAACCGAGTCGGTAGGCCGTCCCGGCTTCCTTAAAAGGACCAGCTTCCCGCTCCTCCAGCAGTCAGGGAAGCGCCCGGACGCCAAGCAAGCGTCGAACACCTCCCTGAGGCGGTCGGACATGTGGTCGAGGGCTAGGGCCAACACTCGGGCAGGGATCCCGTCTGGCCCGGGGGCGGTGTTCTTGGAACGGATCCGTAGAACAACCGCCCCTACCTCCGCCTCCTTGACGGGCGGAACACCATCCTCCTCGTTCTCCCCGTCGTCTCCAGCCAAGGGGGCCATCGACGGGGGTACGTGCTCCACCCGTTGCGGGAAAAGGCCCTCAACCACTCCCCGCAGGAAGCTGGGCTGGAGAGTCTCCGTAAGGGGGGGGCCCGACGCACGGAGCTTTAGTTGCGCCGCGCGATATGGGCGACCCCAGGGGTCACGATCGAGACTCTCCAGCATCTCCTTTCTTTTTTCCTCTTTGGCGCGACTAATGGCCAGCTTCAGAGTTTGCCGCGCATCTCGGTAGTGCTCATGAAGCTGGCCCTCTCCCCCATCATCGCGGTGACGCCGCCGGCTGCGGGTGTAGGACCTCCGAGCACGAGTACAGGCCGCGCGGAGGTCCGCCAACTCCTGGGACCACCAGTAGAGCTCCTTCCTTGGAGGCCGACGACCTCGAACGCGGGGCATGGCCGCATCGCAAATCTGCGTGATCGCATCGCGAAAGCGGCCCGCCCCCATGTCTGCCTCCTCGGTCAGAGGCCGCGGAGACAGCCAAGAATAAATAATAGCTGCCTCCTCCAGTAAGTCCCTGTCCAACTTGGTAACAGCCCACCGCGGGAAACGGGAAGAACGCCGCGCCGTGTGACCCCTTCTGGGGTCCTGGGTCCGGGAGAGCTCGAATCGGATATAGAGGTGATCCGAGAGCGTCTCAACCTCTTCCAGGACACGCCAGTTCCTTATTCGTGCGGCGAGAGCAGGGGTAGCGAACGAAAGGTCCACTATCGACCCCCCCTGCTGTCGCACGCACGTGTTGGTGGAGCCTCTGTTTAGAAGACAGAGGCCCACCGAAGCCGCCCACTCCTCTACGGCTTCGCCCCGTGCGTCCGTCCTTTTTTTTTTTTTTTTTTGTGCGTGTGGAAACCCCCTCGGGCCGTCACCCCACCGGGGTTTTCGGTGGGGCGGTGTGTCGGAATCGAACCGACTAAAACCACACGGTGTGCCGTACTGCGCCCTAAGTAGGAGGGATCCGGGAACAGCTTTTATTAAGACATCCGGACCCCCCCTAGCGCCTGCCCGCAAAAGCGCGGGCACCACCTTCGGGTAAAAACCTCTCAATTAGGCGACGTCCAGGCACACGCGGACGCCGCCTCCTCACGGGGGGCCACTATAGCGGGTGAAGGGGAAAAACCCGTCCCGTCCACCCGCGGCCACACTCAGGGCGGCATGAGGCGCTGGTAAGCGCGCCTCCGCCGCCCGGTTCGCCGGCGGCGAATTAGGTCCGAGTGGAGATCGTCCTCCCGGACCCTTTCCGCCGCCTCCTTCTGCGAGATGACGTCCTCACAGAAGGTCGCGACCGCGGTAAAATTCCTGTCGCTACCGGCCATGGAGCGTATGACGGCCGGTAGCGAGAGATCCCCTCCGATGACTGCAGTGAGGGCCCGACGCTGCGTCGCCCAGGCGGAGCAAACCGCCAGCGTGTGCTGAGCCGAGTCCTCACTACAGTCGCAGTGATGACAGGCGGGACTCAGTTCCCTCCTAGCGACCGAGTGCAGGTACTTCCCGAAGCAGCCGTGCCCGGAAAGAACCTGCGTCAGTCGGAAGGAAAGGGTCCCGTGCTGCCGCCCTGCCCACTCAACGATGACCGGCTGGAGCGCCTCCACGGCGGCAAAGCCAGCACGTGGAGCCTCCAGCCGGGACGACCAACGAGCCATGGTGGCTCGGCGAGCGGCCTCACGCCATTCGCGTACCTCTTCGGGCGGGGGCCGACTGCCGCTTCCCGCCCGGAACTCAGCCGTTCGCCGATATACTTCGGCGAGCACTTCCGCCTCCAAATCCCACGGGGGAGTCCCGGCCAACGCGCACGCCGCCTCCGTCGACACGGTGCGGTATCCGCGTATGGCTCTAACCGCCATAACCCTCTGAGGGCGCCAGAGGCGCGCCCTATTCTGGGCGGTCAGAGCTCCCGCCCACACCGGTGCACCGTACAGTGCCATTGACCGGACAACCCCCGTGTACAACCGTCTTGTAGCGACGCTGGGTCCGCCCAAATTGGGCAAGAGTCGCCCAAGGGCGGACGCAGCGCCGACCAGCTTCGGAGCAAGCTGTCGGAAGTGCTCGTCGAAGAGCCACCTACCGTCGAGGATCAGGCCCAGATACCTTATGTGGGCCCGAACCGGTACGAGAACCGAGTTGACTACGATGGAGGCGCCAGGGGGTGGACCACGACGAGGCCCATGAAATAAAAGGGCCTCCGTCTTATCCAGGGCCACCCGCAGACCCAGCGCCTCGATGCGACCGACCACCAGAGAGACACCTCGGGTGGCCAAACGCGCCGCCTCTTGGAAGTTCGCCCCCCGGGCTGTGACCAGTGTGTCGTCGGCGTAACAGATTACGCCCATCCCGGGGGGGAAGTCGCCTCGAAGGGCCCAGTCGTACCCCATGTTCCACAGGAGTGGTCCAAGGACAGACCCCTGCGGAACACCGCACGACATGGGCCGACTACTCAAAACACCATCTCGGTCCTCGTACATGACGGTACGCTCCTCTAGATAGTCTGCCACTAGCCGCCTCAGGTACCCTGGCACTCCGTGATAGTGGAGTGCTTCCCTGATGCAGCTGAATGGCAGACTATTGAACGCGTTGGCGATGTCCAACGACACCGCCAACAGCACGCCGCCACAGCTCACTACCTCTTCGGTCACGGCCCTCAGGCGCAACACAGCGCCGACCGTCGAACGCCCCGCTCGAATACCGAATTGGGCGTCCGACAAATCGGGGCCGACCTCGCCAAGGTGCCGGACGATGCGGGCAGAGAGGACCCTCTCAAACAATTTACCCGCCTCGTCCAGCAACACGATGGGCCTGTAGGCTGCGACCGAGTCGGTAGGCCGTCCCGGCTTCGTTAAAAGCACCAGCTTCCCGCTCTTCCAGCAGTCAGGGAAGCATCCGGACGCCAGGCTAGCGTCGAACACTTCCCTGAGGCGGTCCGACATGTGGTCGAGGGCGAGGGCCAAAGCTCGGGCAGGGATCCCGTCTGGCCCGGGGGCGGTGTTCTTGGAACGGATCCGTAGAACAGCCGCCCCTACCTCCGCCTCTGTGACGGGCGGAACGTCCTCACTTTCGACCTCCCCGTCGTGTCCGGCCAACAGGGCCATCGACGGGGGTGTGTGTCCCACCCGTTGCGGGAAAAGGCCCTCAACCACATCCTGCAGGAAGCTGGGCTGGAGAGTCTCCGTAAGGGGGGGGCCCGACGCGCGGAGCCTTTGTTGTGCCGCGCGATATGGGCGACCCCAGGGGTCACAATCGAGACCCTCCAGCATCTCCTTTCTCCTCTCCTCTTTGGCGCGGCTAATGGCCAGCTTCAGAGTTTTCCGCGCCTCTCGGTACTCCTCATGAAGCTGGTCCTCCTCGCCCTCCTCGCGGTGACGACGCCGGCTGCGGGTGTAGGACCTCCGGGCACGAGTACAGGCCACACGGAGGTCCGCCAACTCCTGGGACCACCAGTAGACCTCCTTGCTTGGAGGCCGACGACCTCGGACGCGGGGCATGGCCGCATCGCAAATCTGCGTAATCGCATCGCGAAAGCGGCCTGCCCCCATGTCTACCTCCTCAGTCAGAGGCTGCGGAGACAGCCATGAGTAAATAATAGCTGCCTCCTCTAGTAGGTCCCTATCCATCTTCGTAACAGCCCACCGCGGGAAGCGAGAAGAACGCCGCGCCGTGTGACCCCTTCTGGGGTCCTGGGTCCGGGAGAGCTCAAATCGGATATACAGGTGATCCGAGAGCGTCTCAACCTCTACCAAGACACGCCAGTTCCTTACTCGTGCGGCGAGAGCAGGGGTAGCGAACGAAAGGTCCACTATCGACCCCCCCTGCTGTCGCACACACGTATTGGTGGAGCCTCTGTTTAGGAGACAGAGGCCCACCGATGCCGCCCACTCCTCTACGGCATCACCCCGTGCGTCCGTCCTGGGGGAACCCCACGCAACAGACTTGGCGTTGAAGTCCCCCAGCACTAGGACGTGCCCAGACGCTAGTCGCCGGATCGAGGTCTCCAGGTTATTGAGGAAGACCTCGAAGTCGCTCAGACTCCGGTTGGGGGAGAAGTAGACACCATATATGGTGATCCCCCCCCATTCGGCAGCAACATATCCAGTACCCTTGTCTCTTAGCGACAAGGGCGGGGAATGAGCCGCCGTGGAGCTGACGACTGCCACGGAGCCGTCCCAGTCACCCAGCCAATTTGGACGGGGAGGAACGTAATAGGGCTCCGCGGCTACGGCGACACCTATCGACCACTCCGCCATGGTTTGCAGGAAAAGATCCTGCGCACCGGCAGAGTGGTTCAGGTTCGTCTGGACAAGGAGGTTGGAGACTTGGTCCATTACTGGACTGTCTCTACAACCTCCTCCATGGGCGACGACGACGACGCAGGATTGACAACGGAGGCAACCTGGGTCGATTGGCTAGCCCCCGAAGTTTGTCGAGAAGTGCGGGGCGGCTTGCAGCCACCCTGCCCCATCTGATGGTTGGCGGGAAGATTTCCCGCCGCGCACACAGGGCAGTGAGGGGCGGCGGAGCATTCCGCCGCCTTGTGCCCCGGTCGACCGCAGCGGAAACATAGTCCGCTGCAGTCAAAGCAGCTGGCGCACTTGACGCGGGTGTGTCCCGTGAAGAGGCATTTAAAGCACCTCATCGGTCTCGCCGCCAGGAGCGTGACTCTGGCGTTCACGAAACCGATGAGGACTCTTCCGGCGTCGCTCAAAATCTTGGCCGACGCCATGGGACAACTGGCCCACACCGCGCCAAGGCCCCCCGGACCGGGGCGGATGGTGCCGACCCTGATGTTGTCCGCGCTGCAACCCGTCTTCTCCCGAATTACAACGCGGACATCCTCGACCGTCACTGAATCGTCCAGGCCCGAAATGCGCAGTTCCGCGCACTTGGTGGGCCTGGCGATCTTTACACCATCCGTGGCTGCGAATATCTCCCGCATCTTCTCGGCAAAGGTGTCCGCCGTCTTTGCGCCTTCAGCCCCAGGGAACTCGAGGACTCGAGCTCCCGTTTGGGCGAGGCGCATCCTCACACCCACGGCCCCAAATTCACCAGCCAGACTATCCCGAGCCTTCTTAAAGACAGCCGCGTAGGATAGCCCGCCGTCCCCCACCGCCGGCGACAGGGTTACGACCACAGCCGCCGTTTTGGGTGGCACCAGTTTCCGGGGCTTTTTTGAGGCAGTCACTGCCACGGATGGTGCCTGCGGCGGAGACGGTGCACTCTTGGCAGCCTTCTTATTGCGGTTGCGGGACCGCTTATTCCCTCCCCCGACCTTCTGCCACCCGTCACTGGAAGCGGCAGACGTGGAGGGGGCAGATGCGGACGGACCAGGCACAAGCTCAGCACCGGCGACAACAGCTGTCGCATTCATCCCCTTCGGTGCTGGAGTGGGAAGCGGAGGGAATTGTGCTGTCACCTTTTCGACGGCCTTCGGCGGTTGGCCGGCCTTTGGTGCAACTGCTTTTGACGCAGCCTTGGCCGGTCGACCAGCCTTCGGTGCGGCTGCAGGCACCGGTGCCGACGTCGCCGCGGCATACGTCACTGTCACGCGGCCACCCGAGACGGGAAGAGGTGTCGGGACCGTTGTCGCATTAGCCCTGGCCGCGGCGAGTGGCGGCCGCACAATAGGTGCCGGAGGAAGCCTTGCCTCCAGGCCCGCGAGGCGCCCGTCCATCATGCGCCACACTGCGTCAATAACCTGACGCAAGTGGGAATCCGGAACGGGGGATGGGGAGGGGGCAGGTTGCTGGGCAACCGGGTTTGGCTGCTCAGGGCAATTCGCCTGTGCCCGAAATTGGGCGAACTGAGCGCTGAGCTCGGTGACCTGCCCCGTCAATAAATCGTTTGCGGCCTGGAGGCGCGCCACGTCCCCAATGAGGGTCTCGACGACCCCGGAGATGGCGGAAGAGGAGTCCTTAAGGGCCCTAACAAAGGAACCCTTAAGGTTCGTGGACTTGGTGGCCACTTTGTGGATAATGGCCACCGCCGCGTTCGCTCTCTCCTGCATGGTCGATGGTGTTTGGGGGACAGAACCCCCTACCACCGGCTCTTGTATTTTTAGCAGGAGATCCGCAATCTCCTCCTCCGCTACACCTTCGCCCTCCGCTCTAGCTCGGACATAGGCTTCCCTCCCAGAGAAGGCGGAGCCCGACGGAGCCGAGATCGGCGTGCGCGACCTCCCTCTATGGCTACTAGCCACTTTGGGAGGAAGCATCTCTTGGGACGTGTCGCTGTCCTGATGTGAGGAGCGTCCGCGTTTACGACTGTCATTGCCGCGGACCTCAACCTCCATCGCCTCTTGGTTGTCCGTCGTCGTACCGGAATTTGCGTCCGACGACACGACAGATCTGGAACGCAGGCGTTCCGAGTACCTTCTGCTCCCAGAAGTCAAATTGACTTCTGGGAGCTCTTCCGAGATAGGCGTCGCCAGTAAAACCTCTTCTTCATAAGATGAGGTGTCCACCTTCTTTTCGTTCTTCTCCTTCTGCATCTTATTATCTACCTTCTCCTTTCTTTCTTCGGTTGATTTGTTTATAATTTTATTAATTGAATCCATAATTTAACCCACGAGATGGGGAGAACTAAAGGTCCACCCGGGCAGAGATCCCCAATACCCGGGCAAGCGAAGGTTTATACCCAACCGAGGGGTCTGCAGGTGCCCCGGCTGGGAGTGCGCTCACGACTGAACTACCCATCAGCCATGCATCCCCTGGTCACGCACCAGAACACGGGATTCGGGGTGATTTTTTAGAGAGGTTTTCTTCCTCGCAGTCCGGGCGGCTAAGCCAAGACCCTCGTCCCCGATCGGAGTCGCAAAACATGACCACGACTCCTTTCGGGATTACGATATGCCGACGGTGGCAAGGAAACTAAATCTTCCCATGCCTGCTCGGTGGCAGTGTGAGTGCACGCCGAGCCCGCCCTCTTTCTCCACTGACGACAGCGAAGAAACTACGACCCATGGAAGGGTCCCTCCTTCGTGATTTTTTACCGAGGTTTTCATCCTCTTAGCTCCGAAGAGCGAAGAGCCAACAGAGGTATCGACAGACACGCCCGCTCTGTTGGGCCAAGCCTCAACCAAGTGGCCGAAGAAAGATGGCCTCCTCTTCATACTAGAATATTAGCCGTTGGCGATGACGCTGTCCTCAAAAACTGAGGAACAAAAGGCAGCGTCATCGCCAACGTTTCCAGGGTGCACCACGTGGAGGTTTTCTAGACGGCACCCCCCCGTGCGTCCGTCCTGGGGGAACCCCACGCAACGGACTTTGCGTTGAAGTCCCCCAGCACTAGGAAGTGCCCAGACGCTAGTCGCCGCATCGAGGTCTCCAGGTTGTTAAGAAAAACCTCGATGTCGCTCAAACTCCTGTTGGGGGAGAAGTAGACACCATATATGGTGATCCCCCCCCATTCGGCAGCAACATATCCATTACCCTTGTCTCTTAGCGACAAGGGCGGGGAATGAGCTGCCGTGGAGCCGACGACTGCCACGGAGCCGTCCCGGTCACTCATCCAGTTGGAACGGGGAGGAACGTAATAGGGCTCCGCAGCTACGGCTACACTGACCGACCACTCCGCCATAGTTTGCAAGAAAAGATCTTGCGCACCGGCAGAGTGGTTGAGATTCGTCTGGACAAGGAAGCTGGAGACTTGGTCCATTTATGAAACCATCTCTACAGCCTCCTCCATAGGCGACGACGTTGACGCACGGCTGACATCGGCGGTAGCCTGGGTCGACTGGCTAACCCCCGATGTTTGCTGAGAAGCGCGGGCAGGCTTGCAGCCCCCCTGGCCCATCTGGTGATTGGCGGGCAGATTACCCGCCGCACATGCTGGGCAGTGAGGGGCGGCGGAACATTCCGCCGCCTTGTGCCCCGGTCGACCGCAGCGGAAGCAAAGTCCGCTGCAGTCAAAGCAACTTGCGCACTTGACGCGTGTGTGCCCCGATGATAGGCATTTGAAACACCTCATCGGTCTCGCCGTCAGGACTGTGACTCTGGCGTTCACAAAACCGATGAGGAGCCTGCCGGCGTCGCCCAAGGCTTTGGCCGACGCCACGGGACAACTGACCCACACCGCGCCAAGGCCCCCTGGACCGGGACGGATGGTGCCAACCCTGATGTGGTCCGCGCTGCAACCCGTCCTCTCCCGAACTGCAACGCGGACATCCTCGACCGTCACAGAATCGTCCAGGCCCGAAATGCGCAGCTCCGCGCACTTGGTGGGCCTGGCAATCTTCACGCCATCCGTCATTGGGAATAATCCCCGCAGCTTCTCAGCAAAAGTGTCGGCCGCCCTCACACCTTCAGCCCCGGGGAACTCTAAGACCCGAGCTCCCGTCTGGGCGAGGCGCATCCTTACACCTGAAGCCCCGAATTCACTGGCGAGGCTATCCCGGGATTTTTTAAACACGGCCGCGTAGGATAGCCCGCCATCTGCCGCCTCCGGTGACACGGTGATCACCACAGCCGCCGTTTTTGGCGGCTTCAGTTTTCGCGACCTCTTTGTAGTGGCCACTGCCACCGATGGCGACTGCGGTGTAGAGGCTGCTTTATTGGCAGCCTTCTTATTCCGCTTTCGGGACTTCTTCTTGCTTCCCTCGACTTTTTCCCACCCGTCGTTAGAGGGGATAGATGTCGAGGGGCCAGATGCGGAGGGGCCAGATGCCGAGGGGCCAGACACAATTATGGCACCAGAAGGAACTGTCGTTCCTTTAGGTGCCGGAGTGGGAAGGGGAGGAAACGCCGCCGCTACCTTAGCCGAGGCCTTAGTGGGCTGCCCGGCTTTCGACGCCACTGCTTTTGCTGCGGCCTTAGCCGGTCTTCCGGTCTTCGGCGCAGCTGTAGGGACTGGCGCTGATGTCGCCGCGGCATAGGAGACCGCGACGCAGCCACCCGAGACGGGAAGTGGCGTCGGGCTCGATGCAGCCTTGGGCTTATCACCGGCTAGAGGCGGTCGGATGATGGGGGCCGGAGGAAGCCTTGCCTCCAGGCCCGCGAGGCGCCCGTCCATCATCCTCCACACCGCGTCAATGAACTGGAACTTCGGAGGGAGAGGGGGCGGAGGGAACAGTCTGCGCCGCAACAGGTCTCAGTGAGTCAGGGCACTCCGAACGCGCCCGAAACTGGGCAAACTGAGCGCTCAGTTCGGCAACCTGCTTCGTCAGGCGATCGTTTGACGCCGTAAGGCGGTCATTCGCCTCTCGAAGGCAAGCTACGTCTTCCATGAGGCTCTCAACGACCCCAGATACGGTGGAGGAGGAGTCCTTCAGGGCCCTGACGAACGAACCCTTCAGGTTCGTGGACTTGGTGGCCACTTTGTTTATAATGGCCACCGCTGCGTATGTCCTCTCCTTTAATGTCACCGGTGATTGAGGGACGGAGCCCCCTTCCACCGGTGCACGGATCTTCATCAGGAGATCCGCGATCTCCTCCTCCGCAACGATTTCGCCCTCCGCACGAGCTCGCGCGTACACTCCCGCCTTAGAGAAGGCGGAACCAGCCGGAGCTGGAATCGGTGTACGCGACCTTGACCTCCCTCTTTGGCTACTAGCCATTTTGGGAGGGAGCATTTCTGTAGATGGTTCATCATCTTCGTCCCTTGAGCGACCTCGCTTTCGGCTGTCGAGGTCGCGGAGCTCAAGCTCCATCTCCACAACCTCAGGATTGGGATTTGCCACTTCCGTGGAAGATCCGGCCTTGGAGCGTAATCGCTCCGACTGTCTGCTCCCAGGAGTCATACTGACTTCTGGGAGCTCCACCGAACGAGTAGTCAGACATGAAACTTCATCGTCGGTTGACGAAGCTTCAGACGCTACCTTCCTACTTCTCTGGCTTTTTTTTGTTTCTTTTATCTCCTTCTTTTTTTCCACAGTTATGTTTTTTGTTGTTTGTTTTCCACTCGAAGTTTACCCTAGGCGATGCCTTTAGCCAACCCTAGTTGCATATCACAACAAGTCTCAACATCTGGCTGTAAGAATTTACTCGTGCGTGTATAACTATTCCATCGGCGGTAAGTTATACAGCCAGCGTCAAGCACCCGAAGCTTCCCCTAGGCGATGCCTTTGGCCAACCCTAGTTGCATATCACAACGGGTCTTAACGTCTGACTTTACACGAGTAAATTCCGCATATAGGTTACACAGTATTGTCCGAAGCAAATGTACTAGACTAAATATCATACATATTTTTTTTATGTTCTTATTCCTCACTCTTAAGTCTATCATCATACATACTTCTCTCAAATATCAGTCAACAAAATTATGACACAGTCATAATTATGTACTATGCAGATTTCACAAATACAGATAAATAAATACCGGCCAACATCCTGGTATATCCAATTTCAGGTGGTTTCCATCCAGTTCTGCTAATTTAGTCCAAGTCCAATCTATATTTAAGCACATGTTGTTCTTAATGTTTGATAGCCACTGGTTCATTTTATGCCTGACCAAGTTTTTCGACGTTGTTGTACTTCCTTTCCTGTGAAGCTCGGCCTGGCCTGACTGTATTGCTTAAGTGTCTGATAAAACATTAGCACCTAGGAATTGAACTGATAAAAACCAATTCTTTCTTTTTTTGTTTGATATGAGCGGAGAACAGGCACTAATAGTATTTCTGCTTAATGCGTTAACAGACTACTTTTGCGAAACTAGAGAGTATAAATTTACTTTAAAAGCTTTTAACAGGATTGGGATGTTGAACACACTTTTTAGGACTACTTCATATATCAACAAAAACTAGTTATTAACATCACTTTAAAGGCATATTTAACCATACTTCATTTTCGATTTTCATCTTAGTAGGTACCTTCTACTAGGACTTTTGATAAACACTTCGAATTAAAGTCCGAATTATTTTATTTTATTTTTATAAAATTCTTAACGTAATAACTCGTAAAATCCATTTTAACCATTTTGTCATGCAAGAATTAATCCAAGCAATCAAAGTATTAACAGTTATGTTTTTGTGGCAAATAGTTTCTACAAATATAGGAATATTCGAACACCTCATTTTATAATTATCCTCTTTTTTAAATAAATTACATGTACCTATTGCAATCCGTAGATTTTTTTGAACAAATTAGTAAATTATAAATAATAATAGTAAGAATATCACAATAATGAATCCGATGGTACAAGTATTTGCTTCTATCACATCTACCCACATTAGAATAAACACACACTCGAAAATTACAAATGAAAACGTTTTTACTCACTGTTAGATGCATACTCATTGCATCACGATTGCTTGATGAACACCATGATGAGGACGTTGGGATTTACGAATAGCAAAATCTTGCACAAGAAACTTTTTACTTACTAACACTTTTTTTTTCTTTCAATTGGGGCGCGTTCTTTATCTCACTTCTGATGTTAGAAACAGTCTCAAAACCACTGATATAAACTATGAAAATCACTAACTAACAGCAACTGCCAAGTTGTTCGTACCTCTGTTTGCACTCAAGTGAAGTTCTCATCTTATTTCTCCTTTTATAAACCCACAATTTGTTAATATTTATCAATCGACCAATAGTATTGCGTTACCGGTATAACCAGTCAAAATAATATCTATTAACTTATTTTTATTAAATAGTGAACTGTGTTATCATCTATTATACTTGGGCCCTATTTTTTATAAAATAAATAAGAGTTTTAGATGTGGCGACAACATTTGTACCGCTTGTTATACATATTTTTTATTGCAGAAAGCTGTTTAAATTAGAAATGAATCAAAAGTATGGGTTGTTGGTTGGTCTTTCGATTATGGAGGATGACACCAGCTGTTGGAATGCATCGAATCTCAAAAAACTATAGACAAATTACACAAAAAAATGTCTTATGGGGGGAAAAACAATAAGACATTGTTCCAATATTTGGCCGTATGTAACCTATTTCGTTTTTCGATTGTAAGTATCTTATTTGCAAATACGTTTTATCTCACGTCACAATTCTGTCTAAAATCCCTTTCATAATTCTGTCTAAAATCCCTTTCATAATTCTGTCTAAAATTTCTGCACCTACTCATCAAATCAAAGCAAGCTTAAATGCCTGCTCTTCTTTACACATGAGTCCATTTATTTATTTATTTGAGTTGTCAACTGATATTCAACCTTTACGGTAACTACGAAAGCAATCAAAGTTTTCATATTTACCGATAAATTTAACACAACATTAGTATTGCAATTTTGGCAATGTCTATTAATGGCAAATTGTTATTAATAGTTGTAATTTTAGAATTTTATAAAATATTTAAATATACTATTTTATAGTTTTAAAGTTTAGAACGTTGGACCATGCAGGGTACTTTTTAAATGAAAATGGCTTATACTTTAAAACAAGAATTACATACTTAAGCCCCTATTATTATCTAGGCTAACATTATACATAATCATTAAATTATGAACACAATGCTTTTACGTGGCGAACAAGTAAGAATCTCAACTAAATAACAACATATAATAATTTTCCTGTATTCAACGGAAACTTTTAGTTGGGGACATGAATTCTTACTTTAAACATTTTCCCGAACAAATATAGAAACGGGTTTATACTCTATATTACGCCCATTTGAGTTAATTAGTGCTTAATGGAATTGAAATTCATTCATTCATTCAATTCAATCAATTTCATAACGACAAGCCTTGCTAATTGCGCTCTTTGACACAATCACAACTATCTTTTAATTTTTTCATGCCACTTGACCATTATTTTGTTACCTAATCTATACCTACTAATATTATAAAGCTGAAGAGTTTGTTTGTTTGGTTGAAGCGCTAATCTCAGGAACTACTGGTTCGAACTGAATTTTTTTTTAGTGTTGGATTGCCCATTGGTTGAGGAAGGCTATAGGTTATATAACATCACGCTACAACCAATAGGAGCGGAGCAGTGACCATAAACGCAGGTAAAACTGAGGGTGATGTATGCAAGCTGTGCGAAAGGTCTCATCACCGTAGATTCCGTAGATCTCATTCCGTAGATTTATAGATATTTTTCAAACAAATTGATTAGGAATTGGTATGACATCTTAAAACGCCATTTTCTCTAAATAAAGGATTTGTGTGGCTTGACACTGTATTGCTTATCAGCGTCCAGCTAGTACAGTATAATATAACTTAATATTTTATAGCCAAATCAGCAATCTTTATAGCAAAAGATTGACTTGTGTCAAAGTTTTAAATATTTGCAACATAAATAACTTTTAAGAAGATAATTCTATCTTAAGGTTTAATGCAAAATAGGATATTTTCACTACAAACTTTCTAAGTTACAAACGCAAAAATAACTTGTTAAATATAACAAGCTTTATTTAAGTAGCTTTATCCGTAATTCCCGAACGTGAGCTTGTACTAGAAAAAACAACAAAGCGGCAGCCAAAGACGGAGTCACGACAAAGCTTTTGAAAGCGGAAAGAACACCGGTGCTTAAGGATTTTCGGAAGCTTTTTATCTCCGGCACTTTGAGGGCACCATACCAGTAGAATGAAATAAAAGTGTTATCGGCCCTCCCTTAAAAAGTTTAATACGAATTAATACGAAACCTTATAATTAATTACGAATTCATTTCGACGGGGTAATAAAAAATGCCTGTTGCGCTGGTTTGACAACTTCCGACCTCTCGAATAATCACTACCATTCAAGTAATCATCGCCACATTTGCGACCAGCTAGCTTTGGCCGCTCAAAAGCACACTTACTCGAAAATTTGGGCACTGCTGCAGTTTCTTCGCTTGAGTCATATCAGTCTTCGCTATATCGAATTACTGAAGTGCTTTTATAACAGCGCAACATGTCGATGCGAGTATTGGACTAGATTACGAAACATACGCAACTCACTGCATTTGCGTGGGATAGTGGCAGTATAAGATAAGAAGAGGCAGGCTTGGCAGAGGCGTCAACGTACGTAATAAAGCGCAATCTTTCTGACGTCAATCAGGCACTTTGAAAATTATAAATGGGAAAATTGGGAGCATGTTGAAAAAGAATGTAAGAAGGATGAATTTCGGGGTGTAAGCAATAGTTAAAGCAGGTCAAGGTCGCATACCTGTAACTCGAACTAGCTGTTACCGGGAAGTCCGAGCCGTCAATTTTATGGGCAACCTTCTTTTTGGTCGAAAGTTTAGTTTAAAATCAAAAAAAAATATTATCGATCTTGAAATGTCGTTTAGTATTCATAGCACATCATCATCAGCATCGTCAGTCTATCGGCTAGACGTAGGCTTCCTCCAAAGAGCGCCATCCATCCCGGTCTTGGGCAATCCGCATCCATCATTTCATAGCATATAAATGCACTTAATGAACACTATTTTGATATTTTTTTTAGCTGTACTGTGCTAATTTTTTCATAACAATTGTTAACCATATCTCTGTAACGTTTATCCGGATAATTTACAAACTAGGTCCTGCCTAGTAGTTATCTGAACCAAGAGAGCAACAATCCTCCTTATTCAGAAGGCTTTTTTTAAATCTTGATATTTGAATATATATCACTACATATTATAAAACAAAGTCCCCCACCGCGTCTATCTGTCTGTCTGTTCGCCTGTTCTGTTCGGATTTCACCAATAAACAGAGTGATTCATGAAGAAGGTTCAGGTTTATAATTTGTTAACGTTTTGTGTAAATTGGATGAAATATGATGATGGTTGTTAAAGATGTAGAGACATTTTTACCCTCTACCCTAAATAATTATTTTCTTATTTAGTTCGTGTTTAATTGAAAAAAATATTAATTAAAATATGCAAAATAAGGGCGCGAAATTCAACATTGCAAAACGCTTCACCATTGGTCGAAACAAAACATGACGTGACATTCCACGTTCTGTCATTTATCGGCGCCTGTATTCGTAGTGTTATGGAGAAAGATAGGTGTTCCTATGGTATTTGCTCTTAACTAGTGCAATTTAAGCATTCTGGTGATATTAGAAATCATCTAGGACAATGACTGAATGTAGTTTTGTCAAAGCACAATCGGACAATCTACCGAAAATAGGTGCATTCATGATAACTATATATTTTGCATCAAATCCAGATTTTACATCCGCTGAGGTTAAACGAGTGAAAGCGGCAAGGTATATAATCTAAAGGGAAGGTAAGATATGTATAGTTAGTTAAATTCATGAAGTTTTATTGGACTTTTGTTACCTGTTTAAGTAGACAAGCAAGTTGCCTTCTGCTTGATATTTAAAACAAACATAAATCACTGCTGACTAATTCACACTATACTACCAATTAAATTGTAATATGCTTACATTAAAGTGATCTTCACAACAATATAAACACGATATTGAAGATACTTTATCTCTTCTCATTAATGTACACCATTGTTTTCGTATTTTACATTATTATTTTGTACAGGAAAAAATACTGTATTGGATGTACTTCTTATAGTTTTTTTATACTTAGGGACAAGGCAATACCTATAAAATGGTTTCTTAACTTTATCCATCGTGTATAAATTACAATAAATAGTAATTACAACTGGAAATCGGTATAAAATTATTGTAACACTTCAAGTAAGTTTATGAAACAAACAATGAGCGTGGAACGTGACGTCATCCAAGTCCCGCGAAATATGGCGGCGTTCAAACAGATCAAATTTTATCGATGTTTTCAATGTTATTTTAAAAATTAATTTGAACATTGCCAAGGTTATTTATATTTTTTATTAGGGTAGAATGATGGAACAAGTCAATAAAAGATAAAAAAAAAATACATGCATATTCCCTATTGCTGCTCTTCCATGTCTTGTCTATGTCCCCCTACGCTGATACCCGCTAGTGTTAGCTCATCGAACAACAGCTTTCTAATTCAAATTCAAAATCTTTATTTTATAAAATTGCTCAACAATAATATGAAATCGTTAATTTAAAAAAATTTAAAGTTATAACAAAAAAATTATAACAAATCGGTAGTCCGCATTATCCCACAACTTCTTCCATTTATAGTGAGTTGGTTAGTGTAATATTATATGTATCTCCGAGTAGTAAAATAGAGCTATATAATCGATGAAAAAGCAAACGAAATAAATTAAACAAATAACAAGAAGTCTTATGTTGAGAATATCACAGTTTATATTAATATTATAATAGCTCTGTATCACTAAGGTAGTTATTAAATTCCACTAGTATTATCCACGAATATTGATCATCTAAATTTCATCATTTTAATTATGATTTTCCTAAGATCGATGTAAATTTCTTGGAAATATTAACGCTAAACAACAAAAATGCTTATAGTAACCTTACTGTTCTTGATATGTTAATTATGTAAGAGATAATTACTTTTGTCCACAGCTTTAGAAATGGAAATATTGTTTTTATAGTCAACATTTTTGATTAATGAGAGCATATTAGAAAAACTATAAAAAAAACGATTTTCGCAATTTCAACGTCCCTTATTCTTTTGAGGGCGACGTTACTACCTTCCGCTAATATTATAGTCACATTACATTCGTACACTTTCAGACTAAATCTAGGGCAACTCTTTTTCTCCGTTTTCCCTCTTATTATAAGTATAAAGAAGAGTAACAGCTTGGGGATGGATGGAATTATTGTATATCAATTCTTTTTGAGCTTTGGTCATGTTCTGAGTAATGCAGATCTTCTGTCTGAACGCCAAAGGGAGGGACGATGGCTTTTCGCCACGAGAAGGAAACCTTTGTTAAAACTAGTAATAGGAGCTGGTGGTGGTGGCAATAGCAGCCCTACATCCGATAAACGGACCAGGAAAGGCAGAGCACACCCATGTATCTCGAGTGCAGTAGGTTGCTCTCCTTCCCCTGGCAATAAATTTTATATCGAAGACAGAGTGTGGTTTTAGTCAGTTGGAATCTAACATCACCTCTAAATTTAGGTACTGAATCATAAATAACAATGAAACACGTCGATACAATACATAATTCTATATATGCAGTCAATGTATAGAATTATGTATTGTATCGATAATATATAATTGAAATAGAAGATTTTTTTATATCGGTATCGCTCTTTTTCGTTCAGCAGTATAATTTTAATGCTGTTTGAATACCAGTTAAGTTTTGAACCGGTATTGAAGAAATTATGGTTTAAAAAAACTAAAACACGCGCTTCATTAGGGGACCGAAATAAGCAGTAGAAAATATTTTTTATTGTAAAAGCCTGATTTGTTTTTATTATTATTTTATATACTTTCATAAATAGCAAATGAACCATTATACCGATAAGCAATGAACCAATGTACTATTTGTTATATTTGATGTGCAGCTGCGCTTTTTAACCTACTTCAAAAAAAGGAAGAGGTTCTGGGTTCAGCTGTATGTATTTTTTAATGTATATTCACCGATATCTCCGTCATCTATGAATCCGATTATAAAAAATATTTTTTGTACGATGGGCTTGGCACCTACCGTGGTCTAATTGTCACCAAACCGGATCTAATGATGACATTGGAGAGAAAACGAGGGAAACCCTTTAGAACCTAAGGGTTAATTTTTCTTAAAATTAAGCAACATCGACGTTCAAGTTGTGTTCAAGACATTGTACTCGTAGTTACCGTTGTAGTGTAGTGTATGTTACCGTTATTGACCGACTTAGATAGACTTAAATAGGGGAATCTACGATTTCAAAAGGATTCTACATTCTACTGGTCTGTTTGAAGTCGGTGCCAAACCAAAGAGGTACTTGATAGATAGGCTAGGTCTACCGCCGGCGGTAGCTGCCTCTCAAACAATATTTAATTTTGAATGCTTTTATAGATCGTTGATAAATTTGCCTATGTTCGACTAGTAAAACAATTATTAAAAGATAATATCTTTCATAACGAATGCAAAACACATTGTAAACTATTCATTTCATTTTATTTTTCTTCAGGAAAATGAGTGTTAGAATAAAATGGCAAATTATAGAAAGAAGAGAAACGAAACGGCAAGGAACTATTGATGAAGATAATTGGCGGTGGATTGACGAGGTGGAATGACAGCTATGATATAAGTAAGAATGCATTCAAAACCTTAAAAAATAAAAAGCTGAATGAAAGAATGAAGGAACTTAAAATGAAAGTTAAATAAATATAAAATACAAAGAGTAGAAGAAGAGAGTTCAACCTTAAAACAATATGTATAGGCTAATTTAATTGCTTAATAAAAAGCAGAGAATAAAGAGCAAAAGAAATCAAGCATGTGAGTTGTATGCAAGATGAAGCAGGGAGGGTTTTAACAAAAGATAATAAGAACCTTAAAGAGCAATGGGACTCTTTTTTTAACTTTTGAAAAAGGAAAATGAGTCTAGCAGAGTATTGATGTGCAATGTGCATGTGAATATTAGACTAGTGTGTTTCTTTTATTTTTGTTTTAAGTGCTTTGATTATATATATGTCTAGATACCGTATCACATTGGGACAAGTGTCATAAAAACGGTTCCTCTATGTTATCCTAGTGTGCGTAAAGGCTTTGTTTTACACTGGCACCCACTAGGAGAAGTGTTGAAGTGTAAAGAAATTTTGCCATTAAAATAGGGAAACTTGATATTGAATTGGGAAAATTTATTTCCAATATATTTATCTTTCATTTTTCTCTATTTTTCGTTGTTCATAATTTAAAGTGCCAATTAGATTTACAAAACAAGTTTTTACGAAAATGACCAGTACAAATACACGTCCACGGGTTTGGTTTCCACTAAGACTCATTTCTACTCAGCCTTACTATCCCTATCCATCGATCCCAGTATTATTTTTCTGGGACACCTTTAAAACGGGACGAACACTTATAAAACATTTATTTGTAGTACTTTTTGCTTAAATAGCAATGGGGGATTATATCTAATTATAATGGCAACACTGACAAAAATGGTGCGTTCTCTGTCATCTGTTTAATTATAATTATTCAAAAAATGTTTATGAATTTTATTTACATTGAATCACATTATTAACCGGAAGAATTTTATTATCTTAATTTTCTCCATTTTTGCTGAATATTTTTACAATATTTGAAGGCACAAGACGCAATTTTTGATTAAATTAGCGGCAGCACAAATACGTATTTACATACTACACCTGTCAAACGCACTGAGAGTCGAAGAAGTACATTTATACTGATTCAAATTGTTGCACTTTGAGATGACAGACTGGGCATCTAGGCATATATAATCAAAGTTTAAGTGCTATAAAAAACGAAGTTAGAATGACAGTACCAGGTATGAAAAATAGGAAAGCAGTTTTTCCTGGTGGTATATGTACCTATGGAAGTTTAGAATTTATTGAAAGAAGACGGATGTCAGTGGCTTACTTTAGTCTTCAATAAGTTGTTGTACGAAGTGGTAATTTCTTAAGCATTGTGTCTTAGTTCCCTTGTACCCATCTTTGAAATGTTATAATGGATTTATGCAAGAATGCAACAATTGCCAAGGAAGAAATCTCATGTCACATTGTAGTATGAAATTTTGACAAAAAATTATTGAGAAGAGAGTGTGATAAATAATTTGGGTTTACGCCAGGACGTGAGGATGCCATATTTACAATACGCTACTATGTAAAAAGTAGAAACGCGTGCACAAAAACTTGCATGTGACGTTTGTTGACCTAGAAAAGTTATATGATTTAGATTTTGATCCTGAAAGGATTTGTAGTGGATCTTGAAAGAACAAAGAGTACGTGCTAAAGTATGTTGAATTGATTTGTGATATGGACAGAGAGTCTGGCACTCATGTAAGGCGGCTGCTGGAAATAGCGAACAGTTCAATGTCAATGTAGAGGATTGGCTTTAAGTACTAGCTATTCTTATGTACCGAATGCTCTGGTGTATGCTATTTACAGGCGATATTGTGTTGGTGGGTGAAAATGTGTGTAAGGTCCAGAGCAGATTGCAAAAATGCCAAAAAAGACTGGAGACTGAAGCAGAACACAGCTTGTTTGAATTTACCATGAAATAATTCCACCCGCACCCACAAAACTTTTGGATCTTCTTACTTTGCCCCAGTAGTCTAAACATTCACCTACTGTTTTATAAATTTTAAAACAATATACTGTCTGATAATCATTGTATAAAGTTTCAATTTATTACTCAAATATAGTAGGCATACTGCGTAGCAACAGCTTCACGTTCCTTTAATTAACGGGGACGAGATGAGCGTGTTTCCTGTAGAACATTGTTTACTCAGTTATATAGGACACGCGCATCGACCCGTAAGCGTGTGCATAGCCAATACCCAATATTGATTTTTGCGATAGTACCTACTCGTACTTTAACAAGTAACAAGTATGGCACACATTTTTTAATTATTCTGTTCTTATACGTTTATTTGTTTATAAGTTGTAATTGCATTTAAATTAAACTGGGCATGTTACATTGCGAATATGATAATCCTATCTGAATTATAAATAAAGAGATTGAAATAGGGTATGTAGGAAAAAAGACAAATTGATAACCGGAACGACACATCAATAGTTGATTCCGTAGTATTTATAACGTAAATTATGACTTGGTTTTGTAGGAGTTGAAATATGCTAAAATAATTTCTTAAATTTCAATGTATTCAAATATATTATTGTTTTGGATAAATATCAGATCATAACAATACATAACATAATTCAAAATTAGGACTAATATGATGTCTAAAAACGTCCTTTATACATATTAACGTACTTAATTAAGGGTAACTGATTAGTGATTGAACGCATTGCATAAATCTGATTAATTATTAAAAAATCTCAATAAACTAAAATTATGTTTATATTCACAAACATGTTTGTATATGATTACGGAGGGGATGTCCAAAGGGGATGACTAATGAACTAACTTTTTTTGGAATTGAAAAATTGGAGAAATAACTAAATTGGAGTTTCAGAAAAAAATTGTCAATTTACATATATACATAAATTGTAAACGTATCATTCGTGACTTGAATTTATTTACCGTCGTTTCGTCTACGAGGGCCAGATGTTTCACCCACGCAATTTGTCTGGAGTAACGCCCACATCGAACCATCGTACATCTATATGTTTGTCATCAGATAACTATAAGCAAACAAAACCTACCTGTTGATGTATCTCCTTTTGCACTTCAATGAAACAGTCTTTTGAATTAATAATGTTCGGATAACTAGCACTCAATGGGAAATGTTTTATCAATTAAACACCTGTATACTGAATGCTACAACCAAAAACCGTAATGTCATCAAGGTAGACGAAACACTCAAACAAAAGGCTTTACAAAAGAAAAACTAAGTATAAAATTTACTTTAGTTCAATTATAAAACCATTATAATAGAATGCAAGACTTATTATTGAGGCTTGACAGATTTTGGTACGTAAAGGTACAGAGTATACACAACAGTGAATATTGGTGATACGCATGCGTGGAATCTAGGGCGCATGCTCTGGGGTGATATCAATATGACGCTGTCGAGACAGAAGGTCGTTGCTCAATGAGTGAAGGTGAAATTCATGAATGAAACAAAGCTAGAGAAAGCCTCACTTTAATAGGTAAAATAGAATATTGGAAACCAATTATTATAATTCCGAGGCACGGAGGCGTCTCAATGTGTTAAGAATGGTCACCCATCCTACTGACCTGGCTAGCATTACTTAACTTTGTAATGTGTTAACCTACTCGGTTACCACTTAGCCAGGAGCCCCTCAAACCAATTATTATAATTACTATGTGGAAATTACACAAAGCATTATGATCTTTTATTCTAGGACTTATTACTTATTCGAGTGGAGCTATTTTTTTTTTTCAGTTAATAATAACCTAGTAGTGCAAAGTCGGTGTCTTATAGGGTGACTAATCCATGCAAAATATTATTTGATTTAGTTGATTGTAATGGCCTCCGCAAAACCAACATTTTTAAATTTTTGAAAAAAGTTGGTTTTAGACTCCATTTTGATGTTATGTAAATGTTCCAAATTTAAATAAAGAGGCTTTTTAATTTATTAAAATTATCGTAATTGTAGTTTATTTTAGATACAAAAGTAAATAATGCAAAGTTTTGGATTTAACAACTTCAAATAAGAGGACTCAAGGAGCGCGAGGAGTAAAGACAACACTTAGCAACACTTTCTAAGTAATCGGTGTCCTAGTGTTTGTCACTCGCTTGCTTTATACTTTGATGGGAGGAAAGAGAAAAATTTGAATATTCTTAAAAAAGAAGTTGGCCGTCACCGGACACCTGACAGATGTGAAATATCTGAGGGAGCATGAGAGGGTCATGCCGTTAGCCGTGACGGCAAACTGGTCGATTTTACTGCCAAGTGCGCCAATAGATGTTTCTCATCTAAAAGTTTTGTAAACACTACTAATTGTGTATAGAGTACATTTAATTTATTTCTCTATTTAAAAGTGGTTCAGCGAAGGAAATAGAATTCGTGGTGATCGTGGTGATAGAGTTTCTATCATATATAGTATATAGGTATTCCTAATCATCATCTTATGGCTATCGGTTGTGATGGTAAAAATGGTGGTGTCACTAGATATCTAGTAAAAAGACTATAAACTGCATCAACTACAACAAACAAAGTTCCTTTAAAATACTTGTTTTTTCATCATGCCGCACACGTACCGAGAGCCTATGAACATTATGAACAAAATTGCGTGTAAAAAGTTTCAGCCCTTTCAGGTAAAATTGCTTCTAGCAATAACTCAAGATTTTAATACAAACCAACAGAACTTGCAGAAGATTTTCTCGGCAATACTTTGAGGTAATTTTCATGATCTGGCAGATAAATCTTCAGGCAATATTATGTGATTCAGGTCACACGTTCCATACAAAAACTACGTTTGTATGTTACAGCTGAGACAGGATCGGAAAATTTGACAACTTTGACTTTATTAGTTTTAAAGTTAGTTTAGTTAGTATCACAATAAAAAGAAATCAATCTGCAAAAATGACATGAGACATCTTTTTAAAATAACAATGACCTTTTAGTAACTGCCAGATGATCCTTAAAAGGTTATCGATCCTATTTTTTAACAGAATAGCTATTTTCTACATGCTTTTACCATCCCTGTTACTATACTTTTATTTTCTCCTTGCAATTATGTCTGATGACAAGAAACGCATTCAAGAACTGGCAACCCGGTGAAAATTAAAGGCACGCAGCGTATCTTAACCTTCAATATCATACATGATATAAATTTCAACGCTTCGACATCCATGGATCGATTGGCAGGGTAATTTAACTGAAGATCACCGATAATGAAAAAAATTAAGGACCAAAACATTCAGCACATCGTTGAATAAAGTTGTGAGGGTGAACTGTCGTTTTCAAACCTTTCAGTGCCTCATTCAGGCTGTTGAAAGGGGTGGTTAGATGACGACCGAACCTGGCACTTGTCAATGTACAAAAAAGTAACGACTAGGTACAATACAAGCCAAATTGTACTCATGGAATGTATTGCATAAATATAAAACAAAAATACATTTTCACTCCTGCATTTAATTGTTCTTTTTTTATAATATTATTAGAAAATGTTGTGTGTGCTTCTGATTAAAAACGGTTAATAAATGTATGAATTATAGAGAATATCATTAATTTAATACTAGCAGCGCCCCGTGGTTTCACCCGCGTAAGTCAAGATCCCGTTTGAATATCGGAATAAAACAGGTCTCAAGGTATCTACATACCAAGTGTCATCGCAATCGGTTCAGTAGTTTTGGCGTGAAAGAGTAACAAACATCCATCCATCCATCCAAACTTTCACATTTATAATATTAGTGGAATTTAGCCATAACTATACAAGATATAATCCACGAAATTTATTTTTTTTGAGGTCAATGCATAGGTAGAAGACATTTCTATACATGTGTGCTCTATCCTACTACTTAAATATATAGCAATTTACTTATTATTATGTATATGTAAAAAGCACTTCAGTGTGTATTACCTAAAGTATTTCATAAATTGATGCAAAATAAATTTGATTTACTACCACTACCAAAGTATTTAGTTTTCAGTTCTGGTGCATAATGGAGCAGCGTAAGTGGTAAGCAGAACCAGTACCTATAAATATTGTAAACATCACTGACGTCATTTCGATGTTGTCTTCGCTACTATGGGGCTCTGAAAACCCTATTCATATAAGTGCAATGATACGCGAGTACTATTAGTAATAATAGCTACTGCAGGACACTGTCTTGCATCACAATTCTAGTCAATATCGGCAGGTAATCTCTATCGGTTTCTGTCTCTCTCTTCTGTACTCAATCATTTTGAATAGATTACTACTTATGCTTATGAAATAATTTCAGTTCCGTAAAACGCTTTAACGGCAAACCAAATTAAGAAGGAAAAAGAGTACCACTATCCAGCTCCTGGCTCGATCATCAGATCAGCTCTAAAATGTCAAATTGTAGTATTGTTTTCCAAACTACATATGCATACAAAGTTTCATTTTCATATAACAAAGAAGTCGGTTAAAAAATTACTTTCAAGATTAGTTTACATAGTTTGTTAGTTACAACAACAAGTGAAAATAATAAAAGCGTGTTAATAAATCAAAAGACAATAACTTTCTGTGAATTTGCTCACTTTTAGTTTTTGGGATTGAAATAATACTAGTTAAACTAAAGTTTTGACGACATCAATTGAATAAGGTGACATCTCACATATTTTTTGTAAACCTCTAAAACATATAGTTGCCAAATGTTTCAACTCCTACAAGAAACTAGCAAAGTAGACAGTGAAGGCATTTTCCTATCAACAATAGTCCTCCCACCTATGTACGAACAAGTAAAGTTCCAGCGCAATAATATAGGTGGCACTGTTGTAAATATTAGGTTTTTTATTTATTTATATAACATTATTAACAAGC
Organism: Callimorpha dominula; assembly: GCA_949752705.1. NCBI lineage: Eukaryota > Metazoa > Arthropoda > Insecta > Lepidoptera > Erebidae > Callimorpha > Callimorpha dominula. The sequence goes on from OX457000.1 coordinate 17,220,744, forward strand.
AAACTCTTAACAAAACATTTAGATATGCCATTTTTATTTTAAGGATTGTTAGGATTTATTATGAAGAATTTATTATTTCAAGTCCATCTGTAGGGAATAAAATACACTCTATACCTATACTAAGATGTATTAAGGGTACATAAAACGACTTCAGCCCAATGCATAAAAGTAAATGAGCCCTGAAACTATATATAGCACATAACATAAAACCTAATTCAGCTGCTTAATGAACGTTTACCTAACGGGACAGCAGCTGAATTTAATTCTCGGTACCATTTAAGACAATCTTGAAGGGACCGTTGTACGTAAGCTATTAATTAGAAGCATCAGCGTGGAATCTCATACGATTAGTAGTGTAATGGAGCAAGGAAACGGGAGAGACGTTGATGTATGTACGCTTAGAAGTATGCATTGTCTGGTAAACGACATACTTTCTTTATATTCATTGCGTGTATTTTCTTTTAGTGTATGTAACATTACGATGTTAGTATCCTACCGATGTAGGATATCTATTAAAATGAATTATTTCTCTTGTTTTATTTTATTCAGGATGAAATATTATTTAACCATTTTTGATTTATATTAGATTTATATCTAATAGTACATAATAACATTTTTTATTTTTAATTAATTGATTCACAAAATAGTTCTAAAGATGTAACATTAATTTTTTTAAGTTTTCATAACATTAACTTCTATATATATAACATAAAAATTCTCAAAGTCTTAGTGGAGAACATGAAAATTACATTTCACACCCATTCTAAAAGACAAAGCTTAGAGTTTCTGAATCCGTTTTCAACTGAGTGCACTTCAAAAGTCTATTATCATAAGAGAGCTGGGCTGCAGATAATTTAAATCCCTTCTCCAGAAAACTTCCCGATGCAGTGCTGCAATATCTCATATTGATGCAGCATGATCTTGTGAACTCATTTCCCAGTAAATTGTTCATACGTTAGTTTTTAATACCGAATTACCACATTTACCACAATAAGGATAAACTGTATAAGTCAATTTTTGTACAAAATAATTAAAGATAAATAGATTGACTTTGTAATTAATTATATTAATCTTACTACTATTATTTTAGATTTCGACATCCTTGATTAGAGTTTCTTTAGGTAGATACTAGATTATACTGCAAAATGCTTCAGAGGTGGTCTTGAGCTTTTTTGTTATGAAAATCATAAGAAAAATATTAAACTATTTTTACCCTAAAAGTTGCCCGCTACCACGTTGTATTATCACAAAGTAGCGATAGAGGAGATGGTAGCATTTTTTTATCTCAAAATTCAGATTCCCAGAATGCTGCATAAAAAACATCCACTGGGAAGCGTGCCTTGTTTGGACTGCCTGATGAGTTGTTTGCGTTGTAAACGAGACCCGTATTTATTAAATATATTCCTTCCTTCACGAGTGCGCATCCTCGACATTTTTGGAAGTCTATTCTTCTTTGTTTCTTTGTCAGATACACATGAGTACTTTGCTCGGAGTATGTCGGTATTTAAATGAATTTCAATCTAAATAACATTTAAAGCGCTTTCAACTATGTGCTGATTGAGTTAATCTGAACACTAATCACAAGTGAAGTTATTTAAACTGTTGTTTTATAGAACTACTATATTATAGAACTGAATGATCATTATTCTTTAAAGATTATTATGAACCTTTTGCTCAACTTTTACTATAAGATAAAATAAAAAGGTCAAAATCCAATTTAAAAAGCGAAAATAGAATGCGGAATATGTGTTATGGAAACTCATTATTTTATGTCTTTGACTGAAGTCCCTGGCTGATGAAATTTTCTTACTTATTTTGAAAGATAACCAATGTCGAGATAACATATGAAGAAATGAAAGTATGATACAGATTTCAAGTTACAAGAATAAGGCAAACATAATGAAGGTCAGCTTCCTACCATTTTTCGGGGATGAAACTTGATAACAACAAAAATTGACCTCTATCGATCTCGGTGTCTCATATATTTTCATTTTTCTTACGAGTGGACGCCTGAATTGTCATCCTTATACCAAGTTATCCTCGAACTCGAATAAAATAGTCTCGTCCCTGTAGTTTTGTCTCTTTGTTCGGCTCAAATTATATATTTTTCATAAAGTTCATGCATAAAATTGAATAACTACATATAGAACATTTTCGAGTTTATGTTTATATCTCATAGAGTTCATTTCTGTATAATTGTATAAGACAGTTACCACTATTACTATATCAAAAATTTTAAAATAATTGTTTTAAATTGAGGTTTTGTCTTAGTTTTGTTAACGTATCTACATCAGTGGGATCTTATTTTGTATTATGCAGTTTCAATATCGATTTGCAACTGTAAATGCAAGTAGATTCAAGTATGTCAATAATACTGCCATCTCTTGACTAATTGTTACCTTAACATCTTAACACTTACACCCAAAATTTCTTGCGCTAATTGTTGTGTAGTACCTGGATGACCGAGCTTTACCCGGTTTTTTTGTTAGGTTTTCTAAAAATGAAACGTAGCTAGATCAATTTATCACCCTCGAAACCTACATACTAAATTTCATGAAAATCGTTGGAGTTAGAATCATGAAATTTAGTATATAGGGGGTTTCGGGGGCGATATATGTATATACATAAATACAAGAATTGCTCGTTTAAAGGTATTAGATATTTAGTACAAATTTTTACATTCAGGCTTGCATCAAACTAGATAGGCAAAAATCTATGACATGAGCCCTATAATCTCAAACAACCAGGTTTTCGTTTGAATGTATCTGTTTCTGACGACCATACTTTGTAGTACACCTTAACAACGTTCTTGCTACAACTCTTGCACGTCATGCCCTAACATAATAATACATCGTACGATTTCATAGCTCCGTAGATCCCAGTTCTTAGGTACTATCCGAGCAATCAATCACTTGATAAGCTACCCATACAACGGCACGCAGTGTCGGAAGCGCCTGTAATGAATGGCTCTGAGATATTACGCGCTTCCATATTAATTCATGACTCTGAGACAGTGGCGTTTTGTGACCCTGCAATGTAAGAGAATAGTCTCAAGGCTTCATGACATTATCGTACTAAAGTGGATGACAAGGCGAAAAGATGTGCTGATGAATTTTTTATTTTATATTCTGACTTTACTTGTTAGCTTAAAGTAAAATTTTACAGAAGTGGCTGGTAGATTAATATATTTCTTGTACTAAAATCGTTTTATATTTTAACGATATTCATGGATTATACAATTAAATATAATATTTTAAATGTGTGCGAATATTAGTAAAATATTATTTCAAGTATAGACCTTATTTTAAAAACTGTCCCGACGTTCACTTCAAAACTTGTTCACTTAAGCAAGCAATGATCAATAGGACTAGACTAATTTAGTTCTGTAGGCCATTCCTCGTTTAATTAAATAGTTTATTTGTACGCTGGATCTTATTCTCTCTCTTAATAATGTTATCATCAGTACATTATTATAAAACAAAGTCCCCCGCTGCGTCTGTCTGTTCGCGATAAACTCAATAGGTACCGAACGGATTTTAATACGCTTTTCACCTATAGACGGAGTGATTCACGAAGAAGGTTTGGGTTATACACCTATTCATTAAGGTTTTGTGTAAAATGGCTGAAATATAACGATGATCATTGAAGATGTTAGAAAAAATCTATATATGCTTTTCTACCCGTGCGAAGTCGGGGCGGGTTGCTAGTTATAAAATAAAAACTTTCGTGACTTTAATTATTTTTTGACTTATTTAAACTTCAACTTTTGATTAATGATGGTGATGTACTGTGCGGACATCGGCGCAACGGCTCTGACTACCCGTAATACAGGTTCATTCCTAGTTTGGGAGTTAGTGTCTGTTGTGCCGTTTACTGCGGGTGGACATGAAATTTTATGGTATTAAGTAATAATATGTGGTTTTTTGTAATGCACTTTTTAATGAATAAAGATTTATTATTATATTATTATTATAATGGCTTTGTTGAGATACCACAATTTCGCCAATGTCAAGTATCCGGAGGACAAGCTGTCAAAGGATTTTATGTAGAGATGTAAAGACTAGACATATAATTGTTAACCTTTATAGGCATAATCAAACATAAATAAGAGAGACATTGGTTTATTTCACTAGCCAGCATAACTTCAACTGTCAATGTATAGACTTACACACCATAAAAGATCAACCTATATTATACAGGACACCTTTAAGTATTAAGAATTTCAAGTTCCTGCGGTCGCTAAATTTTTATAAAAATGTGTACAAAGAATTAGGGACTTCCGGTTTACTTACGAGAAAACCGTATGTAAAATAATGTATTTCATGTTCTCGATAGAGCTGACCGCTTGCGTGTGTAATATGTAACATTAATGGACAGCAAATGACAATATGACGACCCTTGTCGGGAAGGGCGGCAAAGAAACAAGTACAAATAGGAACATTATAATTATAGTAATGGTAGTCGCCGACGCTAAATTGGCCTGAGGTAAGTTAATTAGCATGAATGTCGTTATCCACTTTTAGAAAGCATGCACTATTAATCTAACTCTGCTTACTTTAAATAATGGAAGAGGTATTCAATGTTTGCGCTCCATATTTAACACAATATTTTTGTTTTAAGGAGGGGCCAATATATTTGTTTCAGTTAGGATGGGTGACCATTCTTAACACATTGAGACCCCTCTGTGACTCGAAGAGCACGTTAAGCCGTCGATCCCGGTTGCCATACGAACATCTGTGGCATTCGTTTCAGGTAGTTGGCGCCCTAAAAAGACCGACAACCTGGTCTAACTACAGAATTTTGATATCGCTTACTGCTTGGGTTGTGGAGGTCTGATGGCAGTCGCTACACGTAAAATATCGAAGTTCGGACGTATCGTAGTTAGACTGAAAGTCGACCCCAACTTAGTTGGGAAAAGACACGGAGGATAATTTTTGTTTTAAGTAGAAACACAATTTATTCAAATTCAAAGGTGTCTTTCGGGAAGTTGATACCATAGTAAATGGCAATAAATGACGAGGATATCAACAATGTACAAAAATACAAGAATGTAAAATTGTTACAGACTGCAAAACGGTCAGTAGCATTATTGTCAAGAAGGTATGTGAAGTTTCATAAAATAAATGAACGTATAAAACAGGTCACAGATCATATCACCAAAATTGACACATTTATGATAATATAAGCCTGTCTTTTTTGGGTATGTGTACTTTGAAAAATCAGACATTTTAATAGACTGTTTCTTCGGAATCTTCCTTCATACGGAAAACCATCTAGGTAAGCCATAAAATACAAGCAACCGACTAAATATAGGTTATTACCTGCAGTAGTGTATGTTGTACTAATGGTCGCTACATATAGTTCCCACACTATATGAATATTGCTCACTATTTAGTATGTAGATTATCACCTACGTACAAGTTCGTGCAATCCTCATTTCTATCCATTCATACTCATCTATACTCATCAGAAAATGTTATCTAACGTCACGTAAACCGAACCTTGCGACACGTGCTCATTACATTCCCCAAATTAAAGATAATTTGCCCCACGCACAGATTACGTTATAATGCGAGGATGTAATCTAAATCAGGTGACGCAGAGATAAATTTTGGGTCGTAATAGATGAATAGTTTCTCCCTTCCATCGAATCCCTCTAAAAGATGGATTACCGAGCAAACTGAGATTAATTACGACGGTCGCTATACAGACATCGACACTCTATAGCTTCAATTAGGTACCGACATTATTTAGGAGGAAGTCTAGATTAGGTTTTTGTTCGGACTACGCTGTTCGCTACTAAGCTTTATTTTTTCTACACTTTTTGTCGGCAAGCAATGTAAAAAGGTTTTTTGGACGTTTGCGATGGAGTTTTATCTTTATGTAAGTAGAATATTTTAAATTGTTGCAATGTTCTTATTAAATGAGACAATAAAAGTAAACGAAAAAGACAGGGTAGACAGAGTCTTCCGCAAACCGAAAAACATTTTAGGAGTTAGAAATATTGTACATCTACTTCGCACCCACAATAGCGACAAATACAAGAGTATAGCAGGTGTCTTATAGAAAAGAGAAGGTAAAATGGACTCATTATACTTTATTACACCTAAGCGAGGTCTTTAGAACTCTAAGAAGGAGAATCAGTAACATCACGCGAACATATGAATAAAAGAGAAATAACAAAAAAAAAACATTTCGTCATTTTACATATATGTGTGAACACTGCACAAGATAGGCAAAAAGTCTTCCCGAGTTGTTACCATTAGACAGTAATCATTAAGCCAATTCAAAGCCCCTCAGCAGCCTGAACATTACTCCGACTCAATGTTACAATCGTTACATAAAAGAAAAACTAAAGTCATTAGTTGCCCGTTCGGTGTTCTTTCTATCATTTGACTTTTTCAGTGTGTGTTGGTCGTTCTTATAACATAGGATATTTTAGAGGCAACGCAGAATATTTTTTATGCAGTTAATCTGCGAAGAAGCATACAGTGCCTACGTGATAGGAAGATTAACGGTCTGAAATTGTTTGCGGTTAAATTTGCAGATACTAGGTTAGTCGGATTGCTTGGATTTCAGCAAAAATGTAACGTCATAAACCCCTAATTAATAATAACAACCTAATTATCACTGTGATTTCTAAACCTGATTAGGACAAACAAATGGAATTCGCTTCCCACTAGATTTCTAAAAGGGTGACAGTGTAACCTAAAATTATAGGAACATATAACGTAATCATCATCAATACATCAATACAAAGAAATAAAATTGAAGTGTCTGTTTGTAATGTGAAAATAATAGTTTTTTTTTTCAAGCTACATACAGTTATTTGCAGTATACCTGTCTAAAATGAGTTTTTTAAATTTTTGTCTGTCTGTCTGTCCGTCCGTCTATCTGTTTGTGCCGTCTCATCTCCGGAACGGGTTTACGGATTTTCTCGGGACTTTCACTGGCAGATAGCTGGTGCTAAAAGGAGGAACTTAGGCTACTTTTATTTTGGAAAAAAGAATTAGGGTTCCACGCAAAATATATCAATGTGACACGATATGATATGATAGTCTTAACTAATGTTATAAATCTGAAAGTGAGTTTGTTTGTTTATTCGTAAGCTTTCGTGCCTTAACTACTTAATAAACGGTATTATGAAACTTTGCCAGAGTTGTGTTGTCAGGGGTACAAAAAGTGTCAAAAAGAGACATAGAGCAGCTTTCATCCAGCATTGATTGATAAACCTACATTTACGCGAGCGAAGCCGCGGCTAAAAGCTAGTCTAGTATAAGTAAACCTCTGGCTCAGCAGTCAGGATCACTAACCACTACAACAACAAAAAATCATATTTGAGTAAACTGGACCGTTACATAATATTTATTGCCACGATATTTAACGTGCAATTTGCTAAATATTTTAATCGCACGTACCTTTACCAGAAATCCTAAAATAAAATCACACACTCGTGCAACATACCGGGCTTAATTACTGAGAGCTAGCAAACCGCGAGCGGTGCCGGGGCACAGAAATTATATGCCAGATAATGGCGTACTTTCAGCTACGGCGACATCTATTGTCCCGCTCAGTACAACATGTGCGATGCACTATGTCGCTGCTAAGTGTAAAATGTAATACATGTTTAAATGTTACCGATAATGTTGGCTTTACACTATATTACTTGAAATATGTTGTACTTGTACCTTAATGAAAAGTGCCTAGGGTTTAAATCTATGTGGTAATATAAAGAAAATGTAGTGACATGAATTGACAAAAGCATTCTGCAATTTTTTCGGACATCCTTAAAGGAAGAGCGAATTACAAGGCTTTCTTGAGTGGGCTAGTAGACCCCAAAAGACGTATACTGTGCAGATCTGTACGTACTGTACTGACGTAGACTGCAGGACTAAGTTAATTATACCTGTAAAGAGCGAGCGTGTATGAAAGGTCTGACGGATATGGAAGAAGCGGAAGGTGTATTCGAGGATCGACGAAAATGGCGCTCTTAGTTTTTTTTTGTATCTGCCTATTAATATGACAAAGTTAATATAACATTTACGAAAATCTTTTCGTATTTAACTTCGATTCGAAGAGATAGTATCACTTTGTTTTTAAATCCAGTATATTGTTTTAGTACCATAAAGTGGGCATCACAAAACGTCGTATTCGCAAAGCGTCGGTATAGCAGAATAACAAATTTGAATAAGGCCAAGATAGCGAATCGTTGTAATTTGCACAGTCTATAGTCAGGTATAGTATTGAGTGTTAAATTGAAAATATCGATAAACTTAAGATAAAGCAGTTTTAGCAGAGAATCTTCTAATTGGTGTGGAAAGTCCACTTTACAGAAGACAACGCATGTTGAGTTGATGTCAAAAAAAAAATGATTTGCTTGACTCCAAGAAAATCAATTTCTGAGCAATCAAGCTTTGAAAGGTAAATTTTAATTAGTCGTTTTGTTAATAGATTGCTGCGTAGGTATTATTCAAAACCAAATCAGTATAATTATTTCTTTATTTTAGGTTTGGGTAAAGGTTGCAAGGATGCAAGAAACGTTGCAAGAACTCATGGTATCTATTTTCATCAGACATGTTCAGTAATTGACATAATTTTCTTAGAAGGAAGGCATTAAGTCTCCCTTATTTACACTACATAATATTATAATTATTATTTACTTGGCAAACTTTGATGGTGTTAAACATATTCACTTGTATCGTCTTAAGAAAGCCTTTTGAACATATTTTGTTATTGATGTGACCACGTCATACACCTGTCAAAAAACATAAAATATTAAATATTCATGTAGCTAATACATGATTCCCGAATTTATTATTCATTTTTATTTACCTGCAACGTAACTACAAACTATTATAATGCCCGAAATACACGGCACTACATGTACATTCAAACACGATGTTCATAACGTCGAGCCGAGTCAAGATAGAGCAGTTTACTAAGGAAATACGATGCCTGGCATATTATACAACTTGACGCCTTTGAATTTATGAACATTTGAATTTTATTTACAGAAATGAATGTTAAACCTACACAAATTTGTTTGTAGAATTTGGATTTGAGTTTGAATTCATTTTTTCCCAAGTAAAATGTTAATTAGCTACTATGATGTCTATCTAATAAAAACGGTCATTCAGTTAGCAAACACGAAACACCAGGGGTGAAAAGAAAATGAAAAAGTTTTATTTTACAGCAATTTTGAGAATGGAAAATTGCCATTTCAAATAGAATAGAATAAACTTTAGTGTACACCAAAATAACTTTTTACACTGAATAGGTACGTCTTGTGAGTATGCACAAAGGGCGGCCTTATCGCTAAAAGCAATCTCTTACAAGCAACGTTTGGATGGACAATACGACAGTAAATAGGTGAAAACATGGGTAGTTTTGGTGTGAAAGTGCTGAAGTAGGAGATAATTTGATTATTTCTAAGAATCATAACATGCTTCTAAAGCATACAGCATTAAATAATTTAAAAGTAATAATAGTCATTCCTATCACTGCCTACTATATTATTGTACACACTAGTACATAACCATACATATATACAGTCTGTGTAAACATACACAGATTATATACAGAAATAAATATATATACAAATTACAATATATTGTATTTCTAAATAAAAATTTTTCATACATTTATTTATTGTTTATTTTTTTTTGGGCCGTGGATTGAATTGGTCCTTTATGCGACACATAAAATAGACAAAAATTTGTATGAAACATAACTAGTTACTAGAGATTTATTTATTTATTTATGTATTTCAAAACCGCTTGGTGGTCGAACCGACCATAATTTATTAGATTTCAACTTCTTCATACAAACTTTAAGTGTTCCAAATGTCATATTTGCTTAAAAATAAAACTCTTCGCGTATCAATGTACGCCATACGTTGACGCCATAACTTGAGAACGACTTAACCGATTTCGTTCATCTTTTTTTATATTTTGTACTACTTTGTAGAAGGCTCTTACGGAACGAAACATTAAGAAAATTGAGCAGAAAATCGGTTCCCGAGGGATAAATTTGAATTTCGAATTAAGTAACGGGCAACAGCTAATAATTATATCAATTAGCAGGCTTTCGTTTGACGCTACCCAACCATATCATGATTAAAATATTATCTTGTCATGTCTGCTATTTATAGAGTACCTATCTATTAAAAACAATAATAATAACTTGACACATCTTACACACGGCCGTCTGATGCCGAACTAGGCAGAGCCTGTACTATGGTAACCAGACTGCTGATAAACATAATTAAACATTACTAAATACATACATATAATACTATGTATGTACATATGTTATTTTCTTAAGTCTGTAGTCACTTTGGGGCTTTGATATAATTCCGCAGTAATACAACGGTGTCTTTAATAAATTGGTAGTTTGAATAAAATGTAGGTAGCTATAAGTTAAGTCTTAGTAAACAAAGTACACACATCAAAAGTGTCTAGGGATCAAGTACGTTTTAGAGTATCGCCGCAATTGAGGATCATTATTTTAACATTTTTCGGATTATTATTCTTTCTAGTGAATTTCACTATTTGAATAAAGAATTTTCTTTAATTTTGTATTAAAAATAGAAAAGCAACTGTCAATCAGGATTCCTACAAAAGTGTATTATAGCGTTTTTACAAAACCATTACAATTTCGGAGTCGGAACTAAAAAAAAATTATTGGCAGGAAGAAGACTGGCGTTTGCTTTTCCGATGATTCTCGTATCGATATGAGGCCGGATACAAGACGTACTCGAGTTTGGAGGACCTCTGGACGTCGAGAACTATTTTGTCAGGAAGTTCATTCATATGGAGGGGGAACAATAATGGTTTGGGCCGGTTTTTGGATCGATGGAACCGATCTTAATTGGATCAGGGGCAACCTTAATGGTCAGATTTATGCGAAGAGGATTGTTTCAGACGTGATCATCCTATTGAGACGCCGGTTGGGTGATTCGTTTCGACTAATGCACGACAATGCACGTCCACACACTGGTAGACCGTGGCCTGCTCAATTGCTAGACCTCAACCCAATTGAACTGCCGAGTATGGATGCCGTGCATACCACACAACAACTTTTTGACTTGTTAGAAAGAACGTGGGCGGCCATTCCTCTAAGTGATTTTGAGCATGCCAAATCACCCTGATTGTGTGATTCGTGTCAATGGTGGAAAAAAAGATTATTACTTTTTTTATCTTTACAATAATTAATTTTAACAAAAAATTTAAACAAAATTTAAAACAATTAATTTTTACAAAATATAAGGATAGGTTATTAACTTAAACATTAGAAATCTAAGTAAGAAACCAGTGTGGAAGACTAGATTTGGTAAATATTAATTGGATAATTTTTTATAGTAAAAAATCTACTTGATCCCTAGACACTTTTGAAGTGTGTACATGCAGAACTTGTTCAGCGCAATTTAATATTAATTAATTTATGTCGAGGTTTTGGGTCAAGACGTTGTTTCATAGGCCCCAAACTTTTCATTTGTCCTCTGTGCAAAGTAGGTTGCCTAAATTATAAACTAAACCTTCTACACATACAAAATGCTGTAACGTATTACTGGTTAGTCTCTTAAATAATATTACTGAATTATAAATCTTTTTTTTAAGTATACCACTGAAAACAAAAACAAACATACCATTACATAAAGTTAGTAAAATAATACTGTAATGCAAAGAAGTTTGAAGTTACCATTTTTGTGAGGAGCTAGGGTACGGCAGATTTCTGGTCAATTAAAACTGCACTAATGGGGTAACAGTCGATACAGGCTCAACAGATATCAGTCAGTAACCGGTTCACCAAATCTGTCTCACTAGATTTCAGTAGGTAACAAGATCACCATAGAAAGTGGATGGATGCACAAGTGACATCAATAGTATTGTAAGTGTTTGTACCAGTAATAGCTTACCTTACATATCTTACGAACGACAAAACGAATCTGATACTCGTTATGTCTTTTGTAAATATAATTATGTATGTATTAAAGGCATGTGAAGGTAACGAGGAAGGAAAGAAGTAATAACTATTTTATACATGTGTCAACCTCAATCCATTCATGTGTTCTGTTTCTTATATATTGTTATATTACAAGATAACTTTTGGTAATATTTAAGATCTTAATCAGGTTAACCGTAATAAAAAAAAAGTATGAATGAATGACATCTCCGCGGGATACTGTTAAAAACAAAGTCATGTAGGAGAAAACAGCATCGCCCATTCATGCTTATTTTGCTATAATTGGCATTAGTTAAGAGCTAATTAAAGAATAAAAGCAAAATATTAAAAAAAAATTAAATAAAAACCACCCCTCAAGATAAAAATTAATTTTACAATTACCATTAAAACTTACGCTATTGTAATGCTAGTGGAAAATACAAGATATTCTTTGCTCATTAAAAGGCTCCAGTTATGAGCATTATCTACAGCCATCACAATGCACCTGCAGGACCCATTCACCTCCACAATTGCACTATTATAACACTTATTTAAATGAAGAGCGCCTGAGGGGGTTTTAAGGTATGTACCGTCTCTTTTTTTAATTGTTTTTCTGCTAGCGTCGTACAATGCTTCCTTTTTTTAAATCAGTTATAGCATATTAGTTTGGTGATTGGTGTGAAACGCTGATTGCCATGAACCCATTCCAAGCAAAATAAAAAATTTATATATCTAATGGGGGTTGGACAGCAGCGATGCCAAACGTACGATAATTATCGTACATGTACGAAAATTTCGACACCGGTACGATGTACGATACAATATGTATTATCGTACGCCAGAGTACGATAATTTCCAACCCACCTCCGAAGTGGGGTGAAAAGACTAGTATCCAGTGCCTTAAAATCGTTTAAAAGTACAAAATAATGTCTGGCTTTACTTTCAGCCCAATGCAATCTTTCAGCCAATCAAAAGTATTATGTTATGATTTTAAACCAACTGAAAAAATTATATCTCGAATGACTTCAGCAGTCCTTTATTGAAAAACAGCTGGCGCTGCTGCAGAGGTAAGGAGAACTAAATAGTGATTCCGATAATCCCACGCTTTTAAATAAGATTCTTTTTTTTCTGTCTAATTTTAACTTCCTAAAATTACCCTACTATGTCTAGTTTTGCGAAATAGCGCGTTTCGCGCGGTTCTGGTAGTTGTACGATAATTTTAGAATATTGATACGATAATTCACTCGCACTCGTCTGGCAACCCTGCTCCTATGTCAAAGGCGGGCAACGCACTTGTGACTGTTGAGTTGCAGGTGTCCATGGGCGACGGTAGTCATTTACCATCAGGTGACCCGTCTGCTCGTTTGCTCCCTATAATATAAATGAAAAAAAAAAATAACAACAACAGATCCAGAACTAGGCCAAGCTTGTGCTATGGGAACCAGACTGCTGATAAACATGCTTATGTATTTCTAAATACAAACATATCACTACATATTATAAAACAAAGTCCCCCGCCGCGTCTGTCTGCATGTCTGTCTGTCTTTTCGCGATAAACTGGAAAACTACTTAACGGATTTTCATGCGGTTTTCACTAATAGAAAGAGTGATTCATGCGGAAGGCTTAGGTGCATAATTTGTACCCGTGCGAAGCCGGGGCGTGTTGCTAGTTATAGATAAATTACACCCAGGCACAAAAGCACAAATCACACTTATTTGTCCTGGGTGGAAATCGAAACCACGACCTCTGGCTCAGCAGTCACTATCACCAACCACTGGAACAACAGGACAAATAACAGGATTTCATATGTGATTTCAAAATGTATCAGCAAGAAAGACGCTATAACGATTATTGATGGGTATCAATAATCGTTATACCGTCTTTCTTGCTGATACATTTTGAAATCACATATGAAATCTTGAAATCACATGTGAAATCACATAACAGGTGTACCTGTTTAAAATGCCGTATGTATATCCTACCTGGATATTATCATTAGTTCTAAATTCTAATGCGAAGTAAATGTGTAACTTTGTATATGCATAAAGGTTTTTCTTTCCTTTTAAAAATAAATAAGTAAAATTTTGATAAACTCAATAGAAAGCGTTCAAGGTCTATTTTTGTTTAACTAAATTATGCTTCAAGTCGTGCTAAAAAATGTTTACACCCATTTTATCCCTATTCACATGAAATGAACATACACATAAAGGTCCTACATAAAATAAACCCTAAATGGCATTACTCAGTATAAATATAAATTAATAATGCTTACATATCTGATTTGAAATTGGACGGGAGTACAAATGTCATGTTTACCTAAACGATGATGTGCCATGTCCTCTAGTGGGTTTTATGGACCTTTTAATATTTCTTTTGCTTTATTCGCATATTATAAAGCAGAGAAAGTTAATCAATAAGTGAAGTTAACATAGTTACGTTTTATTTCAATCAATTTTTTTCAGAATCTAAGATGTCAATTATGAACAAAAGTTCTAAATAATTTTCAAGTCCACCCAGCAGTTTATTCTATATTTACAAAACTGAATACCGAATGGGAAACAAAGCCTAATCTTAGATTAAATTCGGCTTATTCAAAGATCCTTCTTACCGTGTTGGGATTACGCAAAACCAAAATCACATAGCATTTGTTCAAGTCGCTTGTGATTTTTATTTACTCTAAATTCAGAGGTAATTATTTTAAACTACTAAGAGTTAAGATAATTTATTTTAACAAACAGTTTATTTAGTAAAGAATCAAATTATAACTTTCACTTGATATGAATTTATATTAGTACGTCACGAATGTCGAGCAAATTAAGCTTGACTGACTGCCTATGACTATGAACGCCATTAAGGCTTTCGCAGTCATTTCGTTACGTTGTAAGAGAGATTGTTGCTTTGCTAATTAATGAACATTGTAGGCCTTTTATGTTTTAATTATTTTAATTGTTTTATACTATGCCGTTCATTATAAGTTATTTATATCATTGAGTTGACAAAGAGTTAGTGTTAGGTAGGTAGGTATTTAAACCAAATTATCTAAAGCGAAGCTGGTTGAGAAACGAGTGTAATTTTGGCCAAGGTTCAGTTTATACAAACTTCTGTTATTCTCCGATAAAATACATGAGACCCATTTAATCGTTTATAGGTAAAACAAGAATAACTTACAATGTCACGTTTAGAAATAAAACTTTACATGTATATTTTACAAAACATAAGTTTTTGAAAAATACATTTTTAGCAACATGCTATTTGTTTAGTTTAGTTAGTAAATTTTGGATGAATAAATAAATGGCATGACATGGCAACCATTAGAAGCCATTTAGAAATAAAGTTGGGCCAATGTTATGTCTCTGCCCTTAATTACGACACTGAAAAAATACTCGAATGTACGAAACATTCAAGTATTTTTTTCTACTAATTATCTGCACCACTTCAATTTAATTAAAGGCACTTTTACGACACCAATGTGTTTTATTAATGATAATAAAAGTTAGTCTACGGAAAGGGAACGTTTTATTTTGTGTAATTTAAAGAAATATCTCGTGTGTTTATTTTAAATTTAATTAGCTTCTTATATATTTACTTGAATACTTTTATTACGATAATTTTCAGTAATAGTCTCGCTTAAAATTAAGGTTTTACTTTACATAAAGATTTTTTTCATTAGTTGTAACAGGGGTGTTACGGTACTCTCTAACTAAGCAAATTGCTTTTTATTAGTGCAGTGTTCACATCAGTAATAAACTGGGACAAGTTTCAAACGGCAACGACTTGATCGAACTCAGACGTTCTGGGCATTATGCTACCGGCAACTAATAAAATGGTATTTAAATATCTCATTAACAAACTCTAACTTTTTATGCACATATATCTTTTATAAATAATACTCCATTGAGAAATCAAGAGCACTAGGAACATCTAGATAGTAACGAGTGTGCCACATGGGAACAGGTATAGAAGCACTCAACGTGTACTCAACATTTCACAGTAGAAACATCTGTGAACGTACAGATGTTGGTTAACTGACAGCTGTTTGTGGATCTGCATTTATTGCGGATTTACCGTGAAATGTCCGTTTGTGTAGTCTTGGGTACCACGACGGAATACTATACTAGTAGGTACATGTCTTTGATTCTTTCGCTTCATGCATACACAATAGGTTTTTTACGCCTAATTTGTTATTTCCAACATCTTATCTCAACAAAATATATATATAATATAATAATAAAAATAGGGGCAAACTATATTAGGTGATAAATCAGTTCACTATATAATGAAAATGAGTTAATAGACATTATTATGCCGGTAAAGCAATGTTATTGGTCGGTTGATAAATATTGATGAATAGTGGGGTTATAAAAGGCTAGGAATGTATTATAAGTACAATCAGTTGAGTGCAAATTGAGGCACGAACAACATGGCAGTTACTGTTAGGTAGTGAATTTCATAGTTTATAGCAGTGGTGGTGAGACTGTTTAAAGCATGTATAGTTCTTTTTTTTCATTAAAATCATGCAATAAAGAAGCAATACCCTTTAAATGTCATATTTAAAGTCTTACGGGGGTTAGTTTAGAAAGCCTATTAATTTTCATCGTAAGTGCGTTAGCGGTTTTAGATCATTTAAGGATCGTGCGGGTTTCGGGATCCGGGACCGCGGTTTCGAATTCCTCCTTTTAATAACCTAACCTAAACTGAACTGCTGAACCCGATCTTTATAATATAATTTACTATCTTAATGTTACTGCATAAAGTTCAAATTAAGCTGCAAGTCTGTAACAGCGTTAATTATTTCCAACATTTATTTGAAAGCCAGAACACACGCTAATCAGTCTTAGCAGCACTTGTCCCTAAAATCCAAGACACTAAAGCATTTCCAGTGAAATTAAAACCACCAGTTACGTTTAAATGGATACTTTGTTACTGCGAATTAATTACACAGTATTGAGAATGAGAAATTAAATGGATAAGGACAAAAGTACAAAAGCAAAATACATATTATAGCCTTTTTATATTATGGTTTACTCAATAAATATCTTAAAGTCATCATACAATGTTGAGTAGCTGCAACCAATTATGTACTTAAAAAGTTCAATATGTCGTTTGACTCTTAGTACTTTTCAGTAAATAAAGTGATATAAAAAGACATACCTATATCCAGAATAATAAACACTTCAAATCAACTGCACTGCAATGCACTTGCAAACATTTCATTGACAGTTATGTAGCTTCTAAACAGACTGCGCACTTAGGAAGTTACAAACTTTGCTATAAATCGCAGCTGTTATTCGGTACTGACAATTGTTTTTCTCTCATAAAAATTGTCAGTGTACAATCATCATGATGAACTCGTTTGGTATGCTTTTCTTTCAAAAAAATCATGATGATGATGATTAGGCACTGACAACTCGTTTGGTAAGCTTTTCTTTCAAAAAAATTTCATGATGATGATATAATTCAAAATTGAATTTAGAATCCCGAACGGACCGACCTACAATTTAAGCTGTCAAATTGCCGAATGAATTAAAACAAATGGAGGTGCCATATTTGTCGTGATTACTTTTTTAAGTGAAAACTTCTTTAGGAACGTTGGGCACTTTTGATATTAGGAAAAAGCACTGAACTCGCGTGACCGTCTCGCTCAGGTACATATATAGATGTGTGTGTTTGTGTGTGTGTGTTATGTTTTCTAACGTGCAGTCCCACGACTAACAATTATTTTTTTAAATATCTTAGTAATGCACATGTCGCATTCATTTTTATTCGCAAATCTCTGTTGAAAACTAGGCAAGAGAAATTATTTTTAATTAAAGTTGAAATTACCAACTTGCAAGTGGACATTGCCAGCCGCAGTTCCAACTTTAGTTAATTTATAATAATATATAATCTAATCTAGTTTTGTGCTAACACTACGAGCTTTAAAATGCTAGTACTTGCGTACGTACTGCTTGTACACATTTATATAAACTTTTCTTACAGCTGTTTCATTTTGTATTTTAGTGAAGAGGTCTTGAAGTGATAGGTCCAGTGTTTTATTTATAAAAAATTTCTATATCTCAATGGAGGTGTATACGGCCTGCCTAATGCTTATGTTGGCAACACCTTGTAGTAACCGTTTATGCCGTTTTTTTTTTTTAAGTGGAAGAGCCATGCTTCGGCATATATGGGCCTGCTCGACCGGAAAGATACCACGGTCTCACAGAAATCCGGCCTCGTAGCAACGCTTTCGTTATGTTTCGTCGAGTGAGTGAGGTTACTGGAGGCTCTAATCCTCCCTCTCTCCCCTTCTCCCCCTCTTCCTACCCCTCCCCCAACGCACGCACTTGTGACTGTTGAGTTACAGGTGCTCATAGGCAGCGGTAGTCACTTACCTTCAGGTGACCCGTCTGTTCATTTGCCACCTGTCCCATAAAAAGGGACAAACTATGGCAAGGATATCAGGCAACAATAAAATCGTTAGTAGGAAGATAATGATGTTAGAAAGTAGTCATAAGCATCATCGCTAGCCATTCCTCAGAATACAACCCTTTATACAATCAATAAAATTCACATAATGCAGCAAAATCTCCCCTAAAATCAACCTTATCCCAAATTTCTTTTAGATATCATTTTTTGAATAATATTTTGAAGACATTTAAGAAACATAAAATATTCATTTATTTATTAATTCACACTAACAGAAGATGTTATTAACAGTAGGTATCTAAATAATTCTACAACCAACAAAAAACAAAACAGAAGCCACTTTTACAACAAAACAAAAAATGCTAACGCTAAAAAATAAAGGAACCATACATCTCACAAAATTACAAAAGCTAATAAATAATTCATTATATTATAATAAACATTTAGGGGGTACGTGTCTTCATGAAAATTGAAACTCTTACTGCGGCCCGGTTTTTTCATTCCACGTATAATAAGCCAGCACCCCTACGACGAATTTCGATGATTTCTACTGTAGTATCGTATCGACACTACCTACCCTAACTACCACCTAATGCTACCTAGCTTGAATGGGCTGAACTACTTTCTACAAAACTAATCTGTTGTCGTACTAAAGAAATTCATACGCTGCACAGTGTGGTATTTAGTCTCAAAAGCTGGTCAAAAATGTTTTATACATCTTAAGGCTATAAAACTACGTTCTTTATTCATTGTATATTACAGAATGGTAAAACAAAGACTTTTTTATATTTTAAAGCATTTAATCATTACTTTCGCCATCTATAAAATTAATAACATTTGTTATATCACTTTCTAACAATAAATTTAAAACATCTGAAGACAAGGGCTTTCTTTTCTTGTAGGAGATGCATCTCATACGATATAATTGGGTCAGAAGTTAATAGAAGCCTGTTGAGTATATCCATGATGCAAGTCACGCGCGAAAACTTTCTTATATAATTTAATCTAAATAACCTTCTTCAGATAGTTGACCTATTGTAAGAATAGCTTCACTTATGACATCGGCTCCATGTTGTAGCACCTTGCGCATTGTAGGAGACATGGGGTAGAAACTATAGAGCGAGACGTATAACTCAGCCGTTTCTTGACAATATTTTTCAAATTCTTTTATGTTGATTTTAAAACCGCAACACAATGCATCTACAATTACTTTTAATCTGTATATTAAATTTTTATCTACTCCTGGTATCGCCGCTGATGTTTCATATTCTTCGAAAAATCTGCTACTAGTATTTCCATCATTTGTATTTCCAAAATTGGCTTTAGGTATGTCCACTAAAAGTCCGGGTTTTTGTTTGAATTTATCCTGAATTTCTTTTTTTTATTATCTATTACTTGTTTCTCCTCAGCACTAAGCCTCACATTCCATTTTTTTACAACCAGTTTATACGCTACATGTAAAATACTCTTAAATCTTAAAAATCTTATGCGAGCATGCAGTAAAGAAAGACCGAAACTTAAATTTTCTTTCTTACACACTCTTTTCTTAGATAAATCGTTAAATTCTGTTGAAGTAGCATCACATATGTAACACCTCATCGTGGATTTGGTATGAGTTATTGCATATTTTGCCATCTACCATGGTAAATAACAATTTATGTTTTATCGATATATTATTTTCAAATTCTGTGTTGGAAAGTGCAATAATTTGCGATTTTATATAATCAATTTCTTCAGTTGTTACGTCATTTGTCTCCTTGATGAATCTTATTCTTATTGGGTGGCAGTAGCGAGGTGATGACGGTGTTGGGTTTTGCTAGAGAATTTTTTGTTCGTTCCCGTAAACTAATTGAAGCGAAACTAAAGAACTTTGAAAAATATTGGCATCAGAATTAGCTTCATTTTCAAACTTCATTTTAAACTGCATCCGATGAGATCCATCACAACCCCACTTACTTACTAAAACTAAAGATCATTTTTCGTTATCACTCAAATGGTTTACAGCTTCTCCAAGATGTAAAATCAGTCGTGTTGCCGTATGATTGAGCAGCTTTTGCACTTGCACTTCAGCACAGGTCTCGGTTACGCGGTGAATTTCAGGATAGCATTCCTTTTTTAATTTTTGAAGAACAGAATAACACGGGAAAAAGGGCTATATTGGGCTTTAGTCAGCCCTGCTTCGGTGTACATTGACAAAGCCTGTACAGGCGATAATTTTTGAGGTTGATTACTTTTTTTAATTATATTCTTCATTGCTGTTACATATTTTTTTGCTCTTCTTGTAAGGTCTTTTACGACTTTCGAAGCATGAACTTTGCCTAACTTACGCAGTTTCATTTGTGTAGCATACATCAATTCTTCCTCATTTTTTGATCGCAAGTCTGTGGTTTTCCGCCTTTTGCTTCTTTCACTTGATTCTAAGAAAGATTTCTGAGGACAACCAGGGCTGACTCCTGTAACAACAACAAGTAATTTTTTTTTTAATACTCGGTCGAGCGGTGTTGTTCAAAGACTTCTTAGATTTCTAAAGAGTCTTTGTACAACACCGACACGCAAAAATGAAAATAATAATAAGAATAAAGGGTTTGCATCTATTGTGTCTCACGTAACTGCACTGGGAATCGATATAGTGCCGTTAAGCCACTCAGCATTGTCTTTTTCGAATCTTGATTTTGTTTTATGAGCAGCTAACCGTTTCTGTTTAAATTGGTATTTAATAACAGAGAGCTTTTGCTTCATATCAGCTATCCTTGTGTCATCTTCAGAATAATAGCTTATCAATTCTTGTTCCAAATATTCAAGCTTTCCATCAAATGTTAACTTATTTGAGTGCTGCATGATGTTATATAGCTCATTTCGAGTCATCAATCTGGTTCCAGAAGGTCCTAATAATAAAATAAACAACAACTGAATAAGAGTAAATAATTTGTAAGAATATGGTATTAAACAAACAAAATACTAAAAAAAGAGGGGCGGTGTGGGGCGGCAATTCTTTTAAGATTTAAATTCTATGCTAAGTATATTACACTACACAATAGTTTTCGTAACTTAGAAATGTTTAGAAATATAACAAAACCCTTTATAAACATATTTTTTTATTATTTTGGTACCAAATATTTAGACCGAAGTGTTTCGATCTATAGATAATTATTGCCTTGAATTTTGTTGAAAATATTTAGTAATATGTAAACAACATACCTGCCATAGAAGTATCCATCACAAACACAACCACTAAATTGAATTTTCATAAAACCACAAGAGTTTTTAAAACAATAAAATGCGAGAGTTTCGACTAATCACACGACCACTTAGAGCGAACGGTAACTTCCGAATGATTATGTAGCGCGCTGTGACGGACGAGCTCTGTGCACTTTTCGGCTTTTGTTGCATCAGGAACTTAACTTTTTAAGGAATGACAATACAATACCAGTAACTAATAAAAAGAAAAACGATTTTTGGCCAGGTTTTGATATCAAATACCACACTGTGCGCTGATTACTATACAGACTAGAGATACTAATATCTACACGCTCTACACGTTAAAGTCCTGAGCACCTGAGTTCAAAGTCTTAAAACTAAACATAATTATGTTGTCCTTCTGTAATTTTACATACATACATGTATCTCCGAAAGACTGGGCACAGGCGTATTAAATACTTACATTTTGATAATATAATTTGGCCCCACTCACGTAATAGCTTATTCGGTCCACCAGGGACATAGGAAATTAAAAATGGAAAATTGGGAGCAAATTTAATGGGAAAGGTAGGTAAACGTGGGAGAGCCATGCTTCGGCACGTATGGGCCGGCTCGACTCCGCTCGATACCACGGCTTCACAGAAAACTGGTAGTGAAACAATGCTTGCATTGCATTTCGCCGCGTGAGAGAGGTTACCGGAGGCTCTAACCCTTCCCTCTCCACTATTTCCGTCCTTCCCCTCTCCCTTCATCCCACTCTTCTCCCCCTCCCCCTCTTCTCCTACTCCCACTTTAAACGGCGGTAATGCACTTGTGACTCTTGAGTCATGTCATGACACACTTGAGGGCGGCGGTAGTCATTTATCGTCAGGTGACCCGTCTGCTCGTTTGCCCCCATACCATAAAAAAAAGGAGGGAAGCAATTGAAGAAACTAGTATTGCTTATACGTATGGATTTTGGACATTTCGCAATAGCTCGAGCAAGTCAGGGTCTCATATCTGTAACACGAATATGCTTTTGCCAGGAAGTCTCAGCCCTCTAACATAATAATTTTACAGATATTATACTAGCAGTGCCTCATGGTTTTACCCGCGAAGTACCGATCCCGTTGGAATATCGGGATAAAAAGTAGCCTATGCGTTAATCCAGATTTTCAGCTATCTACATTCCAAGTTTCATCGCAATCGGTTCAGTGATTTTTGCGTGAAAGAGTAACAAACATCCATCCATCCATCCAAACTTTCACATTTATAATATTAGTGGGATAGTGGGATTATAGTTGGACGTAACGAAAAATATTTTTAGTAGGTAGGTAGTAGGTTAGCACATTGCAAGTTTGAGCAATACTAACCATATATCATATTATAGTTGGATGTAACGAAAAGTAATTTTAGTAGGTAGGTAGTAGGTTAGCACATTGCAAGGTTGAGCAATACTTATCATGTATTATATTATAGTTGGATGTAATTAAACATAGTTTTAGTAGGTAGGTAGTAGGTTAGCAAATTGCAAGTTTGAGCAATACTAACCATGCATACATATTGTTGCAGATTTTTTCTAACAAATATCCGACTACAGCGGGTAGCGATTGTAAACTATAGTAATTCATAGTAGACATACTGGGATGTTAGTTAAAATTCCGCACAGCGTGCACGTTACCCTATCGACCACGTGACAGACAGACAGAAGATAACATAGACGTGACAAATGTGCTCAGGGTTGCGATGCTTACCAGTATAAATTAGAATTATTTTTTTTACTTCAGACGTGACACTGCTTCAGAGGTGCATTATTATAAATTTATTAAGTTAGTTTTTACATCAAATTTAGACGAGAATCGATAAATATTTAAATTGTACATGGGAAGAAATAGCCTCTTAATACGTTAAGCGTTAACTATACATAAAATAATAATTATCATCAATACATATTTTAAAACAAAGTCCCCCTCCACGTCTGTCTGTCGGTCTGTTCGCGATAAACTAAAAAAATACAGAACGCATTTTCATGCTGTTTTCACCAAAAGACAGGGTGATTCAAAAGGAAGGTTTAGGTGTATAATTTGTTAACGTATTGTGTTAATTGGTTGAAATATGATGATGATCGTTGAAGATGTTTCTACTACCCGTGCGAAGCCGGGTTTGGTTGCTAGTACGGTAAAATCATGTTTTTTTAAGGAAACTTTACTGGTTAGTGAATTACTTAAAAAAAAAAACAAATTATGACGGTCAAAGTATTAGGCATACAGGCTTTATACAGGCATCGCAAATAATATATTCTGGCAGTCATTTCGACTTGACATAACTACAACTTCCACTTTGTCGGGTCTTGGCATTGCGATACTCAAATTTATCAAGAAACAAAAATAACTTAGGTAGATGCTATCTTAAAATCAAATTAAACTAGGTGGCCAAGTTCTTTTTCTGTATAAATTATTTCACTATCAACGATAAAACAGGAACTGATATATTGTATTCTTGCTTTAAATGTTTTAGCAATTCAAATCCAAAGGATTCGATTACCGAACGTAACCGTTTAATTTACAATATTTCAGTCCAGCGTTCTCCGCACTGGCAACCCCATTTACAATAAATTCCTTCTTATTCTATAAGCGTACGTCTTTGTGAATGTAATGCTTTATTCATATAACTCATACGCGATCGGTTAAATAAGGCCTTTGCGTGGTAAGAAAATAATACATGTAATATGCTTCGGATCATCCTAAAATTTACAGCTAGCAATAAAACTTCTTGTGATAGACACGATCTTTCTACCTTATATGTAGATAGAATCAATTCCAATATAAACAGAAATATAATAATAAATTTTGTTACTAAAATCATGATTTTTCGATTGATTTACAGAAATTTACAGTGAAGCAATGATTGCATTGCTTCACTTCACACTTCCCCAGTCTGGTTTTCTCAATTTGAAAGGAAATCTGCAGCTGTGTCCATACCAAAAAACATGGTTACTATGAGTTAACGTAAAAACACTAATACTGTCAGCAACGAAAGTAGCTTTACACATAATAATAAATGTCCCGTACTTGGAAACAAACTCAAAAAAAAACATTTTTTAAGGATATTTCTAATAATATGATCCATTACTTATGAAAATACATATCATATTATTTAATCTTTAATTTTTTTCGTATAATGTCATGGTCCTATAAAGGCTAGCTAATATACTACTAAGATAGACATTGATATATTTACATAAATACAATTTAATCGAGAGGGATCGCATGTTATTTTTACTATTAACCTTCATTTTATCGTCAACTGTAAGTATATAAAGATCAAAACGAGGTTATTTGAACTAAATAGTATATTATCTTACGTTGATCTTCCACCACTAACTTGAGTTGAAGTTAAAAACAAATTGATTACATTTTCACGTATTTATCCAACATGCATAATTTATGGCATTTAATAATGCTCACATTCAATAAAACTTCCAATAACCACTGTCTCTCTTTTTATCACTTAACTTTTTTCCTGTAACTACCGAAATGAATACAAAATGAGCTACTTGCGAATTAACATCAATTTATAAGAGACCTTTTACTATGAAATAATAATGATTTGGATTCCTTGAAGCTTCTGAGCCTGTGCTACTTTCTCTAAACTGTAGAAAAAATAATATGAAACTTGTCTGAAGAATATTTAAAACCAAACTGAAAGACTAATCCCACAAAAGTTTTACCTCGAATGAATTTTTGAAAAGGCTTTTTGTAAAAACAATTTGTTTTTCCAGAAACCAAATTTGTTCGGTCATAGCAAACCTGATTACTGCTTTAAAATATTGTTTAACAAAGAAATCTGCCAAACAAACTGGTTTCTACCGGTTCCCACCGGTCTCAAGTTAAACGAATCGGTAGAACTTTGATTCGCTCGCACCAAGTTTTGACGAGATTTGGCAAAGTTTAAGAATTTTCTACTCCAAACTTGGAAGTTACTGTGAGCCATTCAATTACGGAGGTGTTTGAAGATATAAATATGTTAATCATTATTTTTTTCTAAATAATTTATTTTGGAACAAAACTTTATTCTTTCGTTTGTGTTATTTTTTTCATGGTAATAGAGAAAATTATCAAAACATTATCTTACTACTGTAGCCTCGTGTGTGTGTGTGTGTGTGTGTGTGTGTGTGTGTGTCTATGTGTGGGTTTGTATGTGTATGTGTGTGTGTGCGTGTGCGTGTGTTTGTATGTGTGTGATATGAAATCTAAAGGTAAAGAATAGAAATACAAAGGGAGACAAGGGGCAAGCTATTATTCATATAATGATTTTAACTCTGATTGCTTCAATGATGTAATTAAATTAAGTACTTAAGTATATTGAGGTATAGTGTGTAGAGTATAGTGAGTATCTTTCTTAAGGAGGGTAACTTAGGCTACCTAAACAGGATATAAAGGAGATATCTGCTAAGCGTTTGATATTGATTTTACAGAACTTATACAAACAGGTGTATAATAAAATCGAAGAAAAAGAAAAATGTATTTTAACAAAAGTGAGAATGTAGGTGTGAACACTATTTACTTTAAGAAACGCCCGGACTGCGTTTCTTGATTATTACAAAAAATAAATTAACCCAAATTTTTCTTAATACGGCATGTGTAAAGGCTTATAAGATAATGAAAAAAACGAATACTTCCCGTGTAAATCCAAGTTTGAACTTCGTTGGCAGTTAGAGTTTACCGGCAGGCAACTAAACCTACTCCACTTGACCCTGTGGGATACGACCAGTACGACCACGGCTTTTCTCTGGATATCACATGTCTACGTTTAAAATGTAAATGTAAGTTGTCTATTTATTAGATGGTAAATATTGAATACTTTGTAGGTAAGTATGTCAGACAAGAATATTTTCTTGTTTAATACCTTCAGAGCGCGATTTTAAGAGTTAGATTTTATTAACCCCCGACTCAAAATGAGAGGTATTATAAGTTTGAAGTGTCTGTGTGTCGGTGTATCTGTGTGTCTGTTTGTCGCATCGTAGCTCCCAAACGTATGTGACCTTTTTTGGGTTGAAACCTGATTTGATTTGTTCTTGGGTATAATTCAAGAAAATCTGTTCAGCCGTTCTAAGATCATCAGCTCTTGTCTAATCGTTGAAGGTATTTTCAAGTCGGGGGTGTTTTAAATATATGATTATTCGTTATCTATTTATCATCTCTATTTATCCTAACATTATATTTATTTTATTATTTCTATATGTATTTATACTTATAAAATTTGCTCCTATAAGAATATCATATCAATATAAAATCATATGTATGGTTTTGTTAATAGTTAGAATGAATAGAAAAAAATTCACATAGGCGTTGTGTTTATTTAGTTGGGAACGTGTAATAAGTTTAAAAAAAGTAACAACATGTATTCTACTGACAGCGAGAATATCAGTTGCAATACGGCACTGCTTCTGGTAATTCAGTTTTTTATGCTGATTGTAAAATATGAGTAGGTATATAGGGGGTAACACAGGATGTGTAACTAGGTTAAAGTGACGTGATCAATTGCAATAGAGTAGATCTGTTAATATCAATCAATAGTTTCAGGATTAAGTATAGTTATTGATAGTTTTGTGCTATTGATATCTGTAGTTTAGTTATGTCAGAAACTATTGAAAAAAACCTAAGTTTAGTAACCCTACAGTTACAACAATACAGTTTAGTACTTTTTCTCCTGTGTTTCAACCGATTTTCTTTGTGGTTTTTTCGTTTAGTAGCTATTTGCGATCTTTAGTTATTACTAAAAATATTTAGGAAATAGTTTTTTCCCTTCAATTGACGATGATAATAATAATTATGGTTTAATATCGTCGAGTGGGCGAACTCCAGTTTTTATTAACATGTATTTAAAAAAAAAATAGTCAGTCATGGGACTGCCGACAGAAGTGAAAACATAAACGAAACGACCTATATATGTATTATTATGGATTGATGGATCTATATACGTATTATTAGCGTGACAGTCACGAGTTCAGTTTTCTCTCCCTCCCTCTCTCTCCTCTTCCTCTTTCCCTCTCTCCCTCTCCTCTTCCTCTTTCCCTCTCTCTTTCTACGCTGTTTCTTACGCTGTACATGTAAATATAACAAACTCGGCTCCGTCGTATGAATTTTCGACATCAGGGTCACGTGTCCTGACGCGAGTTTAACATTTTTTAAGTGCACAACTCGCTAAAGAAGTTTTCACTTAAAAAAATAACACATTTAAAACACTATGTGAAATACTTTCAGTACAGTTTACAAGAAATTTAAAACCAAACCTATAAGCACAAGGAATAAGGAGTAGAATACAGTATTCTTATATTGATAGAACCCAGGACCATTCCTAGAATGTAGTTGCAACATAGTGAAAAGATTACTGATTGAAACCAATGTGGCCCGACCTGAATAAAATGATGCAAGCTTGACAATAAAATATAAACTGGGTTATTAAATTATTCGTTACTAGCAGCACCCCGCGGTTTCACCTGCATAAATCCTGGTCTCGTGGGAATATCATGATAAAAAGTAGCCTATATGTGAATTTAGGTCTCCAGCTTACATACATACCAAGTTTTATCGCAATCGGTTTAGTAGTTTTGGCGTGAAAGAGTAACAAACATCCATCCATCCATCCATTCATCCATCCAAACTTTCACATTTATAAGTATTAGTGGGATTAGTGGGATGGGATGATAAAACGATTATCATAGCGAATACAATCGAGGAGCAATTTGAGTCACTTAGCTTTAAATACCCTGAAAATTTCAAACCATCTGATTTTCATCGAAATGTTTATTGTAATATTTTCAATTATTTACTTATTTTTATTCATATTGTAAGTTATACATGCTTTAGAATTATGCTATGATTTATTCTTACAAACTTAGAATTTCTTCCACAACGGTTCAGTTTTACACCAAACACTATCCATAGTTTCTTCTATTTATTGTCGTTTTAGGCCTTCTTAATTTTGCCGGTAAAAATGGTTTGGTTTAAACGACAAGGCCGTCTTTAATACACATGCGCTTTTATGTTGCAAATAAATTTAATTGCTACACAAGAAAGTTAATACAATATATCATATGTAAAGCTATAAATATAAACATTTTCATTTAAGTAACTCTCAAACATTTTGTAAAACCCGTAGTATAGACACCAGGTACTTCGAATATCAATTCTTTTTAATAAATTATGGTAATGGATCCGACTATAACATCTTGAGAGTTGAGAGAGATTTATATTAATATTGATATTTAATGTTGTTTTAATCAGATACACTACGGTGTAAGTGTCACTCACTTATCTCGCTGTCAGTACAGACGGATACAAAATTGTTTTTCCGGTAGCGCAGTCAAGTCGTGACATGAATTGTGATCGTTCACTTGTTTACACAACGATACTTCTTTGTCACATGCGGAGATATTCTTTACTTTGTGGCGATATTAAATCTCTTTTGAAAGTGATTTGATTATACTTTTCTTTGAGGTCTCTACGGAACCTTTTTAGTTCATATTGTTTTTTCCTCTATTTGTGAGCGTTGCTGGTGCCAATATATTTCTATGCAGTTCTGATCGTACTCACCGCCACAAGAAACGGCACTACTACTATAAAATGTTAATTTGAAAAACAATGCTTTTATCATAAATTACATAGGTAAGTAATAATTTGGGTTCCAATTTACAAATGATTTCTAGGCATTAAAGAGTTAAAGTACCCTAATCTGACAGAGTTCAAACCAGCACATTTCTTAAATCATTTTCTGACATAGAATTTTTTCGACTACCTAATCAATAGTCTGAATAACTCGACATACGTACACGCTCAAATCGTGTGCTTCAATCATCTCACGTATTTTAACTCATACTATCAACTTATTCTTATCCGAACGAGTGTTCTCTGATAAATTAAAGCTATCCATAGTCAAGCTCCTACACAAGAATAAAGGTACATTAAATAAATCTAATTAGAGACCCCGATACAGTAATATCAATATTCTCTAAAATATATGAAAAGGAATGCTAAGTCAATTAAACTAATTTAAAAGTAAACACAACATAATTAATGAGCAAAGAGGATGATTTTAAACAGGGCAAATCTACTACAATAGCAGCATTCTCTCTTCTAAGATCTATAATAGATAGTATAGATAAAAATGTCCAGTTACAGTACTTTTTTTAAACATGAGTAAGGCACTTATCGATAAATGTGAACGTAATGGTATAAGGAGAGCTGCCTTGGAATGGATGCAAAGTTACCTTAGTCAAAGACAGCAATGTGTAGAAATAGGTTAGCTAAATAATAAAAAAACCGGCCAAGTGCGAGTCGGACACGCGCCCCGAGGGTTCTGTATAATATTTTTATTATATGATGTAACTAAAAATTTACAGTTTTCGCAATTTTTCCTTTATTTGTGCTATAAGACGTTGCTTTGTATCAAAGTTCAAGATTCTGAGTTCATGGAAAGTACCCTGTAGGTTTTCATTCCCTTGCGAGTGTCAAAATTTTGCGGGAATTTGCGACATAAACGGCTGTATCTTTTAATTGCGTTGGCTTAGAAGTTTGATTTTTTACAGCTCCAAGGGACGGTAGATTTGGTATTTGATATAAATTCCAGCTTGATACCTCCACGCGTTTCCGAGAAAAAGGGTCTTGACAGACAGACAGACGGATGGACGGACAACAAAGTGATCCTATAAGGGTTCCGTTTTTTTTCCTTTCAGGTACGGAACCCTAAATCAGACACATATCCACAGATCCATATTACTACACAATGGATCAGGAGTACCTCAGATAAGTATTCTTGGTCCACTACTCTTCCTTTTCTATATAAATAACTTGTCAATGGTAACAAAATATATAGCCATACCGAATAAAAATAAGAACGAACATAAAAAACAGGCTAATGAGACTCTATAAATTATTATTATTGAATGACTTACAGCAAACAATCTGAGAACTGGCCTGTCGGTCTAGTGGTTAGTAATCCTGACTGCTGAGGCAGAGGTCCTGGGTTAGTTTCCAGGACAAATAATTGTGTAATGAGCATGATCCTTTGTTCTGTGTCTGTTTGTAATTTATATATCATATATGTATGTATTTAGAAACATATAAGTATGTTTATCAGCAGTCTGGTTATCATAGTACAGGCTCTGCCTAGTTTAGGATCAGACGGCCGTGTGTGAGATGTGCCAAGTAAGTAAGTATTATTATTACAAGTTGAATTATCAAAAATCTAATTCAAACAATTTTCAAACTATAAACAAAAAACCCAAAATACATCCTTAGAATATTAAAATAAATGAATATACGAGTACCTTGCTACAAATTAATTAATAGTTACATACCAAACATATTAAACTTTTACATAGTTTATGATACCTACATAATTTGTAACCGTGTTTAAAGGCAAATAAATCTATTCCATTCTAATTTATGCTCGAATTTAAGCCGCCTGACGGGTTTGTCAGCTTATCTCCACCCAAGACTGCGGTTAGAGAGTACTACTCACGCAATACCGTTTTTAAACGGTTTTATTTAGCTTACTCTGTTTGTTTTTTGGCTCAAATTTAGTAGGTTATTGAAATTTTACCCCCTTCCTTTTGACCGAAAGATTGGTTCTGATGACAATATAATTATGTGTATTCAGCATCATTGTAAATATACGATGGCCCCCGCTACAAAATTTTGGATTACATATTTTTTTACAACCTCAATATGGATATCACCTGGCTTGCCTAGTAAAATATAGTACACTATGAAATAAAAAGCATGTATTAAGTAACTAAAAACTTGAATAATTGAATAATTCGGAAACCAAATCGTGGGGCGTCGCATAATCTGAGTAAATATGTTATGTATGCTAGTATGCTACGCCCCACGATTTTATTTCCGAATTAGTTTTTACTTTTTATTTAGTATCTGTCAATATGGTTTATTTACAATAAAACCGTTTGACTGAAAAAAACATTTCACTTATAATTTTCATCGTTGCGTAGAGTCGCCAGAATTCCATGATTGAGAATAGTGGTTCAAATTGTCAAACTATAATTACTTTTAGTTTACATTGAGATATTGACAAGTAATGTATTTGAACTAAATATATGTTTATTACCAGACAGTTAATATTATACGATATTGGACTTCGATGATTCAGAATGAGATATCATTTTGTCGAGTATATCTCATTACTCAGATCAAGGCAACGAGAATATTATGAATATTTATTTTTATTAGAGACCATCGTTTGTACCTCATTCGCTATAACATAAGCCTATAACACATTAGTTTCAACCACAAATGGTTGAAACTGTAATTTCAAACATTTTTTTTAAATAACCCAAAGCAATTGTATGCAATAATACCTAACACAGTTTAATCCATAAAATTGTGTAATCAACAATTGTTTTCGCCCATTGCGTGTTAAATGGGCTTAAACGATAGACGTAAAGGATGATTTGATGCATTTGCGCTGCGCGTTGGTAAAACACAAATTGGCGCGGTGCGGTTGACAGAGTCTGCCTCTGCTGTCGGTTTAATCAACTCGGTTACATTACCGGATTATGTCATTCGCAATTCGGGAAATACTGTACTGTTTTTTGACAAAACTATGAGTATCTTTCAATAATGTATAGATGATTGACTGATTGGTCTAGTGGTTGGTGATTCTGACTTCTGAGCCGTCATAGGTTCGAGTTCCACCCAGGACAAATAATTCAATACGATCATTTGTTTTTCTGGGTATAATTTTATTCATCTATATGTATGTATTTAGTAATATATATTTATCAGCAGTCCGGTTACGATAGTTATAGGCTCTGCCTCGGTTGGAATCAGACAGCCGTGTGCGAGTGTCTCAATCATGTTATTATTATTACTTTTTAACATTTTTTTAAAATTCTATTATATATGACTACCTGTTGGTCTAGTGGTTAGTGACTCTGACTGCTAAGCCAGAGGTCGTAGGGTCGATTTCCACCCAGGACAAATAATTGTGTGATGAGCACGATAATTTGTTCTGTGTCTGGGTGTAATTTATCTATAATATGTATGTATTTAGAAATATAATAATTATGTTTATCAGCAGTCTGGTTACCATAGCACAGGCTCTGCCTAGTTTGGGATCAGACGGCCGTGTGTGAGATGTGTGGAGTTATTATTTTTATTATTATTATATATTGCGTGTACGAAGGAATATGATTTAGAGCAGGACCTATATATTATGTTTTACAAATACATATAATCATATTGCCAATGTCAAACATATTAGTTAAAGTTCCGGGAGTTGAATTTTGTGTTGTGTTTATAATAAACTGTGGAGTTTGTGTAAAGGAAAAATCTATATTATAAGTAGTATTAACTATTCACCACAGTTTTCACCACCTTTTTTGCGTACATTTTTTCTGTATGCAATTGCGTATGGTTTTAGGTAGCCCCGGTAGCCCTGGGGGATTACCACGTTAAAAATAGTCCATGCTAAGGCTCCACTAGAATGGAAATTGACCCGAAGTCCTTTTGACAAGTCTAGTATCTAATTGTAGTTAATCTTGTAAGGCCAAAACCCTATACTCTCTTTCTTCTCTTAACTCTCCAGATCCAAAGTCCGGGTACTGGTTGGTTAATCTATTAGGCGTTAGTTTAGACAGCATCAATATCATGGTGTTCTTCTCACCCCTGTGTCGGGGTGGAGAAATTATTGGAAGCGCTGGGCTTTTATGGTCCGCCGTATAACTCTCCAAGGACAGGTCCAGTCACCGACGAGTGTCATCGTCATAGTCAGGTAGTGGTGTCGCGCACACGGAGGCAGATATGAGCTCCGGAGTGGAGCGTTTCAGTCGCCCCCGGATAAATAGTGTTGTTTCTGAGGGCGGCGAGCAATGCGCACCAGGTGAGGGAATTTTTGGCGGTCAGCACACTAAAACATCCCCGTGGCGAGCCTGCTTACGAAGTTCTCAATTGGTTCCCTTTTTAGGTCACGGTGAATGGTCGCGTTTTTTAGGTACCTGAGTGCGACTACCACCATGCGAAGGCAACTGTTCTCAACCGCTTGGAAATGCCTGCTGGCAGATTGTACCAGGCCGGCCCGGGTAGGGGAGATGCGACCGGATATAGCTTAGCTCATGTTGAGAGGACATTACACATAATCTAGAAGTCAGCAGGGAACCAGACAAGGCGTCCTCGATAGCTACGCGGAAGGTCGAGGTGCGAAGACTACGACAATTCTCCGTGATAGTGAAGACGTCGACAGTTTATGGATGAGGCCAGTTTATGCAGCGACTAACGTCTTTAAAGAAAGTCGATCCACGCGGATCTCGGGATGCATTTGGTCGGCTTTACTAATTTATGCAAACATTTTTACATATTTATAACGGAACATAAATTAGCAAAAGTAAGTGAATAGTTATGCCAAATATTAACAATTTGGTACATAAAAGCACATTATTAATATAGCTGTTAATAGTATCTTATCAAGATTTCAGTAGGTAACCATGTTCAGTCACAATCTAATGAATGAAATACCAAAAATACTGCGATTCAATCATAGGCTCTAAATCGAGTAATCTAACAAAGTCTAATGTGTAGGCGTTGATTGATCCTATTACGTCACACAAAAAGAAATGGGTGAGCTCTGAATGATTCGATAAATGTTCGAAAGGTTAGACTACAATATTTTTCACTGTCACCAAACCATTTCGGTCAGTCTTGGACCGTTACGTGAGTGAAATTATAATGTTCCATCCTGGAGTAACCACCGGTAATTTTGACTACACACATAATTATTCGTTATAAAGGAAGCGTAATGAAGTAGTGTTCTGTATAAGTGTTTAAGAGATACCTTTCTCAGCAGTGAACGCCCTATGGCTGATACGGTGTTGAGATATACAAAAATCTTCATCAAGCTATATTTTGAATTATGTGAGAGACATCAAACACAACCCAGTTTTCAGTTCGGTAACTAAAATCTCTTTTTATACCCATATCACCCACTCATCAAATTCAACTTCGGTTCAGTTTACATTTTTACCTAAGTTTTTTTTTACTTCATAGTTCAAATACATTTAGTAATATTTTTCCTTTTTCCTCTTATATCATCTAAAACGGCATAAAGAGCTTTTATGAAATCATTACAATAAAATCCTACAAACTGATAACGAAAAAATAAAAATACCCCGAGAATTTATTGTTCATAATAAAGACTTTATGGTTTAGCCGAATGCTCCCAGCGATGATACCCAATTTACAAAATGAATTCCAAGGATAGATGACAAATTAAAAATTCTATATCACAAAAAATCTTTTAAAATTAGGTACTTACGGTCATTCATTATTGAGAAGGCTACTAGAAGCAAGAAGCGTTTATTTGTTTTTGAAGGAAACATAATAAAGTAGAATTCTGTATAAGTGTTTAAGAGATATTTTTTTTCAGCAGTGGAAGTCTTATGGCTGATACGGTGTGTGATATACAAAAACCTTCATTGAGCTAGATTTCGAATTTTGTGAAAGACATCAAACAGACATCTATAAATTTGTGAGATTTGTAACACTTGTCCTTCAAGAGAAATTCGATTTTTTAATTTTTTCTGTCTAATTTCTTTTCGTCTGGTTTTATAACAAATTGTTCCTACTGCAAATTTAAATGCTATTTCAGAGAATTGGAATGAATATTTGGGTGATTTTCATCAATTCATAAACTGCTATCCTATTTACTTATTCATACAGATCAACATACACGAATAATTTATGTACATATTCAGATGTGCAGTTACAGTATGGTTTTATAAAAACATTTATTGGTTAGGTTACCCTCATTAGTGCCGAGTATTAGGGTTCGCTAGGTTAGTGTATTATTTATAGATATTTCATGGTATGGTTTCCAGTGTTCATTGCATGCAACTATTATATTCTCTATCTTATGTACCTATAAAAATATCAAACTGCAACCGCATGTGTATTTCAACCACTAAATTATAATTCATCTTAAATTGTTTTGTAAGTTAGAATAACAGACAATTCAGGTCAAACCTTTTATCATATTTAGGCATATCCCACTAATATTATAAATGTGAATGTTTGGATGGACGGATGGATGGATGGATGTTTGATACTCTTTCACGTAAAAACCACTGAACCGATTGCAATGAAACATGTAGATAATTAATGCATAGGTTACTTTTACCCCGATACTCCCACGGGATTGGGACTTACGCGGGTGTAACCGCGAGGCGTTGCTAGTTTTTTTATAAATCGGTTGAAAAACTAATAATATTCAATTCTAAACTATTAAGCTCTTACTTAAACAATCCTTTTTTACGTAATTATGTAATTTTATCAACCATTTATTCCAAATTGATTATTAAATGGGTAAAAGTTGTTATATTTTTTCAGAACTCTCCTTTCTTACATTATTTTTTTAAATCGAAGTATGTAAATAAAGTAGAAATAAATTGAAATATAAAAAGTAAACGAAATACAAAGAAAAAAATTCAAGACCATCTGAGTAGGGTAAATACACGTAAAGTAATTTCTTTTCTGTGAAAATATTTTAATACAATTTTGCACATGTGAAAATAAGGCTTAAGTTCTAACTTACAGTTGTATCAGTCTAAGACTATTCATTCTCTTCGCAGCAGGGCGTCACCAAATGAGTTTTATTGGATTATATCGATATGTGAACTAGCCTATTTTGGGCTTATACAACGCAAATGCTTTATTAGGAACGAACGTCAATCTAAAGGAAATAAGAACATTTACAAGTACATGGATTGTGATAATTGTTACTTTCTATGTGAGGAATGAAATCCAAGAAAAGGTAAATTAAAAGAAGTTTATTTTCCAGGTTATTTGCTACTTGCAAGCACTATGTAAATACATTCGAGTACAATAATTACATTATTTCGTTAAACTTAAGCGGTTTAGTTTTTTTTAGGATTGTTTAACTTTTATTATGGCAATTTTTATAACAAAAATAACCCTAATATGTTCAGCTTGATTGGACGAATTTGGACCGTTTGTCTAAGCGGTCCCATTTCATTGCCATTATTAAGTGTGCAACTTCTACTAATGGGTTTGATCCGATACGCTGTCAGCCGAGAGGTTTGAATGAAATCAATTACGACAAACCGTTGGTTTAAATTTCTTATAAGAATAAGCACCAGATTCTAATTTGTTTTATAGAGTAATGACAATTGGAACTTTGTTGTTTTAGTAATAACAGAATATAAATAAAACATGATTTTGATTTATTTTGTGTTCGAATCTCGAAATATCGAGATCAATTATTTTTATATAAACATATACGTATATTATGTAAACGTCTCTGCCGTTTTCTTACTTAAAATTTTATTTTTACAGTTTATAGAAAAGCAAGTTTATAAAAATATTATTTCAAAAGTAATGTAATATGTAAATACTAACCAATTACTGACTTACGTACATGTTTATTTAAATAAAGAAAATTTGTATATGCTTTTAATTGACAGTTCAGATTGCTTAATTAATATTATACACAAAACATACATTTTAGCTCTGTTCATTTTGGGGCTAATTTATTGGTTTAATATTCAATATAAAGATTATATCGTGTTTAATAAAGTATCGGTTGAATTTGATTATCTTTTCAGAATTGATTAATTAATTGTACATTCAGCAGCATAAAATACCAAAAACTATGTAACTTTTATGAATGTTTTAAACCTATGAGTACCTAGTATTTACCCTTGAAAATTGTACCGCATTTACTTATAGTGACAACAGGGAACAGGTCAAACCGAATTCTATGGATAGAGTTGGCAACGCGCCAATGAGAGCATTCTTGTTGCGATTGTTTATGGGCATCATAAGGAAAGTTCGCATGTTTACTGGCTTAGTTCTATAAAGGAAATCTATGCCCGAGATGCAAGCTCCTTCTACTGACATGGATTCTGAAGCTTTAATGTATTTTTCAGACAGTAAGTAAGGCGTTCTATCTCGTTCGTATAT
Organism: Callimorpha dominula; assembly: GCA_949752705.1. NCBI lineage: Eukaryota > Metazoa > Arthropoda > Insecta > Lepidoptera > Erebidae > Callimorpha > Callimorpha dominula. Next base: position 17,258,262 of record OX457000.1, read on the forward strand.
CTTATCGTGTGTGACGAGTTTCAACCCGTAGTAATTTTGAAAGAGTTTTTAATTGCTGATTGTATCTGTATTTGCAATTTATATGTTGCGCTAAAATATATTTTTCAATTAAAAGTAAGGATACTCGTTTCTGATATTATTTTTTGTTGTAATAGATGAATAACGTTGAGCAACAGTGAAATGAAAAGTGATGTAAAGACACTAAGGTCGGTAAATAAAAGTGCCATAAGTAATATGTTTAATATTCATATGCAGTGGTAATCCGCGACGTCTAAAATTTTATATAAAAAAATAGAACTCAAATTTTAGTTCAGTGAACGTCTAATCCCTTCCGCTCAATTAAATTTTATTTCGTAATGCGGTGGGTGCCCTAAAATTATGTACAGTATAAACTATCAGTTCGAATTAAATTCGCACTGTAACTTTCCAAATAGGTATCAAACCACAAATTAATTTAAAATACGAATTCTGATCGCTAGTTCTGATCGCGAGTGTTAGAGAATTAAATAAAGAATCACACGGTTTATTTTTTGAGGGTATTTTTTTAAGACTTCAATCAAAGTTGTTGCATCTCCTTGTAAAATCACGATGCTAAAACCAACTACTCATTACTAGTAGCACCAATGTAGCACTTGTTTGCCTATGCAAACTGATAACACATCAATCGTCTCTTTTATAAAACAAAGATTAGATTGTGATATTATCTATCTGTGTTCACAAAAAGGCTAAAACTGTGGGCAAATTGCAGAGTGGTTTATATTAAGAAAATAACCTATGACAACATAGTACTTGGCAATGATTTGAAATTTACTACACCTAAAATAAAGCATTGTTATTGCGATATTCACAAAACGCCTTTTTTTTTGTAAGAAGTAGCGGGCCTGAAGCAGAACGGTTTGGGATGCATGACTTTCCAAACTTATCTCCCTACTTATAACCCTTTCACGTTCAATCATGTAGGTTTGAAGTGGGTTAAGTTAGACAAAAACGTATTACTAAAGAAAATATTACGTATAATCTACAGCATGTACAAAAACTATTACCTTTAATTTAAAAGGTAGGTATTTGTATCCATACGTATATTTTCTAATCAACTATAAGTAAATATTTTTCTTAAATAAATGCAGCCATCCTGTTAAGATATTACTGTTTGTACTGAAATATTACTGTTAAGATTTAAATAACAAAACAGTTGTACAGTCTAGGACAAATACATATGCACTAGGAGGCTACATAAGTTTTGAATTACTTTGTAAAATGTATTTTTTTTTCGAGCTAGTTCTCACTGGCAGTAATACAGGTCTTCATACGTGTAAACCAGGTGCTGAATACATTGCTAAAGTGGGATACTGGAATGCAGCCGCATATCGTCTCAAAAAAAATTTTTACATACGGGAATAATACAAAGTCGCATAGTGCTAAAACCGGACTATAAGGAGGATTTTTTAACATATCATGAGGCCCAGTAACACGCTGCTCCCTCAGCGCAATAGCCATTAAGTATGGTACCCAGAGTGAACAAAGTTTCCGTACTTTCAAATTGTCGTGAATAATCCGATAACCAGTTTACGCACTTAACTTGATGGTCAATAATAATAATATGTTCAATTTTAATAATCAGTCTCAATGTTGCCTTGCCTTTAAATTGGTTTGTTTTTAATATTACTTAGAATTTATGAATATGAATTCAAATCACAATATTATGATATCTAGTTTGCATTCGATATAACTTATGTAGCGCCTTACGTATACATATACAAATAATATACTAAATTTTTGTCGGTTTGCTTTCTTTTGGTCATATTTAATAATTGTGTGGTTCAATTAATTCGTGGCTAAGTGGTAACCGAGTAGGTTAGCACATTACAAAGTTAAGTAATACTAACCAGGTCAGTCTAGGATGGGTGACCATTCTTAAAACATTGAGACTCCTCCGTGCCTCGGAGAGCACGTTAAACCGTCGGTGCCGGGTGCCATACAAACATCTGTGGCATTCGTTACGGGTAGTTGTAACCCTAAAAAGCCGTATCGTAGTTAGACTGAATGCCGACCCCAACTTAGTTGGGAAAAGGCGGAGGAGGATGTGTAGTTACATTTTGTGATTCATAGTTACGAAAGTCAAAATACATACACGTTTTAAAAGCACATTAACTATCCGTTATTATCATGATAAAGTACGGTTTCCATCAACGAGTCATTTGTAGCATAGATTGGAATAATAATCTAGTACTAATGGTATATAATAAGGGTTCTCTTACCGATACAGCTACCGGTGTCTAATCGAAAATCTGTGATATAATAACTACCATCCCAAAAACATTCGTTTTTGGAAGTGCAACATTTCGACACCAGAGTAGATGAAAATGTTACTGTAACCCCGAAACGGAGTAGAAGTAACGGTTACAATCCGTGTTGATATTTTAAATTAGGTTCAGTTCTATTAACCCTCCCTCACGTTCCCAACTTTTTTACGAGCGAACAACTTTTAAAGGCAACGCTTATTAAGGTCAAGCTAGCCCAAAGGGCATGCATAAAGCAGGGCCTACAAAAACTTTTCCATTTAACTTGGCCCGTGACATCCTGATTACATCTACTTTTACCGCTTCACCCTGACTTCGCTCGGGACCAATTTTGAAGGTTGCCATATTGTATTATCATGTCATCCTTCCACAAGTTTCTATGACACTTTCCATATTTAACTTACGTATTAACTAAAATACTTTATAAGTACTGTTGAATGTGATGCAGGTAGACTTATGATAGCACGCATACCATAGAGAGTATTTTTGAATGACAAACAAACGTCTTCACCATCTTTACAATACCACCTATCTATAATTCGGGACGAAAATTATAAGAGTTAACAAAGCGTACCAAACTTACATTAACTATGTAAAGGGCCACCTTTTTGATTAATTCATTCAGAAGTTTCTGTTTCCGGGGTTTTGCAAGGACTTTGAAGTAAAATTAAGAAAAATTTAATGTGATTTACTGTTACTTCTTTAAATGTTTCGTTGAATAAAACATTTTTAAACACTAAAACAAATTTAAACACTCAAAATGAAACTGCAAGTTTCAATTGAATTTTTTAAATTTTATATATACATTTTATTTTATTATGGACTCTATTTTACATACTTATTATACAAGTTAAATAACAAAAACGTAAAAAATGGACGTCTATTCGTCCATCTTGAAAAATGACCTCTTTAAATTTTATTTTAGGTAATAACTTGCATCCCATCCTTCATTTTGAGTGACGTTTGTGTCAAATAAAATTTTATTATATTTAGATAAGATGATATTACTTTTTATTAATTGAACTTTAATGAAAGTTAATAAACATTGAACGACAATGCTAGCGCACTTGAGGCTGACTTTGACTTTCACCTACGATAAAATTAAATCATTAACTGGGAATGTGAAGATTGATTACCTACATATTATACATAATAAGGTCACCTGATATTAATTTACGTTCTACTTAAAGCTTTCTCTATACTTGTAGCAAGGATATTAAAGTGCAAACATACAATCTTTATGTACAATATAAAAACAAAAATTATGCTATTTAGTGAATTTGAAGATAACACCTTACTTTAGTTGTTATCCTGGTAATAGATATTTCACCGGACATTGTTGATTAGATTCGCACATAGAATAACTAACACCAGTATTATGCAGGATATAGATTGAGAGATATTTTATTACTTCTTCAGAATATGGGACTTGTATCTTTAAAAAATAAAGCAATCGATAATATCTATTAATAGCTTCTTTTTTGATAATTTTTTGAGTTTTTGTCGATGGAAAGAACATACATGTAATGCCGTAAATAAGAAAAAGGAACATGCGTAAAAGGGACGTTTTGTTATAATTAGCCACACTAAAAGTGTCTGGTGTCGTTTGTAAGAAGCCTGCGAAAGTTGTAATTCGCATTGTCAACTTAATCATTTACATTTTCTATACGTATTCTATTTCGTCATTTACGTTTCCACAAATATATCTTTTTTTTTTTTTTTTTTTCGTGTAGAAACCCCCACGGGTCATCACCTCACCTGAGCTAATGGTGAAGTGGTATGTCGGAATCGAACCGACTAAAACCACACGGTGTTCCGTAACAAGTGGGTCTATTGCAGGGGACCCGGGAATACCCTAAGAAGGAAGCCTCCGGGAACCCCTGCAGACCTTGGCCGCCTCATGGTCTGTAGGCGGCCACACCATAGAGTACGGGGGCCTTGCCCGCCTCCGGTTTAGAGAGGCGCACGCGGAACACGTCGCGCCACCTTCTCAGGCCTGCTTCTGCTAGGATAACGGACAGCCCTTCCCGTTACCCCCAGGCCAGCGCTCATGGAGGCCGGAGGTCGTTGTGCACTCTCCGGCGCCTGGTGCGTCTTCTGCGGGACGGGAGAGTACTCGTCCTCTCCCGTACCCTTTCCGCCGCCTCTTTAGCCAACATCACCTCCTCGCAAAATGAGGCAGCGGAATTCCACGCACTCTCGCTTCGGACCATAGACAGAACTATGGTCTCCAGCGAGAGGCTTCCCCCACCGATAGCCATCGCGAGGTAGAGGCGCTGCTGCACCCACGCTGAACAATCCACTAAGGTGTGGAGTGCAGTGTCCTCGCGACAGTCTCCGCAGTGGTGGCACGCAGACGTTGGCTCTCGTCTTATACGACACAGATACTTACCGAAGCAGCCGTGTCCGGTGAGTACCTGCGTCAGACGGTAGGAGAGGCTGCCATGTCGCCTCTCTAGCCAATCCTCCATGACGGGCCTTACTCCACAAATATATCTGTGTTTACTACATATATTTATGTATAATGCCTGTGTGCTTCAACTAGTTACATGGAACGGGAAAATTGTAATCACTATTTTTATTAGGAATTGTTATAATCAATACAGTAAAGGAAAACAATTTTTATGTCCATGTAAACATAGTTAAAATCCTGGATAATATGTTTCTGAGTAATATTTTATCATTGTCTTCATAACATAACTCCAAGTTATTAGGCTTTTAATAATGTTCAATCAAGATTACTACTATGTATAGTTATTTATTACTCGCAGGTTTAATCCAACAAAGCTTACCATGTTTTGAAGTTTTAATTGAAGTCTAGACATTGATTTAAATCGTTTTACAAATTTAAATTTGGTTCGTTTTTTAACAGACTTCAAAAAAGAAGGAGGTTCTCAATTCGACCGAATCTTTTTTTTTTATGTATGTTCACCGATTACTCGAATACGCCTGAACAAATTTGGAAAATTCTTTTTTTATTTCAAAGGATATAAGTACTTCCCCTATTCCTATTTAAATTTTATCGAAATCAGTCGAGCGGTTTTTGAAAATTCAACAAATATTATATTAAATTTGTCTAATATAAATGTGTATGTGTACTTATGTATCTATGTCTATACACTTACCATCCTAATATTAATTTGCAAAATTTATGCTAAGTATCTCGAAATAGCACTTATATATAATTATTTTCTTCTTCCATAGGCTTCTTAAATATATTGTACACTGCAGCCCCTCTTTTCACCTATGTTTTCTCTATCCATCCAATGTTTGCCTGGAAAAGATCGCAAATTGCGATAAGATCGCTAATTGTACATAACATTAGCTAGTAAGTAGATATAAGTAAAATATTGTAATCTATTTGTTTGTGTACAATAAAGAGTACATCCATCCATCCAGCCAAATATCATTGATGATATTTTCGTTTACTCCGAAACTTCGCTGTTTCATTGGAGCAGTGCGTTTAGTTGGCCTACGTATATTATTTTTAAACAAAATACATCTACTTTCCACTAAAAAACACATTGAAGTCGGTGATACTTTTTTAAAAAGATAATTATATTTATTTAAAACGAAACTAGCAATATTAGCTAAAGATTTAATCCTTTCTAACCTTCTGTTTTTTTTACATAATCTAGTTATTTATACTTATTTAATAGAAAAAAAAGACTATACCCTAGTAATCATGCATTTTATAGCGTGATAAAATATAGCTTATGGCTGGTTTATAAGGTTATTTCATGCAAAACAAGGTGCTGATCCTTTGCTCCGTGAAGCAATGACAAATTAACATACATACTTTAGCATTATTAATATCAATGAGGAATTTATGTACAGACCTAATTATTGACATACGATTTTAATTCGATTAACTTTTGAGAAAAATAAATAAAACTACCCTAAGCCAGGAGCCACAGCTCGCGAGCCATATGCGTCTCTTTGGATGTGAAGTTGTGGCTCTATATTATTTATTAAATAAAATTTAAAATTTTAATTACATTTTGATTTACATTTTTATCTAAAAAAAAGGTCATAAAATTTCGTTTTACGACGACCAACTGGCTCTTTAAAAATTAGAAATTTTGTAAATTGTAATTTTGACTCTTGCGACTCAAAGTTGCCGACCCCTGCCCTAAGCGATTATGAAGTGGCAAAATGCAAAACATTTTCATTGCTAAGGAAAGTTTTATCCTGTCACTTTAACAAGTCCATTAGCATCTTATCCGACCGCAACAGTTACTCAAAACAACATTAATAACAATACATTAAATTCGCCAGTCGAGTGCGGTGTTACAATTTATTATAACAAATGATACGGGTTCCGTTGTACGGGGAAGGATCAACAAGGATCTCATCGTTTATCATCTGTTGTGACGGAGTTACGAAGCAAGTTCTTAGATTGAGTATTTTTTGATATTCCAGTTTGACCAATAAAAGGTTCGCATTTTGATGACCAATATAGGAAATATATAGTTACTACGTCCAACTAGCAATCTGTACACGCATTACTAGTCGGACGTATGGAGGTAGATAAAAATAAGTGTCTTTTTTATGGGATAGGGGACAAACGAGCAGACGGGCCATCTGATGGTAAGTGACTACCTTCGTCCAAGGGCACCTGCAATCGAGAGTCACAAGTGCGTTGCGGGCCTTTAAGGTGGGATTAGGGGGAAGGTGGGAAGAGGGGGAGAGGTTGGGAGTGGGAAGGGTTAGGGCTTCCGGTAACCTCATTTACGAAACAGAACGGAGCATTGCTTTACTGCCGGTTTTCTGTGAGGCTGTAATATTACTCCGCCCATACGTGCCGAAGCATGGGTCTCCTAGAAAGTGTACCTACAGGTGCACAAACGAAGTTGGATATGAAACATTTCAAGCTACGTCCTGGCGCTTACCAAAATGTATGATTTAAGCAACAGTGTACATATTTATATTTTCCCAAGTTATATTAATTTTTCAATTAATACTTCGCTTAGAATATGCTGTGACTTAATGTTGGGTTACAATAAAATTAAGTATAATTGAAAACTTCACTTAAAAATACACCAAAAATTTCTAAATTATAAAATAAAAATATTTCCTTGTATTGGTTGAGTCAATGTTAGTTATCTAGAATCACAGATTATCCACAAGAAGTATTTCTTAAATCCAAAATATTCAATCATCATTATGGATCAAAAATAGGTGAGAAATACAAGGTGCATGGAAAATACACAGATGACAACGAACCAAAACAACCCTTCGCTATGCATGACTGCGAAAATATAAGGATGACATAGGAATGTGCATGCAGACATCTGTTAATGTTTCGTGAGTTGGTTTATATGCTTAGATTTTTTTTTTTACTTTATATTTACACATGTATTATTACTTACTGGTAATGTTCAAATTGATCCAGCCGTCTTCAAGTAATACATAAAAAAAATCCCGTCAAACTGAGAACCTTCTTCAAGTCTCTTAACAAAGTAGTGTAGAATAATTATGTACCTAATTGTGGACAAATGCCGCCAATATTTGCTGGTGCACGACAACGATATTATACGATCGTGATGGTTTGGATAACCTCAACATTCGAATCAATTCCCGTTAATGTAATCATGTATCATAGAATGCAAAGGTTACAAAGATTATTAAATATATATATATATATATATATATATATATATATATATATATATATTTACTCCATATTTTTGTACATCCACACCACCGAGATTTACAAACACACGGGGCTCTAAAAACCGTCCTTGTGCAAGAATAAGCGTAACTAAGGGATATACGGATCAAGCAAGGCGCTTTCCTTCACGAACTTGTATGGAAAGGATCAATTGGCTAACTTTAACTTTGAGCCCGGATATCGGTCCGAAAACTTTCTGTTTAATTTCATCCTACATTTTTATTGAGGCAATCATGCGGGGATCGATAGCGATAGAGCGAGATTTGCATGGAATAATTTTGGAGGGATTGCTCCTTTGTATTATGAACAGAGCTTTTCGAGGAAGAAAGAAGAAATAAACATAAACGTTTATTTGTAAACTGTGTGTGTTTTCACGTTTAACAAACTGTCTAACGTAAAATTTAAGGAAATAAGTTTTAATTTTAAAACACACATACGAAAGTAAAACGAAAAAATAAACACACATTTGTATTTCTTTATTAAAATTTGAAATAAATTTCAAATTTTAATAAAAAAATACAAATCTATAGTCTCGTAAAGGGTTTACTTTAAATACAATATTTTTTTTTAAATAAAGGTTTTACAATCAGAAGTTAAAATGTTGGCGCGACGGCAGATTCAAGATTTATCACAAATCGAATTCTCCCGGCTGCGGTAAGTGGACTATTGGTTGTTATAGTACTTTTGAAGTGAAACTTCTTTAGAATCGTTGTGATTTGAAATTCGATGAAACGAAAAAGCGTCACGATAAAGAAACAAATATATTCATAAATATGATTTAGCCTGCGAGAGAATGAGATAGAATACATGTATCAGTGATTCCTATAATATTTGTCTTTGCGCCTGCGTACTACCAAGCCTTCAGAAAATATGTCAATGTCATTGTGGTGTAATTTGTGTGCATTTCCGTATTAAATTTATTTTAGTTGTTTTTCCTCCATATTTCACTTAGGTATACTTAATTGATTCTTTTCAAATTTACATTTAAATCCAACCAATGTATTGAAAACGAAGTATTGTTTATTTTGAAAGTTGTAAGTTGTGTGTGTGTTTATTATTAAGGCTATTCATTGTATATCTTGATATGATGTCTGTATCTGTACCTATTGAATAAAATAATTTGACCAATAACTTTTATAGAAATGATCTAAAATTAAATTTATTAACATTAGTAAATTATTGGTGTTGATTTTACTTTTTATTTCTCATTCTCTTGTAGGCTACTACTCTAAATTGTACTTGTCTAAAGTTTCACTTCTGCCGTGTGTGAGTAGCACACACACACACTTTTTTTTTATTAAATTGATTACCCGTTTCTCCATCCCTGTGGGCTTTGTTGTTTACGATTCTCGTAATTGTATTATGTTAACCCAGAATTCAGATCTCGGACTGAGTAACAAACATTTTCACTCTCATAGGTAACTTTAAAAAAAAATAATGCAGTCTTTCCATTTACAGCATTTAAAAAATAGTCAAATCTGTACAGTCGTCCTACGTCCAAGTAGCATCACTTGAGATGGCTGGACCGCTTACCAACGAGCTTAACTTTTATTTTTGTAGATGTTGGTGAACTTAATTAAAATGATGGTCTACTTTGTAAATTTGTAACGTTTAACGTTTTTTTTTGAGTAATTAATTATGACCATATTAAATCATTTGTTTTGAAATTACGTGACATAGGTATATCTACGTATGGTAAGTAACTACGTGTATGTATAAAGCAACTACTGCAAGAATAAGAAGAGTGTGACAAAGTTATTTTGTAATCAGAGTGTCAAAAAATCAAATCAAAATCGAAATATCTTTATTTTAAGCTATACATGTGTAATGTTATAGGGTTTGGGAACTCTTCTGTTAAGTTTAAATTAATCTGTATTAGAAGAGTCCCCTCTTGTCCGTGGCTAATACTTTAGCAATATAATGGATAAACTAATAATACATTAAGGGTAAGTAAAAGTAGGCATTATCAATATACATACCATAGGTTAGTTTAGCTTAGAAATATTTATCTTATGAATAGCGTAGAAGTACTTGTATATAGTTCTTGTGCAGTAAGGCGATAAGTAATTGATATACAGTATATTAGTATGGTAAATTGTAGGATATAACTGAGCAATATAAAGGTTCTTTCAACAAGGATGGGTCGATGTTAAAATTGAATTAAACAAGATGTGAGTTATTAACGAAATTTATTTTTTATTTGAAAGGCCCATTTATGCCATTATGGATGGAATATGACATCGTTCAAATGTCCGCCGCGGCTTCGTATGGTGGCACGAATCCGAGAGGTCCAATTTTTAATGACTCTGCTGCATAGATCCGGCTGAATCTGAGCGATGGCGATGTGTTATGTTGGCTTTCAGGGCAACGGTCGATTGTGGCTTATTGGCATAGACCTGCGACTTCAGAAAACCCACAAGAAAAAGTCTAGCGGAGTCAAATCACACGATCTTGGTGGCCAATTCACGTCACCTCTCCGAGAGATAACCCTACCCTCAAACCGTTCATGCAGAATGTCCATTGTGTCGTTCGCTGTGTGGCAAGTAGCGCCATCTTGCTGGAACCATGTGGTTCCAGCAAGATGGCCGTTCACGTCCATATTGTTCAATTCAAGCCAAAAAAAATTGTTTATCATTGATCGGTAGCGCTCGCCGTTGACGGTGATGGCCTCGCCAACGTCGTTTTCGAAGAAGTACGGACCAATGACGCCGCTAGACCAAAATCCGCACCAAACAGTAACTTTTTGTGGATGCATTGTCACCTGGTGAACCTCATGTGGGTTGCGGTCATCCCATATACGGCAATTTTGCTTATTAACAAAACCATTCATCCAAAAATGTGCCTCGTCGCTAAAGAGCGTTCCGAAGCCCATTCAGCGAACACACGGCGTTGCCTATGGTCATTAACTTTGAGCTCTTGGGTCAGTTGGATCTTGTACGGATGCAGGCCCAAGTCCCGACGCAAAATTCTCCAGGTTGAAGTCTGCGAAAGGCCGAGTTCTTGTGCACGGCGAGAAATCGACTGCCTCGGAGTCTCCTGAACACTCTCGGCCGACCTGGAGTTCCTTTGACGTAAAGGTGTTGGTTGGTTTTTTATCGAACCGGTCGTCTCAAATTTGGTCACCAATCGTTGGAGAGTAGACTTTGAAGGGCCACCGCGTCTGCCGTAAAATGGGCGCAATGCGCGCAACGTTTGCACTAAAGAACACTCATTTTGATAATAAAGTTTTATCATTTGCACATGCTGCTCAACCGTGTAACTTGCCATGGTGATTTGGCATCAGTGACTGAATAAGAAAAAATAGATTTAACAGATGCCGCCAAAACAAAATGGCCGCCACAGATTATTAACATTGACCCGCTCTATTTGAAAGACCCTTTATATGCATATTGCATAAAACGATATATGGCTCCAGCAAATATGTGAAAACTAGTTTTAAGTAACTGTTAAAAATACCATTTGCAATCGCGTGAGAGTTTATTAATTGATTGATATAAAAAAAACAGTCTATACTAATTTAGTTCAAGCACAGTCATCACATCACATTAATGGGATGGTGTTCTAGGAACCATAAAACACTGCACTCTGCACTTACAGCGTAAAACCATTAGGTATACAATAAAAAAATCGTACGATGCCAAACTATAGTGACGGTCAAAATCTAATTTGGATCCACGTGAGCACGGGATAGGCCATGATTTATAGTTCGTCAAGCATGAAACGCCCTAGATGCACGTGACTACCCTAACATGCAGCCTGCTTTATTTTTCCCAAGGTTATAGGAAAATGAACCTTACCGGACTTGTTTTGTAGTATATTTTTCAGTAGGGCTCTAATAATGATGATAATAATTCTTTCTTTCCAAAAAAATTACACGGTGGTTACAAGAAAAAATATCAACATCCAAAAGTTTATGTAAACAGCAGTAAATTCTCTGACTCCCAAACTAGTATTTATGTCTTGTGACTTGGGAGTCAGTTTTCCTCTAACAATACATTGATTTATTACATTGAAGTTATATTGAGTGAAAAATTACGGAAATACAAGATTGAAGTTATTGAATACGATAGAAGAGATAGATAGAGAAGAAATGTGTGTGTGTGTGCTTTAATAATAATAAAAGTAATTTTTCTATTTCGTTATAGTTTTGTTAGATTAACCATGCTTTTACTTTATTTTTGCATTGGTAAAACTTAAGTTTGTATATTCGTATATCCGAGTAATTTATTTAACCTATTACACATTTTCGGGCTACGGTAGGAGAATTTGTGTTTTGTGAAGGCAATTAATACTGTATAGGGATTAAATATCAGCTCACCGTTTTTCTGGTTATTTCAATTGGTACATGGTGTTTTCTCAATATAGGATATCTATAAGGCTTACATAATATTATCTTTAGGACTCCTTTGCGTCCTCTCTCTTAACCTGGCAGACATAATTATGCAATTAGTGATTGACAGAGAGACAAGCATACAACCATAAGAGTTTTTGGGTCAGCTGAATTTGCTAAGTGTTTTAATAAAGTAGAGAAAAGCTGTATGATTTATATGCTATGAAACAAAGTAATTTTGACCCAAAATTTCATGAATATGTCAAAAATTACTCAAAGATTTTTAGGAAAACATGTACTATGGCAAAAGAGATAAAAAGAAATAAAATAACAGCTACATGGAACATTATTAAGAATGAAACTGGACGTAGTAAATCTCGAGATAATGATTTAAAGTTAAATATTAATAATAGGTTTATAACAAACAACTTAGACATAGCTGAATCTTTTAATACCTTTTTCACAAATATACTAATTAGTACAACCAGTACCTTGAACTCTTGTGCGTCAAGGTCTGAATTGTTGTTAAGGGCCAATGTAAACGAATGTAAAAATTTATTTGAATTTGAATTCATAAACCCCACAGACATTATAAAAACGTTTAAGTCTCTTAATTCTAAGAATACAGGGGATTTATGGGAAATTTCTTTTAAATTAATAGAAACTATTATAATTGATATAGCACCATTTCTAGCTATAACATTCAATCGATGTGTTGATTCTGGTGTTTTTCCTAACCTGATGAAGTATAGTAAAGTAATACCTTTATTCAAGAAGGGTTGTACAACTGAACCAAGTAACTTTAGGCCAATCTCAATGTTGCCGGCTATTAGTAAAATTTTTGAAAAAGTTATTTTGCAACAACTAGAAAGCCATTTTAATATAAATAATCTATTTCACAAAAAACAATTTGGCTTTACAAAGGGTCGTTCAACAATTGATGCTGGTGCAACTCTTTTGAGACATATATTTAATGCATGGGAGAATTCGCAAGATGCGATAGGTGTATTTTGCGATCTCTCAAAAGCTTTTGACTGTGTATAACATAACACGCTCTTTCTTAAACTTAAACATTATGGTGTATTGCTTTGGAACTAATTGTTTCCTACTTGAAGGATAGAATTCAACATGTAGATGTCAATGGTGCGAGGTCTTCTTGATTACCGGTTACTATGGGCGTTCCTCAGTGCTCTATACTAGGTCCTCTACTTTTTCGCATATATATATAAACGATTTACCTTATTATTTAAAAGATCTCTGTGATATAGTTCTATTTGCTGATGATACGTAACTTATTTTTAAAGCCGACGATGACGATGACGATGTGAATAGGGCACTAAATGATGTATTATATTGGTTTTCAACTAACAATCTCCTACTAAATTCAAATAAAACAAAGTGTGTGAGATTTACTATGCCAAATGTAAAACAGCTAGGTACTAATTTAACTCTAAATAATGAAATGTTAAGTATTGTAGACTCAACAGTATTCTTAGGAATTACATTAGACAGTAAACTACAATGGGGAGCCCAGATAGACAGCCTTGCAGGTAGGTTTAGTTCGGCAGCTTATGCAGTTTGGAAGGTACGTCAGCTCACTGATACGGACACAGCTAGGCTTGTTTATTTTAGCTACTTTCACAGCGTTATGTCCTATGGTATACTACTTTGGGGCAAGGCGGCTGATGTTGAAACGATTTTTATTCTCCAAAAATGAGCCATCCGCTCCATATACAATTTAGGTGCTAGAGTCTCTCTTCGAGAGTTGTTTAAGGATATAGGTATTTTAACTGTTGCATCACAGTATATATTTGCAAATATTATGTTTGTTAGGCACAATATTAATAATTATAAGAAAAACAGTGATACACAATATTAATACAAGAAACAAGTCTAAACCCGTTGGGACCTATCATCGCTTATATAAAGTACACAACTCGTTCGAAGGTCTTGGTATACGTTTTTATAATAAAATTCCTATACATGTAATCGACCTTCCTGTAGATAAATTCAAGCGAACGGTAAAAAATCACCTTATCAGGAAATCCTACTATACGATCAACGATTATCTAAACGACAAACAGTCTTGGGCTTAAGGTGTCATTAGGTATATACACACAAACTTCTTTGTCTTATAATTAAGCTAAATTATTAACAAACCATTGTCAGTTGAAAGTAATGCGTGACGATTATTATGGTAATTTGACTATTAGTGATTTTTATCAGTATCTCGACTATGGTTCGTCATGCTCACTAAAATGTCATTGCTTGCGGCGTCGTCATGGGGCGGGTCATTTCTTTCCCTCTGATATGGCGAAGGAGATGATGGCTGGTCCATGCGTCATACTCGTGAACGGGTGCTACTTGGGGTGACTGGTCGGCCTAGTGAGCGATGCTTTAGCCTATACTATTATTTTGGTTCGATCAACTGCAACTCTAGCCTCTTAATCCAGTCACGAATTATTTTTAACAGTAGATTTTGCAACTGAATGAAGGTAGATGTGCACCTTGAATGATTTCTATGTTTAATAGGTTCAAACCTTCAACGATATCACTGAGTGATTTTTATTTTTTAGTACGTTAGCTTTTGGAGCATTTCAATAAAATGAAATTCAGATGGCATCAGCTTGCATCCTGTTTACCTCTCGTGTAACACTAACACTATTGTACCTGAAGATCTGACTTTTAAAAAGAGTGGCCATGAGTTTCTTTGCCAGTATTCTTCTCATAAGGCCCTACGCATTTTGGAAACTGGAAGTTATAGATCGACACAAACAGGCAGTAGATTTTGGTGTTTATCACCTAATTTACCTTGACAATCCAGTACATGCTGTGGCGTCTGTTTCTGCCGATCTATAATTTTAACTCTAGCTTCAATTTAACGTTCATAAATGTCACTTAGTGTCTTAATTGAATAAATGATTTTGAATTTGAATTTGAATTTGAAAGACATATATTAATTTTCTTGTTCTGGCGGATCAGGATCAGGAAATATATATGTGTGTACCAATTATAGATAAGATTTTTTTTGAAAATATATTACTTTAGTTTTTTCTGTGTTCAGTGTTATTAAATTATTATATAGCCAACCCACTGCCACAACCAGTGCCGACTGAGCGTATTCTTCTGGCACCTTTACCGTGATTTATTAAAATTGTATCCTCAGCATAGGTGAAATAAGAACAATTCGTGGTAGAATGTGAACACCGGTTATTTATATAGACGAGGAAAATCGACGGCCTCAATATTCTCCCTTATGGTAGCGTGCCATAAGGGAGAATATTTTATATCAGACCTGTCGCGCATTACATGCCCTATTTCAACGTGCTGGTATCAGTTTTTAAGGTAGCCTGAAAATATGTCAAGAGTTTTTCCAATTTTGATAGGAGTAGAAGGACGTAGACAGTGTCGGCTTTAAAAATGTTTAAGAAAATTTCAAGACACTTATTTTGCCTGCGGTTTCTATAAATTTACTACAGCATCGTCCGTTGCAATACCACGCCTAAAACCGTATTGGTTTTTAAATAGGATATTGTTAGCTCGGAGATAGGATGGCAAACGGTTGTTTAAGAGCCTGTCCAGTACTTTAGACATGGAAGGTAAGACTATGGTCTATAATTATTGACACTGTCCCTGTTCCCGCTTTTATAGGCTGGATTTACTAAGGCTATTTAAAAAGTATCGGAGAAAATACCGAAGGATACTGTTTTTTCTTACTTTCCTAATTCTACAAGTAACACTAAAAAAAAAAATAAAGCTAGATAGTTAGATACACAAGAAATTAAACATTACATTAAAAATAACAAAGAACAAGAATGAGCATAATCATTGCAGTTTTTTTAACTCTTCAAAACACTGTTCTAATTTTACATAAATCTAGTTTTATAATATATTCCCGCAAAATACCTTATTATTAGACCACAAGCAAAACTGATATTTGTGCTGGTTTTCATATTCTCGAGCCAGATAAAATATCTTTTGACTGACGTAGGCTAATCCAATGTACCTCGTTATAATGCCTGAAGTATTCCGCATTCATGCAGACGGATTTTTTCTTTTTTTATTATGTTTGGTAGAACGTTTTAAAGAAAAATTTGAATTCAAATTGTCAAAACGTAATCCCGCGTCATTAATTTTAGATCTAGACAACAATTCTCAATTCCTCATTTTCTATATCTACCTAAGCCATTTCACGCAGGAATAAATAATAAGCGTACATCACATTGAAAAATGTAGACATGTTTGTACATATTATGCACATTATAATCGGAAATCCAAATATAATCAATTTGGAATAAAAAAATATATTATCTCACTCTCGTTTAATGGTCACTGGTCCGCCCCGTTTTGAAATGAAGAATGCAGTAGATAATTATTCCACACAAAAAATATATTCGATGGTTTCTCTTTGGTTTGCTTAAATTCTAACAGTAACTTCCATTGGCTTCGAATCTCTTTTAAATGAGAATAGAAATTAAGACGTTCATACTTGTAACTTTGTAAACCTGTGTCACGATAAAATTATTTTGGTTGAAATGGTAGAGGAAATATTATTTGCATACACCATCTGTCAAGTAGGATTTATTGTACGCACGAATATTATTCATCCATCACATGACCTCGATATAATCGGAAACGTTCCAAACCAGACCTTTCGAGCATATGTAGTATGGTGGGAAAAATATTTTTCAAGCAAAACAGATATTGTAAATCACAGTAACGAAGCCATCCGTTCTGCGAAATAAACGTATTTTTTTCCTTTTCATTCCATCTGCAAAATCTCTACCCATTTTTGCCTGTAAGAGACGTTGTATAGAGTTTTTTTGTTATAAGTTTATGTTTTATTGTTATCATTACTCACACGTTTTCCCACGTCGCGAAGTAATATATATCTAATACATTATGTTTTAATAGTTTAAGACTCATGTAGGTATATGTAGGTATATATGCGGTTCTAATCTAGACCTAAAAGTTCCTTGTATGCCTGCTATTGGGATCGCCTTGTATTCATCATTTTCAAAAGTGTTATACGTGTTCGTTTCACGGTCATGGTGTAAAAAATTGTTCTATAGTTTCCAATTTATCTGGTACAAAATAACTATCTTATTTTGTGCCAGATAAATTGACGTCATTGGTTTAGTTTATGAAAGTTTTTTTTTCTCTAAGGATTGAAGCGCACGTTATGTGTACCATAAAACCCTTGCGCAACAGTTAGTACTACAACTGATTTCGTCTGACAGCTAATTTACACTTTTAAGTACAGAAAATACCTACATGGCCGGTTTGAACTGATTTAATATTTATAATTGCTGAACAGATATTGCTTACAACCTACATTTATCAAAAATAACCATAATTTTAGTTCAATGTCAACAGATATCACACATACATAGCAGCATAGAAGATGATAGACGAAGGGTTCCTGTCAGACACGGATTTTTAAAACATTTCTTTAATTTTAATAATTAGTGCTAGTGCTATTGTTAAGTGGTTTAAGCAGAAAGAGCGCTGAAGTCATCTATAATAATGACTAAGCTTTATAAAATAATTTGAGCCCATCAATATTATTCTTGTGAGAATCTAGGGATTAAATGAGTATGACGTAATATTCAAAGAATTTTACATTTGGGGTTGGGAAGTAAAATATTGCAACGGTAAAGTATTTTATTATCGTGTGGGAACCCCCACGGGTCGTCACCTCACCGGGGCTAGCTGTGAAGTGGTATGTCAGAATCGAATCGACTAAAACCAATAGGTGTTCCGTTACATGTGGATCTAAGAAAAACTAATGGAATTTGTGTCAATAGAGCACCAGACCCTGAGCAGATCACAGAGCCATTAGTTGATATTATTTTCCTTGCATTCACGTTTGTACCTTATTTGTGTTTAATGGTAGACTGTGTTACTAGGATACCAATATATACCAATATTATAAGGATGAATAGTTTCTTTCTTGGAACGCGCTGATTTCAGGTTTTCTCAATAATTCCCATTTCAAAAGTTATGTTTCCGTTGACAGAAATTTCAAAGTGTATTTCTTCTACTCCTGCATTTTTGTAATTATTACGTTCCGCCAAAGTAGTGTGATACAGAGTGTGTATTGAAACTTACAAAAGCGTGATGAGTATGACAATCTATTAAATTAGAAAAAAAATGCGAATTCACACCACATTTATTATAGTACTAGCTTTTGAACGCGGTTTCGCTCACGTAAAAGTAATTTTTTATCCCTCGGAAAGAAAAAACAATTAACCCAACAAACAAAAAAACAAACTCACATTCGCGTTTATAATATTAATTAACTGTTCTCTGCACGACTTCGCTCGCGTTTGCATATATATATATATATTTTGCGTAGAACCCTATTTATTTTTCCAAAATAAAAGTAGCCTAAGATACTCTTTATAATACCAGCTATCTGCCGGTGAAAGTTCCGTGGAAATCGGTCCACTCGTTCTGGAGGTTAGCCGGAACAAACATAGAGATAGGTGGTATAGGTAATATGTATATGTACCGTGTAAACATTCGGATGCATTGACTTCACAAACACACTTAAATTTTATTTATTTGTTTAGATATAGATGTATAGAAGATTAGGATGTCAAATTGACGCACTTTATGACACATTTTTTGTAATGGAATAAGCAATCCAACTAACCTGATGCAAAGTGATGATAAAGATGAAGATGGTACACGCCTTTCCAAGAGAAAACTATTCACTCTACTCTTGAGCGTTCCAGGATTATAATTGTCTCGAAAAATAGACGCCGGCAGTTATATTACTACTTAACGTAACTAACTTAACCTAGTGACCGCCAAGTGGTCCCTAACGAGCTTCCGGGTTACTATGACGATATAATCTCTTTAAGACATTGTTCAGATTTCGTTCTGTTGACTGAAAAGTCTTTTACCTGTCGTGTGCAACATTCTCTTTTAATAGCTTTGGTTTAAGAATATTAGATTGCTTTGTACCATACACAAAATGAGTATTGCGAATTGTATTGGAAATGTATGCGTTAAAATAAGAGAAAACAGAGTTATTCAATAGAAGTAATATCTGCCCAAAAACATATACTGCGTTTAAAAAAATATTACTTAAGAGAGGGTTAAACTTGAAATTTATTTGACCGGAATATTGTAACCTAAAACTTCCCGGCTATTTTAAAACAAGAGTGTATGCAGCAGTTGTTACATGATGAATTAATCTTGTCAATGAACCGATAGACCCTGCCCCGATACTATTGAAAAACGGCACGCTCTCGTTGACGTATGGCCGGGGAGAGCTCAGCCAATGTTTTTCATTTTTTAAATCGAAAAATAGAATTTTGGGATATAAAATTTTACTATGTTGAAAATATTGTTTTATATCGATTGTTGCGTTGACCGAAGCGGCTTAAATATAATTTGTTATTAAAAATTGTAGATTCAATAACCTCATGTGGTCATTTTGTTCAAGTTTGGCAATCAGACCCTTATTTATACCACATCGTTTGTAAACAAGCATACGGCTGCCGAACCAGGGACTCGCATACCTAACCTTTCAATACCTGTACGTTCACGTTGATGTCCATTCTGGTTCCAGTTTCTAGGTCTCAGGTATTTATGAAGGGAAGTTACTGAGTAGCATGAAGTCCACAAAAGTTATTATTATTATTGTTTGAGTGCTTACTGCCACCTCGACCATTTCTGGTCTTTTGTAGCGCACTTTTTGCTTTACAGTTCACTGCTCATACTTATGGCTTCGAAAACCCTCCAGATCCTTTCAGCAGTGACTGTTTGTAATTCCTGCGGTTGCATGATGTGTAACCCTAGGTTAATACTTCGGTGCCGCATTAGTGGGCCACAAGAGCATAGAATATGCTTTGCAGTTTCTTCTGCCTTTTGACAGAATCTGCATATTGTGTTCTTGCCCAACTTTAGGGTGAACATATGTTTATTTAGTTTGCAGTGTCCGGTAAGGACTCTTGTTACTGCACAGATTTTGTATCTTTTGAGCTCCAGAAGTTCTTTGGATACTTTATTATCATAGCCCTTTATAAAGGCTTTCGAGTGTCTTAGACCAGACGTGGTCTTCCATCTCTTAATAGCCAATGATGTATATTAATGCAGCAGAATGGTTCTGGGCCATGCTGTTGGTTGGCTGCACCGGCTTTGGCGAGTTCATCGGCTTTTTCGTTGCCATCGATGCCTGAATGGCCGGGTAACCATCTAATATAATTTCGTTTGATTGCCCTAGTGTGATCAGGTTTTCCTTGCAGTTTTGTATTAGCTTTGAGCTAGTCTCAAAACTGTTTAGTGCCAATAGCGCCGCTAAGTTGTCTGAGTTGATGTAGATGTGTTGATTTTTTACTCTTCTCTCAAGGTTCCACAAAAGTTATTATTTTATCTAACTATCTAGGTAATATTTTAAAGGTTATTTCGAATGCACTTTCCAATTGTAAATTTTATCATCAATTTAGTTTTATGATCAAACATTTTAACGGCTCAAACGCCATACCTATATTGGCCTAAACATATGGCCCACCTGTGTACATTTTTTCGTTAACGTATAGGAGTTATTGCACTGGCAAAGCAAGGAACAAAGATAATGCTCCTGTTGACAATACAAAGCTTCTTTACGGAGCTTGGGGCGTCTTATTCACAGCATAACAAAATATAAGGATATTTCATCTGTCGTTTACAACAGATTTATGGTATTCCACTGAGCAATATTTTTATAAAGAGGAAATTTTAAAATATTGTCACCTAACGCAGTGGACATTCTAAAGTTTACTACACAAATTCCATGGATAAGTATACTACAAAACCTAACAAGTCAAAGAAGTTTCTAGAACTGACTTGTTGCTTTATTCAATAGTCGGTTCAAAGTTACCCCGCTCGCAACTATCAGCACCGACAATGCAAAAAAATCTTACTAATGCTACAATAAAAGTACACCTGCATAGTGGATGAGCACATTTTCTTTTCTATCAAAGCAATACTTAAGTACTTGTAATAATTTCCCAATATTCAATACAGTTTTAAAGTACTCGAAGATCTAATAATCCGTACAGAAAATAAAAGAAATACTATCCAAAATGCAATACAAATAAACACACAAAAGTTTCCCTCGCAGTGCTCACTAAAAAGTCGAACCGTCTAGATATTACCTTCGGAAATGAAGCTCTGCAGAGTCTCGGCGAAAGCTAACATTGTATTGAAATAGAAACCGACGAGAAGCTCAATGTTTTATTTGGAAGAATCCAACTTGTTAACGACCCTAGTCATACAAAGAAATCAAGAGGGATCGTCTATTTTTAGTATGTGAAAGAAGATTAGCAGGATTTAAAGGTACATAATTAGGGGTTCAATAATTCTTAAAAATATTATTGAGCTACATAGAAACCAGTTTTTTTTTGTATTTAGTAACGTGGGTCACACATTGCTAGTATTCTTGTTAACCCCTCCAATTAAGCGAAGTGCTTGTGTGAGTGGGAGTGGGTTCACGGAACCCGCAACCACTTTATCCCAAATCCGACGCCTTAGTCAATACACTGCCGCCGCTTTTTTAGGAATATTGGAAGAAGACAGTAAATCATAAATTTGTAATATATTGTTTGAACTAAACTTCTTAAATCAAACAATTACTTTTAATTTTATAATTATTAACAATAAAAAAATTAACAATAGTTTAAAAACATGCTTTAATAGCTAACCGAACCAAAATTAAGTACTTTCGTTTTTATTATGTCAAGAGTTTGTTCTATGGCAAAATGAAATCCACTGTTTTATTATAATTTGAAATATTCTATTATCTTTAAAATAAGAATTAAGTTATTAACAAAATAATTAATTAACTTTTACATACTGTTTTAATATTGGGTTTAAATATCGTTGTGTCATATGTCGCAGAATAATATTAAAAATATGTTTGCTCTATCTATCCAATGGTTGCCTGGAAGAGTCGCCGATTGTAGACAACATTAGCTAGTAAGTAAATATATGTAAAATATTGTAACCTATTTGTTTGTGGACAATAAAGAGTACATGTATCTATCTATGATGATATAAAATAATATAAGTGTTAAAGCGGCGTTCAATCCAATGTACTATCGACGTCTCCAAACACACGCATTTAGCTTAACTGGGAGGGTTAACAGGAATATTAGTAATATGTAACCCATGTTACTAGCAGTCTTTGGACTTGAATGCATTTTTTTACTTTACCAATTATTACGATATTTTTATTATACTCGCTGAAATTTTACTCTCAAGACCTATGCGTACGTATCTAATATTCAAGTCCAATAAATTCCAACATCTACACCTACTGCACCTACAGGAAATCCACTAGATCAGTTTGTTTGCCCAACAGATAGCTTCAACATTAACTCGCTTGTGCTCTGTGCAATCAAACTTATAGGTACATAGCAATTCACATGTAGCAATGTAAATGAAACTTGACGATAGCTTCATTGGTGTCAGAGTTGGAGAGCGTTAGTTATGTTACGTAAAGATTATGCGGAGAATCTACAATTCTCTAACGTATTTAGTCAACATTTAAAATAATGAATTGTGTTTAACTTTACTGTAAATCAATAAAAATATTATTTGTATCGTATGTGCAATATGGTTTTGTACAAAGTATGACTATATCTTAAAGCAATTTCTCATAAGCGACCTTTAAATGGGCAAAAACGGATAGTTATCGACTATCCGTTTTTAGTAGAATCTTAGTAGAATTTTTAGTAGAATAAAGAATTTAGTAGAATTATTATAGTAAAAGTTAATTAATTATTTTAAATAATTAATTAACTAAATTAATAATTAGCTATAATTCTTATTTGTAATTTTATTTGTTTACTTTCTTGTAGCTTTAGCATGAGGTGTTTACCTAAAAGTGTTAGTTACACTATGGTTATATTTATTTTTTGTGAATGTAAACAGACGTTGGTGAAACTAATAAATAAAAAAATAAAAAATCCATTTTTTTTTATCACTGGATTTGGATCACTGAGGTATTTATCGATTTGTCTTAACCCATTAACCAAAATTATAAGAGTGTTATGTAGTTTTTTATTACTTCCAACCGGTCTTCTTGGCAGTCATTGAGGGAGGCTTATGTCCAGCAGTGGACCTATATCTTATGGCTGAAAATATGATTATGATCGAGTTTTGGGTCTATTCAGTTGTTATATATCATAATAGTAATAATAACTTCACATATCTCACAAACGGCCGTCTGATCCTAAACTAGGCGGAGCCTGCACTATGGTAACCAGACTGCTGATAAACATACTATTATATATCTGAATACATACATATTATAAATAAATTACACCCAGACACAGAACAAATAATCATGCTCATCACACCATTATTTATCCTGGGTGGGAATTGAACCCACGACCTCTGACTCACCAGTAAGGGTCACTAACCACCAGACCAACAGGCCAATCAATTCATACTGAAGAGTGTTTCCAAATGACTGCAGTCGCTGCGCCCCGCGGTTTCACCAGCGTGTGTTCATCCAGGTATCCAGTTATCTACACACCAAGTTTTATCGCTATCGGTTTAGTAGTTTTTACTTGAAAGAGTAACAAACATCCATACATCCACGTTTCATGTTTAAAATATTAGTAGGATACATATGACATTTGGTAATAATGGCTTTGAATTTTAATTATACCATTATACTATTACAACCACATCAACATTACTCTAGACTAATTTTATGCCAGTGCAGAGTTATACCAGTTTCAGGAATATTGATGGTTATTATGTTCTCGGAACACAAACAAAGTTAGGAGATTATGTATTTTATGACAGCTAGTTTAGACGGGCGAGGCTCAAGTACCTCAAAAGGAAGTCGTTAGATGACAGATGCGGGGTAAACGCAATACAAGTGAGCCATTTATATTGCCGTCGTCTCTGACTAATGTGTTTGTGATGCTAGTTAAATGATGCCAGTTAAGTTTTAATTTCAATGTTTCTGTGTTTTGGTAAGGCTTTCACTACACCTGTTATAATAAAGTTGGCAGGTCTATCAAGGATTGGACTTTCTTTTAAAAATAAAGTATAAAGTATAATAGGAACATTACATATTTGTTTAATATTAGTTTGAAAAATAGAGCGTAAGTTTGTTAAAACTTAGAATTTAAAGACACATACAGACACTTTATTTTTAAAAGACAATCATCGATCTTTTGATATTTTTCGATCCAAGAGTATCTATTTATCCTTTTAACCAGGTGAATCTATGTAGTAGGGGAGAGACATCATCCTCACCCTCCGCGCCTTTTCCCAACTAAGATGGGGTCGGCTTTCAATCTAACTACGATACGGCTGAACTTTGATATTTCACGTGAAGCGACTGCCATCAGACCTCCACAACCCAAGTACTAGGCGATATTGAAGTTCTGTAGTTAGACCAGGTTGTCGGACTTTTTAGGGCTCCAACTACCCGTAACGAATGCCACACATGTTTGTATGGCACCGGGACCGACAGTTTAACGTGCTCTCCGAGCCACGGAGGGGTCTCAATATGTTAAGAATGGTCACCCATCCTAGACTGACCTGGCTAGTATTACGTAACTTTGTAATGTGTTAACCTACACAATTATCACTTAGCCACGAGCCTAGTAGGAGAGAGACATGCTTTACGATACGCTATGCTTCTTAGTCTGTCATCACAACTTCAGAACTTTTTTTCGTCAATGTATTATACATATTATACGTGCATCCATTGTAATTTTTGGTAGCTAATGGCAAAAGCTATGTCAGTATTTCTTTTTCTTATGAATATTTATTCATTTCGAATATAAACGATATCTGAATCTTATATAAAGGAAAAGCAAAGCCATTTTATAGTTTGTGTCAAAATGATATTCCATAAACTACACAGCTGACACTGAAATTTTTATGAGAAATATTCACTTTCATCTATCTATTCATAAATTTATTCAAGTCAGCGTCATGCACGCACCGCTCACGGAATTTCTCCTCTAAATTGATTACTACCTGAATTGTTTGGTGCCTGTACAGGTTTAGGATACAAATTCTCTTAGTGTATATCCTGAGGACACATAGAGTGTAAATAAATAATTGATTTAAATATTCATATTGTACTTTATGTATTTGCAGATATAACGACATCGTACATAATTGCACGAACTTAGATAAGTCACATTCATAGATTAACTTTAGAAAATAAATAAAACAATTATTACACACGCACGACATTAGTATATAAGCCTATCTGTATCTAAAATAAATCAGACTAAATATCATCTCGAGTCTCATTATACTCCTTGCCAAACACTGGCAAAGCAGACAAGTTTGTATATTTCGCACATAATAATCATCTATTATCTTTTTTCAAATTTTTAACTGGCTTGTTTGGTTTCACGGAAAAGGGTCAAAATCATTAAAATCATATTTAATTTTCAATGTAAAAAATATATATAGTATAGATATATTTACATTTTAACGCCTAATAACAACATCAATAACTATGAAATGAGTACGTTCAATGTAAATAATAGGACATTTACCAAACAAAAAAGCTGTAATTAACGATGTCTATTTAAGAGGGAAATCTTTCTAAGTAATTTACTTTGCTGAGACTTTTTTACCAGAATGACCAGTTAGACCGACGTAATTACGGACAAGCGGGTCGTCGAGAATTAAAGAATAACATTTTTTTAGAAAAATGTTGAAGAAACAGAAAATTAAACAATTGGGCGAGGGAAAAATAAACATGGGCCGTTAGGCGAAACAAAAATTTAGCTTTAAATTTCTCCTCTCATTTTGGTTATTACAGATTTTATCAAGTGTCAGATATATTGCGTAGCTAGTTTATTTTAACACGTAAAATCTCTGAGCGTGTTCAAAATAAATGCTGTATTTTTTAACTGGGATTCCTTTTATTTTTTGGCATTTTTAAATTAGTATTCATAGATTGACGGATTTTAACTCTCATGGTATATCTCTTGTTTATTATTAAAACACATAATTATTATACATATACGTAATGATAGCCAAGTCGTCTATCCATTATTTTATCATGTAGGCGGTTTGAGTTCGATCCAAAGTCGCACACCTTTGACTTCTGAAGATAATGTGCGTAATAGATAGTAATTATCCATTAATTGTTTTTAAACCATCGTGACTTTCATATTAAACGTGTAAATCAGGACTTAATTGAGGTAAGGTTTATTAGATACTATACCTAGACGTTTAGATCGAAGTGCTTCGTTTAGGTTAAGGGTGCACGTAATTATCTTCTGCTATACCTAACGGTGAACAAAAATTTCTTGAGGAAACATGTATACCTGAGTGTTTGTGAAGACTATCACCCTGCAATGAGCCTGATTCTGATAGATAGTTTATAAACAGGGCTGATAACGATGGATTACGTAAAGACCATGATAGTAATTCATCATCGTTATAAAAATAAAATGTTTTTGAAGTGAAAACTTCTTTAGGCACGTTGTGCACTTTTGCTATGGGGAAAAGCACTGAACTCGCACCGTTACGCTAATAATACATATATAGATCCACTAGAGGGTGCTAATCTAAATATTGAGTACTGTCAGCTCCTTATTAATTATTCTTTAAAAATATAATTAGTGCAATAAAACTTCTTTAGGCACGTTGGGCACTTTTAGTTTTGGGGAAAAAGCACTGAACTTGCGTGGCCGTGGTGCTCAGATCACAGATGTGTCAGTTATGTTTTCACTTCTGACGTACAGTCCTACAACTGATAGTGATTTTTTTTCAACTACAATCAACACTTTATACCCAATCCGTATGAAGGACCTAAAAGTTTTCTATTAGGCAACATAATCCTGCTATCATCGGCATAGGTCGTAAAATTTTCTTCCAGAAACTCCAATCTTGCTCGGTAGGTCGTAACTAGCGTGCGTACCAAGTCAAAACTTTGACGTGGAGTTGTGAATATAACATCAAAATGGACGAGGTCCAACGTAAATTTACACTGAGCAGTACAAAAGGCGCTTTTTGTTAAATATTGTTATTAGAGACACGGTATTGTCACAGTGGTGCTCTGGTTTAATGAGATTGACGTCTACGTCGGACTTATTGGATAGTTTATATCCTAATATTACATTACGTCATAGATTTTATAATATATTTAGTGCAAAACCTTCATATTATAGGTACTGCCTCTTAATCAAGCATAGATATCAATTATTTTAAAGAAAATTTTCGACTCTTTTATTTTCATGAACACACCGCATATACACATATACAGAACTAAACAAAGTACTCACTAAAAAAAATTTAGCTACCTGTACTACAAACATATATAATATATGTAAATAAACCTGGAACCATTGAATACAAAGATTGGTTAGTCCAAATTTATTCAATTGTAAATTTATTCTCTTGTATAAAAAAAACACCAAAACTTTCCAAGACTAGTGGAATAAAGGTTAAAACCCTACTTCAGGTAAAAATGTAACCACACGATAAATAAAATGTTAAGATATGTACACGAGTAGAAAATATATTAAAGTAAGTAGAGTAATACCATGTCATAGGGTCCGTTACATTACCTTAATTCATCTGAGTTCTATAATTTCAAAAATAATATATTAGTAGCATTACAACACAAAGAAAACAACTCCTAATGCTTCCAATTGAACGACAGATAAGATGCATTCAGAATCATATGTACAGAAACTACCTTCCAAGCGAGGAAAACCATTTTTATGAACTTATTCGTCAGTATCACATCCATAAGCTCACCTACAAGTAACAAAGCTCAATGAAATTTACGTATATACAAGTATGAAGTTGCCATCGGGTTACACAAAAGTTTGATTGAATATTTCAAGGGGAAGAGCGAACTTTTTTGTATTCTACTCATACTCCGATTGCATACGATTTGAATTCCATGCGTGTCTTTGCTTTTCGAAAATGTTTCATATAAATCCAATTCGTTTTCTTTACATTTGCTTGTTTATTTTTAAGTTTTGCCAACAGAGGGAAAGTCTTGTTTATTTTGTTTTGCAACAAATTACAATTAGAATCCTTAGAAGTGAAATAGACCAATATATCTACTTTTTTAATTTTGTGATACATAGTTACACCACATATAACTTTTAAAATATATTTATATATTTAAATAAATGTTAATGATATTAGGTGCACATTACTAGCATTCTTGTCAACGTATAGTTAAGTGAGCCTCATATTAGATGCGATCTGAACCCTTAACCTCGTGATGACAAGTCCGACGGCTTAGGCCTTATATTTAGCTCAGTTGCAAATATCTCAAAAATATTCAGTTACTATGATTGTTTAACATAAAACTGCTGAGATTAAAAAAAGTTGCTGCACTAACAAAAATAAACTTGTGTGACTTAAACAAACGATAGATTATTTTGAACAACTTTGAAGTTAATTGTTAGTAGTACTGTGTAGTGTACAATATTTGAAGTTTACAGCTTTACACTACTTTGCTCGACAGTAAAGAGAGATCGATGACACGATCGTGCTTATTTGCACTGTAAAATAAATAAGTCATAAAAATTGCAAACATTTCAGTCTAACTTTACGTAAAAAAGATAAATTCGTTTTAAAAAAGAAACCTCTATTTCCACCGCGTCAGAGTTGTCTTGGTTTTCACCCCGCTGTATCAGTGATCCAACTTTGATGAAACCTAACTTTATTTCTAACTCAATTTCACCTCGGTTTCAACTTAATACACTCACTGGATATCTTCTAGTATCTTACAGAAAGTAACGTCGATACAGTTTCTACGGTATTAGATAAACATAATAATATGTTGCCAATGTGTATTTTATATCTTAGAAAATAGTTTATTATTGCGGATAACTAAGATTTTTATTTATTTTTACTAAAATATCCGGTGCACGTAAACATGTTAAGATTCCATCAAAACACTGACAAATAAATATTCTGTTTCATTTTTCATTTATAATAAAGTAATAGGATTTTCAGGATTGACTGAATTGCCTTATCATTAATCACAGACTATCTGAACTGATAGTAAGTTATACTTCAATCTACGATCGAGCAAGCTTCCCTCAAAATACCTATTCACTCGCCACTTATCTTTACACAATAGTATCCAGAAACCCTAAAGAGTTTTCTTCTGTAGAGAACCACCCAAAAATAATTTTCTTGGACTTATTTACAAAACTACTATTAGACAGCACTACAGATATTCTTCTAGTGAGAGGGTAGTCTGAGCTACATCGATAGAGTAGGAAACACGCAGGCGATACGACAACATCGTTGCGAGTTTTTATAGGTACCGGTAAAGAAGTTGAGTATAGGACCTTGTTAAGATCGCTAGGCGTTGGTAGATGCAGGCCGATTCAACCCGGTCTTTTTGGAAGTCATTGTGGGAGTGCTTAAAAGGAGCCGTAGAATGTCCAGCAGTGGACGTCCTATGGCTGAAATAATGATGTTACCGTTACCATGAGAACCAAAACTTTTGTGAGTGGTATTCATGTTTATTGGTAGTATTGTGTGGTATTAGTTTTGAAATTGGCGGGGGCCCTTTACCATGAGTGTGGTGCCTGCAACTGACGTGGCAGGATGCTTCACTCATTGATAAATGGCCCAAAACTAGTCGGACATTCTCAAAATGTACACGTGAGTTAGACCGTACGTATATCTTTAATAAATAATTACCATCAGGCGGTACATGTACTTGTTTCCTAATTAAAAACTAAACCTTTACAATGATTGTAGTCCATTCTCTTCAATTGTGAATCGAATGGTCTGTTGGCCTAGTGGTTAGTGACCCTGACCGCTATGCCATAGGTCGTGGGTTCGATTCCCACCCGAGTCTGGGTGTTCTTTGTGTCCGTTGTTTGTATGTTTGTAAAGTCTCCTGCGACACAGGAGTAATTCCTAATGCGGGAGTTGTCTTTTAAAAAAAAAAACAAAAAATTCTTCCCTGCTCTTCTTCTACAATAACCTTCCCCAATAAAAGACCCTAACGCAAAAAAAATATTTCATTAATCGGACTGTTACAACGCGTTTAAGCAAACAAATATTTAAGCCTATCATGTGTGTGTGTGATATATAATATGATGTGTCATTTTAACATAATTTTAAAATAAGGCTCAAAATTCTACACTTATTCTTTTAATAATTTTATTTGGTTGGAGCATTTTTAATGATTTTTTTTAATAAACCTGCGTTTTTCATAAATATTTTTATTTTCAATCTTACTGGTTTTTTTAAAAAATATAGGTACATTTTAAAAGATGAAACTTACCTTTTAAGATTTAAAGTCGTTATTATGTATGCAATTACAATTAATACACATATTTGAAGCCTAATACTAAATAATATGTACTGAGACCTCTATTTATAAGTGACTAGCTGCACCCGGCATGCGTTGCAATGCCTTTTTATATATCTAGATTTTTTGAGCCAGGAACCCTCGTAGGCGTACCCAGAACACCCTACCAAAGTTTCATTACAATCTGATCAATGGTTTCGGAATGCATAGAGGACAAACAAACAAACATTGATTTTTATATATATCGATAAGAAGACCTCCATAGCTTTTGAATAAACGTCGTAATGTGTAATTGTACACTAAAAGTTTGATCAACAAAACATAAAAAAAATATATATATTTCATCATTTCCTCATAACAATAAAAAATGTCTTAATATAAAAACACTAAAACTTTTTATCCGGAGGCTGATATCCATTACAATGTAATAAAGGTCGCCAATGAGAACAATTTAAATGAGTAGATAGTCGTTCATATTTCCAAAAAAAAGGTTTTCCGTGAAATAAAAAAGGAATTATACCTCGAGCATTTCTGGGACGATGTGAACGCAATTTAATAATTCTTTTTAAGGGGTCGTTTCATAACGTGTCGATGGTTATCTTGTTTTAAATGAAAATTACAGAAAGTGCCTCTTTTTAATTTTCTTTTCTACTTAAATATAAACTGCTCTCGTACTTTGTATCTAAAATATGTTAAATTAAATTATATATTATTATAAAATTAATATATATGTTTTTAATTTAAGTCTAGCGATATCCCATCCACTATGTATCTGGGCCAGAATGTTGCAACATCTGGAAGAGATAGAAGCAAGCAATTTGCAAAGCACTTTTCGTCTACCATCTGTTAGTCTGATAATTTCCATATTTCCATTACTAGTCCCCACAATTATTTTAAATTTGCTTTAGGCAAAATTACTTTCACTGACAGCGATGTATTGAAACAGCTAAACAGACGCAATATTTACAAGGTACAGGTCCAGATAGCCTATCTCCATTATTTATCAATAAATGTGTAGCGTTCTTATCTCTTCCGCTCAAGTTGATTTTTAATCAGTCAATGATAATTTCTACATTCCCTTCGGAAGGATAACGCTGGCGATTTTATATTCAGAAGAATATAAAATCGCCAGCGTTATCCTGATATTCAAAAGAGGAGAAGCAAAGAGAATATTTCTAATTATCGAGCTATCTCAGTTTTTTTCCGTTTTTGCGAAACCGTTTGAAGGCCTTGTATGTCCAATTTTATCCCACATCAAAGCACAGCTAGCACCTCAACAACACGGCGTCTGAACTCATAAATCCACTACTTCTAATTTCGTACAGTAGATTTATGATATTAGGGCGGCATTCCCGTATACAATTTTTTTTTTATTGTGTAATAGACTAGGTGTGTTGTCTTCCAACTAACCTAATGGAAAGTGACGATGAAGACGAAGATGGTACACGCCTATCCAAGAGACACCTATTCACTCTACACTTGAACGTTCCAGGATTATAATTGAGTAGAAAAGAAAAATAGACGCCTGCAGTTCATTCCACGTGCACTACGTTCCACGTCGCCTAATTTGTCTAGTTATAGTGCTGAAAGCAATGACGTTTCGCTTCTGACTCTAACAAAAATCATTTTTTTTGTAGATAAAAACATTTATATTTTAATATTGAAAACGGGGCATTTCTTTATGTGACGTAACATCTCAATGTGAATTAACCCTTAAAATTCTATCAACAAATTCAAAATTGTTACAATCGAAAGATGGGTTTAAAAAAAAAACGGGTTTCTAATTGAAGCCGTCGTTCTTATACGCATAGATAAAACGTAGATAGCATGTGTGTAAATTTACATAGTAGATTAGACAGTAGTGCAGTAGTTACACACAGGCCTTTTGCAATGTATTTGCAGGAAGTATTAATAAATGAATAAATAAATACCGGTGTCTGAGTACGGTTTAAAACTTTTCAATTATTTAAAAAAAAATAATGAAATTTATATTAAAATTTATACAGTTAAAATATTTATGTAAACTAACATCCTATTTTAAACTCAAAATTTTCAGTACTCCGCCTTGTGGATTGATGACAACTTTTTATCTGTATGAAACATGTGGTTAAACTTTAGGAACGTTACGTGAAGCTGACAAATAAATGATTTTGCTTGAAAAATAATGGATAAAAAAGTTTTTTTTTAAATCAAACTGCCTTTCTTAGTGTAAGGTGCACATTTTTAAACAACACATTATGAATTTTCATGTCAATTTCCATGATTTGGACATTCCATCAACATGATTGGTATAATCATAGTTTAGAAATATCAGCTTCATCTGTCAATTTTGTTCAATTTCTCATGAATCTTTATAAAATTACGTTATTTACGGGGTCTATTGTTCCACACTAAAATATGACCCCACCTTTCTATATCACCCTTTATAATAATTATAGTATCTTAATAACGTTTTTTACACATAGTATTAGTGTAACCTGTTCGATTAAGCTAAATATAAGGAATGAGTTTACGACAACAATCCCACTAATATTATAAATGTGAAAGTTTTGATGGATGGATGAATGGATGGATGTTTGTTACTCTTTCACGCAAAAACCACAGAACCGATTGCGATGAAACTTGGTATGTAGATAGCTAGAGACCTGGATTAACATAAATGCTACTTATTGTCCCAATATTCCCACGGGATCGGGACTTACGCGGGTGAAACCGTGGGGCGCTACTAGTACAACATAAGGTTCAAACCTGCATGATCGAAACCCCGACAACTTAGCCATTAAAATATTAATTCGCACTCATGGATTTTTCGTTTACTGAGATCAGATCAATATAAATACATTTTCAACGCTTGCACATATTGGTTTTCTAAACATTTACCCACTGTCATTCACAAATAAAAGTTTAACTTGTCCATGGAAATCATTCATGCCAAACTAACTTACTATTATTTTACAAACTAGGACAGTTCCGGACACATCGCTTCAAAGTGGGTCATGTTCCTATGTACCGAGAAGCCCTTATCTGGTAAGTCCTGTATGTTAGGAAGCTCAATACTTCGAAGACAATTAATGTATATTTATATCATAAATAATTACTCAATACCAGCAGCAGCTCTTCCCATCCTTTACATTTTCCTGCAATTAATGTAAGCTTTATATAGATAAATTCGTTTATAAAGTTATTCAATATAAACATGTTTTGTATTTTTTATTTTAGAATGAAAACACTTTTTTGCAGCTATGTAGCAACACAGAAAGTTAAGATACCTAATAGGTATTCCTATTAGGAATTATTCCTCTGAGCTATTAGGTATCTTAAATTTCAGTATTTGCTTGCTCTGATAATAAACTTACATCCTGAGAATAATTTAATTTAAAAAAATCATTAGGTCACTCGTGTCTATGAAATCTGGTTCAGACAAGTAATACCTCCTTTCAAAAATCAGCGTTTCATTTAATATCCGAGATTTCAAACATAAGTACAACTACTAGGGTTTCACATGTTTAGAACTGGGTATACGTATTTCAATTTACTTTTTAGATAGCAATTCATCAAATAAAAAATATAAGCATGTTGTTTTATTACCGAGTGAAAACGTAACCATCAAATTATTATATCTCTAGCAAATATTATTACGTCCGTAATTCCATGAGGGACAGAGGTTATGTGGGTTTTACGTCCATATTTTATGGTCGAACGGTTAATGTAGATCTAGTTTCATGACGCTACATATGGATTAAAATGTTTTAATGTTCAGTTTATTACAAATAAATGTATTTGAACCGTTTATATTCACCATCTTAGCCACTGTTGACGTGATCACTGTTGCCACATATAAAGTCTTTCACAATGGAACTAAACTAAAAATGCTTGTGAAACGTCCTAAGTTTTGATTTTTGATATATATATGTGATCAAAACGTAAGAACCATATAACCATTTACCTTCCGTTCTTATTTAACTTTCCTTTTCAATATACTACTAACTTTCACACCTATTACAGGAGAAGGACCGAATTACAGTTGGCAAAATGTGGGTGTATATAAACACTCGCATATATAGATATATTCACACCTATATATAGATATATTAATACATATATATAGATACATATGTATACTCACACCTATATCCCAGAAGACGTAGGTACCTACGTCTTCTGGGATATAGGTGTGAGTATACATATGTTTATTATCTTTTTATTACTGTGGGATATTAATATTTCACTTTTATTATTGAAAAAGATGATATCTTCGTTTTTAGACGTCAGTGCGGCAACCGTTTTCTGCTAACAAAGAACTTTGTGTTAAAGAAAATAATTTATCAAAAACCTTTCACTCTTTTTCTTGATTCTTTGCTTATCACTTTCCCGACAAACACTATTACGTTATGTCTTTTCTTACTTTTTTTCAACTATATAGAGGAGGGGCTCGTGGCTAGAAAGTTAAGTAATACTTACTAGGTCAGTCTAAGATGGACGATCATTCTCAACACATTGAGATCCTTCCGTGCCTCGGAGAGCACGTTAACCTGTTGGTCCCGGGTGCCATACAACCATCTGTAGCATTCGTTACGGGTAGTTGGAGCCCTATAAAAGTCCGACAACCGGGTCTAACTACAGAACTTCGATATCGCCTAGTACTTGGGTTGTGGAGGTCTGATGGCAGTCCCTTTACATAAAATATCAAAGTTCGGCCGTATCGTAGTGAGACTGAAAGCCGACCCCAACTTAGAAAAAGGCGCGGAGGATGATATAAAGGTTGACGAACTTATAGGTGTCACAAACATGTTTTTTACGGATAATAGTAACTGAAAATAAGAAATAAATAGGGAAATTTAGTGGCTCATCGCGGGAAGCATTTTAGTTGTTGCTGGCAGAAGTAATGTATTCACAAAAGAAGAAAACGAAAGGACTGCCACATAGTCCTAAAGCGAGAACGGTAGGCCTACTTTGCGTTAACGTTTAAGTTTCAAAAAATTACTAAAACGGCACAAATGCCTCAATGGGTTACTGATAATAAAGAAAAATAATAAAAAAAAAACAACTGTAAACCTAAATCGTGTGAATTATATGACGATAGTAGGTATTCCAAGCTATATTTATGCTATACATAAGCAATAAAGATCTAACAAATATACGCAATAACACATAACAAATAAACTTCCAGCTTCTATTTCATACATTCCCGGCCACATTACCATAGAACAAGGAACTTGTAAAATAAAACTTTCAAGACCACATAAACCTATAAGTCCTGGGTGAGAAGATTTACGAGCTCAAATGTGGACCTTCTACTTACACTAAGTGATGCCAAAATTTACTGATGGTGAATATTCATATATTAAAGCTATTTGACATGTTAAGATAAAATAAATACTTTATAACAATTTTTAGTAACAAGAAGTTTGTTACGAATCCGTAATAATATTTTATTTTTTGTTTGGCAATATCACATAATATACACGACACTATCAAGACTAAATTACACATAGTATCTACTTCAAGTTCTAAAACATTATTATGTAGATACATTTATTACCAACTTTAGTGAAAGTACTGTGTTTGTGGTATATTTGATATGTATTTGTACGTGACCTGCAACGAGGTAACATATTACCTTAATTCAGCACTGCACGTCTTGTGCATACGTGCTTCTTAAGGGTTATCTCTACCTTCATAAAATGTACAATTTCTTTGTTATAAACTTGTATATATAGTCAGTAAGGAATTGTATATAGTAAGTCGACAGTAATAAATAGGTAATTAAGATAATATGTAGTTTTCTTGATATTACGACTCCTGAATACATGTAATTGTTATTTCTAAATAGGTAAAGACCAAAGACTTCAGTAATTTTTCATTTATTTCTATTAGCTACCGACGAGATGTCAATATTAAGTATTATTAATTATTGGAGACCACGGAGCGGAAAGAGCGTCTGTTCACCTGGTTAATGGATGTCCTGCGCGGACATCCATTAACCAGGTGAACAGACGACCTAGTAAATATCGCAGGCCTTCAAGGGAAACAGGCCGCTTCCAACCGGTGTTCTTGGAAGTCATTAAGGGAGGCTTATGTCTAGCAGTGGACGTCCTATTGCTGAAATGATGATGATTAATATTTTTTTGGGAACGGTTTTATACTGTACCTTCGCAGGAGCTTCATTGTTAGCAATTAATAGATTATGGTTAAATATCGATTCAATTACGGTGATGATCGAGTAGATAATCACTAGTATTGTTAAATATTTTTACTAATTTGTTTTGTTTGTTCACCAGTATTTATTTATATTGTTACATAATACCATGCCATCGAGAAATAAATTTAACTCAAATTTCGTCACACAGGCATGTGACAACATTTCATTAGAAGCGTGAATCGTCCGATCATAAATTTCGGATGTCCGTAACTTATTTGTTACCCTCATTCTACTACTCTTCATTTAAAAAGATGCAACACAATCAATTTTATACCTTAATACATTGTACGAAGGACTATACACGTTACATGTAAATTAAAGGTTCCAGGTTTTCAGGGGCGATGCTGGAGCCATTTTTCTTCATCCCTCCCTTCAATATGTTGCGAAGCCCGTGAAATATACCATATATCTCTATGTAAATCATTATGCAAATCAGTATGGCAAATGTACCTATGTAGCTGGACATATAAATTTTGAATTAAATTTGAACTGTAATTTTTTTACCTTAATTGAATTGCGTTTAAAGATTTTGTCAGGTATCCGTATTTAGGTAGATCTGTGGAGAAAATGGTTAGGATCTTCAACACAAAGGATTGGTTCTCCAGCTAGGTGACCAACGTAATCATATCTGTGACGATCTTTTGGAACATCAGGGGTCGCGGGTTTGAGTGCCACTCAATGCAAATATTTGTGTGCGTGAATGCGTGGATATGTCTATGTATAATATGAATTATTTTATAAAATGTCTCTAAATATGTTTTTTCGTGCTCCTGAATGTATAGGACAAGGTATGCTTAGTTTCGGTCTAGATTAAGCAGACGTAATATGTTCTAGAATTATTTCTTTACTATTTTTTTTTGTAAAAGACATAATTGCAAGGTTTTTTAATTTATTTGTGTGGGGAACCATCTTGTGCAAAATTGATACCAGTAGGATAGTTTACACATCTAATAATTCGTCATGATTTACCTGCGGAGTAGATTAATTTCAATAGTGCGGGAAACTTCCGTCTACCAATGACAAAGTAGGGTACTACACTACACCCTAAAATCTTGCGCAGTTATTGAACGAATATATCGATTTTGCGGCAAAATCGAGGTAAGCCGTGCGCCATCTTATTCATCAGTTTACGCGTACATTGCATACGGAACGCATGAAACTTTTCACTCATAATTACACTTCGTGCCATATAAAACTGGTTATTATGAAGACATATTATGACTTTGTTAAAAAGAGGACGACCTTCAAACAGTCAAGCTCGGGAAATCATTTTCAATGTTCACCGACTTATGGATAAGTAAGCAATAATAACTAAGACTAAAGATTTTAATTAAATTTTAACCAATTTTAATTGAACATCAGAAGCTACCGATACTTCTACAAACACAATTTTGAAGATTTTCAAAAAGCACGAATCATCAGCAGGTGCTTCAAAAAGTCCAGGCCCTAGGTTCAGTACGCCCAAGAAAGACGATTTAAGAAAATTCACCGCTTATAACTGGATAATTTTGATTATCAAAAAATTCAACGAAAAGTACACGACTTTAGTTGAAAAACAAGCTAATATACCGTAACCACTTGTCAAGTCACTCCTGAATAAATCAAAAGAGGACACAACTTTCAGAAAAAGCCCTAGCAGAATTATGCGGCAGTTGGTTTCAAATTCAGAAGAGGCAGAAAACGAAAATAAGTGAGATTACTAAGAATGAAATATATTAGTGAAGTAAATAGATACAGAGAAGAAGATATAGGTGAATCGTATGTGCACACAACACATCGGAACGTGCCTAGTCCGACAAAAGTGGCAAGAGAGTAAAGAGGTCCACATCAAAGGGTCAAAGACTGATTATTGTTAATGCCGGTGGAGTAAATGGCTTTATAACAGGCGCTTTATTACTTTCCAAATCTTCTTAAACAACCGGAGACTACCATACTGAAATAAACAGAGAACATTTCAAAATATGGATTACTGCCTAAGTCATTCCTAATTTGCAAACAAGTTCTATTCTTAAATAATGTATAAAGCTATAATAATAATTTAATAGAAAAAGGCCACAAGCTCCAATTCTACTAAAAGGCAGATGCAAAAATCGTCACCAATAAAAATATAGATTTTTAATACAAAATCAGTGAAACCCGAATTATACAAAATAATTAAACCGCACAAGCAATAAAAGAAACGAAAGAAATACATATGCAATATTCCTTAGACAGCATCATAGAATCACATGGACAAAAAGTTGAGATTTCCCACCTTACCATCCTAATTTTAACCCAATAGAAAATATTTGTGTATGACTCAAGTATCATGTCAGCAAGTTCAACGTCGGTATGAATCTTACCGAAGTGAGACGGATTTTGACGAATTTATTATTAATACCAATGAGTCATCATCGTCAAGCGATCCAAATGAAAGCAGTACGGATGACAGTGAACTGAAAGGTGTTCATCCATTAGATTGTTCAAGATAACAACACTGGTCCATAAAAAGTACCGCCGAAAAACCACTGTAAAGGCCGGTACTTTTTTAGCGTTGTTAGCGTGACAGAGCTAAACATGTATAGCAAGTAATACTCTGCCATTTGCACTCGCGAATAAGTTCAAGGCCGATTATTATTTACACGTTCGGCTACCGGTCTGAACTTTTCTGCGCAAACGATAACTGA
The DNA here is from genome assembly GCA_949752705.1 of Callimorpha dominula. Classification (NCBI taxonomy): domain Eukaryota; kingdom Metazoa; phylum Arthropoda; class Insecta; order Lepidoptera; family Erebidae; genus Callimorpha; species Callimorpha dominula. Next base: position 17,297,720 of record OX457000.1, read on the forward strand.
CAATTTGAATTTTTAGTTGTGTAAAAATGTAAAATGTGAGAAAAGGTGACTGCCCTCTGTTATCATTGAAAAAATAAACATTTCAACAAATGTAATATCTTTTTATTTCTCATAAATAATAGTCAACGAAAAAATATTATTCTCAAACCAAGGAATGGATATAACACTTATCTGACATTAACTGGTCTAGTTTACAAACTCAATCCTGATTGGAATTATCCTGATAATGCAACTTAAAATCAGTTTGACAGAGTTGACTTAAAATTACAGTATCTTTCAAAAAAGGCATGATTTTAACTGTCTAAATCGTAACTTTCATTAGCTTTTTTGACACCCTGGATGTTGTAATATTTAAATTTTCTTTATTGGAATAAAAAACAGTTACATGTTAAAGTCTAAACTATATGATATTAAATATACCAAGTAGTAAACACATAACCCATACAACATTCTCCTCCTCTCCTCTCACTGGCTTTGTCCTCATCCGCAACGACCGCTTAGACAAAAGAGGTGGTGGTGTCGCCATCTACCTTCGTAGTTTTTTACCCTATAAAATCCTTGCCTCTTCCTCTTCCGACCTTTCCACGTACGCGGAATATCTCATTCTTGAAGTTTGTGTCAAGGGAGTTAATGTTATTCTAGGTGTAGTCTATTGCCCCCCCGCTGTCAACTACTTCTCCAGTCTGGAAACAGTTCTGGAATCTTTAGGGTCGGAATACACACACCACATCATCATGGGCGATTTTAACACTGACCTCCTTGCCCTAAACTCTCCTCGTACTCGCAATCTCCTTCAGATCATCGAATCAATCAGTTTCCATGTCCTTCCTCTTCAAGCCACTCATCACAATATCGAACACCAGGATACCTGGCTTGATTTAATGCTCACCTCTGCTCCAAACCTTATCTCTTCTCACGGTCAACTCCCTGCTCTTGGATTTTCCCATCACGACTTAATCTTCCTTTCCTATATCCTGAAACCTCCCAAATCTCCTCCCAAAATTCTCCAAATTCGCAGTTTCAGACGTATGAATGTCAATAAACTATGCGAGGATGCTTCTGAGTTAGACTGGGAGAATGTGGCAGCTGCTACGGATGTAAATGACAAAGTCAATATTTTTAATAATACTATTGTCAGACTGTATGATATCCACGCTCCTATAAGGACAGTAAAACTGAAGCGTCCGCCGGCACCATGGATCACCGAAGAGGTTCGAATATCAATGAGAAGGAGGGATCAGGCTTTCCTTCGGTTTAAGAAGGATCGGTGTGAATACAAATGGAACCTTTATAAGGCTGCAAGGAATCGCTGTAACCAGGTGATACGCAACACAAAACGCCGACACATTTTTCAAAATATAGAGTCTTCTTCGTCTTCCGGTATCTGGAAATTTCTTGGTACGTTGGGTATTGGCAGACAGCAACGCCCTGAGTTCCCGAAGACAATTGGTTTGAATGATATCAACCGTCATTTCTCATCTACAACTACGCTAGATCATCAAACCAAGTGTCAGACCTTGAACTACTTAGCCAGTCTCACCAGTCCCACTATTGACTCCTTCGAATTTTCTCCGGTGCTTTCTGGGGACATCAAGAAGATTATTCTGTCCATTCGTTCTAATGCTGTGGGCCATGATGGCATTAGCCGCCGCATGATCGTAACTATCCTTGACCATATCCTTTCAGTAATCACTCATATAATTAACTTTTCCCTCGACTCTGGAACCTTCCCCTCTCTCTGGCGTAAGGCTTATATCATCCCTTTGCCTAAAAATAATGACCCTTCTCGTCCTGAACACTTTCGACCTATCTCTATTCTTCCCATTCTATCTAAGGTGCTCGAGGCCTGTGTGCACAAGCAACTATCACAGTTTGTATACCGACATAAACTTCTAAGTCCGCTGCAATCTGGCTTCAGGCCCAGTCACAGCACAGCTACTGCTCTTCTTAAAGTGACTGGCGATATTAGGAAGGGCATGGATGACACCAAGGTTACAGTACTAGCCTTGGTTGACTTTTCGAATGCCTTCAATACTGTCAGTCACGATGTCTTGCTATCCATTCTTTCATATCTTATGATCTCTTCAGAGGCACTGGATTGGTTCTCTACCTATCTTCAGGGGCGACAGCAGTGTGTTCGCATTGATGACTTGTCATCGAGTTGGTGTGATCTCTACGCTGGCGTCCCTCAAGGCGGAATATTATCTCCACTATTATTTTCAATATTTATCAATCTCATTACTCAACACCTTCAATGTGCGTATCACCTGTATGCCGATGACTTGCAGCTGTATGCTCAAGCAAGGGTTGAAGACATATCACAAGCCATTGCCGAAGTCAACAAAGACTTAGAATTTATAAAATGCTGGTCGTCAAGGTTTGGCTTATCTGTGAACCCTACTAAATGTCAGGCGATTGTCGTAGGGAGCAAACATATGATAAGCAGGTTGGATACTACGTCAATTTCATCAGTTGTCTTCAATGGTTCAATTATACCTCTAAGTCCAGTGGTCAAGGACCTGGGTTTACTCATTGACTCGACTCTTGACTGGCGAGCTCAAGTTACTCACGTGAGTCAAAAGGTCACTGGTACCCTGCGAACACTATATCGTCTTAAGAATTTCCTGCCCCCTAAAACAAAAACTACGCTCATGCAGTCCCTAATTATGCCTATTATAGACTATGGTGATGTGTGTTATTTTGACCTGAATGCAGACCTTCTCAATAAATTAGATCGTCTTCTCAATAACTGCATTCGATTCATTTTCAATCTTCGCAAGTATGACCATGTGTCTGCTTTACGTTCCCAATTAAAATGGCTACCTATTCGCCAGCGCCGTAATCTGCGAGCACTGACTTCTCTTTTTTCTTTTCTCAACTCTCCATCTTCGCCTTCCTATCTAGCTCCCTATTTCCGCTTCTTGTCCTCTAATCATAACAGAAATCTTCGTTCAGAAAAAAATCTGGTTCTCTTATGTCCCTCCCACAACTCCGACTTCGTAAACTCGTCTTTCTACGTTCAATCAGTTCTCCTCTGGAATGCACTCCCTCTTGAAATCAGGATGGCCACAAACCGTCTTATATTTAAAAAGAAAGTTCGTGATCTCCTTCACAATGAGATGACTGAATGAGTTGGACGCTAGTTACTCGACTCTGTATTTCGGTATTCATAGTGTATGAATATAATGTAAGCATTTATATGGATATGTGTATATATGATTTGAATATATATTATTATTTTGTTATATTTTTTATGTAAGTAATAGTGTGTACTTCTGTTTATGTACTGTGTGTAACTTGTATTGATTTTATAGATAGAATGGATGTGATTTCTGTGCACCTACCTTATGAGATTTCTCCACCACCCCAAGGTTGGCTGGTAGAGAATGCCATCGGCATTAAGTCCGCCTTTGTACATATTGTGCATAAAGATTTAAATAAATAAATAAATAAACATTGTTTACAGATTAACAAAAAACAAATTAATTTATGCAAAGAAGAAACAGGTCAGAACATTGTTACAATGCGCGAGAGTGCAGATACTTAAATATAAATTTTAAAAGTACATATAGATGTAATTGTACAAGTAGGTAACAATATTTTCAAGATGTCAGATCTAAACGGAACCAGGATAGCCTATGTTGTTGGCAAAGCGGATAATAGTTCAATGACATAACTAATGAATTGGTTATTAGATAAAGCAATGTTATGTTTTAATGTTTTTCAAATTTCAGAAGAGGGCTTCTAAGGAAGGTATTTAGATACAACCTATCCAACAAAAAATACATCATTAAAACCAGTTCACAATAGATGAAGTTATCGCGTAACATACCTACACACTAAAAAATATAGAAAAACTGAGACTCCTCCTTTTTCGAAGTCGGTTAAAAACATTGCGAAATGAACCATTAAGGATGAATCGTTATCGTGTGCCACGCTCATTCACTTTGTGGCTATCTAGATCCGGACCTACCATTGAGGTTAAATGGTAAGGTAGGAGAAGATCCATTTGTTAAATTAAACCAGTGCTAAGAGGGGTTTCAATACTAAAATGTATTATTTATCGGGTTCGTGAGATACAAAAGTATTCCATTGCGTAAAGTGTATTGAAAAAATATACTAGGTCGCCCATAGTGTTGAACTCTAAGTGATACTTGGTCAACTTCGAAAATGCATGCTTTGAACACTGCGTCTAGGTATGATGTCGCTGAATTCAATACAATATGCCTCTCCAATACATGTGGCATGTCTCGCACATAAAGATGTGTCCTGTTATTAAATTATTGCTTATCAATGTTAATTATTAACAGTTCATCATTTATCATCATCAATACAACTTCTATAATAATAATACCATTAATAAATTGTAAACGTCCCAGTATTCATATAGGTACGATGATAATTTACATCATCTATATAATTAAATAAATATAATCAGCATCGTGTTGTGAAACAAAACACCCAAAACTTCTTCGTGGGTATTCATTTATAACATCTAAATATTCAAAAAACTTTCGATTTTATAAACTGGGTTATTTCAAAGTTCCATAATCCTCTATACATCCTTCTGAATATGTTAAAGAGTCTCTCATGATCTCTGCTTAGAGAATTAATTATCATTCTCTGACCACACTAGTTGGTGACTGATTCTATATGACCCTAATTTAGTTTAATGGCCATTAATGGGTCAGATTTTGGATTTAGCGAATACGATTTCTGTGTAACTCTGTAATTGTAATTTAATTTTGTTTAGCAGCTGGCTTTGACCGATTAACTTTTAAACGAGTTAAGCAGCAAGTTTTATCCAAGCAAGAATTGTATTACGTTCTTTGTAAAATAAGAAAAACAGTTGTTCTGTATTTCAGAATTGTCTGCAAGTTAGTAAACAGCAAACAAATCAAGAATAAAATGTGGTGAAACTTGAACGTTTTATGGAGGTCACTAGACCCATGAACCCTTTCCCGAAAACAACCACACTACTTTCTCTTCCAAAAATTTAGCCCCAACTCTGGGGTACGTAATTTATTTTGGGAGGCCAAAAACATCAACTAAAATCCGGTATAATCCTCACTAAGGTTAAAACAAAAAACCTTCACTGAAAATTTTGTGTGGGCAAAATATTTTATTTTATAGCCGCAATTAACTTAATCCGCAGATAACGCTTTTACTTTTGAAAAAAGGTCATTATAAATTACCAAGTTTGTTTCGTGTGCTGTTTTTGACCTAGGATTTCTGGAGATTACGTTACTCTTGTATAGGAAGTATGTGATACTTTTGTTCTATTAGACGTTACGGCTGTACTTTTATATACAGAACTGTTGATTAACACGTTGACATTAAGCTAGTCTAAACATATATTAAAATGGTATATTAAAATATGTTCATTTGATTTGAACAAAAAAAGTTACAAGATCCTTGTTTTTTTATTACACAGTGATAGATTTAGGATTTGTTAGTATGTGGTTGTATGGTTAGCGTGTATTTGCCTTCTCGTCTTTCTTATTTTCAAATAATCGTGGAAATAATGCAGTACAGATGTCATGGAATTACGAATTTGTGGCAGGGTCGTGTAAAAAGCACTATGATGTAAATATATTATGAAAAGTATAATATTATACTGAACCGTTTGAATTGATTTTTTGGACATGGGAGAGCCATGCTTCGGCACGTATGGGCCGGCTCGACCGGATTGTTACCACGGCCTCACAGAAAACCGGCAGTGAAGCAATGTTGCATTGCTTTTCGCAGAGCGAGTGAGGTTACCGGAGGCCCTAACCTTTTCCTCTCCTCCCCTTCCCCCTTCTACTCCCTCCTTAAAGGCCGGCAACGCACTTGTGACTCTTGAGTTGCAGGTGCCCATGGGCGGCAGATTTAATACTCTTTGTAAAGATAGACATCTAGTCTGATGATGCTTTTCAACTCTTCAATGATGGGACACAGTGAGTAGCATGGAATTAATTTAAAAGCACGCGGTATTTAACGTTGAACGCTCGAAGCTAGAAATAATCCTTCCTGTTCTAATGGCCCTAGCCACCTTTAATTAAGTACTTGTCTGTTTATGTTAGTGAAATGTAAATACGACTCAATGTCTGAAGAAAAACAAAAGCAGATTATACATGTCCTGGTAAATCCTTGACAAAATAGACGTTACACTTGTTAAAGTAACTCTAATAAATTCATTAATTTAACAGGGAAGTAACGTATTCTTTATATTTTCTAAAAGCCGACAGGTCGCAAGATAATTGCCATATTTATCATTTATATAAACAGCTATTGCGACACTGAGGACAATTAATTAGTGTTTGTCAAAGAATAACTTTTAATTAATGCGTACACTTTCCTAATCTAATTTGGTAAAGACTGTAAATAACATTCATAAAGTAAGATTATAAAAAGTTGTTCTATATAATGTTAATACTGATAATCTGGAACCTTTAAGATTAGAATAAATAGGAGGTTTCTCTTGGATAGGCGTGTACCATCTTCGTCTTCATCATCACTTTTCATCAGGTGAAATGGAAGACAATCACCTATTCCATTACCCAAATAAAACTTAAGTTATTTCGATCGAAAGTACTGATTACAAAATTACAACACAAGTTGATATAAGTTCTGAATTTCAACTTATTTTTAATCAATATATGGATGACATAAATATTGTATTTGCTAATCAGCTTAGTTTTATATGATATTAAGCAGTGGTTTAAGTGGTAACAGGTTTGATACCTACCTAGAAGGTACAATAGCATATGTGAATAATGTTACTAGTAAAAAAAGATTATTTTTTTATTATTAGATTATTAGATTATTGTTCATACATAGATCGTCGTAGTCGTCGTAGAAAAACGACGGATTTTATTTTTAGTTACTTTACAGGAGAGCACTTTCAAGTTTTCAAAAAGTGATGTTTACGTAAGATTTTGAAAACGGCTGCTTTTGTTAATGAAATCGGAAAATGTTTCTGTGTGTATGAGCTTTGATTTTTTTTTTGTTTTATGATAAAGTATAATGTTTTCAGTAGGTTTATGTCATAAATAAAAATCGTCAAAAAATCAAATTCGCCGTTTTTCAACGACTGCGACGGGATATACTCACGTCCGTATCCGTAAAGTGGTAGGCAGAGGTATATTAACACCCACATTTTGACTAAACCATAACTTGATCGCACTTACCACCGGTTCCCATCGGGCACGTTGGGAATTAAAGATTTTTATGTTCTTATGTAAAAATCAATGTTTATTTGTTCGTATTTTATGAACTTTTGCATACCTACACGTTGCCAGGGACACATAAATTGACATAAGGTACCTTTCATCCACAACAAAACAATTATTCCCGAGGGATGGAAATATCTATCTAATCGTGGGCGAGCCATGCTTCCGCATATATGGGCTGACTCGACCGGAGTGATGCTACGGCCTAACAGAAAACCGGCGTGAAGCAACATTAGCGTTGTGTTTTTCCGAATGAGTGAGGTTACCGGAGGCTCTAACCCCCCTCTTCCTCTTCGACTACTCTCATCTTTCCCCTACTTCGCTTAAAGGCTGGCAACGCATTTGTGACTCTTGAGATGCAAGTGACCATGGGCGGCGGTATTCGCATACCATCAGGTGACCCATCTGTTTGTTTGACCCTATCCCGAAAAAAGAGGGAAAATGTGTTCGGATGTGAAGCTTAAGAGTGGATTTCAAAGAATCAAATCTATATGAATATTATAGGGCTGAAAGTTAGAATCTTTAGAGACGGCGAGTTACGTACACTGTCAGTGACACCAGACTTAGATGTTGTATTAATACATCAACCAGGAGGTAACTATGTACGTACGCTATCGCGGTGTATTTGTTTAACCAAATAAACTAAATAATAATTTCAGGTAAGCATTACGTTGTTACTTTGTACCTTAAAGCATTTTATTACTATCTTTTTAAAGCCACTTTTAACCACGTAATGAGGACTGCGTTTGAATTCGGGACCATTTTTGCGGTTTAGAGGAAAAAGCACTGTTACTGTACCACAAAGGATTTTTTACGTTGTTTAAAAATGTGTTGTGTATGCTTGTTTGCACATTTTTGAGTAAAATGTGGTTACATGCTTTTAAGTCCAAATATTTTTTTTATGTTAAATATGCTGTTACTGGCTAGATTTATTTTAAATCTTTTAAAGTTAGGTTCCATTTTTAAATTAGTAATTAACCTAATAAATATTTAAATTGTCATGTATAGTGTAGTTTCTTAATCAGGTTAGAAATACCCGTCGGATACCAAAGTTATTTAAAAATATAGTTTTGGAACAGTCAGCAACAGAAAGCGTGTGTAGGTAAACTGTAAGTACGCAAGTGAGTATTTTACTTTTAATTAATATGTCAGAATAAAATTATTGTAATATATTAATTAAAAAGTGAAATTTGTTCGTTTATATGTGTACGGTCCGTACACCAGAGTTTTAGGTTATAGGATAAATTAGTAAACTCAGGAATAAATTTAACTGACTGTATTGATAAATAAAAATTATATTAATGATAATGATATTGGTGAGTCTCGACACGTCAATGAGTTGATAGTCGAATCTGAACGGAAGTGATTTTAAGTATGATAAAAGCAATGTATAAAGTAAGTTGGTGACACGGCTCAAAGTATAACTGCATGATACGAGAAGTGTATAACGTGGCTCGTACAATATATAAGGGTAATCCCAAGCACTACTGAACTGATTCAAAATTATATTTACATTATATATTGAATATTTCCTGTAAATACAAGGTGCTATAGAAAGGTTGATCACATTTTATTTTCTTATAGTAAACCCGGTGAAGGTAGAAAGCGCTAGTAGTTTTAGGAAATTCCGTGATATTTAATACCAAAAATCTTATTTTGAAACTGATAAACTGAACTTAGAAATGTATTAATACAGGTCATATTTCGTAAGAGAAAGAAGGATTGAATGAAACCATAAGCATTTAATACCAAAGATGAGAGATCATATCATAGATCATAATAAGATGTTTATAAATATACTCCTAGACTAGGAAAGTATTTCTTAAAGAAAAATATTAAAAAAAATCAACATCCATCTCATTTGATATTTAAATAAGTTAACAAAAAAATAGATGTAATAATAGTAGTAATAACTTGTGACCCAAAGCTTTCTTGGAGAAGATCATTTTCTTGCAAAGGATATTTGGGGATCCGTTTGGAATTACAGATTATACAGAGGATCGGTTAGGAATTAAGTAATAATAATAATTACCAGTGGATCCGTTTTATGGATCAGACCGGAATAAATACTCCAGTCTAGAATTAATAAACAACGTAATACTGCAGTTAATCATCGATAAAACGAAACAGTGCAGTAACAGTGCTGAATTATTAAGTCTCTATTTCTACACAAAACTAAATATATATGTAAATATAAGATAATGAAATATAATATACAGAGAATGGACTGACTGTCGTAGTACCATAATGTATTTTAAACTTTCGTTAACCAACTAACATGTTTGTTCTGAACGCCGACCATTACTCAACCAAAAAACAACAATGTTTAATAAAACTGAAAACCGAATATTTGTGTGTGTTATTATATTCTCACTCTAACAATACAATGACCTGCCACATTCGTAGGGTAGGATAAATTTCTATTCATTTCGATTTCTATTTCAAACCAGATCAACTTTATTAAACTCTCATCTTTAAAATATGTAGTATAAAACAATTACTTTATCATTATCACCTTTAGGCTCTGGTAGTAGTTATGTAAATCATTTATACTATAATATAATCCATAATAATATAATAACGCTTAAAAGCTTTTTGTTTGGTTGTTTGTTTGTTTTTAAATACAATAATCTCTGACAGTCAGATTCGAAAAATTATTTTTATACAATATTATTTACGTATTAACGGGAATTAACGCGATCACGAAAAGGTATTACATACCTCTGAATTGCCTATACGTAACTACGAATACATATATAATATTATATCATGGAACGCGAAAGTTTAAAAGTTAGTATTTTTATACATTTTGTATTTGACAATGGAACACTTACTTAAATCACTGAAAGGGCATGACTCCACCTTTCAGTTACAAAAAAAAACTATCTATTTAAAAGTTATATAGTTAGAAACGGTGGTAATAATACCTGGAGATTCAAACGGTCATAACTTTTAAATAGATCGTTTTTTTTGTAACTCTATCTATCAGCGACTTAAGTAAGAGATCCATCGTTATATACATCCTGTATATCATAGCCAGATTCATGAGGAGTAGTATAAGTTATTAAGCATTAGGCTATACCTCTCACTTAGCCTTACATATTGATTTTCATTAAGTAAGTCAGAAGAACAAACTGCTTTATCCGCGTGCATTGGCGTAATCGTTAGTGATACGTAAAATACAATGTCCAAACATATTGGTCCTTAGCACATTAAAAAAAAAGGCAGGTGAAAAACGATATCTTTTCATAAATATACATATATTATTGCGGCTTCAAGTCATTGACATAAGAGCAAAAGATGGTGAATACAACGAAATAAAATTAACATTAACTTACATCTGTAATTCTTACCTCCTTAAAAGAGATACATTTTTAAATTAGGGAATGGTTATTGACATAAAAAATATAGTTTCGTATCTCAGATGAGCATTAGCAATTAAGTACATTCATGTCCCAAAGGATTTTTTTTTGCGGTCAACATTGGTGGTCACAACAGGCAAGTACATTTTACAAAAATCCAGAAGGGACAAAATCGCATCAAATGATGAAATCACTTCATATGTTATGTAGTCAATATGGCTAAAGGGATTGCCGTAGTGACACTGTTGCTTGTATTGTATTTGTCTTTCAAATTGTCATAGGCTGCAATTCCTAACTTCAATACCGGTGTAAGATTTTCAAGTTTGAAATTTTCCATAATCCATCTTTGTGACTTGTGTAATGTACAGTCTCGTAATATGATTTTGTAATGAAAAACATGCTCAACAACTTCTAAACACTTTTTGGTTACCATATGCCTTATAATTTGGTCCTAAAATGAAAAACGTAGATGTTAAAATCAGTAAACTAACCGGTTACCTTACATACATATTATCTGGTTTTCATTGAGGGACATTAACTTTTAATAGAAAAAGACCTAGAGATAACAAGCCCTTTAGGTGCTTATGCTACACGTTACATAAAAACTGTTAAGACTACCTAAAGCTAAAAGGTTATCAAGTATAAAGCTAATGGTAGAACGCGGGGGAACAATGTAATAAAAAGAGAAGTGGCCAGTTAATCAACATCCTAAGAGAGATCTACATTATGTGTTTCTGCAACTTTCTTAGTCAAAATATCTGTAGATTGTTATGTAATTTTAAAGTAATTAAAAAAAATTAACACCTAAAGTACTAAAGCCTGTCAATAGTGTGTATGGTGACATTGTTCAGTGTTTAAATGTATCATAATATATCAAAAAAATTCTTACTTCCGCAAAGTATAACCAGACCTGTGTCGCGGCATTGTTACACACAAAGAGCGTAACTGTTTGATACAAATAGTCAATACATATCTTGTCTCTACGTATTTCACCATTGCCGGTGTATGTCCAGTACTGCAAAAAGAAAGATAGTCACCTTAACAGAAAAAAAAATTATATAAGCTTGATTAGTAAAAGTGATAGTTTAACATAAAAAGTATACCTACAATTTAAGATATTGTAGGTAATACTATTTCTAGTTTATGAAAATATAATGTAGTGAAATTGGATTTTATGGGTCATTTGATAGTTTTAATACCAAATCCCCAATCCAAATCTTAGTTTAAGTAGAGTAGCCCTCTCTTTCTTGCCGTTTGACCCTCAGGCGGCAATAGGCCTAAGATCACAGATGATATTTAATGATCGCTAATACCATAATTGTTGACCGAAAAGTGTACATCTTTAAAAACAGGCATTACCTTAATTGGCAGAACTAATTATTCAGACATGGGTTTCATTCTAAGCTACTGTGTAGATTTTGGACAACTCAATAAATCCGACATTGTATCTTGTCACGTAAGTTATCTTTGTCATAGAAAGCATATCAAGGCTTACATTCCTTTTCTTTTTTTTTATGTGATAGAGGGCAAACGAGCAGATAGGTCACCTGATGGTAAATGACTACCGCCGCCCATGGGCACCTGCAACTCAAGAGTCACAAGTGCATTACCAGCTTTTACGGTGGGAGTAGAGGAAGGGGGGGAAGACGTGAAGAGGAGGAGAGGGAGCGGTTAGGGCCTTCGGTAAACTCACTCACTCGGAAAAAAGCAATGCAATTTACTTTGCTTCACTGCCGGTTTTCCTTGAGGCCGTGGTATCACCCCAGTCGAGCCGGCCCATACGTGTCGAAGCATGGCTCTTAAACACTTTCTTTAATTACATACATACATACATAAATACTCTCACGGCTTATTTCCGTCTGCGGTACGCACCGTTTACCACGATCCTGACATATAACTTGCGTCTTTTCCACTTCATCAAACCTTTCATACACGTTCGCTGGTTACGAGTGCTTTTAACCGACTCGCCCACTCACAGGATCCTTGTAATTCTCTACACATTCGATTTTCTCTCAACCTTTCTGCATTTCCTTCCAAACCATCGCAATATTCCTTTCCTGATTTTTATCACTACCTCTTGTTTCAACCCATATCGCTTTTTTTACCACATCATTTCTAACTCTATCAGTAAATCTTACATCACACAAACCTCTCAGTGAAGGCTTTTTCAACGGCATTAACTTTACTTTCATGTTGCTCTTTCATAAATCAACGTAGGTGCCAACACTCCTTTGAGAACTATCAGACGACCAGACTTTCACTTTATCATACTTTCTATCCCTTCTAAACATGCTTCTAAAATAAACGAAGTCTTTCATTTCCCATTTTAACCCCACAAACTGTCATCTCTTCATCCCTTTCGAACACCATAATCTTCGTTTTGCTTGCATTCACGTAAATACTTTTCGCCTCAAGTTCGTCATTCATGAACAGTAATATTCATATATTCTTATAATTATATAGTTTTTGAGTATTTATAGTAATACTTTCTCGTAAGGGTATTTGAGATTTCAGTAAAATAATTTCTAAATGAAAATAAAATATTACCTGTTTACCACCTTGATAGTGACATGCCATTAATTTTATAGGATTATATTCATGTAATGTAATGGCAGCATCCAGGCAAAGTCCTTTGTAACGAACACTGAAAATCTGTGAAATATGTTCATATGAAATGTAATTGACTGAGGTATTTGGATTTTTTTTTCAGTGAATCGATGAAATTCAGAAATACAGTTGCAGTTCCCAACTATTCTAGAGTAGGTGGCACTGAGGTTAATAAAAAATAATTGTACATAGCAGCCAATAGCCGTGAATTAATTAATCAGTCTATTTATTTCTGTTTAAATATACACATGCAGATGTACATATATTCGGCACTCTAGACCAAGATATGTGACCATATTCCCTTATACAGAATTATAGTTTGTACAACTGTTTACTGTCTATCTAAAGGTTGTCTGTAAGAAATTTCACTAGTGATAAGACCGCCGTTTGTACCATGACTTGTTTTTATTTTTATGTAATATTGTAAATGGTTTTATGGTGTACATTAAAGAGTATTGTATTGTATTTAACTGCAGTATTTTCAGTCATACGGCTTTAATTCGAACAGTGTCTGTTATGGAACAATTGGAAGGGTCTATCTCTGTAACGAGGTAGATCACCTAATGGTAAATGACTACAGTCGCCCAGAGACACCTACAACTCAAGAGTCACAAGTGCGTTGCCGTTCTGTTTCTTTTAAGTATTTTTTTAACAAAGTATGCTCACTTGTCCATTAGCGACTAAATTTTCCGGCAAATCAAGTTGAGGATACACATTTTCCAAATACCACTTGAAAGATTTGCATTTTAGGTTTTGCCGAAGTTGTATTCTTTCGGACACGTCACCGTATATAACTTTATCATTTCCTATTCTCTCATAAAAATATTTGGCGTAGTCGTCAAGCCAAACCTGTAATATATGTTTACAAGGTAAGTTTTGGAGTACAATATTAGTTATTTTAAATAATATTCCATTATGATCAACGTACCATCAGTTTGATACAATATACATACATATTTTGGGAAGTAAGAATTAAAATCAAATGATTTCTAGATTACATGTTAGTACTCTGTGTGTGTCGCTCATTGGGATAGCAGCAATTGATAGCCTGGGACATATAGGCCACTCTTAATATTGTATGAAGCAGAGGCAGTATGTCTCGTCAGACTCATCATCGTCTCCGCAATGGCTCAGTCGAACAGCAAATATATTTTTTTTGTGGGTACCGAACTATATTATTTATGTTTTAAGGCCCGATTACTACTGATATACTACTGCAGCATACTTAAATAAATTCTATACACAAATTGCATATTTTCTTATTATTTTTAATTGTTGAGCACCACGAGTTACCTACTACTAAACAATATAATTTATCGAAAGGTTGTCTGTAAGATATCGCAGACTGCGATAAGACTGCCCATTGTACTGCTATTTAATATTATATTTCTAGTTGATATCCATTTTGTAAATACAGACTTCATCTCATCAACCCATAGCGAACCCACCGATGCCGGTATCCGTGCAGTTAAATTGGGGAGAGTTACTTTTAGTCTAAGTTACATAATAGTTTTATATTTAGATAGATAGATAACTCTTTATTTGTACATTAGCATTACAGTGGAAGATACATTTACATAATTTAACTAAACAGATAATGTACAAAGGGCGGCCTTATTGCTAGATGCATTATATATTTCCTGGTCTTAATTTTCAGTGTATGGTATTCTTTCACCAGCAGGTGTTTTTTACTATTTCCTACTCAAAGACAATGGTTGAAATCATTTTTAAATCTATAAAAAAATTATATTTCGCGACGTGTTTCAAATAATCAAGGAGAAGAATGGTATTTTTTTAACTAAGGGACACCTGCCCATACGATGACACCACCACGCAAACAATACACCATATTCTAAATGACTGCCCACGATATCACACAACTAGATATAGACATGAACAGATGTGCCGCATAAACAACATAAACCCAAACGACATTATGCAAATAATAACCAAAGAAGACACAACCACAACATTCATGACACACATCACACATGTAGTGAACACTCTAAAAAAGTTTAACAACACTTAGCACTACATTTAAAACCACACCATACTCTCGACCTCTTAAATAACATGTAAATAGCAGTAAAATAGTACAACATAGTAAATAATGTAAACATTGTAAATAAGTAACTGTATATTTTGCAACATTTACTTGACTTTATGTACTAAATTTTTATAAATATGTAAAAAATAATTGTAATAGATACTCCAGTAAGCACTAAAACTCTGTATCAAATAGCAGAGCGTATCACATCGCAATAAACTCCCGTGGGGGGTGGTTAACCTTCCATGGAAAAAGAAACTAAGGTCAAGAACAGACACAAGCGATTGCTTCAGTATTTCTAAAAAGAGTAAAAACTATTGATCAAATAATATTGTAGTTTGAAATATAATACCTCGGCTACTCTAACCAAATTTTTCTTCACTGTCTTCATTAGTTCTTCATTCGGAAGCCTATAAATGTGGCCAACATGAGAACAAGGAATGATTTCCAATGAACCGCCGCACATCCAAGTTCTGATAGACAATTCTATGTTCTCTGCACCCCAAGTTTCCATTCCGGTATCGTAATACCCAATTTTTGCAAAAAAGTCTCTGTTAATAGCCAAGATGCCGCCAGGAGTACTTGGTGTTTTTATTGGAGCTGCAGGTGCTTTACGTACAGTGAAAATGCTATGTGGAATTTGTATCCAAGAATAACTGAGGTCCCACGTGAATGCAACTAATTGTATTTTTTCCGTATCCTGTTTAATATATTCAAAAGTCTTCGTATGTATTTGATCGATAACTGGACTGACCAATATACTTGAATCTTCTTTTATACGTTGTAGCAAGGGTTCTAACCAACCTGAAATCCAAAAAAAAATATTTTACTTTAACGGATATATGGGTATATATTTTATCAAACTTTTTAATAATATAGTAGGACATTTGTACAATTGTACATGGCCCTTACTGCTACCCCTGTAACATTATATTATCGTCCCTATCCCTCTCCAAACACCACCAAAAATACTCTGGCAGCCGTAGTTATCATTAACTAGCAACCCGCTTCGGCTTCGCACAGGTAGCAGAGACATCTTTAACAATCATCAACATATTTTAAATCAATTTACACAAAATCTTAGCAAATTATACACCTAAACCTTCCTCATGAATCACTCTGTCTAATAGTGAAAACTGCATGATAATTCGTTCAGTAGTTTTTCTGTTTACCGCGAACAGACTGACAGACAGACAGACGTGGCATAGGACATTTTTGCTTTATAACATGTAGTGAGACAATACGAATTTAAAGAGTTCCAAAGTTAAACAGAAAATTCTGTTAATTCTAACACTTTTTTTTTTAAATGAATTACATTAGTTAAATTTTTATTCTTCTTATTTTGGTATTGATGAAGACTTTTTTTTTAAACAATTGAGTTCTATAGTTATGTTCACTTGTTACTGCCATGAATGAAAGAAATTATAATATGTAATTATAATATCCGTCTTATGTCTCATATGTTTCACCACAGTACCTTTCGATCAATTAATATTGTGAGAACGGACCGACTTGAGATGACTGAGCGATATTTTACGTACCTCTTACAATTTAGTAAGCAGTCTCACAGCTATGATTGATAGACAGTAGAAGTTGATCAATATAAGTAAATTTACGTTGATATTACTAACCAATGCCATCATTTTACTATCTGTAATATTGATCCGCAAAAATGATAAATTTATAGTCTTTTTAAAATAGAAGTGAATTTGTAAATACGTATGTATTTGTTTATTTATTTAAAACTTTATGCACATAGAGTACAGACGTGGACCTTTTCAATTTCATTTTGTTTATATGTTTGGCGTCGGTTTAATATTACTTAGGTATTTAGATTAGTGTAAGAGTTTAGTTAGGCTAACAAGTTTTTTTTAATACGAAGAACAAAAAATCAATGAACTTCTCTCTCTCACCTTCCGAACATTCACAATGGCTGTCAAGATATACAATCACAGGCGATTTAATTTCTTGAATTGGTAACAATCTCGCTTTAACGACACCCAATCGGCGAGTAGCTCGCCAGAGAGTAACTTTAGGCATCGATGCAACGTAGTCATCTAATGGTTCCTTTAGGTGATCTGGGAACATACAATATTTATTTAATACTATATAGTAACATTTAAGTAATCAACTTCAAGAAAGCATTCAATTTTGATTATGGCACTCACTAAAAAACATCATTATATAACTATGGTATGTTAAAAAGCTATTCGTCTTTTGTTTTTTTACGTCCATTAGTTTTCTACATGAAAAGCAATGTAAGTCTAAGTAAAAAAAAAACATATTTCATTTTTACATTTCTAAAGTTATTTTGATTTTTTTGTACTCACTAAAGTCCGAGTACTTTTATTTTTACAAGAGACTACATAAAAATTTATATCTTTGAAACGAAAACCACCTTTTTTTAATATATTGAAACCCCCACGGGTCATCACTTCATCGGGGCCCAAAGAGCAAGGTTATATGTTGGACTCAAACCGACTAACACCACACAGTGTTCTGTCACCAGGTCTTAACAGACTTGGCCGCCTGTTAAGCAATGCAACCCCACAGTGAGGTTCTGTCTCCTCTAATTTAGAGGGCGCGTGCGGAACACGTCACGCCACCGTATCGGGCTTGCTTCTGTGACAGATATCCCCTTCCGTTGCCCCCAGGCAAGCGCTCATGGAGGCCAGAGATCATTTTGCGCTCTCCGGCGCCTGGTGCGACTTCTGCGGGACAAAAGAGTACTAGTTCTTTCCCGTTCCCTCTCCGCCGCTTTTTTGGCATGCAGCACTACCTCACAGAATCGCGACGATATTCCTACTTGAAATCACCGAGAATCCCAATGGTAAAATGTTATGTAAGAGACGTGATACAAAAGAAATGTGTGAAATGAGTGATTGTAAACAAAACTACTACAATGAAAGAGAGAGGTTTTACCGAGTACAGGCTCATTACGCATAAATATATAGGCTACTTTTTATCAATCACCAAAATTTACATAATATAGCAATTAGTAGGACACAAGCAATCGGTAGTCTTATCGAAAGCCGCAATCTCTTACAAATAATACATGGATAGCCACACATACATATAACGGTATATTTGCCTATTTTATAAAAAAATATTTGGACTAAAATCACTATCCTAATGACAAATGGTTAACTCTTCCCACTACGAAATTTTGCATCGAGCTTTTGCAACCCTGCTGCAACTAGCGTGATCACAGCCTGCATTAGAAATACAGTATTACGCTAGTAGTTCCGTTAAACCTAGATCTTTAGGCGGACGGTTCTCTTAGACATTTCAGGAAACAAAGTTTTATTAAACATTTCTTCTAGTAGTAGTATTATTTTTCAAAAATATTCAAGTGAAATTAAAAAAAATAGAAAACTAGAGTCCACTCTCAACTAGAACCACAATAGTATATATATAAATAAATGTACTTACCTAAACTTGAAAAGTCATCGACTAATATAATCTGATCTAATAGGTGCAGTGGTGATCTGTTAATCACTGAAGTGATTGTTCTTATCAAAGTAGACCACGCTTCTTCGAAAAAGCATATGATGACAGTGGCTTTTGGCAAGTCCGAGGAAAAACTTTGGTTTTTACACCTTAAAAATAAAAGACGCTAATTCAAACTTTTTCTAACTATTAATCCTTTCAAATGACTGCCTGAACATTATCACTTTTTATGATTTTTATGACATAATAAAAGCAGATTTGTTTGACATGCACGAAATTAGTGAAGAGATGAGAATTAAATATTTGAAGTCGTGGTGTTGTTATCAAATATAGGCCTTTCAAATGTTACCTTTTCAAACTGAATTATTACTTATGATAAACCATTTAACTTTGAATATTTTTATTCATGTAAGCCATAAAGATAAGCCTATGGACATCAAGATTAACTGTTTTTACATTTACAGCCAAATTGGCAATAAAATAGAGCCTGCGACAAAAGAATCTGACAATAAAAACTGACGGCCTCTCGTTTTAATCACCACTGATTTTAATGACTGACATTATCAAAGATATAAATTACATTACACAAAACCAAATACAAACAAAATACAAATACAACAACGGTGTTCGTTACAAAAACCTGAAAATAAGTCACACAATAAAGATAAAAAAGACTCTTTTAAAGATATTTCAAAAGAAGAATAAATTAAGAAACATTTACTCAGTTATTTGTTTCTTAATTTATATGTAATCAATATCTCAAAGTGCTGTATATAGGGAATCAATTCAAGGTACGCCCTGTACACAAAGTCTGACGTAAACGACTGGCTCCCACTTCAGCTTCATTATTTCCAAATTGTTTTTATTAATATGGAAGTGATGATTTGAATCTTTGAATTCAATGGAAGTCAATGAAAAATTACTCACCATTCATCCCTTGGATCAATCAAAGACCGATTGACTGGTATAAGATTACTGACAAACTCATTAAAGTTATATTTTTTCCAGCCATCTTGTAGCTTTTGTCTGATTCCATAACCCACATCATTTCGTATTTTTACAGGTTTACCATTAATACCTGAAACGTTTCACTTAAACTTGATAACTAAATTTGTAGCAATGACAGCCGTATCAGGTAGGGATTCTTACTTACCCGGTGGATTATCATAATCTTTGACTATGTTTTTAATGTCCATTGATATACTTTCGTTTTCAATAGTTGGAGGTTTCCATACTGAAATTGATTTCAATTTATTAAAACTGTCTATTAAAAATTGTATGCGTTTTATACTGTACTTATATTCATTTATTATTTTCATTGCTTATTTAATACTAAATTTTTGAGTACCTAATTTACATTTTCTAGAAATTAATAACCACAGAATCATCGTAACAAATTTATGTTTACGTTGTTCTCGTTCTCCGTCTTATTGCTAGGGCTTCAGGTGTACCCTAGAAATGAAAATAATGAAATTCCTGAAAATCCCGGCCGAGGCTGTAGATCGTTTTGCACTCTCCTGCGCCTGGTGCGTCTACTACGGGATGAGAGAGCATTAGCTCTTTCCTTTTCCCTTTTCTCCCTTTTTGGTTACAACAGTTCCTCGCAGAACGAATCGGTAGAATCTTTCGTTATCTTGCGCTGCATCAGGGTAATAACCATGGTCTCTAGCAAAAAGACCTCTTGCATTCAAGGCTGTTGCGAAGCATACCAAATGGTAGATGTATTAATTTTCTAATACAGATTGAGAATCTGGTTAAAAATTATAGTTTCTTAGGGTTAGGAATTGCCGATAAAAATCTAAATAAAAAGCTCAAACTGCAATAAAAACCGATAACAGTGTATTTAGTTGTAGTTTATTAGAGAGTAAATTACTAATTCTATATTTAATTTAATTATACATTTTATTTACTTCACGTAAAATATTTTTTTTTTGTTCATTAATTGATCTTACCTCGAAATCTTCCGATGTTGTCAAAAATCTGTCTTCTCTTTAAGTTGTATAGAGCTGCTTCATATAATTTACCAGTACCGAAGACCATATTACATAACCATATCCATAAACCCATTACGAAGAGAACAATTTTAAAATATTTTTTAAGCACTATAAACCTTCGAAACGACTGCATGCTTCATAGTATTGTAAAGAACTGACTTAGTCGCACGTCTTTATTGAAAATGAAATAAAATTCTATGAAAAGTTCTTTTGTGGAATTGAATATTGACTCTTTGATTACACAGAAATGACTACTATTGAAATTGGTTGTGAGAAGTTTTGTAACTGGACTGAAATTGACAATAATTTGAAGTCGTAATGTTTCATGAAGTAGTTTGAAAGTCATTATTGTCGTGAATGTTAACTTAGTTCCGTAATACGTGTATTTTAAAAACCAATATTTAAGATTTCTTCACATCTCCAATGCATTCTACTAGCCGCATAAGAATATGTAAAATTATTATTTTATACTTAGTAGTATGCATAAATTACTAATAGGGTGTCTAGCCAAAATTTTTTATGTGAGATATTAGAATTTGTATTGTTAGATTCCTAATACGTGTTTTAAAATTGTAGGGTAACCACCATACAAAATGTACCTTGTAACTACTAGCTTAAAATTGTATGTTTTGGTCAGCGTTGTATATCGATAATACCTCATGAGTTAAACAAATATCACTTGCGAGTTTTGCAAATTACACAGTTACGTCTATTTAGTTTTGTATCTCAGTATACTAATATGTACAAAACTAAGATTTTTTTATTATTTTTTAAACTCAGACAGCATAAATGTTTCTTGAATTAGATTTACAGTCTAATAAAATGAGTGCAAAGAAAAACCAGGTACTTGCGTAATTTAAAAAACAAAATTTAGAAACAAAAACTTGTCCTGTCTTAATTAAATGGCGCCTGGTAAACCTCACCCTTTTGAAAAACCTTCATTAGAGTCATTACTCCGATAATACTTACTGCTATTTCGAAATAGATGTGTCAGTGAAATATCAACCTTAAATGAATGTAGATAAAACTTTATGAAGTAGTAATGTTGGAATTCTGAATGCATATATATTTTGGTTTCATAGTACAAGAGTCACCGACAAAAGAGACTGGTCTCCTTAGATTTACAAGGGCATCGTTAAAGTAAATTGAGGTAAAGGTGGGCAAATACTGAAGTTAACGAGGAACGCCCGAACCAAAAAAGAATCGTAGAAAGAAATTAGACATAACGATCCTTTCCAAATGAGTTTTTCATTCTTGTTTTGATTTTTTTATGTCAAGTGTACTTGTTTTTATCACTCGATTGTATGCTCCAATATTTCTATTCTTTATTTTATTATTATATTTATATCTTAGAGAGAAAATATCAGAACTGAAGATATGTCCATAATGGTCGCACCGTCCGTTGAAATCATTATAGTTTTATGACAATTTTACAATATACCTGACTGGTAAAGGTGTCTAATTAATGTGTTTTCTCAATAGTTTTATAAAAATATTTTTCATGAAAATACACACCTATGTACTTGGTGTAAATCTTGGTGTAATTATTTTACTCTCTTAGCTCAAATGTATTACATGGTAATCGCGTGCATAACGTAAAGTCCATTACGAAAAAGACACAATATCTACAAATATGCTTTTTGTCACTCGAATTGGTCTCATAATATTTTACTTTCTTACAATTTAATTTATAATAATAATAATAATAATTCAACACATCTCACACACGGCCGTCTGATCCCAAACTAGGCAGAGCCTGTACTATGATAACCAGACTGCTGATAAACATACTTATATATTTCTAAATACATACATATTATAGATAAATTACACCCAGACACAGAACAAATGATTGTGCTCATCACATAATTATTTGTTCTGGGTGGGAATCGAACCCACGACCTCTGGCTTAGCAGTCAGGGTCACTAGCCACTAGACCAACAGGCCAGTCAAATTCAATTCAATTTAATGTGTATATGTTTACACAGGTTGTATATATGTACTGTGTGCATATATGTATTGTTAGGACTGACTGCATATACATATATGTTTAATATTTACTTTTATCCATATCGAATGATATATGCTATATAAGTATGTTTTGATTATTTAAAAATAAAAATATTTCCAATATCAGCACTTCACACCAAAACTACCTATGTTTTTGATCTATTTATTGTCAGTTTGTCCATCCAAAGTTTGCCTACAAGAAAGTGCTTCAGCTATAAGGCCGTCCTTTCTACATATTTACCTGATGTGTTTCTAGTAAAAACATTTATGTTGGTGTACAACAAAGTTTATTTTAATTCTATTCTATTCTTTTTATTATTCCTACAGTTTAATGTTATTAAATTTTTTGAAAGTCCCTTCTAAACTAACGAACTTCTTAACTTACTTTGTAAAACGGCTGTCCTTATATGCATGGAATTGTTAAAAACATAACGACATAGATACTGCAGTTCGATAAATTTACTAAATATATGCTTTGCTTTTTTATACGACATGGTACAGTGGCCAGTATAAAATTCCAGTTTTCCAGTTATGTCACAAATGGATTACTAAATCCTTCCAGTTTTCTAGGGACCTCTATCGCCTCTACTCATCAGCAAAACGAACAGCACTACGCTACTACTTATATAAATGTAAATACTGAACAAAACCAGAAGTCAGCTGTGTCCTAGTTCCCTAATAAACTATGCTACTATAAAGTAATTAGGATTTTTTAACACTTACTGAGCTGAATTCCCTTTCTAAAACTATTAAAATTGCTGATCCATCATGGTTCCATTAGATTGCACACAACCCAACAAAAACACGTGATTTACAACCAAAGTTCTGTTTAATAGAACCAAGAGTGAATTTGGTAGCGTTTCAAAAAACTTTTTCTCGCTAATGACCTCCATTGTGAAGAATCCTTAGTTTTTTCCATTAGCACTCTTTAATTGAAAGTAAAAACTCAGGAAATTCTATGCGGAGTGCAGCTGAATTAACTAAGACTCTGACTTTTCACAGCCTTTTTCTTTTGGAATTGTTTTACTAAACAGGGCTGTCACTATTATAGTTTTATACTGGTGTATAATTTTATTCCTTTATAATGTTTCATTACGGTATCTGTACTGTACACAAAAAAAGTAACATGACAATCATTGTATTTAGTTTGTAACATTTGACGGTTATTTATAAATATGCCACTGTTGTAGTTTAATATTTTATTTATCTTCCTAAGCCTTGATGAAATTACAGAAAGTAAGATAACTTTCCTTTCCTATCCCTCGTTAACAGTACTTCTTTTTCTGAGTTAAAGGTACCCTATCGCATATCTAGATCTAAAGGGAGCTAACTCAAAGAGTTAAGCACACCATCGAATTCCTTATCTTACTTACCGACCAATAAACCAGATTTAAAAATATGGCTACTACTCGACGCTAGACGTTAAATTCACAAACACGGGCTCAACTCAATAATAAAACAACTATACATAGATACATTGTGAAGCAATAGGGAAATGACTACAAAAAATCCAACTTTCAGCCCCAAAACACGATTAAAATACAAGATTTCAACAATATATTTCTTCTAGCTGCAAATAAAACTCCAAAACTTCTGGACACAGTAATTAGTTTTTCACCTTTTCTATAAAAGTGTTTTTTAAACTAAATACCTGTCTAGATCTAGGTGTGCGATATATCCTTTTCTGTGCCCCCGGTATGCAAAATGCCGTGTATGCAAAATTTCTTGATAATCGGTTAAGTAGTTACTGTGGTTAAGTACACGTGAAAGCGTAACAAATTTACGTGGGAGAGCCATGCTTCGGCACGTATGGGCCAGCTCGACTCCGCTCGTTACCACGGCCTCACAGAAAACCTTCAGTGAAACAACGATTGCATTGCTTTTCGCCGCGTGAGTAAGGTTACCGGAGGCCCTAACCCTTCCCTATCCTCTATTCCCGTCCTTCCCCTCTCCCCCTCTACTCCCCTCTAATCCCCCTCTTCCGTCTTCCCGCTCTTCCCCCCTCTCCCCCTCTTCCCACCTTAAAGGGCGGCAACGACGACACTTGTGGCTCTTGAGTTACAGGTGCCCATGGGCGGCGGTAGTCATTTACCATCAGGTGACCCGTCTGCTTGTTTGCCCCCTATACCATAAAAAAAATTATTAACTAACAAACAAATTCACTATAGCACTTATAATATTAGTTAGTATTAAATTTAGTTCCTATAGAAATGCTGTTTTGCTAAGATATGTAAAAGTTAAAGCTTAATAGCTGCAATATAACTTATCATAGTTATAGATACTGTTGACAATGATCTAAGCGGCGTCTTATTCAAAGAATGCAACCACGTTAAGAAAACCATCATTAATGGCCACGAAGCAAAGTATGTTTAGTAGCGATAGATCAAATTCGACCAAGGCCAGAAGCATCAAAACAGCGTAACTTTTAAACGATGCACTGAGTTCTGGCCACAGAATGAAATTTTGGATGAAATTTGAGCCCCATGAGCAAAAATCAGCATGGTGGGTATAAGTTCTTTGCTGACTACCTGTCATATCTAAGTGGTTTCGCTGATCCAAACTCAACAGTACTTCTTAGATAAATAATAATTAAAAGACTCAACAAGTATGAGTAGTATTCAAAAGTACCTCTAGCTCTGGATGCTAATAAAAAAACGATGTCACTCAACTGCGAGTATTATGCATGACATCTTTGTTAATGGGTAAATACCACATTAATTCGTCTTAGGTTCCTTTTATTTATCTCTTACCAAATATCTTACTGACGAAACATATCTACTAATACACTACTATTGCCACCCCTAGTTTAAAAGCTGAAACGCATAAAACAAGTACCACCGCATTCATTCAACAGTGACGTCAACATTTAATGACGTCACCAAGATTTGACACAAATGTACAAGAAAGATGAACGCATTAAGCAGAAAATAAAGACGACACTCTGTTGCCATTTGCAGTCTCGTCGACTAACGACCGCGTCATTAATCATACAAAACAGTGCCTGTCTCCCACTTGACTTGGCTGCTAAGTTATTGTACAATATAAGCTACTGGCACGACCAGATGCTTACTAATTTATTACGTTACGTTCGAATTTTCAAACGGTTCGTTGACGATGTTCAAAGAGCATTTCATTGATGTAATAAACTCTTTTTCGTTACTCTTCGTTCTCAGTAAAAGAAGTTACGAGTACACAAGCTAACCTCATTATTTCTTTATCATTTCTTATGTCATTATTTTTATTAAAGTAATAAATATGTCTTAAATTAATATTATCACTGTAAAATATTGTTAGTTAACTAATTATATAACAATTAGATCTCACAACTTTTGCATTAGAAGAACTGCGTTTGCGTTTTTGATGAGATCTCATTTCTTTTTGAAGAAATATTTAAGAAAATTTCGTTCGCCTGTAACTTATATCCAATATGTACCTGGCTTACTAACCTCATACATATACGATGAAAAATGTATGACCTGCAAAATTAAACTTGTAATCGCATATCTATTATAATCAATTTCAAAGTTACTTATATATATAGAATATATAGTTTGTATATATAGAATGAGATAATAAAATTGCAGTATAGGTTTAACACTAATTATTAATTGTGTTAAAAATTTATGATCAGGGTTTAAGTGAGTATGTCAGTGACAAAATTAAGAAACTTTGTATGCAATAGTTCTAAAACTGAAGGTTCAAATTGAATTTAATTTGGGAATATACTTAGTTATATTATACACAAAAAATTCAGGCTTCTAGCTTTATCTACAACGAAGTTACAGGTTTGTCGAAAACGTTCAGGATGGCTTCGAGAAAAGGATGGTGTGGCTGTTCTCTTTTGACGATGTGACTACTCTCAAGGCTTAAATTACAAATTACAATAAAATAAATGTAAGAAAAAGTAAGTTTTTATTCTAGAACTCGTTTTCCATTGCTCTTCCGCAGAAGTTCTTTGTTTTTTGACTGTGAGTTCTTCAATACTAAGTCACTTATCCCTTTTTATCCCTCCCTATCCCTCTCCCCCATCTTCCCCTTTTTTTTTTTTTTTTCTTGTGCGTGTGGAAACCCCCTCGGGCCGTCACCCCACCGGGGTTTTCGGAATCGAACCGACTAAAACCACACGGTGTGCCGTACTGCGCCTTAAGTAGGAGGGATCCGGGAACAGCTTTTATTAAGACATCCGGACCCCCCCTAGCGCCTGCCCGCAAAAGCGCGGGGACCACCTTCAGGTGAAAAACCTCTCAATTAGGCGACGTCCAGGCACACGCGGATGCCGCCTCCTCGCGGGGGGCCACTATAGCGGGTGGAGGGGAAAAACCCGTCCCGTCCACCCGCGGCCACACTCAGGGCGGCATAAGGCGCTGGTAAGCGCGCCTCCGCCGCCCGGTTCGCCGGCGGCGAATTAGGTCCGAGTGGAGATCGTCCTCCCGGACCCTTTCCGCCCTATTCTGAGTGGTCAGAGCTCCCGCCCACACCGGTGCACCGTACAGTGCCATTGACCGGACAACCCCCGTATACAGCCGTCTTGTAGCGACGCTGGGTCCGCCCAAATTGGGCAAAAGTCGCCCAAGAGCGGACGCAGCGCTGACCAGCTTCGGAGCAAGCTGTCGGAAGTGCTCGTCGAAGAGCCACCTACCGTCGAGGATCAGGCCCAGATACCTTATGTGGGCCCGAACCGGTACGAGAACCGAGTTGACTACGATAGAGGCGCCAGGGGGTGGACCACGACGGGGCCCATGGAATAAAAGGGCCTCCGTCTTATCCAGGGCCACCCGCAAGCCCAGCGCCTCGATGCGCCCGACCACCAGAGAGACTCCCCTGGTGGCCAAATGCGCCGCCTCTTGAAAGTTCACCCCCCGAGCCATGACCAAAGTTTCATCGGCGTAACAGATTACGCCCAGCCCGGGGGGAAAGTCACCTCGAAGGGCCCAGTCTTACCCCATGTTCCACAGGAGTGGTCCAAGGACAGACCCCTGCGGAACACCGCACGACATGGGCCGACTACTCAAAACACCATCTCGGTCCTCGTACATGACGGTACGCTCCTCTAGATAGTCTGCCACTAGCCGCCTCAGGTACCCTGGCACTCCGTGATAGTGGAGTGCTTCCCTGATGCAGCTGAATGGCAGACTATTGAACGCGTTGGCGATGTCCAACGACACCGCCAACAGCACGCTGCCACAGCTCACTACCTCTTCGTTCACGGCCCTCAGGCGCAACACAGCGCCGACCGTCGAACGCCCCGCTCGAAAACCGAATTGGGCGTCCGACAAATCGGGGCCGACCTCGCCAAGGTGCCGGACGATGCGGGCAGAGAGGACCCTCTCAAACAATTTACCCGCCTCCTCCAGCAACACGATGGGCCTGTAGGCCACGACCGAGTTGGTAGGCCGTCCCGGCTTCCTTAAAAGGACCAGCTTCCCGCTCTTCCAGCAGTCAGGGAAGCGTCCGGACGCCAAGCTAGCGTCGAACACCTCCCTGAGGCGGTCGGACATGTGGTCGAGGGCCAGGGCCAACACTCGGGCAGGGATCCCGTCTGGCCCGGGGGCGGTGTTCTTCGAACGGATCCGTAGAACAGCCGCCCCTACCTCCGCCTCCGTGATGGGCGGAACACCATCCTCCTCGTTCTCCCCGTCGTCTCTGGCCAAGGGGGCCATCGACGGGGGTACGTGCTCCACCCGTTGCGGGAAAAGGCCCTCAACCACTCCCTGCAGGAAGCTGGGCTGGAGAGTCTTCGTAAGGGTGGGGCCTCCCCCATCTTCCCCCTACTCTAACCTTAAAGGGAGGCAATGGACTTGTGAGTTGCAGGTGCCCATGGGCGGCAGTAGACATTTACCATCAGGTGACCCGTTTGCTCCCTTTACCATAAAAAATAATTATGTATTACATAGCACTATAATATTTACTGTAAAATACTTAAAGGTGATGTATTCAAATGTTTAATAATATATATTATTTTAAGAAATAATGAATATCTTTGAAAGAAAACTGACATATATTCGCTATTCTTACTAGCTATTTTATTTCCTTGAGGGTGGAATTTCTTTTGATTACCATACCTACCTACATACATATTTTATTTTAATTCTCAGGATTGAATTTATTCTTATACTAGCAGCGCCCTGCGGTTTCACCCGCGTAAGTCCCGATCCTGTGGGAATATCGGGATAAAAAGTAGCCTATGTGTTATTCCAGGTCTCCAGCTTCTAGCTTAACATACCAAGTTTCATCGCAATCGGTTACACGGTCATACATCCTCACAAACTTCCACGTTTATAATATTAGTAGGATTATTCATAGGTATTGTAAGGTATGTACGGAAGAGCGGAGGCTCTTGGCACAGGCATTCTACATGCTTGAAAGGAGTCTCCAACAATAACTGTGTAATGTATACTTACCTATTAACGAAATAAAGTTATTATTATTATTATTATTATTACATATTATTATGTATACGGTATCTACTCTTGATACAAAACCGATCCAAATAACAGAAGCAAAATAGACTGCCGAATTTAACATTTTCAGTTGGTAGAAAGGATTAAACGTATATTGTGACAAGCATATGAAACATCCAAGACATGGGTGTACAAGTTATAAAAAGTACTTGTACATAAGTAATGTGCTTTGTTTCTTCCCACGTGCTACGATTATATCAATGAAATTTATGTGAGATGTCCAACACAGACGTAAGGGCTGGCATGATAATACTCTTTTAATGTAATGTGATTCCTGTTGATGTCACTATTTGGTTTTCAAGATATAACAATCTTTTTCCTATTTTAATATACCTTACATTTAATATTTTATGTAGTAATGATTGGCATGTAAACATATGCAAACCTAGGCAGATAGAGAAATAGAGCGTTAGTAAATTCACAATTTGTGGTGAAGTGTAGATGTGAGAAGGAATATTCTCTGTTTTAAGATTCCTTACTCAACACAAGAATGTATCAGAAACCACCTTCCTTTTAAAGACTAACATGGGTCTCATCTTATTAGTATTCTTGTTAGCCCCTCCACCTATGTCAAATGTTTGTGTTAGGAATGGGTTCACTTTTACTAGGTGGTTTCTGTTACGACCTTCTTAGAGGGGACTTGTCTGAGGACTTTTGCGTCATCGCTCAAGTTTTTGGCGATATTTCTAAGTGTTAGAAACCTACATAGCCTACTGACAGATCCCTAGTACATCAAGTCGGCGGAGTGTGCGCTTATTACATTGTTGAATAATACAGAATCACTTACAAAATGAATCCATTTATCAACCCTTATTTGCACAGCAAATAAAATTTGTGTAGTATGAATTGCATAATAATGACTTAGAATAGGAATTCGTCCTTGCTCTAGAGTGATGTCAGGAAACACCAATCCGACAGCCAAAAACCAAAGCAAACCAGTGCATATTTGACATTCCATTGAACTTATATTTACATGTAATATGCACAATTATGCAAAGTATGGCAATAATACATGTATATAACATCACGTTAAGTAACATTATTTTTCCATTTATGTCATGTCAAATGTCAATGGAGAACTTTGTTGACAGATTAGTTAGCAAAGTTCTCCACGTCACATTAAGTAACATTATTTTTACATTTATGTCACGTCAAGCGTCAATGGATAACTTTGCAGACAGATTAGTTCTCCTCTGAAACCTTTTTACTTAACGTACTCTTATCCGCTGCTTATTCATAATCTGAACGCACACTAAAAGATACGCTGCATCATTTTCATTGACAGTGAATATCACGGTAATTCTCATGGTTGCATTATTAAATGCTGTGTGAGTTAATTGATTCGCCTAGTGCGTACTAGGGGAATCCTTTAACATAGTATTATTATACATTACATACCAAAATGATACTACAGGCATATAAATGACTACCGCCGCCCATGGGCACCTGTAACTTAAGAGTCACAAGTGCGTTGCCGCCCTTAAGGTGGGAGTAGGAGAAGAGGGGGACGGGGAAAAGAGTGGGAATAGGGGAGAGGAGAAGGACGGTAATAGGGGAGAAGGAATGGTTAGGGCCTCCGGTAACCTCACTCACGCAGCGAAATGCAATGCAATTAATGCTTCACTACCGATTTCCTGTGAGGCCGTGGTATCGAGCGGACTCGAGCCGGCCCATACGTGCCGAAGCATGGCTCTCCCACGTTTACAAAACATTTATGATATTTTAATACAAGTACGTTTTGTGCTAATACTATTATAAATGTGTGACAGGGAACTACTGTCGCTACCAAAAGGGAGTGTGATTCGTATGCAAATGTACGAGATCCTCACAATACGGTTGACCTACTTAATGTATGAGTAATGTAGATGTTTCAGGGAAACGCTGGAAACATTCAAATTGTGTAATTATCACTTTAACAAGTTACGGTGAGAGTGTCTGTTTATACTATGAATAGATAATTCTGAATTCATGTTTATGTTGGGCCCTCTAAAAATACCTGCTGAAACGTGTTAGCGATATTTGTAACGAATTGTTATTATACGATTTCTAAAGCTCAATTTTTATTAAGTTATATTCGTTGGTGAAGCAGTGATAGCGACTTATTTGTAATAAGTCGTTGTGTTCGAAGAGTAAAGTTCTGTAATGTTGAAAGTCAAGTCAATAGCCAATATTTCTATCCTTGGCCTATGATATGAAATTTAAGAAAATATTCATTTTAGCTACAAACACTTCTGCCAAGTTTACAAAATTATTCATTATGTTATCTGTAATTCTAAATAATTAAAGTACAACACTTAAGCTATGTAAGCTTAACCTAGCTAAACTTTACTATAAACATTTAAGGCAAAATCAAGCTATTTGAATCTGTGCCAAAGATTATTAGGCGAATGAGTATCCCCAGTCATGCCAAAATGCCGCAAATATAATAACATAGCATCATCCTAACCTTTAATATTGTCTACTTTTTCGATTTAAAGTGTACTAATATTTCAACGATACCTTACACTAAATAGCTTTATACTAAATATATATATTTTACTGTCCTGCCCCATGAAACTCTCGTCGCCGTTGAAAATTCTATAAAAAATCTTTTTCATCCCTCTTTAAATTTTATTTCCGTTTAGTCCCACTCTTCTGAAAATACGGTTATTAAAAATGATTGTATTGCATTCCATCTGCCTCAGAAGCTTGCGTTCTGCTGACGCTGACGGCAGGTAAATTTTTCTATTGAAATTGAAACGAAAAGGTAATGGGGTATGGGTGAAAACTGGAATTAAGGAATGAAAATGGTATTTACATTAATCGGTATAGCGAACCAAAAATAGGTTCAAAATCAAAATCATTTATTTCAATTAAACCATTATGGGTATTTTTGTTGTCAGGAGTAGCAGTCAGTCAGACTAAATCAGTCGTGAAGCTAGTTGCCTGTTCCAATTCGTAGATCCAGTGGAGATGAACAGGCAAGAAACTCCAAGGACACTCTTTTTCAACTTGTCTTTTACAAATCTCTGGTTACATTGCTTAAATGCGCAAGTTATATGTGAATACAATGTAACGTATTGTTTAAACTATAAACAATGTGGTGAATGTGGAATGACACTCAAGTTGTTAAAAAAAAATATAGCGGTATGTGGACAGACTCGCGTGTGTAGAAAAGGTTTTTAGAAATGATTGTAAATAATTGAAATAATTATTATTGTTCACATTTACATTTTACTTTTTTTTTAAGATTACTGGTGAAGTGGTTAAGCTAAGCTAGCTCCAGCTAAGCTAAATGTTTGTGATGGGAGTGGGTTGTTGGGTTCACGTCGCTAGTGCCTGGGTGGGGTTCGAACCCGAAACCACTTGATCGCAAGTCCGTCGTATAGGTCATTAAAATTATTATTGATTTTTTTTTACAATGAACCCATTACCCTAGAATCCGAACGTTAACTATTCTACCACTCAGCTATCACTGATGCTAACACATTGTTTTTTCCTCTACTTAAGACATTTTTAAACAAAATATTTAAAGAGTAGAGAGGGATAAGAATTTCATCAAATTTCAAAACTTTCATTCGGTGGTTATGCAGTGGAATAACTGCTGGCTAGCCGTTCGTTCAAAGAACAGTAGCAGTAAATCAAATCAGCAATCTTGATTGGCATCTGTTGTTTAGTTTCCAAGTTTTGTTTAAAAGAATGAAATCGATCGGATATAAACTCTGATACTTTGTAGTTTAATAATTTTATCTATTCCCACACTTTCTATGTTAATGTTAAATCAATCAAAATAAAATATTTTATTGTATTTACTATAATCATTAATTTTACATTTTATAAGATCCCGTCAAGAACTTTCAAATCCATACGTATTTCAAATAACTACAAGGAAATGAGAAGACAAAACATTCTTGTTCACATTTTAAATTACAGAAATGTTGGAGCATTGGGAAATAAGGAATTCTTTGAATGCACTCGCAGACAAAACATCCCATGTTGTTTGATTTCCTGCTGTTCTAAAATGTGAACGCATATATGTTAAATATGCCATGGTAACAAATAAGAAGATTCTCGAGTAAGTATTGCGTTTACCCTCTCTAATATATAATAACTATAAAACTAAAGAGTATTCACTACACTAATCTCTGGCTGTCACTCAGATTTGAATAATCATTTTTCTATTGGGTATAAAGTATTCATTGAGAAAGATTATAGGCTACGTAACATTAAGCTATTTCCCTTAGGAGCGGAGCAGTGACCATAAACGAGGAATGATACTGCGGCGAATGACTATTATTAAATAAATCTCTCTGTCCTATTCTAGGTTAAGGACTAGTTTTAGTGTGTATGGACAGGGTTTACATTGTTCAACGCTTACTAACTTTAATAGAAATCTTGGTCGCTTGAAAAAAAAACTGCAATTGCAAATGCATTATAAATATTAGCGAACGATTAAATAGAAACGGACGTAACTTTTTGCAATTTCATGAGTCTGTTAGTAGTAGCTTATAGGTATCTATATACAATTATATTCCAGGCTATTTGGCCATATTAAAAAAAATATATTTAGATAATATTAAATCAGGGAAACAATCATAACTGTAATAATTAAAATTTACAACATTTGGTTTTATCTACTCAAGTTTTCACGACGCTAACCATAGTCTCTAGCGGTCATGGTTATGGTCGTGGTCCAGTGCGGGAGAGCATTGGATTCGAGAGGTATATGCCGAAGAGGCGTCTGAAAGGGAACTGGAGAAAACTACTTCTCTCTGGTCCCGCAATTGAACAGGCGGCCAGGTTTGCCAGGATTCACAGAGATTCCCATTCTAGGGTACACCCGAGGCCCCGGTATTGGGACTACGTGACGGAATACCATTTTATTCGGTTCGAGTCCGACATAACACCTTGCCATTGGCCTCGGTGAGGTGATGACCCGTGCGGACTAAAATGTAAAACTTTTGTGTTCTGATACCTACGGGGACACTTCATACATATTTTTAAGTAGCTATTTTGTTAATTATTTATTGAGTTATTTTGTAAATAAAAATTTAATCTCTCAGCACATTGAACATTTGTAGTGGAGGTTAAATTGAGGTCTATAACAATTTCTAAGAACACGATACTTGATTTTATAAGTGAAGAAGATATGAAACTATAAATTGCTGTATTGAGTAATTTTTGCTGATAGTCTACATAGCAATCTATAATATAACCTACTAGCTTTTGTCAGCGGCTTAGTTGTAATTATTAACATGCTTTTATTAGATTCACTTGTAAATAACTAATTAGGTAACCAAATCTTGGAAGTCAAATTCAACCTACTTCTAATTGTCTAATCGAAATGAAATTTTGTAAGTAAATGTAGTTTGAATGACAATATGGCATCTTGTAGCTGATCTGACGATGGAGCCAGGTGTTGGATAGTGAAACTCTTTGGTGGCTTTTACTAAACCCCTTGAGTTTGGGCTCATTTGATTATTATTGACGAATCCAATAGGTTGGGCTTGATACGATAGTCTGATGCTGAAGCCTGAAGGCTGACAGTGGAACTATTTTGTACTTTTTATTTCTGTTCACCATTAAAGCAAGTTTGTATTAAATATTGGTATCTCTCGGAAACGGTAATAATAAAAATAATAACTTGACACATCTCACACACGGCCGTCTGATCCCAAACTAGGCAGAGCCGGTACTATGGTAACCAGACTGCTGATAAACATACTTATATATTTCTAAAGTCGGAAAGTATTTTTTTTCAGATCAAAAGTCCTTTTCTCCTACTGATAACATGTATGTAAATTTTGATAATGATCGGTTGAGCATTGAAGGCGTGAAAGAGACAAACAAACTCATAATCGCATTTATATTATTAGTTAATATTATTGATAAATAATGCCTAACTTTAGTTATGCATTAATAAAGCTATTGTTTGTAAACAGTGTAGAAGAGTAACCAATACATAGTTCAAAACCATTTTAATAATATTTACATTGATTGTACATTAAATGTAACACAAATCTATTACAAGACACTGCTCTCATCACGATGAGGTCGCTTGTGGCTAACAGTTGACCAAAGGGTAATCAGTCCTGTCCTTCTAGGCTGTACGTGGCTATTTTCCGGCTGTCATGATGAAGCTCTGAGACGTCAGTTGTATCAAGTTATATACAAATACTTCATTGTTTCATCGGTGGAAGAATTCTGGTAGCTTCCGGACAGAAAATCATTCTATTTTTCTATAAATAAACGATTGATGTTATACAGTCTGAAGACCGGTTACATACATTAATTTAAAACAAGACCGGAAGCTTTTCATTTCAGCACATTTCTTTAACTATGACATTCTTCTCAGATACTAAACTTTGTAATTTATTAAACATAGGCATTTTTACTCTTAAGTAAAACCATATCATTTTAATAAATGTGCATATCACTCACGAAGTTTGTTAATCAAACTCATAGATTATATGTAACTATATGTTCTAACTTTTATAATGTCGTTTTTACAATTAATTCGGATTTATATCATAAACTACCAACCTATTACAATTATATTATATTTAAACTAGTAAATTTAATGTTTTTGTAGAATTTCAAATCTATTAAATAATTGTATGTTATGAAAATATTGCCTCTTTAAATGTTTCTATCGTTTACTCAATTAATTGTTTTTTGTAGGTACCGTCTTCATTATAGCCGATTTATGGCATCACTTATTTGAGCTTTCTGCTTTAATATATTTAAGTGTGCATGCACAACTTCAGTGTGCAGAACTCACTTACTTCTGATCATTGTATCGTCAACTCTTTCCCTTTTCATACCTAATGAAATAATGTCTATTTTAGACGTTGTTATTGTCAAGTTCAACCCGTTGGCTAGTGTCTGACTTTGTTTTAGTTTGTTATTGTATTGCTCATGTAAAGTTTTATATACATTCATCGCTGCTTGTAATTCCGGCGTGAATTTTTCAACCTTATAATTGGTTATTTTCCATTTTTGCGCACTAGTTCTGTAGCATTGTGTCAACAGAGGCTTGTAACCGTCATAGTATTGACCTATGTTTAAGCATTTTTGAGTTAAATTATGTACTATTATTTGGTCCTAAAACAAAAGAAACGAGAATTATCATATGAGAAGGACACAGTATCGACATACTACGACTTAAATATAAATGAGTAGCTTAGAAGAAACCTATCAGCTAAATATATTTACAACACTATCTAATAAAAGTTATATATTTTAATGAACAAATAACCAAAACTGCTGCTGCTGCTCGATATAAAATTATCTTAAAAGCACAGTTGTTTTACCTGCTCAAAATATAACCAGAGCTGCGAAGCGGCATGATTACAAAAAAATAACGTAATTGTATCATACAAATAGTCCATGCATAGATCGTCTCGACGTATTTCACCAATACTAGTGTAAGCCCAATACTGTAAAATCAATCATTTATTTTCATCATAATATGGTCTATGAATAAAGTAGGTAAACTATATAACAATATTTGAATAAAATCTCTGGAAAAAATAAAGATTGATGATGGTCGCAAATAAAACTCAATTAGGTACATACAAAACCGGGTTCCTTTTTATTATACTTTCGCTATCGGGAACCTTTTTCGAAATACATATACTAGGCACCTATTATGACACTCATTCAAGAAACTAATAGACTTATTTATTTGGCTTTTAAAGTACACATATTAACGTCCAAATTAATGGCTTATAAATTCAGCAAATTCCCTTTTTTATCAATAAATAAATGAAGCACATTTACATATAAGCAAACTAACTAACCACTAAAAATGTAAAATACGCCACACGGCTTTACCCCCATCACATTCATATAATACATCCACATTTTGCAAGTTTACCTTAAATTAAATTATTATGTATTTTACTACTACTAAGAACTTTTCTTGCTTTCTTTTCCAGGAAAAAGGAGAAAATATGAGTATAAATGTGTTACCTGATTGCCACCTTTATCGTGGCAAGGAAACAAATCTATTGCATCAAACTTCGGAAAGGGCACGGTTGCGTCTAAGCATAAATCGTCCTTTTGTACGCTAGATATCTATAATTAATTAAATGGTTATATTTGTGCTTCTGATTATGTTACATTTATAATAGTTTAACTAATAATGGTTTCAGAGTACAAGAACATAAACTTTATTTTATCTAAGCCTTTTCAAATACGAATTCAACATCTTTGTTTCATAAATTTGCTCAATTATTACCTATTTGAAATCGTTTCCAAATAGTTGAGCCTTGTGAGAATAAATCGGGCAAACATACTCACAGCCACTCTTTTAAATCACCGGATGGTTATTATAATACTTAGTAAATTGTATTACAGCACTGTTTTATTGAGTGCTACAATGTTATTAAGATTAAAAGTAAATAAACTAAAATTTGGCTACAAAAATAGGAAAACTGAAAAAATATAAAAAAAATATAAAAAAGGAAGAAAAGGAAAACATAAAAGACCAAA
Organism: Callimorpha dominula; assembly: GCA_949752705.1. Taxonomy (NCBI): domain Eukaryota; kingdom Metazoa; phylum Arthropoda; class Insecta; order Lepidoptera; family Erebidae; genus Callimorpha; species Callimorpha dominula. The sequence goes on from OX457000.1 coordinate 17,335,340, forward strand.
AAAAAGATACATTTTAGTAATGCTAATATGAAAGATTGAACTTACCGGGCCACTAGCGACGTACTTATCTGGTATAACTTGTTGAGGAATCACATTTTCCAAATACCATTGGAATGAATGACAATTTAGTTGCTTCCGAAGCTGAATTCTGTCAGTAATATTTCCGTAATCACCGATATCATTTCCTATTCTCTCGTAAAAATATTTATCGTAATCATCGAGCCACACCTGAATAAAAGATAATGTATATAATTTAAGATCGGATAGCTCATGGCGAGCTAACATTTACAGCACATGAATGTCGAGCCGTGTAAACTACCTTCGCAAGCCGGACGAAGTTATTCTTTAAGACCTTGTTTTCATGCTTGTATGGCGATTTTAGTTTAAAAACGTGGCCAACGTGAGAACAAGGTACTATTTCCATTGAACCACCGCACATCCAAGTCTTGAAAGATAATTCTAAATTCTCAGCACCCCATATTTCCATTCCAGTATCGTACATTCCTTGCTTTTCAAAGAAGTCTTTACTAACAGCCAAAAGTCCACCAGATATAGTCGCTGTTTTTATTGGCGCTAGTGGTTCATTGCGTGAAACTAAGATGCTTTGAGGGATTCCTACCCAAGTAAATTTTAAGTCCCAGGTAAAACCACCGATTAGAAGATTATCGGCATCCTGTTTTATATATTGAAATGTATTATCATGTATGTGATCTACATTTGGGCTAACTACTGTACTTGCATTTTCTTTTATACGCTGTAGTAATGGTTCTAACCAACCTGAAATGACATATCAGTATTAATGCAAAAAAAAAAACATATAAAAACACTAAGACAATAGTAACAAATATTATGAATGCGAATTTGAGTTGGTTACGCTTTCACTCAACTAATCGTCACGGCATTTTGTATACACGTTACTAGAGTTACATAAATGGGCATAGTGTACCTTTGAGGAATAAAGTACTACTCTCGAGGTATGTACTTCTTTTAAGTAAGCGAAACCGCGGGCGACAGTTGATAAATGAAAATTAGTCTAGGAATGCAAAAATGTTAAGTTAATATATTAATTTAATCATGATATAGCTGCGTCACCTTCAGTACATTCACAATGGCTATCAAGGTATACAATCACAGGTGATACTACTTCTTGAATTGGCAACATCCTCGCCCGAATGAGACCTATACGATGTAGTGCACGCCTGAGGATAACTTTCGGTGTCAAAGACACATAATCATCTAACTGTTTATGCAGGTGATCTGAAAGAAAATGTCTGTAAGTAATATAGCTTGCAACTGACATTTGTCAGGCCTCTTACATTTTGTTAGTTACTATCTGTCCCGCGCAGTTTCAATCGTGTTAAGTTATATTGGTTACATATCTCGTTCTATGTGTCGTATGGAGGTTATATATGACTTTTTCAAAATTCTGATTGATTGAGTAATAGGCAACTATAAATAGCGCATTAAAACTTTTTCACTGAAAATTAACAACATTAATGTATAGAGCATCAGATAATAACACTAGAAACTTTGTCTAACTGTTATCTCTTCTAAGTAAACAATTTATAACTTTTTTTAAATCAATTTAGATTTATTCTCTAAGAGGAAAATAATTCTGTTCTTTGTTCTATATACTTTTTCACTGAACAATAGATAGATAAATACAAAAGAAAAAGAAATCTACGCTATTATGTTTCTTAATTTTAAAACATTAATAAAACTTACTGAAGGTAGAAGCGTCGTCAACTAAAATAATTTTATCCAAAAGATGCGGCGGTGTTCTGTTAAGTACTGAAGTAACTGTTCTGATTAAGGTAGACCACGCTTCATTGTAAAAACATATAATAACTGTGACAGACGGCAAATCTGAAGAGTAAGTTTGGTTTTTGCACCTAAAATATTGTAGAAAAATTAGTTGTATAACGGAATGTTGTATCAGACCTAAAAAAAAAGATAATAACGGTTATAGTAAATATGAAACGTGCATAAATATTATTTGTTAAATATATATATATCGATCTATTTGCATATCCGTCACAGCCGCGACAACAATAAGCATAAGTGATATATTTTCGGGCAATTTGACTGCACGGATGGCGCAATGGTTTAAGTGGTCACCTCGCCTCTACGCCGCGCCGGGTGTTGTGGGTTCAAAGCCCACACGGAAATAAACTTTGTGTGATCCACAAATACATGTTCCGGGTCTGGGTGTTCTTTGTGTCCGTTGTTTGAATGTTTGTGAAACCCCCACGTCACAGGAATATTCCTAATGCGAGAGTTGTCTTTTAAAAAAAAAAAGAAAGAATTCGCAGACAAATAAGATATGAGGTAATAAACTTTTATGTAATGTATTAAATACCTAGCTAATTACTTCTTTTATACAACTTACAAGCGTATATTAAAAGTACCCCCAAGTCAAATATCCCTTCAACGACTAGAAAAGAGCTGATGATCTATACTCAATACTCAATACTCAATACATTTATTGCGTTCCATAATGTGATATAGATGTCAAACTTATAATTAGGTTACAATTATGGACCCTGTCGGGCACAGCACAATGTTAGGAGAGAGGAAGAGTTTGTTACAATTATTATTATTAGTGCATAGACAAAGTTTATAGACAACTGTATATAATAATAATATTATTCTATATTGTGTCAGTATGGTATTAAATATCATTCACATAGGTATATATACATTCAAAAATCATATTTATTTGTTTTTAGTAGTATTTATAATTTAGTCAATATTAATTAAAATTCAATATTAATTAGTATTTATTTTAAATGTCATTTACATATTTATGCACAAAAATAAGTTGAGTTGAGTTTTTTTTTTTTTATTTTAAATACCATTTAATAACAATAGAAAAATACTGAAGTTTATAGTATCTTCTTATAGATTAGATGACAGCCGTTTAAAATTTGTTATATTAGTAGTAAAAGTAATTGAATTATTGTTTATTAAATGTTTAGTAATTGTTCTTAATTATTGCACTATGATTATATCGAATTTGGTTATATTGTTATATATTTATATGTTTATTATATAGGGTAATTGTTATAGTATTATGTGTTTTTTATTGTGTAGGTATTTACTTATTTAATTTATCTACCAACGGCTGAACAGATTTCAAGAAGAATTACATCTAAGAACACTTTCGATCAAGTCACCTTGCAAACAAAGAAAGCTAAATTAAAATTGGGAAGACTGTTTAGGAGCTATGATGCCTCAGACAGATATACGGAGACACAGATACAAATGTAAAACTCAAAACACACCTCCCTTTTGCATCGGGGTTAAAAATGATTATCAGCGTTATAGTGCTGATAATCATAAACGACTTATAAACCGATAAAGCAAAATAGACAAGTAGTAGCAGAAATAAATTGCCATAGCTGATTTATCCCTTCAAACGCAATTTAATTGCTTTTGATTTCATTATGAAATATACATTCTTCATACTTCTTATAAGGCTGTATGTACTTTTTATATGTACATGCTTTCTTCAATAATAAGTGTACATAATAAAATCCACCCAGAGTACTCACATGAGCGAAGTCGCATACTAACAAACGCAAACACTGAAATGTACATAACTTGAAACTAACTTTTAAAAAGAGTGGCCATGGGTTTCTTTGCCTGTGTTCTTCTCATAAGGCTCTACGCATTTTGGAAACTGGAAGTTATAGATCAACACAAGCAGGCAGTAGATTTTGGTGTTTTCACCTAATTTACTTCGACAATCCAGTACATCCTGTGGCGTCTGTTTGCGCCGATCTATGATTTTAACTCTGGCTTCTATTTAACGTTCATAAATGTCACTTAGTGTTTTAATTGAATAAATGATTTTGAATTTGAATTGGAATTAAGAATTGCTACTAACTAGTACATAATATATCTTTTCTATTACCTTTTTTACTTTTGTAGTTCAAGTATCAGCGGTGTTTTTGTTTTTTTACACACCTCACTCTGCGACATATCCCCAACTAGGGAGAACCTGTGTACTATAGTAACCAGAGTACTGATAAACGTACTTAAATATTACGAAATACGTACATATTATAAGAAAATCAAACCTAGACACAGAACAAATAATCATGGTCATCACCCTTGCCCTAGGTGTACTCGAACTCACAACTTCGGGCTCAACAGTCAGTACCACTAACTTTTTCTAATATGTATGTTGGTTCGAAGAAAAATACTGTTAATCCTGGGATTGCGATTGTGAAAAATATTGCATATAAAAACGTTTTTTTTTGTGAAAAATATTCAAAAGATCTCATCATCATGTGAATAGTGAATATAATTTTACAGGGTGTTACAGAAAGGTGTGGTCCTACTTTAGGATCGTATAGTAGAGTAACGTAAAACGCTAACAATTTTATGAAAATTCGTGTTTTTTTAATACAAAAACTTGATTTTTGAAACTGAAGAATTAAACTTGAAAATTGACCGATAAAGCTTTCGTATGTGAGAGGGCTGACCTTAATGAAAGATGTTGTTGGAACGTCCAGATTTTTCTGAAAATGTCTTCATAAAAAAATAAAATAAAACAAAATCATCATTTCAAATATTTACATGAAAAATAATAATGTTTAGAAATGTGCACCCACCTACATTCGGAAAAGCAAGCAAGCAGAAGAAAATTGTTTAAAAAAAAAACATTTTTTTGTAGGGAAATTAATTATGTGGCGGCTACACTTAACGAACCTAAAATTTGAACAACCTTTCTGTAACAGCCTGTATAGCACATAGAGAAAAATATAGATATAGCCTTACCATTCACCTCTCACATCGATTAGTGACCGATTGACAGGTATGAGGTCACTGACGAAGGAATTAAACTGGTATAACTTCCAGCCAACTCGGATCCTTTGTTTGATGTCGTACCTCAAATCAGAGTGCAATACCACTGGTCTACCATCGACACCTTTGAAATAATATAGGTTATGATAAATTATTTTCTTTTTAAAATCATATTTAAATTCAGACTTTTAATTTTACTTTACGAACTTGACTACAAAAATTATCCCTCCATTAATACTATAAAAACACGTTTTAATCGCGAACGAAATAAAAAAGACTGCATCATCAGACGCCATAAACCTGGACTAGGTAAAACGGATCATATGAGTCCAAACTCGGAGAGTTTACTAGTAGCCACTGCAGAGTATCAATCTAAACTAAGGTATTGTCATCTAAAAGCTACTACATATACATACAAATATTCATTTGGATACGACAATTGGAAATAGGTTAAATTTACTTCCAAGATTTATATAGAAATTTAGTTACAAGTGAAGCTAATAACATGTTAAAAATACCATTACCCATCTATATTAATTACCTGGAGGGTCATCATAGTACTTGACTATGTTCAATCTTTCTTCCTTCGTCAAATTCCCATGTGCATAAGGCAGTAGTTCCCACCCTGTAATCAATACATTTCTTATTAATAATTACTCTTATAATTTTACAATTAATATTCTAAGTAACTACTTTTGAGTAAAATAAATGTTTAACCGTTTTGACTACTTGTCAGTCAGTTTCATACTTTACCGCGAAATTGTGAGATGTCTCCTTTTATGTGCCAATTCCGTAAATTGGATAAAGATGTTTCATATAATCTTCTACCATCATGAGTCGTATTAGACGCTTGATATTTTAGAGCAACTATTAACAATAACACCATCCACAAACCCATAAACAGAAAAAAATACTTGACAACTTTTTTAAATACCACGAATTTACGAAAGGACTGCATGCTTCCGTTGATCGTGAACGACTACATCAAATTGTACAATGACTGTCCATTGAAATAAAATACCAAGAATCATTCTTTCACACAGCCTGAAGAAAAATATTTACTCTTCTGTAAAGACATTGAAGCTATAGTAAGCACTATTGTTGTTAGATTGTAAATGATACATTTGTCTATTTGTAACAATCGGGCAATCGTTTTTTTGGAACAAATTTGTTGCATTTTCCTTGAAAAGCACGCAAAGCCTTCAGTGTTTTTATGAATAATACTGGTGGAGTGCAAATATCACGAGTTGTATACTCAAAAGGCTCTTCGATTCTAAGCCACGATTTTCACCTGTGACTAACGTATCGCTTGCTTACGACTTAGTCCATTATAATAACTTACAAGAAGCTATATATTTCGTATCTGAACAGGTGCACCACCTTTATGCGCAAGTGCTCCGGGACGTGTAAGTAAAATATTATTTATTATAGAATAGAGCTAAAAAGCCCAGCAGATTGTTTAATCACTCATGACATCACACTCATGGTAATATCATGGGACTAAACAATGAACTCACAGTAAGATTTTCATTACGAGCTCTGTGGCGCGATGGTAGTGGGGTCGCGGGTTCGATTTCCGAGCTTCGCGTATAATTTGTAGTTAGTGTTTCCAAGTCTTAGGTGAACCCACGAGTATTTTACACCCACTTACAAGTTACCTTGGTTCTCCTAACTTACCGTAGTTCTGGTGGAAACTAATTCAATGAACCGAGGGATCGATACTTATAAGGATAGCTAGATATGCTTAGTTAGTGGACTTGCTATAGTAATAGAGCTGAAAAGGCGACGAACTACATAACAAGAGTGCTTACGTCTCAGAGTGTAGACGTGTCATCGTGGAAGAAAATATTTTTTTGTATATATATTACAATAGAATATTTATAATAGCATACTATACCTCGACGTCAACGTAACTCGTCATAGGAAGTCTTACCCACTTCCCCAAGAGACATAACTGAGATGGGAATGTATTTAGATTCGTAGCTAAGCTGTGACCTCGCTCACTACTTAACTCATCTATGGTATGAAGGCAGCCTAACACTTACATTATCATTATGTTTTTCTTTATGACATACATACATCTGTTAACGTCGCGTGCAGTACCTAGTTGAAGTGCAGTTAAATCCAGTTTATTACGAGAGGAGGTTAGGAGACGTGTATCATTTCTCACATAAGAAGAACAAGAATATTATGTACATTGAAATTGTATCGGCCGCCTTTAGCACCTACTAGCAAAAAATTATTATAGTAAAAGATGAACAATAAAATTAGAATTTCTCATTTAATGAGACTAGCGTAAACCATGCATTGCAATTATCAGAAAAATAAACCAACCTTTATGAAATTCCTATATAAATCATTTAACTCAACACCAATTGAAGCTTGAGGATTGTTGTGATCAATTTAAGGCATTTCGGGTACAAGTTTCAGGTTAAAATAACTAAGGGTATCTTCAATTTGGATGGTTCGCAACTTAAGCATACAAAAGACGATTTATGAGGGGTATGATTTTTGCGTAGTTTAAAAAATAAAAATAATATAATAAATATAGTGTGTTTGTTCTGAATGTTTAGTGTTTTCTGAACAATGTTGTACCCATTTCTTTTCTATTCCGCCATTTATTATTTTAAATATATTTATAATGTATAATGTGAGTTCGTCCAAACTGTGACACTTATAAAGTGTCATATTTTGAAAAGGGTAGGATCCAGATACTTTACCCAAAGTTTGATAAGTACGTTACAAGCATCACAGTTCAGTTCAGGTGTTTAGCGATTCAAATTGTTTTACCTCCAGGACCTTGTTCTTGAAAGACGTTGCAATTTTCCTTCCACAGAGTTGTGGCAGGAAAATTACTACGTTATTCTTCTGTACTTCTGAGGAAAGGAGTGCTTTCATTAAAAAAATTAAGTAAAGATACCGAGAGGTACATTTTCACATAGTAGCAAGCTTAATCTTCACACCACACTCCTTTAATACATCTACCTTTCTTGTCACAGCCATACGTTTCTTATGTGAATACTTTTTCCTCAATATTTCTTCACCCCTACTCCTATTTCGGAAACAGTTGGAAGAAAAGCAAAGTTGCCCACTTGTGCTATGTTTAGTGAGGACATTACAACAAGCAATTGCTCAGGAATCAGCGGGGCTATTGTGGCGAACAATAGCGTTGGAATAAGTTTCAGGAAACAAATTTTCTCGGGAACATTTATTGTCGACGTAAAGTTTAATTTCGGTAAGGTGTTTGGTTAAGATTGTTTAGTTTTGTTAGTGCCATTTTCTAAAAATATCCAGCAGAAATAACTGAATCAACATGATTTAATCACAATTTTTCGTACGAAGAGACGGTTAGAAATGTAAGAAATAAGACTTAGTTTTCCTTTTCGCTACTTTTCGCTGCTAAATCCTCATGTTATAGAAAATTAAAATAATAACAAAAAGCTTTTTTGTGACAGACGTTTTTAGAGAAAAGTAATAATTTCACCAAAACTTCAAATATAGAAGAAAATACTTTGATGCACGGTTTTTTTTCCTAAGTTCGAAATATAAAGACATACTCTTAAATCAATAAGTTTCGAAGTCATTCACTTTTCGACTTTTTTTTCTACTTTTAAACACTATTGACGACATGTATCACGGCAAAACCCCATATTTGGATTAAAAAATATGTTGCTGTTGTAAAAGATTTCATGACATTCTACCCATCTACACTATTCATAGAGATCCCAACATACTTTTAAAACATCATAAAGTTCCTTCATATCCATCAATATCTCTAAAATACTATATATGATAGATATCTAAACTATGATTAAACCATAATTAAAGTTGGTCCGTTCTTGGCAAAGTTTCGGGATCAGCTAATCCGGGGTGACCTACCAAAGCCGTTTAATATTCCGTGTCACACTTGAACTCATCCAGGGATTAGATGGTAATGCATGCTCTGAGATGGTAGCTATAGCGGCTACGTCGTACTGTGGTGCTTCACACTTAATATACAGTTTAGATTGAGGTTTGAACATTATTGAGGTATTTCGATGTTCATTGAATGTATCCAGATCCTACTAATATTATAAACGATAAAGTTTGTGAGTATGGATGTATGGATGTTTGTTACTCTTTCACGCCAAAACTACTGAACCGATTGCGATAAAACTTGGTATGTAGATAGCTGGAGACCTAGATTAACATATAGGCTACTTTTTATCCCGATAATCCCAAGGGATCGGGATCGGAACTTACGCGGGTGAAACCGCGAGGCGCTGCTAGTATTATTATATATACGTACGGGAATTAACGCGATGACGTAATAGGCTTTACAGACCTTTGGATTGCCTGACGTTTCAACCAGGTTGCACTTGCCGTGATCACAGGCTGTCTAGTTCAGTGGTGCATGCCTTCCGTCGTCGAGACCGTGAGGTAGAAAGTTCTTAATCCACCCGCACATATTTTTGTTTTGCCATCTACCGTCACAAACTATACTAACAGTGTCCCTATTCTGTAAGAAAACCGATTTTTCTCGTTTCTGGTGTTTATCCGACTGCGCATGAAAAGCGGGGTGGCATGCTTTTTAACACTGGATTTCAAGTTGTAGATAATTTAAAACCATCTTCCCGATTGAAAGTTTTATGTTTTTAAATTTCAATCGCTTCACGTACAACTCTTGCGTACACGTACACGATTGCCTCTCCTACTAACGATCTCGCGAAGTATCTACGTGACAATATTGCAGCCATTTGCAGGCAAAAGACCGTCTTCTGGAAAAGACTTACTGCACTTCATACAAATTATAAAAGATTTTGCGTTGGAACCTGATGACGTCATGGTGAGCTTTGATGTCGAGTCGCTTTAAATTGAAGTTTCAATAAAAGATTGCTTGGAAGTCGTGAAAGATCTGCTGAGAGACAGTGAAGTTCCGGTCAATCATATTGATCTATTTGAACACTGTTAGTGTGAATGACCTTAAACGTTCGGTGCTTTTGAAGCAGCTGATTGCATAAATGGTTTTTAATTGATTACATTACAGTTTTTGGCCATATTTATTAAAAAAAAATTGGTTTAATTTTCTGTTTACTCATTGTGATATCACTTTTTACCAAAAGAAATTAAAATTATAAAAAAATTATTATCAATTTGCCGGCAGAAAATTCCAACGATTTTCGACTCTGAACGATAGTCTGAATACACTATTTCAGTATACATACATGTGTCGTTACTCAACAGCATTAAAAAAAACACAATTTTCACACAAACCAACTTATATAACTAGCATTGATTATTTTCTGATGTGAATTTATTTTGCCATTTCTTCGGCGTCATATCAAATTATACCCTTGTCTGATATTGTGAAATGGATTTTCGGTTGTCAGAACTGTTGAACATTTTGCTGAAGTATACCATTTGTAATAGACGATGTTACAAAAAGGTTTTGGAGGCGTTTAATAGGTTATCGACCGGTTTATTTGAAAATTTACTAAGCCTTGAGGGATAGGTGACGTTGCTGAGATAGGGTTCAGCTATAGAGTGTAGGGTGATATTTTTATATCGAGGGACATAATGTTCCGTTTGAATGTTTTTTATCTTTGTTTTGAATCTAACTAGTTTTTATAGACTAGTAAATATTGCGATTGCAGGAAATAAAAATTACCTTATCTTACTGATACTAATATTATAAACGCGAAAATTTGTGAGCATGGATGAACAGATGTTTGTTACTCTTTTACGCCAAAAGTATTAAACGGATTTGGATGAAATTTTTCCACACAGGTAGTTTATGACCTGGATTAACACATAGGATATCTTGTGACACTTTTCATATAATAGGCAACATTATAAGGGCACTAGCTATCTATTGGTCTGTTTGAAGTCGCTGCCAACCCCGAAACCCAATAAGTAATAGTCAGGGATATGAACAGCTTAATTACGAACGCAATGAAGTTCTAATTAAATATCTGAATATTTGCTCAGCATGAAGCAAGCAAGCTACACAGCCACCACGGTAGAGCTATCAAGTACTTATTTGGCTCAGTATCAGTGAACATACATAAAAAAAAATACATACAACCAAACCTAGAACCTCCTCCTATTTTTGAAGTAGTCGGTTAAAAATACAATTAAACGTGTTGTCGCCACATCAAAAACTGTTATTTATTTTATTAAAAATAGGGACAAACTATAATAGATGATAACACAGTTCACTATTTAATAAAAATAACTTAATAGACATTATTTTGACTGGTTATACCGGTAACGCAATACTATTGGTCGATTGATAAATATTAACGAATAGTGGGATTATAAAAGGGTAGAAATAACTGGAGAACGATTGACTTGAGTGCAAACAGAGGTACGAACAACTTGGCAGTTACTGTTAGTTAGTGATTTTCATAGTTTATATCAGTGGTTTCGAAACTGTTTCTTACAAACACATTAACTAAGAAACCATAACAACTCTTTTGACCACTTTCGAGAGGTAAATCTTTCGTTTTTATTTGGCATTCAATTCTTTTGAAACAAGTTCTGAAAATTAATCAAATACTCACAATACTTTAAGTAACTTACAAATTATAAATAATAATATGTACCGTTACATTTCCAAACATTAAATTCGCTATATTTTTGGTAAATATCTACGTTATTTATTCCAAACCACAAACATGAAATGACAAGCAGCAACCAAAACAATCGCTTGCAATCACGGCCACCACCAAGTTCGGCCCAACTGCCAACATTCGGCGAACTCACCACACGTACCTATTTCAAAGTCTAACCAGCAATTATTCCACAGTTGGAAAATTATTAAACTCAGGAAGTAGGAGACTTCTCACAAAAGGTTGGTGCCAGTGTTCCGAACAATAATTGGTTTTCGGACCGCGTCGAGAACTTCAAACTCAGCGTTATAACAGACGCTAACATTGAACAGTTTGTTTGTTTGTTAACTTTGCATAGCATTTAATGGGAACTGTCTTAATCTGTCGTTGGAAATTTCCAAGTTTACCGTACATCTGCTTAAAATCCTATTTCCAATTTAAATTTCATTTCATAGGAATGACAGCTTTGCTAACTTTTACTATGATATACGGAACATTTAAGACTGTTTCATTTTTTCAAAATCATCGACTCATTCTTTTTAATGTTAAATTAACAGTAAGATAAATCACTTTGTTCAAGCATGCATGCATGCATGTTTCTATTTACAATTACACAGGTATCAGACACAGGTTTACCAATACCTTATCTGGTAGTATTGGAATATACTAATTTGTTACCTGCTTTCAGGCTGTACTGCACAAGTTTAGTGAAGATGAAGTTCCAATTAGATTTGGAGTTAGAACATAACTTTGTGGGTGAACACAGCGATCCAGTACAGCACCGTATGGGTACCACCTAGTAAGGAAGTCTGTTATAAATATAAATAATTATTGTTGGGTGTGCATAAGTAATGTTTGCTGACTGGTGTAAAAATAAGTATCTCATGTACCCAGACTTCTGGGTTTAGTATTTAACTCATTCAACTTCTGACTTTAGTATTTCAAAGGAAAGTATCACTTACGTTAGTTAAAGGTAAATATTGTGAGGATACGTGTCACCTGAGCGTTGCTCAAAATCCGAACCTGAAAATTTAAACTCAAACACGAAAGGTTGAGTGACTAAAGGTCTAACCACCCTAAGAATGTGAGATGGAGATGCGCTTGAAGACAATTTTTATACATTTCTATACATATATAATTTCTATATATTTTTGTTATTGGTTAGGTTGTTTTATTGATGTTCTTGTTGCCAATGATGAGTGGTTGACGTGTAAAGTTGGCTTTAAATACATTTTCGACTTTTTTGTTAGATGAGATGTTATGTCATTAGTATATTAATCGCTCATAATTGAGAGTTGTTCTAAAAGCAATTTAAGATATACATCAGGACTGCGTTCTTCGTTTTAGGTCGTTGGTAATAATTGCAATAGAATTATACTTTAATTATATTATTTCACAGGTATATTTATTAGTTACTGGTCTTGTAGAGTGACATATTTGCAGCACTTATTGGTATTTATATGACATTATAATTAATGAAAATTGAAAGTAAAATATAGTTTAAAAGTCATTTATAGAAGTGCTTTTACTATATTTTAATAATAAAAATAAAAGTTACCCATTATCTATTTGTAACACGTGATGTCAAGCGAACCAGGTTTTTTTTTGCAACACAAACTGTGATGATGATCCGTTTCCTGTGAGTATGTATGTATATTTGTTACTCTTTTACACAAAAACTACTTAACCGATTGCGATGAAATTTGGTATGTAGATAGCTGGAGACCTTTAAAAAGTAGCCTAGCCTTAAAAAGTATGTGTTAACATAGGCTACTTTTTATCTCGATATTTCCACAGCACCGGGACTTACGCTAGTGAAACCGCGGAGTGCAGCTAGTTTATAATATTTGTATAGTAAAGAGTGTGCAAATTTTCAAGTAAATCGGACGTCTTGAAGTTGGTGAAAACTATGTTAAAAGATTATGTTACCTAGATAAATAGAAAGATTTTGCTCAAGCTCATATAAAACGTCTAATAAGTAAGCGTGGGTTTTTCGAGCGCTGTGTATCGTGTTAAGAATGTTCACAAGTTTTGTTTTGCATATTTATTTGACATTCGTTTGTTTTTCAAATATTTTATTGGCGTTTGTGTTGTGATAATGTAAATTATTCCTATATACGAAAATACTAATTAATTCACTTTGCTAAAACTACATAAATTTAAAAAAGATTTAACAGTTTGTAAATTTACCTGCCTGCTAACTCGATTTTTACCATTCAAATTATAAAATCACCTCATAAATAGCAAACAGTGAAAACTCATTTTGAGAAAACTAATCACGAAGCCAATTGGAGCCATAAAATTAGCTAAATTAATTTTGATCCGCGAAGAATTTAATACAAAATCCATCCGGAGGCATCCCGTTCTATAATTACGACGTCCCAGATGAAATTTATGAAGTGAAATTTCTGTGACCCTGTTCTGAAAATAGTGATGGTCGTACCGGAAATTATTTGCGGGATTTCTCACATTTAAAAACAATATGATTAAGTAAAATTCTCCGGCATGGAAAAGTATTATACGTCACCCAATTTATTAATTAAATTGATGACATTAAATAATTCGATGCTGTTTTATACAAACGAGAAACAGCATTCGGGGTATAAATAAAATATAAGCAAGCGAAATGTTTTAAATAATTTAAATCGCCACAGTGACGTCAGATCGTGAGCTTATTGTGTAACTCTATTATTGTATTGAGTTGTTGGAGGTAATTTTAGCTTAAATATGGTAGTTTATTTTATAATGTTTTTGAAAAGGTCAGTGGCATTCGCTACATTCATTGTATGAACACTTAAATGTTAAAATATGAAAAGAAATGTAATAAAGGCATGTCAAACTATAAACTTACTGCAAATAATCTTTAGCGTAAATTTCGAAAATTCCTGCAGAAAATAAACAGGTTATACGAATTTTTAACACAAAATACATTTAATACCTGGTCTCATACAATTATTTTGGCAATAAGCTTTATCCCACAAGCATCATAAATTACCAGCAGACAATATAGCAAGGTTTATTATCCGGTTAGCAGTAATCTGCACGTTTATGATGTTTTCCCATTTACATAAAAAGTGCTATTTTTACCTTATAAAATCCACAGGGACCGGAGGTGATTCCGTCGCATTTCTACTTATGTTTTTTTCTTGCAACGAAGTTGAAGACTACCGTAACTTATGTATGAAATTTTTACGAACTTATATTCAGAAACCCTTGCATTGACACTAAAAGTTATATTAGAATGTAACTACTACTAACCACATATTGACGTACGACTTCAATTTAAACAACAAATCTGCAGCCTTGGTGATAGAGAAATCGAACTATCTAAACGTACGGACATTATACTACTAACACTAGTAGCTACGAATACCTTAACGTAGTGCATAAAAAGCATGAATTTATAACTTGTATGCGCAAATACTTGCGTATCGTCAGTTGAATACGAAACCCTTGAATACCTTGAACTTTTCCACTGTAGTTATTCATAAATTAAAATAGGAATATAAAACAAATATAATATGTCCCTCAACCAATAATCCCGTAACAATCTATATTGGCGTTAGCAACACTATAACAGACAAACCCCTGGCTTTGTCTAATACCAGCAAATTGAATTCCACTGCAGCCCGCTTTAGAAAATCTTCGATGTTATGAAATAGTCAGGTCAAAACAAAATTTATCTTCGGTGTTTCTCTTTATTGCTTATTCGTGGTAAACAAGGCAAGTGAGGATTAATTAAGGAAAATATTTGTAAGACTTGTAGAATGTCAAGATTTCTGTCTCCGTATACATAATTTATTTTTTAAGTTTTAGTTTAAAAACTTCCGATTTGACTTGAAATTCTTAATTCAAATATATTTAGCGATAATATCTTAATATTTTAACATCGCATGTATGATCAAGCTGCGGTATAATTAGTATTCAAATTATGCCTGGTAGCACACTTACGAACAAAAAGTGCTATGTAAGTTGCATCGGTTTCATTAAGCAAATTCTAACTTCATTAATGAACCTCGGAGCCGCTAGGAAACGACTGGTATGGAAGAACTCAAGGCGATATTGGAAGTGAATTTGTTTCAAACTACGGCTAAGGTAGATAAGTACGACTTTCTAGTACCTATACTGATGTTTGATATCAACATGACTGACGTCTGATCTAACATTTACCAGTAAAAAAAAATTTGATCATTTCTTCTTTTTTCATTAATTAAACGTGGTTACATAATAAATTGATAATTCTATTTGAGAATCAAACAAGTTAAAAACAGTGAGTGCAATCTGTTAGGAAAGAACCAAACAATAGGAACTCACGACCATTTCTTTTAATCAAATAAACCTGTTCAGAGATAAGTAATACATAATTTTCTAGTAAATAAATTACAGTAGTTTAATAATTTCAAGGAATCAGCTATTGTATGGTCATCTAGATAATTAATCAGCCAGGGCATATGAAGACTCTTTTCGAGTACCTATATATGTTGACCTGCTATAGTACGAAAAGTGTACACAATGAATGTTCAAGTTATACTGGGAATTAAAATAACGTTCTCTGTAGGCTGGGGTATTACCCAAGATTGTTTTTATTGTCGACTAGCAACCCGCCCCGGCTTCGCACGGGTAACAGAGACAATCATCATCATATTTCAGCCAATTTACACAAAACCTTTACAAATTATATACCTATAAACCTTCCTCATGAATCGCTCTATCTATTGATGAAAACTGCATGAAAATCCGTTCAGTAGAGTTTAAGTATATCACAAACAGATAGACAGACGCGGCGGGGGACTTGGTTTTATAATACAGATACATCATCACTACATAGTGATGATGTATCAAATTTTTAGTAAACATTTGAAGTCTTGCGTTATCGTCCAATTCCATTATTTATTGCTTATAAAATTAATTGATTCGTGTACTTAAAAAATCATAAGTGTTTATTTAAATAATAATGAAATATAAAATACTATTTATAATATTTTTGAATTCTAAGTATTCATAGAAAAAATACATTTATTGTATTGTATAAAAACAGTATCACCAAAAAACACGGAATAAACAAAATTCCCATGTGTCTCACGAATTTTACTTAAAACCCAGGAACTAAATATGAGAGTTAATGAAAATTCCTGAACAGCTCCGGAAGTGACTGTGCCACTATCTACTCGTAAATTAAATACTCTGCATAGTCTTTGTATATTTTCCTCCGTGGAAAATGGAATGGAAATGACAATCCTTGTTTTCTATAGCAGAAAGTATTCTATTTGAACGTATAGATTTTAATCATGATCATGTTACTAAAACTAAAATGGTACAACCTATTTGCATGAACGGGAGTTGTCGCGTTCGATATTTAAATCTCAAGCACTACACTCTTGATTCACTATAATTCTTGACTTCCTCTTTTATCTTTTTCTATAACTATTTTAGTTACCCTCGCACACAATTCTAGCATAGGATAAAAATGTGAAGAAGCTATAGAGCATAATATATCATAATTATAAAAATAATAATAATAATTTCAAAACTGAACGAACTACGAGTAATAAATTCGTTCAGTTAATATAGGTATGTCGCAAATTCGGTCATTAGTACGGATGCTTAGAGCGCCCTCTATAATAAATTCACCGGAAAGAAACACAAGCGCCATCTATCGGTGTTACGCACAGTCTAGGCGGAGGGTGTTGGCTTGCGGAATGAGTTCACTTTAACTTTGGTCATCGTCGAGACAACACTAACCTAGGAACTGTACAGTGTTTCTTTGCGTGTTTGCAATACCTCAGTGATTTAGTATCAAAAGGGAGTTTTCTCATAGCCCGTACCCACTTCGTTCCCACAATGTGCCTAGTCGTGTGACTGAGGGCTCGACAGGTATAGTTAGTTAGTTACCATCAGGTGACCCGTCTGCTCGTTTGCCCCCTATAACATAAAAAAAAAGTTAGATAACCAATATTTTCCGCAGCACGTCTGCAAACTAATGATTTTATTAATGATATTATTTTATATTATTGATATTAATTTTGTTTAGAACAATAAAGATTTATGTACTGTGGTCTATAATTAGGCAGAGGGAAAAAACAATTGGAAATAAATACATATATTATTTGAATAAAACAATGTAAATAAAACGATAGTTTGCTTTATAGTCATTCCATTACAGCAATTACAGTTAGTTTGTCTTTTATTTGAGTTAATAAATTGTAACAAAATAGAAACAAACGATGGAATGAATTTTTTAAAGTTCCTACTTTAGTTGTGCAGTACAAATGAATGCATATTTAACATAAGATATCTCTTAGTTTCAATGAAGATTAATCAAATCTAAGTATAATTTTTACTCCTATATCGTATTTATGCCTTATTTTGTGATCACTGATTAACATTTTGTTTTTTTAATACTTGCTTTATGCAAAATATAAGGAAGCTTCAATCCTGAGGCACACAAGTACCTACATACTTTATACTTACTATAACTGAAAAATATTTTAAAAGTCATATTTTTAACCGACGAAAAAAAAGGAGGTTCTCAATATGTCTGTTCAGTCCTCACTCCGTTATTTATAAATCGATTTTGATTATTACTTTTTTATTAGACAGGGTATACCTCAAGGGTGGTCCTATGTCAAGGAAGTCAGGATCTGATGATGGGATTCTGATAAAATTGAGAGAAACCTTCGAAAATTAGAGGAACGAATAGTGTTTCCGTATACTTTACATTACTTTATCAGGTATTTGCGTTTAATAATCATCATATCATGTTGCTGAGCTAATGATGAAAAAAAATCACAAAATAAAAATCTTTTTAACAAAAAATTAAACCGATGAAAAGAACTAAAAAGCAAAAAAAAATAAACCTCAAGTCTCAAGTATTGAGCTTATTTACATAAACTATAACACTTTATATAAACTTATTTTGAGTCAGCGCCAAATAATAAAATAGTTAATTACCTACGTATAGCCATGTCTATTTCTACGTAGGTACATATAAAATTGTGATAATTAATCAGTTTGTTGTTGGGCGCGGACTCAAAATAAGTTTATATAAAATTTGATAGTTTATGTAAATAAGCTCAATATTTATTTTTTGCTTTTTAGTTCTTTTCGTCGGTTTATTTTTTGTTAAAAAGATTTTTTACGAATCGCTGATGCAAAAATACTTACACAGGATTGTTTTTAACTTCCCTGTGAGCATTTAAATATTCACTTTCTAATTTCTTATTCAACATTAAGAAAACGTTAACTGAGCTGAGTATACGAGCTTACTCTTTTTTAATAGTTTCATATGAGCTATTGCAGCATACGGAATTCATATGAGCTATGCGAATTCGTTATAAAAAGTAAAAACATCAAGGTGGAATGAATGTAAGGTACACACAACTATGAATGGCGGTGCAACGGTCCCGCACGTTAAAAAATGCAGAAGCTCTTTACTTGAGTAAACATTGCTTTTGTGGATAAAGGCGACACTGCTGTGGTGTCATATCCATAGAGATATATGTATTTCTTTCTAAACGATTCTTATCTTCCTTATGCTGTAGGGTTGTGTGTGGCTTCTTGTAAGGACAAGACAAGTTTTCCTCAGAAAACAAATAATAAAAATAATATAACTCTTTATTGTACACCAGGAACGTTAAAACGCAAAATTTCTTAAAATACGGTTAATACAATTGGCGGCCTTATCGCTTTATGGCAATCTCTTACAGGTAACCATGAGATGGAGGAAAAGAAATGGAGATAAATTAGGGCAGTATGGTGCACGTTATTAAATTATTTAGTGACGTAAAATATTTTACTAGTATACATACAAGTAAACTTTAAACATATAAAAATATAAGTACATGTGGGAATATAAACGATAGGTAATATATAATATAGGATACACCGGCACAGTGACTTTAAGGAAAGGGCAAAAGGGAAATTATGTGCTGACATCACCTAGTAATAGGTAGTAGTTCTTGACTAGTTTTTTAAAAACAGGTAGGGATTGTGCGCGTCTGATTTCCACTGGCAGGGCATTCCAAAGCCGAACCGCTTTAACAGAGTAGGAATTATCCATGAACTTGGTGGAGTATCCAGGCATTTTTAATCTCAGGTCCTCTGACGATCTCAAAGACCTAGGATGCGTATCGTGCAAGAAATTAAACCGTTGTTTAAGGTAAGGTGGAGATAAGGGGTTAAACAGAATATTAAATAACAATGAAAGGATGTGTGTGTTCCGGCGAAGGCGTATAGGTAACCACTTGAGCTTTTTGCGATATTCAGAAACATGATCATATTTGCGTAGTCCAAATACGAATCGTATACAAAGATTTTGGAGTCTCTCAAGCTTATTAAGTTGGTCTTCGGTGAGAACTAGATAGCTGGCATCAGCATAATCAAGGATGGGGAAAAGAAGGGATTGTGCAAGCGCAATCTTAGTGGTAGTAGGTAAGAAGTTGCGAAGCCTACGTAAGGAACCTGCAGCAGCAAACATTTTGCGACTCAGCTCCTGTAGCTGAGGTACCCAGGACATACAGGTATCTAAATATATCCCCAAGTTTTTCACTTTGTCACTATAAGAGATGTTAGTGCCATTACAAGTGATTTGTGGTAAAAGTGACCAGTCAATTTTGGAGATCTGCCTGGTACTTCCAACAATGATGACCTGAGTCTTTCCCGGGTTTACCCTCAGACCGTACGAATTGCTCCAATTGCAAATTAATTCTAAGTCTGTATTAACCAAAGTAATAGCCTCCGTCAGTTTATCTGGTTTAGCCTACTAAAGTACTACTGTAGAAGCTTTTTTACAGTAGTACTTTTTTTTCTAAGGCAAACTATTGAAGGCATCTTACCACTTACGGAAACATTTAAGTTATGGACCTCCGACGATTTTTTTTTTTGGCATTGAATAAGAGCGGAGCAGAGCGCAGAATGATCGCCGGCCTTCATGAGCGCTGGCCTGTGGATAACGGGTGAGGCTGCCCGTTACCCTTACAGTAGCGAACCTGAGATAGTGGCGTGAAGTGTTCCGCGCGCCCCTCTCTAAACTGGAAACGCGGCAAGGCAAAGGCCTGCAACGGTGTTGCTAGTTGCTACCTTCTGTTTATGAGGTGGTCAAAGTCCGCTGGAGTTTCCAGAGCCCATCTTCCGAGGCTATAACCGAGTCCCTTACAATACACTCACTTGTAACGGAACACCGTGCGATCTTGAGGTCCTTAATTCAAATTTCAAAGTTAGGCAGAAGAAGTCTTAGAAGTCACAGAGTTTTTAAAAATGACTAGCAGATGTAGCAATATAACCGCAGTCATCTGTTTCATTGAATTAAAAGATGCAATGTGGATGTTTAAACACCTCTGTCTGTCGCTTTAGGGAAATATTGGCGTGAATAAATCAAGTGAATGGAAAGTGATGTGTGGTGATAATTAAAATAAATTGCTCAAATTTATCCCGTATTATTAATATACTGGTGAAAATCCTTCATATAAATTCAGCTCATGTCTCCAAAAGTTTCAACTAAATTATCACAATGGAACTTTTCAAATCAATTAAACCGTCTGCTTCACAAACACGCCAACTTCGTCTTTGCGATATAATCGCGGATAAGTCTGCTTCCTTTAGATTCTGTGGACTAACGCTAATTAGTCTGCAACTTTATTTCTCGAAAGTTCTCAAACTCAAAATCCTACTCAAGTTTGGTTCTTCAATGACTTGTTACCTCTTCATATTTATTATTTTATTATTATATTAACTTTATGCTACGTACCTAATTAAATATAAGTTTTTCAGTTCTTATCTGAAGCCTAATGGACTTAAAATAACGTGGGATGTACGATATATATAACAAAGGTAAACGGAACTTGTTTCTCGCATTGTATTGTATTCCTACTGGTAAACATAATTAATAGTAGAAAGAAAATTAGGTCGGAATCACACGATTGTCAATCTGATTTTCTTTGTTGTATATGTATGAAAGCGAATTTGAAGAGAAGTAACTGGCAGATATAAGAGTAGGTAACCAAAGTTTATGGCGGTAATCTTTTTTAAACTATTTTGTGCTATCGACGACTGTCATATAGGGTCAACTATTTATTTGTGTGCCTTTTCAACAAGTTAAGGCAAGCTTTGATAGCTTTATATGTTTCCGATTTGACGTAAATGAATCAGTATCATTTTATTACTAACGTTTAAGGCTTATTGCGACGTGGTTTCAAGTCAACCTGCTTCATTAATGGCGGTAAATGATAAAAATTCCTGATAAATACACTACGATTAGTGTATTTACCAGGAATTTACTGCCTGATAAATAAACTTAGTTGATATTGCGTGCCACCTGTGGGTTGGTGCTAGAATGAAGTCACAGAAACACCTACATCAAATTATAACCAAACAGATGAACAATTAATTTATTAAAATAAATCATTTCTGTAATCATTTCTTTTTATAAAAGAAAACTCCCGCATTAGGAATGACTCCTGTGTCGCGGGGGACTTTACAAACATACAAACTATGGACACAAAGAACACCCAGACTCGGGTCCGAATCGAACCCACGACCTATGGCGTAGCAGTTAGGGTCACTCACCACTAGATGAACAGGCCTCTCGATCGAAATGTCCAATAAATTTTAATTAGGAAGTCAAAGAAGAACAAAAAAGAAGTAGTTTTATGGTATGTAAATGGTTATGTTTATCTTTACCCAAGGCAGTATTAACAAAATTGATAATTTTACAGGTAAAGGCAAAGTGCTAATATTAATGTTTAGGAGGAATTATACAAATTTATATGTAATCTTGATAAACAACGTTTTGCGTACGCAATGAATCACTCGTTTAACAATTAACAGATACTAGGTTCGATAATTGGATTAAGCTGTATTCAATTATATTCGTCTAATGTTCTGATCACGTAATGCTGATTATTAATTGAACATCAATATGCGTTACATAATTTCATGTGTACGTTTCCTCGAATTGTTGGCGTGAATAATTTTGATAATTCTGTGTATTGAAAGAAATTAATTAAAAATTTATGGAATTAAGTTCTGCAAGCTTTAGACAGAAGACAAAATCCCGTAAAAGAATAGATGTTTTGTTCGATTGTGTCACTATCGGCTTCATAAACCCCGACAAGAGGTACAACTTTAGAAGATACAAATATATTATAGCACAATCAATAGTAGTACCTTCGGAATGAAATAGTAAAATGTACCTCTTTTTGGAAGTAAGTTAACTTATTCTCTAGAAAACTTAGGTAGGACGACTACGGCACGTGTTAACGCTCGGAGACTTTTAATCTAATACCAGATGGGACGCCCACTGGAAAGAATTTACGGTAAATGCTCTGGTTGGTGGTAGGCAAATGGAAAATCTAAATACATTGGTTAATAAAAAGCACTAAAGAAATCATTGGTGCCGATTCTATTGTACACTCGACTAAACTAAAACCTGACTTAATTTCTTCATATGAAATCAACCAAGTGTTCTTCGTAATAAGGTCTATTTGTTACTAGCATCTATTTCTCAGCGCCGCTAAATTTCACTAAAACCTGTCAACGTATACTCAACTTTATTTCCACGCAGCGAGAGTCTCCATTTATTCAAACGCTGTATAAATGCCGTATAAAAACTTGTTCAAAACGGACAAGGATGACGTGTTTTTAATCTACACCTACGAAAACGCTTACTAAAAACACAGAGCAAAAGAGATGGCATTGAACGGATAGCGGCTCTCGCTACGTGGTATTAAAGTTTATTTAAGCGTATCAGACTTTAATCGACAAATAAATTGCTTATTTTGATAGCGACATATGTTACCTACTTGTTTCAATTTGAAATAAGACCTTGTTTTGAAGTGTACAAGGTTTACATCTTATATGAAGAAAATTTTGTGAATTTTAATTTAGAGAGTAAAGTAACAAGAATTGGGACCATTGGTCGTAACATAAAACTTTTAAATATAAGCTTATATTTAATCCTGAACACAGATTTGATACAAAGGCGTATTTAATGGCTGATGCTAATAGTAAACGGTTTGCAGATTCGTTTGAAAATAAGATATATATATATATTAAATTAAGAAACAAAAAGGATGTAAAAAAATCCAGTGACACTTTCCCGAAGCAACTTCAAATGGATTTCGGAGCTTATCGTTCTAATTAAGTCTGGTCAAGTGTACACCCTTAGGGTTGCATTTAATTAAAGATCACTTATTTGATAAGCTTCATACTAAGATTTAAGCGATTAAGCACACTGTTCAAATTCAACTCACGTCACGTTAGGACATTAGAGATTGTATGTTCTAGAGCAACTGGCTTAAACTGGGGGAACTTAGAGGTAATATTTAGTCTTCCATTTTGCAATACTTTTAAGAACCTTATTGTAGTAGAAAATAGTTATTGTTAAGGAATTGGCCTATCAATTGGCAGATTGCATGTTGAATGGTAGTTGACATGAACGCATAACTTATAATTGAAGCATTTTACTTTTGTTGAAAACGATTACAATAAAAACCAATAGGGTTCGCCAAGTAGGTACTTAGTTTTTCTTAGTATTGCATTAGCCAAATGACGCTTCTATAGAGGATTCCAATATTTAAGTTCTTTATTCGATCGTGATCTAAATATAAAAGTAATATAATTCACGCTTATATAAACTAGACTATAGCTACATTAATTAAACTATACGTGACGTGATATCTATGATAAATGCAATAAGTAATAATAATAATCATGTTTTTCTCTGCCACAATGGTACCTTAAATCTAACAAACATACATACTGCAAAATAAAAGTTGATCCTTTGAGGGAGACTGGTATCTGTACTAGGAAACCCTATCACACAGATTACAAGGCTCCCTATTTAAATAGTTATGTATGATAATAACACATTAGCATTAGCATTGAAGCGGCGGTAGCGTAATGGCTAAAGCGTCGGACTTGCGATCAAGTGGTTGCGGGTTCGAACCCCACCCAGTGCACTACCGACGTGAACCCACTCCTAACACAAGCTTTTTAGCTTAGCTGGAGGGGTTAACAAGAATACTAGTAATGTGTGACACACGTTGCTAGTATTATTTAAATAAAAAAAAAAAAAAAGAGAAAAAAAAAAATTTGGTAATTACAAAGCCTTTGTTGAGAGAATAAAAATATGTTGCTTAAAAATGTGCGTTTGTTGTGTGTGCGTGCGGTGTGTGTGTGCGATATATGTGTGTGTGTGTGTGTGTGTGTGTGTGTGTGTGTGTGTGTGCGTGCGTAGTACGTGAATGGGAGTATTTGCGTTATAAGTCAAGAGATTTGCAAAGTGGATACGTCATGTATCACTCATATTGCCCCGAGCAGTATTGAATTGTCACAGCCAGCCCACAAATCCTCTTATACGAATGGCATGTCAATATCGGCCTAGGTGCAAACCACAGAACGGGCTTATTTGCTGGTCAACAATTTAATTCACCCAATAAATAAATAACTACAAGTGTAACTATCAATTCCATATGATTCTAAGTAACTCAATAATGTATGATACAAAATCAAAATAAACCTAAAAATATATTAAATACCTTTTTAATCACTTCTCTAGATTCCCTTAAGTTTAATATCGTAAGTTAAAAACAAGGTATAAAATTCTAATTAAGTCACTGTTTAATTAAGTGTCTCTATAGGCGGACTTGCCCGAATGAGGCAAGGAAAATTCGAAGCTACGATTTTATTATATTCGTATTCTTGTCAGAATATAAAATGCTTTCACTTATACTTCTTTGTCTATTTGTTTGCATGGAATTTCGCAATCAAATATAAAGTAATGCACCCATCAGTTGGAAACTTAAAACTTTAAAGATAACTAAGAACGGCATGACAATGCAATATTCACGATTAAAAGTACGAAATTATTACATAAGTATAAATAAAGTGCCCCTTAATAATAAATGTTAATAAGATTTAAAAGGTACCTTACCTACGTAAGGCGCATGCATGAATACCTTTCCTGTTCCGTAGCATTAATTTTATTGTTCTGACCTATGAACAACGTGGTCCATTTAAGCGTAATAGTCGATTCAAGGTGGAGGATAAAAAAATACAAAGTAGATGTACCTACAGCTTAATCTCTGCTTAAATCGGGTACCCAATTCTAGAAATACTTTTACATTACAGAAACTCAGTGTTACATTATATCAAGCTTCGGCGAAAAGAAAGTAACAAGAATTTGCTTTTTTTGGATTTTCTTTTTAAAGACAACTCCCGCAATAGAAATATTACTGTGTAGCGGGTGATTCACAAACATTCAAACAACGTACACAAAGGATACCCAGACTCGGGTCAACCATTTGTGGGTCACACAATATTTTGTTCCGTGTTGAATTTGAACCCACAAGACTCGGCGCGGCGTAACGCGGTGACAACTTAAACCATTGCGCCATCCGTGCAGTCAAATTGACATCTTGACATCTAGCACCGCACGTATTTTAACTATAAAATCATTTTTTTTCTTAACCACTCTATTTTTTATTCCACTTATAGAAATTATTTTCTACTTCTTAGTGCAGCTAGTTACAAAAGTGTGTTTTTTAGTTTTCTTGTCTTAGTCTTATTGTATTGTCATTGGTCCTTTCAATTCAATCCGACGTTTTAAAGTGGGCGATAATCATGTTCAAAGAATCCGTTACATAAATGCATAGTTACATACATACCAAGCTAATAAACGCATTTTAAAAGAAAACTATTTGGTGATCACTTATCTACGGTGATACTTCATTATACGAATGTAGAACATGAATGAAACAGCAATACACCATTGTTATGTCTGGCAGTACGTAGTCTAAATTTTATACTTTTATGTTTGACCTTGGTTGATAACATGCTAATTATACACGTACAAGCGTTCATAGGGTTTACTATTCAAGGACAGAAACATTTACATACTAATGCATAGCAATAATAACATAAATCTTTATACCCGCTATTCGTTCGAATAAGAAATTCAAGTCCACCCTTCTAGTGAGACGCAAAAGTGCAACGTAACGACGAAGAGCTAACGAGAGATCGTTACAGAACGTGCACGCCTTTAAGCGATATTACTCTGTAAAATGCTGTTATAGCATCTGGACACTGTCTACCGATATAATTGTTAACCTTTCGTCTTTGTATTAAGGTGGCAATAAACCCTAGTCTCTTCGGGAAGAAATATTCGCTATGTCATGCAAATACTCACTCGTAAATATCATCATTATTTCAGTCAATTCACAATGTCTTAAAAATGAAACATACTAAAAAGTATCTATAACATTCTAAAACAAGGAAAACCACCGGTGATAGCACACATAGTCTTACTTAAGGTAAGCTATTACTGATAATTACAATTATAATTACGTTTCGACCTTAGACCAACCGGGAGAAGCTGAATCCACCAACTTGAAGAAGCGAACCATCTTATCTGGCCCTACGATCAAGTGATGGCCGTCCCATCCCACCACCATTGGACCACCTAGGAGATTTCTTTCATCCCAAAGAGCTTTCTATGATGGTCAGGGTTATGACATGATCGAAGATAAGTCTCTGTAAGTGAAAACTGTTTTTGAAGAAGTGTGTCGATAGCACATCTTGTCTACCTGATTGCTTTGCAACTCTCACAATTTTTTTTAGAGTTTTGTATGGTTGGCAACGTACTTAAACAAACGGTACTTATACCATTTTTAAATGAAATATTAAGTATTTATAAGGAAATTGTCTGAAAAATCAGTTTACTAATCGATTCCTAGGTCATAATGAAAAAACAAAACAGTATAAAACTTTACCCTGGCAAAACATATATTTTACAGTAACATTTATTTGTTAGTTGTAAGTAAAAGTCACTTCAATTGTCATTTATACTGATCATATTATATAAAAGTTTATTCCTTTACACAAACAGATAAGACAGGGTGGTAAACGTGAAAATTGCAATATATCCTCGGACAGGAAAGCCCTGTCCTAGCACGAAACTGTTCTAGTGCATCTAGCTTTTATACTTCCATCCTAGGGTTGCCAGACTAAGCACTTAGTTTAATTGACAACACAATAGCAAAGTTTCGTTAGTTTTGTCATTTGCAGAGTTAAACATTATTTCCTATCGTTTATGGCAGTTGGCTCTTTATAATACACACAAACTTAACACAAACACTGTAACACAACACAACACTCACAATTTTTAATATTAATATGTAAGAATTTCTATACGCAAGATACCCCTAATGTAGTCACTGTAAGTTTTGACCTCGTTCAGAAATCTGACATCTAAATTGCGGTTCTTAAATCTCAAAGTGACGGGATCAGCATGCCAGTTTAATACCAGTGAAATATACGACGGGCTAGTATATCTTAATTAAATGTATGTACTTACTAGGGTGGCAATGAAAAGCACCGCTTGGTATTATAACGACACCAGCGTTGTATAAGCATAAAACGTATAGGATAATTAATTGTTATTTGCGCTACCACGTAGCACATAGAGCAAAAGTTGTTCCTCCGCTTACAGGAAGCATTTAGAGCTATGCGGATCCTATTCAAGGCATCTACATAATACAGACTTCCTTGATGATAGAATCAAGATTATTTGTTCTATATCCATAGCAAATCGCTGTCACAGTAAGAATCTCTGTCTTCTAAATATACTTCTAAATAGATCCATGTAAACAATATGCGAGCTGTTCCTTCCTTTATTTGAGACATATCAAATGCAAGCCGAAAAAGTTTTTAAAAGTGAAAGAATCAACTTTTTATTAACCTATTGTTACATATTACCAGGGCCTCAGGTGTACCCTTACAAGGAAATCCCTTTGACCCCTGGCAGACTTGGCCGCCTGTTAAGCAACAGGCGACCCCACTGTGTTGTGGGGGATTTTATCCCCTAACAGTAGCACGCGCGGAACACGGTGCCACCGTCTCGGGCCTGCTTCTGCTAGGGCGCCGGATAATCCTGTCCGTCGCCCCTAGGGAAGCGCTCATGGAGGCCGGAGATCGACTTGCTCTCTCCGGCGCCTGGTGCGTCTTCTGCGGGACGGGAGAGTACTACTTCTCGTTCGTTCTCCCGTTCCCTTTCCGCCGCCTCCTTGGCATACATTACCTCCTCGCAAAATGAGGTGGCGGAATCCAACACGCTCTCGCTCTGGACCATGGACATAATCATGGTCTCCAGCGAGAAACCTATTTTTATCTACATTTCCTTCACTTTTATATCACCATGACTATGCCGATGCAGGCCTGCTTGTAATTTATTATAAAATTAAATTAAAAACCCCCAAAAAAACATCATATTAGGAGAAGACGCGTACCCTGAATTGGGATAGTTTCTATAGAGAGTTGATTTTGTTATTTATGAAACCCAGTTATTCAGTGTTCCACATTTATATTATTAGTCATGTAAACGTTGAATTAGTATACAAAACTATTATAATTTATGTAGAAAAATGCCTTCGCCCATTTCTTTCCTTTGTTTCCGGTTTTTATGGCAACCTTAATCGTATTCTACTGAGCTGTATACCAAATGAGCTCGAGTTGTATTCCAAACAAGCCGACTGTAGTTTTGTTCAAGCGTACTCCGACGAATGTCGACATGAAAGAGGATAGCGTTAACTTTTAGGCCAGTTTTACTGTCGTTAAACTATCTCCATGCTAAAAAACATTTTCTTACGAGCTGCAAATCAAAATCCCTTTTAATTTATAATAACACAATCGATTTTCAAAATAAATTTCGAACAAGTATAGAAATATTAACACACAGCGTCGTTGCCCTTAATTTGTTAAACTTAGTAGCAATATAATAATATAATGTACACAATATAATATGAGAGGCAAATTTTGTATTCTAAAGATATACTTACGAGGGTTTCCTTTAATAGTCAGTTTCTGGCATTCTAAACATCATATATTTAAATGCTTATTGGCTGTTCTACTCACTATGGAAACTCATATTACAAATCGCGACATCAAAGTCTGTCAACTGACTTACGTTATTATTTTTGGTTATTGGAATATATCGATTTATTTGAAAATGTGTTAGTTTTGCAACATCGTTTTCCGTAAAGATTAAACGTAGGTATAGTGGATGGTAACAAGTATATTTGGCACGTTTCAAAATAATTATAAATATAAATGGTTTATTATTTCTATAAATTTTAATCACCTTGTTAAGCAGGTAAAATTTTTACGTGACTAGCAAAATCTGGAACAACCGCCTGTATCGCAGTAAATGGTTATCTTTTAATTAAACCTATGGTTTTTGAAACTATAAAGAAGTCAGACGTTTCAAGATCCAGATTATGGGCATGATAAGTCTTGAACATTTAAGAATCCAAAATCCATTTTTCGAATCGTTCCATCCAATTGAAATTTAAATAAAACTAAATAGCCATGAGCCCAAAAGTTTTAGTAAGCCCCATGTAGTTAATACTTAAATTTCTTGCTGAGGCACTTGAAACCAATGTAATTTAAACTTAAATGACATTTGTTGGCACAGTTATAAACCAGTTTGCTTACAAATAAAACGAAGAAAATAAAACATAGCGCAAGCAACCAGTACGAAAAGATTTTAATGTTATAACATGTTATTATAATCACATGTTTCTGGTCCTCAGTATTTGCACAAAACGAAAGCCATCTAACCTTTTCAGGCAACAATTCAATCATAACAGTCGAATTTGATGGCTCAACGCATTCCGAGGCACGTAGGGACTTGTATGTAAACAGTGTTCGCCTATTGAAGGCTTGACCGCGCGTGAATGAATTGGTACATGTGAACTGAAATGCTTTAAGGGTTATTTAGGCAAGGAGGTATTCAAATTAAAAGAGAGTAGTGAAAGATTTGTTTTGATTATTGTTTTTTTTAATGTCTCTCGCTCTAGGGAATGGAAAAATAACAAACAGAAGGAGTTTCCTATAGCAGGTGATACAAAATCAGGTCACATACAGTACAATACCGGTTTGAGATATGTTTTTAGATGTCAATAACATAACTTTCAACTGTCAATAACTTTCACAAAAATATACACCTGTTTTAGTTTGCGGTACAGTTACTGAGTTTGATATCTTTATACAACTAGGTGATCCATAAGTAGGCATCACGCCTGGTGATAATCTGTAACCGATGCCTAAGAATATTCGTAGCTCAAGCGGTACAACTATATTCAGCGGTATCTACAACCATTTTTTTTTAAACTTTAGTAGTTTTACCTGCCAGCACTCAGCAGCTTTATGTTTTCCATGTGCTTTTTTAGAGTAATTTAGATTTTATGAGATTTTTTTCCGTCCTTGTTATGATAATATAATGGTGCGCTTTGCATTACCGTGCATAAACTCTCATATCTTTCAAGGTTTCATATAAAAACAACCTGTGGTGGAAAGTGCCTCTTCGCTGCCGTAATTAACTATCTACCATTTTAACGCACACTCAATTAATGCATACATTCCATCCATTCACTATGTTAGTTCTATACCTATGCCTACTTCTTCCCTTCTATGGATGTGTGTTATGGCTACAAGCCGAAGAACGGTTACATCTAGTTTACTTTTGCTTTCTCGTGCAACTATTCTTCTTCTTTAATTTATTTTCTGTTCTTTATGTTTCCTTCTTTTTATTCCTTTCTGTGACAAGAGGGATGAGTTCATTAAATTCTTCGCTTTCTACTTCCTTCCTTCAGAATATATGTTCCATTTGTTTTTTCTTTCCCAACAAAATGTTATGAAACTTAAACCAGGCTAGTTCAACATTATTAAAGGGAAATACCACATAGCACAATAATCCCGAGCGTATGGCGGACCCGGCCAATGAGATATTAATCTACAGTTCTTAGCCCCTGCCCTTGTTATTAACCTCATATAAAAGCGATCTCATAAACTGGTGGCCATTTATCACAAATACAGGCTACTGTTGCTCCCGATAGGGTACAGTGTTGAGAGGGTTAAGACTTTGTAATATTTTATTATATTTTATCACTTCAGTCGTTCTTTCAATAACTTTTAAGGTATGTAACATTTTTATTTTATATCTTTTTATGTACATTTTGACTATATTGTCACTTTTATTTAAATCCACAATAAATTTAGATAAGTTCAAATTAAAAAGATAAGGTTAAAAAGGCAAGCTAAAAAAAATGATTTTAGGTTTTTATTAACGGTGAAATAAATAAATGTATGTAATTGTGATATGTGTATATAATTATAATTAAAGTAACTATAGTATCTAAACTAAAAATTGAATGGATATCCGACAACTATCCGGTATACGGCCTACAGCTACGTTCATCTTTCATATACATTCTGACTTACTTGGTTCCGTCCAGATATTGTGTAGCATTAGCTAATTAGGTTGGTTGACACAAAGAGGAATGTATATATTCGAGATCGGACTAGCTTGAAAGGACGTGACGAAAATTGAAAAGGGTATGCCGAGATGATTTGGGCACGTAGAAAGAATAAGTGCGGAATTAATGATAAAACAAGTACATACGGGAAACGTATGATTAACTAAGTGATATAAACCATAGGGAATATCTATATGACTCCAAGATAGACTTTATATTTTTATTTATAATATTATTTCTGTGGAGATATACCTGTTTGATTATTTTTTTTAATTGTTGTGTTTTAATCATGACATTTAACTCGTCACTGAACGTATATTTTATATTAGTAGTAGTAAAATGATAAGTACAAATATATACCATCATCGCAAAATAAATATCCCTATTAGGATCATCCTCTTACCGCGGTTCACTATTTTCTAGGCTTTTGGCAGATATGTACACTATTTTCTTATATGTCTCATCTTTATCTCACGTATTAGTGGCCCTTTAAAGGATTTCGTTACTAATAGGAAGAGATTTTCTGTAATATTTCAATCTGGGTCGCTTTGATCTGCCAATACTTGAATCTTTTTCTTTAGGATAAAAGAAATGTTTGGATTTCCATACCCTTTTAATGCTGATACTGATAATATAATATTATATACGGTAAACGATGTACTAATATTATCCATCGTATTTCCTGGTTATTTATTAGCCTGAGTAAAAGCCTGAAAAGTAAAGTAATTGTTTTTAAGCTTTCGCGACTATACATATTAGATTAGTAAATCGGGACTTAATCACGGTATTAATTAGAATTTGAGTGCGGACTCAAAGATAGTTAAGTGCTTACGAACACCAAAGTATGTCGTTCCTCTACAGACGTGTATTGCTGTGGTAACTCGCACTTCACGGAGGCGTCACTAAGCTCTCACCAGTCTACCCTTGACTACTATTGGAGCAATTCGATAGAAACGTCGGGTAACCAAAAAAGGTAATGTACCTTCTAATTATTACCTCGATTAAGTCCCGATTTACTCATCTAAAAGTAAAGTAATTCCTCTTTCAATCATTTGCTACACAGGTTTATATTTTCAAAACCTAACAGCCAGAGAAACCATATCGAGATCACGTAGTGTTGAGAAGTGGCACATCACATCATGTCACTATGTCTATGTCACGTAGAGGGTGTGGGATCAACTGAGGTAAATGAAGGATGTCGATTTTCCAAGAGTGGTCCTAGTCATAAAAAATCATATTCGGGGCGATCTCTTCAGATGGTTTACGTCATACGTGGAGAATAGGTGCCAGACTGAAGTCTTCGAAAGCCATGTGTATTCCCTCAGACGATCCTCAGAGATCGTTGCTAAGACCTCTTGTTCTACATATTGGTCAATGACATAACTCATTGGTTTCAACATTCGAAGATATATTTCTACGTTGATCACATGTCGTTGACAAAGTCGTAATGTTGAAAACTTCTAATTGGCCTCCACCTTCGTTTTAATATATTTATTTTAATCAGTAATTTCTTTGCTGTTACAATCATACAGTATCTTGTTAATCTGTGAACAATGGGTATGGATTACGTGTTTACTACTTCGTATATTTTATTTTTATAAAGTTTAGACTTTCACATGTAACTATTTTTTGTTCCAATAAAGAAAATAAATAAACTTGATCTAGTGGTCGATAATAATCGAAATTCGAAACCTTCACATCTCTGAAGGTGGAGACATATTAAATGCGACGCATTCCAGATTTCGAAATAATCTGAAATGTTGTACTCCAAAGGCATCGGTGATTTCACAAGTACTTCCGCGGTCTTCATGAGAAACTGCAATTGTTGATTACCAATTGCTGTCAACAATTGTTCTTTCTCATAATACATAAACAATAAACATTACAATGAATTCAACTTTCAGGTTAGGTCTACAAGATACAGTTTAAATTAATGTCTGAATGTAAAATGTAGGGACCAATTAAAAATGACAAATTAATAAAAGAAAACAGAAGCTATAAGTAAATATATCCCATACCAGATTATTAAGTAATACGTATACGATATTTGTTAGCAAAGAAATAAACTATTTGTTACTAATATTTTTTTTTAGTATCATCCTCATTTCAGTCTAATTAAATAAATAAAATTGAATTTAATAATCAATGTCTTTTCCTATATTAATATTTTGTTCAAGATTGGTATCGCACTATAAATATCACATAAAAGAGAGAAAGTAGAAAATAGTAAATTATTTAAGTATAGTCCATTAGTTCAGTTAGTTTAGTCAGTAAAGTTAGTAAATGTACCGCAGATTAAAATGCATGTCGACATTGTTATCCTGTTTGACCCAACGCAAAACCTAGCAGAACTTAGTATGCTAATGTATTTTATTTAGCTGATGTAATACTATCATTAATTACACTTGTCTCTGGAGGAAAAAAATGCGACATTCATTTCAACATAAATAAGAAAGATAATATAATTATCTGATGTCAAGATTAATATGTATCCCTTGGGATATTCCTCAATTTTGTCTTTGCTATTCCTGTTATAGAAACGTCAACTCAGTAATTATAATGTCCTTCATCTTCAATCAGATAATATTTTATATTATATTAGCTTTGCGATAAATATATAAAAGTGATTCTAATTTTAAGATCTCTGATGATTGAATTTATTAGTTCTAGTAACTAAAGTAAAATAATCTCCTCTCCAATGTCCATAATTTTCTTGAAAAATTGTTCAGGAGATAAACAATAGCTGAACAACAGTCAAAGAAGTCGTTACAATTGCGGAGTTTTATATGTCGATAAATTTGGATCTTATTTGAGCCGGGTCGGCATCGCAGAAATCATCTAAGCCTTATAGTTATAAGAGTTATCCTTAATTTTACATAGAGGTTAATTGACTAATCTCAATGACAATCTTTCATGGAAAAATAATAGCCACAGGCCTAATATAGACCACAGTTAAATTTTGTACATATAGTGTAACAATAATACTAACAGATTGTTGATACCACTAAAAAGACAAAGTCGTTAGTTTCTTCAGTAGTATTAAAATCAATATAATTATATATTGTGTATTAAAGAATAGAAGTCAGCGTACTCTAAGCTTTAATCGGTTAAAAATACTTATAAATGTTTGACCAACATTATTTGAAATAATCAAGGAAAAAAATTGCGTATAACAAAGACATGTACTTATATAATTATTTGAGGTTCCACTAAATGATTTTGATGAAATTTTACTTTTAGTCTAGCAGTTGAATTTACTATACACTTAAGTAGTTAATACTTAAGTGTATAGTAAATTCAACTGCTAGACTAAAAGTAAAATTTTACCCTCGTCTATTAAATACAGTCTGATCGTATCAATATCAAATAACAGTTTCATTTAGATTTTTGCTAGTTTAAATTGAATATTAAACTACGATAACTCAGTCATAAATAGTCATAATGAAAGTGTGGCAAAATGAAGAACTTTTATTAGTCTAGTGTAGGAATTAATTACAGTGTTCCCAAACAAACAATTGTTCGTAAAACTAGTTTCAATGTTATAAACCAAAAGTAATTATTCCGCCTCCTATATAACACAATTTAGTGTATGTCTAAAGGTTAACCTTTAGCCGCAAAACACTAAAATGTACTAGACTAATTGAATACTAGACTAATCTTAAGATTTTGTTTGTCAACTAAAGGTAGAGAAATAGTACTCACTCTTTTTTAGTAAAGCAACCTGTGTAGGGGTAGTTTCCCTTACATATATTGATAGGTTGATAATGAGTAGACAAGTTTACCCGATGATGATTTTATTGCTACTGAATAATGTACAAAAATAAGTATGTTAAGTTAATGCCAATGTAATGTGACTGTAAAACAAATATGTGAACGCAACATGCTCCCCCACTGTAGAAAAGTAAAACAAAAAAAACAACTATGTAAAAATTATATGAAAAAATGGAATATTATTATCTAAACATTTAATGTCCCTAGTTATGATTGTTCACTTTAGTTTATCGCACGCACTAACGAATAAGAATAGGCGACGAGGCTTTATTTAGTACACGCGCACTAGGACTAGGCAGATTCGAACTAACACACGGAACACTGTCGTTTATTTCACTAACACTATGGAAAAACACTCTGTCACTACTTCTCTGCTGATGACTGTTGTCGCACGGCGGCAAACCTGAGCCGTGCGCCGGCGCCGCAGAGGCCGGCACGCGCCAAGCGCGCACGCGTCGCCAAGCGAACATCAAACCTGCTATCCCCACGATGCCGATGATACAGTAGATCACTGTGTAGTGGTGTATGTCATGATACGAGATGCTTTCCGATATATGTGCGTTATCTTTCATGATTTTAATTTTCTCGCCGATGTCAGATAGCTCTTTATCATAATTTTCCGCTTCCGAGTCATTCAGTGGAACCGTGTGCGGGATAGGGATATTGATAATCAATGTCAGGCGATTATTGTTGGAAGCAAACGTATTATGTGCAGGATAGATTCTACTACCATCTCACCTGTAGTCTTCAATGGCTCATTCATACCCCTGAGCTCAGTGGTTAAAGACCTGGGTTTGCACATAGACTCATCCCTTGATTGGCGTGCCCAGGTGACTCACGTAAGCCAGAAAGTGACTGGCACTCTCCGAAATTTATATCGGTTAAAAAATTTCCTTCCTACTAAAACCAAAACTATCCTAATGCAGTCCCTAATCATTCCTATCATCGACTATGGTGATGTGTGTTATTTCGACCTGAATGCAGACCTTCTCAACAAACTAGACCGTCTTCTTAATAACTGCATTCGATTTATATTCAATCTTCGCAAGTATGACCACGTGTCTGCTTTGCGTTCCGAATTAAAATGGCTACCTATTCGCCAGCGCCGTAATCTACGAGCACTAACTTCTCTTTTCTCTTTTCTTAACTCTCCATCTCCACCTTCTTATTTAGCTCCCTACCTTCGATTCTTGTGCTCAAATCATAATAGAAATCTTCGTTCTACAAATAACAACCTTCTCTTATGTCCCCCACATAACTCCGATTTCGTGAACTCTTCGTTCTATGTCCAAGCAGTTCTTCTCTGGAATGCACTCCCACTCGAAATCAGGATGTCCACAAACCGCTTTACATTTAAGAGGAGAGTACGGGATCTGCTCCACAATGAGTTGGCGGAATTGACACAGCGCTAGTACATAACTCTCTATGTGTGTATATATGTATGTTTATGATATGTATATATTATGTAGTATATTATCTATCAATGACACATAGCAAACTTTGCACCTATGTATTTTATTTATGTATTTAACGTGTATATTTAGTTCATGGTTTGATTTATCTATCAAAATTATTATAAGACCTAAATTCGTATCTTTGGAATAACATCTCTCTCTCTCTCTCTTTCTCTCTCTCTCTCTCTCTCTCTCTCTCTCTCTCTTTCTCTGTTTTCTCTCTTTATCATGTCTTTTGCACCTACCACTTTTATTTCTGCATCACCCCAAGGTTGACTGGCAGAGAATGCCTAAGGCATTAAGTCCGCCTTTGTACAGTCTGTGCATGAAGCATTAATAAATAAATAAATAAAATAATCATATTTATTGGTGGTATTACTGGAGCGTATATCTCAGGTTTTACGTTCAACTCGCTAGATTGCCCTTTGTGCGCAATCACAGTATAATATTGCGTTTTAATAATACACCCATTATCTATAATAACAATGCCCGAACCCGTGAGTTTTTGAGTGGTAACTTGATCTTCGCACATTACACGTAAAGGGCATTGGTCGCAGCAAAAATAAATGTAATGGTTCATAACATTGCTTTCAAACCACCTGTTTTTGCAAATAGTGGACAGTGTCTCACATTCCATATCCTTTGTTTGACATAGATCTTTATCTCCTGTTAATCTGTAAATGGGTTTCGAAATATGACACAAATATACATCTCCCATTAAACAAGATCTCAAATTCTCTTCTGTCATAACGATATAGGTATCTTTTCTCAGGTTTATAGCCACATACTTTGATATTGGTTTAATGCTAATCATATTGCCGCTATTAACTTGAGGTATGCCAAATAAATTGAAGAGTTCAAAGGAGTCTCTACCGATAAGAGGCAATTTAATTTCAAAAATCAAATATTTTTGAAGCATTCGCGCTTTTACTTGAAGCAATTTGTAAATTTTGCTTAAATCTGAATGTATATTTTCGATAGGTAACGCAACATCCTTTGGAAGCTGACTAGCTATGATACTCAACTCGTCTTGTAATTGCGCCGGTGTCAAAAGATGTGGATTAAACTGCCCGTGATATATTTCTGTAATAGAATCGAGTAAAGTACTTTGTAACGCTTTTAAATTGTGCAGCATGTTACTACTTATTATAGCTCCTATTGTTATTTCATTGACCCTCACAATGTTTTGATTATTTGATGCTGGTGTTTAAGGATTTTTCTAAAGATAAAATATGTTTTGAAATCAATTTATGCTGTTTGTTCATAGCTTGCTCCGTTCGTTTCAGTAAGTTATATTCTGCCTCAATAATTGATGTTTGATTTTGCCAGTATGACGAAATATGCCGTTGATTGTCACGTAGCAACGTGATATCCTTTTGATACTGTTCGGCGAATCTGCTATCTAATACTCCGAACAGACTGTTGGCGAGATATCCTACACCGTCTACGAGACCGCGTCGCTGTCTGGCGAGTCGAGCGCTAGAATGCTGACCGAGCAACATCTGATTGTAATACTCAAGTTCAATAACACCATGTTTTAATTGTAGTAATATAATATCGCAGTTCATTGCATGATTTATTGTATTACATGTCTGTTCCAGTGACGTACAATATTTATCGAGAGCTTTTATTCCCTCCCAGTAAGGTTGCATGTCATAGTAAATAATTAATTTCCAATCGTCTCGTATTATCTGCATATCAGCCCATTTATCAAAATAAAGGCTTTGGTTTTGACCAAATTTCGTAACATAAAAACTGCTATGTACGCTTGATATGATAGTCATGAAGAATATTAAGGATGTAAACAGTGATATGATATTGTAACTTCTTACATTGTTCTTGCGAGGGGGTGAGGAATTTATAGTTTCTGATACAACATTTTCAGATATCTCCTTTTTGGATGGGTTAACTGGTAAAATTGATAATTTTGTGATCGGTCTCTTGAGAATGCCGTTTTTCGTTTTTAGGCTAACAACCCAGACATATCCATCTGCACCCGGATGCAGGTCTATTACTCTACCCATTGACCATTTTTCAGTTGGTTGGGTTGTCGTCGTGCAGAAGGACTACGTCATTTAACTTGATAATTTCATGATGCTTTCGCAATTTGCTACGTGTTGTTACCTGTGTTAGATACTCAGAACGCCATCGTTTCCACATATCACTAACAATTCTCTGAGTCAGCTGCCATCTGGTTCTCAAATCTCTCTCTGTTTCTACTGATCCGCCAGTCAAGAAGTGTGACGGTGTCAGATAATTTAAATCCTGTGGATCTTCAGTTAGGGGACACAGAGGCACATAATTCAGGCACGACTCTTCGTACGTTAAGTTTTGTTCTCCGATCACTCTTTTAAAATGATATTTAAAGCTTTTAACGGCCGATTCCCACAGACCGCCTGCTAACGGCCAGATGGGCGCGTTAAAATGCCAATTGATTTCCATTTCAGTGACTTCAGTGAAAAATTCCTTGTTAAATATTTGCTGTAGCTCATGATATTCTTGT
The DNA here is from genome assembly GCA_949752705.1 of Callimorpha dominula. Taxonomy (NCBI): domain Eukaryota; kingdom Metazoa; phylum Arthropoda; class Insecta; order Lepidoptera; family Erebidae; genus Callimorpha; species Callimorpha dominula. The sequence continues at coordinate 17,374,779 of OX457000.1, forward strand.
TGCAATAGTTTGTTGGCACCGACAAAGTTCCCACCGTTGTCACTGTAGACGTGACTAGGCATTCCTCTGCGAGCAGCCATTCGTCTTAAGGCCGCAATGAATGTCGAGGTACTCAGGTCTGAGACTAGCTCTAAGTGTACCGCTTTAGTACTCGTGCAAATGAAGACGGCCACGTAACCTTTGGTAGTCTTAATTCCACGGCCCTTGTTGACTTTAAGCAGGATATGTCCCGTAAAGTCTACCCCGGTATGGGTAAACGGACGTGATGGGTTACTCCTTGCTTCGGGTAAGTCTCCCATAATTTGTTGGTGTTTAATGGTGGTGGAGCGCCAATATATTTATAAAATGCATACATAATCGCACCATAATATATTTCGTTATATTATAAATTTCATAGTCTTTATAGTAAACCACATTCTGTTTGTCGAATGCAATTAGTGCTGGTACTGCTGTAATATTGCCAATGTACTCGACGATCTCAAGAGATGGCGTTAGCAGTCTTCAAATAATGTAAACGCGCTGCCCTGATTGGTGCAAGAAAAAACGGACATACCCTGCTCTCATCGCTTTTCGCGAAGAAGACGCTTTAATATAAAAATTTTGTTCCGCCACGGACATCAGTTATATTTCTCGTGAAAAGAAGCTGATTTTCCGTTAGTCCTATAGCCGTGTAGTGTTTGGACTCGCTTGTAACCTTTACAAGGTGTATGTGGAGTGCTCCAGTCTACGATCGTGACCGGCCGGTCAATACCTTGCAAGAGACCGTAGAAACCTCGCCGCTGCTCGCTGCCTTCTGGAGGATCGGGACTTGGTCGGTGTTGCAGGTTAGTGCTGGCATGATTGTTTTGATCGATAGAAGTGGTTTACTTCCCTACACCTCGTACGCTAACTGTTGAGCAATCACACCCTGGTCGGGCTATTTACACGCCTGACCATATAATTTGGTCCTTACGAGTACGGATAGGCCAGTGATTCACGTAAATATTGGTGAATTTACTTTTCTATTCATATCATAAAAAAGATTCACGTAATTCTAGTGAATTCTTGCCGCCATTTTTCCTCGCTCACAGATTTACGTAAAATTGGTAAATTCTGTGTTTAAAACGCACGAGAACTACGTAATTATTGGTAGACTCGTATTTAAATATAATTAATTGTTAGATTTGGTGAATTACGTATTAATTGGTAAAAATATCCATTATACTCAATTTAGTTGAACTTATTCATACCTACCCACTTATTTACCGCTCCACCACTGTACTTTACGCTAAGTCATTTTAAGATTTAAATTTAATTTGTGTTTTTACACTAACTAGGTAGATATACCTATCACTTTGTAGTTGTATTGTGATATTATTTTATAAACATGACGGAAAGCGAATCAAGCCGCGAAGTCATGTTGGTTATGTTGAATCAAAAGAAAGAATTATTATTTCAACGTATTAATCGTATGTACACATCGTCGAAAGGTATAATTTCTTTCGATTCATCAACGCGAGCTAACGAGAATTTTCTGGCTGAAACGGAGATAATAGATGAGTTACGCGATAAATTTGAGTCCATTGTTGATAAAATAAATAATATAAATTTGTTATCAAAGATTACGGTCAATCCCGAGTATTCTTGCCTCGATTCATTTGATGATTTATACTCGAGAGTTAAACGCGTTAGAAATAAAATATTAACCACTTCTAAGGTGCGTTCACTCGAGACCAGTAGCTCGATCAAGTCCGTAGTGAAATTAGAACCTTTAGTAATTCCGAGTTTTGACGGACGCCCTGAAAACTGGAATACCTTTTATCAGTCTTTTAAAGCTAATATTCATTTGAATCAACAGCTTTCTGACTCGCAACGTGTACAGTATCTAATTTCTAAACTCACCCACGACGCACTAAAATTCACTTCCGGTATTATTCCGTCAGGTGAAACATATAAAATACTGTGGGATAGTTTGGTTAAGAAATACCACGACAAACGCTCATTAGGTACATATTATCTCAATAATATACTGGACTTAAAAACTTGCTCGCACACTGCGAACGCTCTTGATACCTTTGTTAGTAAATACTCCGCTTCGATTTCAGCTCTAAAAGGATTAGGCATAACAGATCTAACTGATTTTATTTTTCTTCAATGCGCTTTGAGAAGGATGGATCCTCAAACCATCCAAGCCTTTGAACTTTCGATTCGGGATGTGGAAGTGCCTACGACACAACAGCTTATCGCTTTTATACAAGATCAGGCTAAGATTTTGGAGCGCTCAAACCCGCGAAATTCGTCATATACGAAACCCGCTGCTGTTGTTACGTCGCCCTCACGCGACCGGCGCGTTCATCACACCTCCAAATCTTACGCAGCAGTTACCGCGAATTGTTGTTTGTGTAGTGGTAACCATCGACATTTATATGATTGCGCTCAGTTTAAAAATATGCGAGACGCAAGGGCTAGATATGAGTTTATTAAATCGAAGTACGGTTGCGTTAATTGTTTAAGCACTTTACATAAACTTCCGGATTGTAAGAGTACGTCAGTCTGTTTCTGTAATAAAAGACACCATAGGTTATTGCATTTTGATAGTAATAATTCGCAATCGCATGCGGCTATGGTAAATACCGCCGTCGCGTACTCGCCGCCGCCCGCTCATCGAGCGACCGTTACTTCGCCCGCGCCTTCTCATCCGGCTCACACGACTTCGTCATGCATTCGAGCGCCCCCGCTTGCTACAGAACCAGTTACACATACACAGTCTTACACTTCTTGTCATAAGGGTGATATACTTTTGTCAACCGCTCAGGTATACGCGCGCTCTAAGGGTAGCGCTGGTATCAAATCTGTAGTTAGGTGTTTGATAGATAATGGCTCGCAGAATAATCTAATAACATCTGCTTGTTCTAGTTTATTAAATTTACCGATAATACCGTTGAATAATTCCTATGTTAAAGGTGTTGGTTCCGCTTCAAGTCCGATAATCGGTTATGTTCATTTAGACATTGAATCCCGTATTTATCCGGATCAGAAATACACTATACATGCGCTTGTTGTAGAATGCATTACGGATCAATTGCCTTCGAAATTTATCGATTGTGATCGCGACCTAGATTTTCGTAACCTTCCGCTCGCTGACTTAAGCTGGAATATTCCGGGCAAGATTGATTTATTGTTAGGTGCCCAGCTATTCCCATTTATATACTTAGGAAATATGGTCGAGTGTGGGCCGCGCGCACCGTGTGCTTTATCTACAACATTTGGTTACGTACTTATGGGAGATTACCCGCGTAAACATATTTTACCTACTGCCGCGTCTTTTTCTGCGTTAGCGCTTAATGATATAGTGCAAAAGTTCTGGGAACTTGAAGAAGTACCCATGAAACGCTTGTTGTCACCAGAGGAGACAGATTGCGAAAATATTTTCACGGCTACCGTGACCCGTGACGACGTAGGTCGTTATACAGTTGCATTACCGTTCTGTAGGGACCCTTCAGAATTAGGTAATTCGCACGCTACCGCTTATCGCCGTTTCGTTTCACTCGAGCGTAAGCTCCGTCAGGCACCGATAGTGCGCGAAAATTATAACAAGGTTATTCAGGATTATATTGATAACAATTACCTCAGTCCTGTTAAAGAATCTGAGCTGTCCTCTGATGGTTATTATATACCGCATCACGCAGTAGTCCGACCTGATAAACCGATGCCGCGCATCGTATTGGACGCGATTGCTAAAACGCATACAGGACTTTCGCTTAACGATATATTACATATTGGACCCAATTTACAGGCCGATCTGTTTTTATTATTGTTAGGTTTTAGATTATTTCCTATTGCAATGAACGCTGATATAAAACAATATTATTTACGGATTGGTGTACCAGTAGACCAACATAAATACCTACGCATTTTATTTAGATTCAACGAATCGGAAAAAATTCGCACTTATGCCTTTAATAGGCAACCTTTCGGTCTCAAGTCAAGCCCTTACATAGCTATGCGCACTGTGCGACAGCTGGCTACTGACATGAGTCCGCTCTATCCTGATGCCGCGAAAGTGGCAGAGACCTGTCTGTATATGGACGATTTGGTTCTTTCTATTGCAAATGAGGATACTGCCACGCAATTAGCTCACAACTTGATTAAGTTTTTCAAATCGGGTGACTTTGACTTAGTGAAGTGGTCTAGCAATTCACCAGTGCTACTTGACTCGCTTCCCGACACGCACCGCAAGTCGCTTGATTTTGATGTTGACAATAATGTCTCTAAGGTCTTAGGTCTCTCATGGGAACCATGTGAAGATAATTTTCATTTCACATGCGCCGCAATTAATGAAAGGTGCACCAAGAGAAACATACTCTCGATGGTTGCACGACTATTTGACGTGCTCGGATTGGTCGCGCCTGTGATTCTCTATGCCAAGTTGTTAATTAAGGAACTGTGGCTCAGCAAGTGTGATTGGGACGATCCTGCACCGGAGCACATACGCACCCGTTTTTTCGCTCTTGCGCAAGAACTTCAAATGCTTGACACTTTAAGGATTCCACGTCATGTAGGCGTCGAAGTTGGTTGTGAATTACGTCTTGTTGCTTTTTGTGATGCTAGCATGAATGGTCTGGGATGTGTCATTTATGCCCATTGTACCTACCCGTCTGGCATTCAAACTCGCATTCTTTGCGCTAAATCAAAGGTTTCGCCGACAAAAATCACTACGCTCGCTCGCTTAGAATTATGCGCTATTTTACTTATGTCAAAATTAATAAAAACTGTGCGAGACACATATGCAACACGTATGACCATTGCCGGGATATACGCATTTTCTGATTCCACTATTGCTTTATCATGGGTTCATTCTTCACCACATCGTTGGTCAGTTTTCGTCGGTAATCGCGTCGCTCAGTGCCAAGAAAACTTGGACTCTAAACATTTTTATCATATTGCCGGAGCTAGTAATCCAAGTGATTGTCTTTCGCGTGGTATGCTTCCATCGCAACTTTTGACCCACGATTTGTGGTGGAAAGGTCCTCCGTGGATTCGCAGCTCATCTGAGAAGTGGCCGATTAAGCCATTCTCGCTTAATAATTGCTCTGTCTTGCCTGAACTCAAGGCAAATGTGTTGGCTGCCATTACTCACACAGAGCCGCCGTTGCTGTGTACGTTAGCACAACGTGTTTCTTCTTGGGAAAAGTTGCTACGTATCACCGCATATGTATTAAAATTCGCAAGACCTAAAGTTAAGGTCGAACCTCGTTCTATAGCAGGGTTGACAAGTGCTGAGAATGCGTTAATTCTCGCCGTTCAATCTGTGCACTTCTGTGAAGATATCAAATTGATCAAGGCTGATAAATTACCTTCAAAAAAGCTGCAAAGCCTCTTCGTCTTCTTAGACAAACAAGGGATTTTACGCATTGGAGGAAGACTTTCTGGATCAATGCTTCCTTTCGAAGCTAAACATCCGGTTCTTCTCCCTAAACGCGATCATGTCGTTGACTTAATAATACAGCATTTTCATGTTGTTAATTGTCACACCGGACCTGGACTTCTTATGTCTATTATACGACAACGCTACTGGATCTTGGATGCTAGGACTGTTATCAGGTCCAAGTTGCGAAAGTGCAACACTTGCTTTAAATGCAACCCAACGCATCCAACGCCTATAATGGCTGATCTTCCTGATTACCGTGTTTCAGAGGCCAAGGCATTTTGTCACACTGGTGTAGATTACGCTGGTCCGATAAGGACAATCCTTTCTCGCCGCAGAGGTCAACATGCGCAAAAGGCGTACATCGTTCTTTTTGTTTGCATGGTCACACGTAGTCTACATATTGAAGTGACCAGTGATTTAACTACTGAAAACTTTCTAGCCGCTTTTAAACGCTTTATTTCCCGTCGAGGACCAGTTTCATGTCTCTATTCCGATAATGGATCTACTTTCATCGGTGCGAAGGCACATTTAGATGAGCTGTATAGTTTTTTATTGAACTCTAGCTTCAAAAACGCGCTGTCGAATGAGTTGCTCTCTCGACGCATAGAGTGGAAGATGATTCCCCCAAGATCACCAAATTTTGGTGGGATGTGGGAAGGGAATATAAAGAGCATGAAAACGCATTTATATAGAGTAATAGGAAGTCAGTTACTTACATACGAAGAACTGCAAACTGTTCTTACTCAGATAGAGTGTATTCTTAACTCTCGTCCATTGAGCGTATTATCGTCAGACCCTTATCCTGAGGTGTTAACTCCCGCGCATTTTTTGATGTCTACTCCGTTGCAATATTTACCCGCTGCTGATTTGTCAGATCAACGATTGAGTCTGTTAGAACGTAAAAAGTTGTTAGATAGTATGGTCCAATCCTTTTGGAAGAAATGGCACTTAGAGTATTTGCACACGTTGCAAGTTAGGCAAAAATGGGCTACTCCCGACAAACCGGTAGAAATCGGAACTGTTGTTCTTCTTGAGCAGGAGAATTCTCCACCGTTGCATTGGCCGTTAGGAGTAATTACGGACGTGTTCAGAGGCTCTGATAACGTTGTACGCGTGGCGATAGTTAAAACGCAAACTGGAATTTACAAACGCGCTGTAACTAAATTATATCCTATTTCTACACAATAAATTCAACTTAGTTTAAACCTTATTTTTTAGTTTAGGCCGCTATATTTATCATATTTATTATTTAATCGCATAATGCATGTGTTACTCTCGGTCAGTTAGAAAATTCGCGTGTTTTGAAACATCTTGTGATGTTCCAAGGCGGGGTGCATGGTGGAGCGCCAATATATTTATAAAATGCATACATAATCGCACCATAATATATTTCGTTATATTATAAATTTCATAGTCTTTATAGTAAACCACATTCTGTTTGTCGAATGCAATTAGTGCTGGTACTGCTGTAATATTGCCAATGTACTCGACGATCTCAAGAGATGGCGTTAGCAGTCTTCAAATAATGTAAACGCGCTGCCCTGATTGGTGCAAGAAAAAACGGACATACCCTGCTCTCATCGCTTTTCGCGAAGAAGACGCTTTAATATAAAAATTTTGTTCCGCCACGGACATCAGTTATATTTCTCGTGAAAAGAAGCTGATTTTCCGTTAGTCCTATAGCCGTGTAGTGTTTGGACTCGCTTGTAACCTTTACAAGGTGTATGTGGAGTGCTCCAGTCTACGATCGTGACCGGCCGGTCAATACCTTGCAAGAGACCGTAGAAACCTCGCCGCTGCTCGCTGCCTTCTGGAGGATCGGGACTTGGTCGGTGTTGCAGGTTAGTGCTGGCATGATTGTTTTGATCGATAGAAGTGGTTTACTTCCCTACACCTCGTACGCTAACTGTTGAGCAATCACACCCTGGTCGGGCTATTTACACGCCTGACCAAATGGGACTTATCCTTTTGCATTTGACGCATAAACGTATCTGCTTTTTCGTGGCATCGTTACCGCCCACAATCCAATATTTTTGTTTTATGAACGCTGACGTTAATCGGGCCCCACCATGGAAGGTTAGTCTATGAGCCTGTTCTATGATCAACTCCGTTAGTCGTCCTTTGTGCGGTATGATTATGGGATGCTGCATATCAGAATGGATGTAAGCGTGTTTTAATCTCCCACCCACACGTAACAGATCCGTACTGTCTAAATAGGGATTGAGATTCAGAAGTTTACTCTTACTGCTTATTTTGCCGTTTTCCTTGAGACTTCTTATCTCTTCTGTAAACTCTTCTTGTTGCACATGTTTGATAATCGACAATTTGGTTTTTCTAATTTCTTCTAACGTAACTTATACCTCGCGCGTTTTGCTTTGTTTGTATGTTATAAACCTATACATCCATGCTAGTATGTGCATAATTTTATTTAATGAGCTATAGTTTTTCAATAAGTTTGTAATGATTGTTATTTGTATCTTGTATCAAAACATTGTTTATTTGCCTTTGTTTCTTTAACTCTTCTGTGGTTGTGTAAATGGGCTGTTGTGACTCATTGTTGCTATTGTATGTGAACAATCACGAAGGTCCTTGCCACCACAAGGGATGCTGGCGTAATTGAGATATATGTAAACCTCTACTTGCACAGTCAGCGGGGTTCTCGCCACACTTTACATAACGCCAGCAGGCAGACGGCATCTTCTCTGTGATTACTCTTGTTCTGTTAGCGACAAATGTTTGCCACCGGCTTGGTTCTCCCTGTAGCCATCTTAGTACGGCCGTAGAGTCGGTCCAGCCGTAAACGTCAATTTGATAGTCTGGTAAACATGACTTAACTTTTGCCATGAGATTTCCTAGTAAAAGGGCTCCACAAAGCTCTAATCGTGGTAATGATATTTTTTTACTAGAGGGCACTATTCTTGATTTTCCCGCGACAAGAGTAATGCTTGGCTGATCGTTATAAACTTTACAATAGATAACACAGGCATAAGCCTTTGTAGACGAGTCACAAAAGCCATGTAGCTCTGTTTTGTAGGTTGGATTTGTGCCTAGCCATCTCTGTAATTGAACATGATTGATTTGCTCTACCTTCTGTTTTGATTTTGATCCATTCATCGTATATTTCTTCCGGTATTTGATCATCCCATTGTATATTCGATGCCCAAATTCTTTGAAATAGCATTTTAAGCTTAGTGGTAACCGGTGTAAGCCATCCTAAGGGATCAAAGAACTTAGATATTTCAGATAACACGGATCGTTCCGTAACTTTGCTGACTATTGAATTTATTTTGAAGTTAAATGTAAAATTATCTTGTGAAGGATTCCAGCGAAGTCCTAAAGCCTTTGTGGACACCGGCTGTTTAAAGGTTACTGATTCCTGCTGTAATGTCTCATCATGTAATAACTGATCGTTGTTCGATGCCCACTTTCTCAAGTTAAATCCACCACTCTTTAATAATGTAATTAAATCCTGTTGTAATCGATACGCGGTGGGTATATTGTGAGCACCATGGAGAACGTCATCCATGAAGAAGGACTCTTCTAGGACCTTTGCTGCTTCCGGATAGTTGTCCCTTTCATCGCTAGCCAACTGTCTCAACGTCATCATAGCAAGAAATGGAGCTGCTTTCGTGCCATATGTGACAGTTTTTAATTGATATTCCTGCAGTTTATTGCTTGGGCTATTTCTCCATACGATCTTCTGTAAGGCCTGATCATCTTGATGTAAAATCACTTGCCTAAACATTTTTTCGATGTCTGCTGTAAAAGCAAACTGAAATTGTCTCCATTTTAGTATTAGGGACTGAAGATCTTGCTGTAAATTTGGGCCCTTATACATTAGGTCATTTAAACTTTGACCGCTTGATGTTTTTGATGAAGCATTGAAAACTACTCTCAACGACGTTGTTGTAGAGTCGTCACGAAGTACACAATGATGCGGCAGGAAACACTCGAGTTTCATGTTACTTATAGCTCGTGTCATATGACCTAACGCTAAGTACTCGTTTATGAATGATTTATATTCAAATGCGATGTTTTGATTTGTAATAAATTTTCGTTCTAAGTTTCTAAATTGGGCAATAGCTTTCGACTTAGATTTACCCAACTGATTTTCGATGCTTGTTTTAAGAGGAAGCCTTAATTCATATCTTCCGTCTAGCAATCTGCGCGTGGAAGACTTGTAAAATTGTATACATCTTTCATCATCCGAAGAAAGAGACGTAGATTCGGATATTTCTTCCGTTTCCCAAAATCTATGTAACTGATCAATGTTAACCTGTATAACATTACATTGTAAAGTCTTGTTCACATGACCACACAAGATCCACCCAAGCTGGGACTGTTGTGCTACGGGTATGCTTTTATCTAGTCTGCATATACCATCCAAAATAATATTCGAATATATGTCAGCGCCAAATAATAAATCTATAGGGCAGCTGATGTTAAAATCTGAATCAGCAAGGAATAGATGGTCTAAGTACGCCCATGATGGCTTTGCGAAACTGTTAGTCGGTAAATTTTTAGTCAGGTTTTTCATAATGAAAACATCTGTACTGAAAGAGTAAGAATCATTCCTTGAAGTACATTCTATTGTAATAACTCCTTTGCAAGCATTATCTCTTTCTCCGATGCCCGTTATCACATTGTTACACTTTTGCCGTGGCAATGATAATAGTTGTGATGCGTTCTCTGTAATGAGGGAAGTTTGAGAACCCTGATCAATTAGAGCTCTCAGTGTAAGGTATGACCCATCCATCTTTTGGACCTTTACGATTGCTGTCGACAAAAGTATTTCTGGTACGACTCGTTTTTGTGCTACGTGCGAGTTAACTTGCTGTGCTTGCTAGGCGGATACACGTACGGTACCATATTTTGCTACAGGTGTATTTTGCGACCTAGTTTCGAATTGCGTAAATGCCTCGTGTAAAATTGTATTATGAAATCCGGTGCATTCGCGACAACGTTTTGTTGAAAAACATGCCTTACCGTTATGATTGTAAAGGCAGTTTTCGCACAGTTTAAGCTTGTTCACAAATTGTAATTGTTGTATTTGATGGAGACATCGCAATAAACATTTCGCAATGATATAGACCATGTTCATTTTTGCATAATGGACAAGTTTTGTTAAAATTGAAATTCGATTTATTATTTGATTGCGAAACTACTTTGTTTCTTGAATAAGTTTGCCTAAAGTTAGGAAACTTTTGATGGTTATTGGAATGATTTTCAGGTATTGATTTTGAGTTAGAATTTACAGATTTTGAATCTTGTTTACGCTTTGACGATTCCATGTTCGTGAATTTGTTTTCCAAAAAGTCTAATAGGTTCTGTAAAACTGGCAATTCACGTGGCTGTTTCAAAGAGCCTAAATAATCATCGTGGGTCTCAACGTCCAACTTGTTTGTTAATAGGAACACAAGAAAGGGGTCCCATGTGCTCACATCTACTCCTAGATTTTTGATCGCGTTGAGACACTCGTATGTTGTATCGTGCAGGCGTTTGATATGGCTAAGGGATGCTTGTTGTATGACTGGAAGATTCCACAGAATACTTAGGTGTGACATAAAGATACGCTTTTTGTTATTATATCTATGGTTCAGAATTTCCCAACAAGTAGTGTAATTTTCTGAACTAATCTGTAAATGTTGTATCAATGTTTCTGCCTCCCCCTTGACCTTATTTTTAAGGAATTGCATTCGCTGCGCATTCGACAGCGACGGGTTGTTATGTATTGTCTCCATGAATAAATCCTTAAATGAAACCCATTGGTTATAATTGCCGTGAAATATAGGAACATCCATCTTAGGGGTCGATTTTTCCCTATGTGCTAATGACCACAATTTACACTATTTAGTTTCTTTTTCATGCAATTGAAAGCTATCTCATAGGCAGAATAAGTGTCCTCGTTTGACTCGTCCTTACCATCGAGCAACCCATCTAACTCCCAGTGAAGAGAGTCGATAGCGGACCATCTCGCTTCTAAAGATTTTAATGTATCCTGAAACTCCCACCTTTCTTTTATGCTATCGATGTTTATGTTTCTAATTGCGCGTGAAAAAGCTTTAAGGTTACTGGTTTGCTTCTTTATCAATTCATCTAATTTGCTATTGGTGCCTTGAGACTTGCTGTGCTTACTCCCGGGGCTGCTCCTTGCGAGAAGTGACACTGATGAAGCCCACAGGTGCGCTGATAGGCCGTAACCGGTAGCACGATTTATTCTCGATTGAACACTCGCGTCCCGTGTTACGGTTACACTCGAAGGACCATTTATGTAGGGGTAATTTCCCTTACATATATTGATAGGTTGATAATGAGTAGACCAGTTTACCCGATGATGATTTTATTGCTACTGAATAATGTACAAAAATAAGTATGTTAAGTTAATGCCAATGTAATGTGAGTGTAACACAAATATGTGAACGTGAGCTAATTTTGTTATCTACTATAAATGTACGGGTTTGCTCGTCCAACGTAATTTAAATTAATTTGTAAAATTAATTTAAAAAAAAAAACCGGTCAAGTGCCAGTCTGACTCGCGCACCGAGGGTTCCGTAAGAAAACAAACTTGTATGTATGTAGATAGTAAGTTCATCTCGGGAATCAATCCTCGAAGATTTTTGCCTTTAGTCTTTTTCGAAAGATAAACTTAAATTTGTAATTCTAAAATACTCTCCCATATATCGATTTACGATAAAGTCGACTTTGCAACCACAAAATATAAATTTACAATTACAAACACTACTTTATTTATTTGATTTATAAACAAATTAACGACTTTCGGATTTTTTCCTTTACTTGTGATGTCAGACCTTGCTTCTTACAAATTTCGTGACTTACCTGTTTGATTTACCTGTAGTGTGTTCAAATTTGTTAAAATTAACGCAATCAAAAGAAATGGCTTAATAGCCATTTCTTTTGCATATTACACTATCTTTGTAGAAACCAAAACTACCTCACCACTGTGCGCCGATAGATAGATACCAAACGAACCGTTTTTGTAAAGGTATATGTAGAGTATAGAAACTTCACAAGATTCCCTCGTACTAAGAATTATTCTACATAAAAATGCTTCTCGCAAAGACAAAAATGCCAAAATATTCTGAGAACCATTAATATTAGGTACAGATTACGGAGGTACCTTTTTAAATACATATATTGTAGCACTCTCTTGCGTGCTTATTTATACTCGCAAGGCTTTATCGATAGGTCTTTCTCACGAAATTGTGTTGTATCTTACGGGAGATACGGGAAATAATTAATTATAATTTGGCACAGAGAAGTTTTATACAATACTAGAAACACTTTATATCTACCAACGAGACTTCGATTCCTTGATAGTCTTGTCCTTCTTTCAAATCATATATGTTTAAAAAAAAACAAAACATTCAGTAAACCTCACCTACCAATAAGTATATCATAATGGTTGATAGCTTACAATATCAAAAATCACCGTTCTTAAACGCGGAACGAACTATGCCATCTTTTGATTGGACATCCAATATCTTTTGTCAGTCCACTCTTTTAGAATCAGTAAATAATTTAAAGAAAATTCTGTAAAATAGCGTTACTCCTGGAAAGCATGAAAGTAATGCTAGCTAAAGTGTACCGCTGTGTGCTTCCGCGCTTAGCCGCGCCTGTTGTATTTTAAATGAGCTCTTCCCCGCAACACGAGGATATCTGTTAAAATGTCACATGACCAGAAGCATTCTCCGATTTACGGCCAACACTTTAGTAGAGTTATTTCTGTGGGAAGTTTATGGGGTAAGGAAAATGTGATTATGGAATTGTTTTACTCGGTGGTGCATTCTAGGATAAGAACCTTGTTAGACGACTGATTTATTGCAAACGAATTTTCGACCAAGAAACGAACATATATTTTATATCGAAGGATAAGCTTAAAATGTACTACTAGATAAGACTAAAGTAAAACTTCTGATCAGTAAGTAACCAAGAACCGGTCGAGGTCAATGACAGATATTATATGAAAACGCTTTACAAAATGGTTACCCTAAAATCACTAGGTACATTGAGATCATGAATACGGTATTTTGTTTAAAACATCTACTCTTAACCCTATAATAATACACCATAGACTACCCGGAAGTAAGTTTGTCAATATCCAAATAAAGGTTGCCTTGAAGAAATCACCATGAGTGATAAGACTGTCAATTGTCATGTCTGCATAAAAATAACATGACATGTCTGTATTACATTTTCCTCAAATGGTGTACAATAAAGATATATAAATAAATAAAAGTAATATTTTACTACAACACTTCGAACAAATCGCTTGTAGTGTCAAGTTATTTTTAGTAGAATATTCTTAGAAGGTATTGATTCTCAGAAACAGATTTACTCAATAAAGTCTGCAGAGCTGAAAACTCGCGGGAGATTCACCCAGATTCCCGCCGAGACAAGGTATGATTAATGGCTATATCAATAGAGATCGCCACTGGACTATCCACTTCCAGTCGTCGAGTGATGTATTGCTCTCGAATTTATCGTCAGACTTTAAATATCTAGAGACATTTTTATGTTCGAAACAGTTTTATTGATAGTCGTGTTTTTTGTACGGTTACGGTTACGGTAGTTTTTTTTTTATGGTGTAGGGGGCAGCGGGCAGACGAGGCACCTGATGGTAAATGACTACCGCCGCCCATGGACACCTCTAACTCAAGAGTCACAAGTGCTTTGCCGCCCTTTAAGGTGGGAATAGGGGAAGAGCGGGAAGGACGGGAATAGTGGAGAGGGTTGGGTTAGGGCCTCCGGTAACCTCACTCACGCGGCGAAAAGCAATGCAAGCATTGTTTCACAGCCGGTTTTCTGTGAGGCCGTGGTATCGAGCGGAGTTTTGAATGATGTTTGATTGTAATGGATATTTTGAGAGTTTTCGTTGGTTTTACATTCAAAAGGGATATTTTAAGAGCGTTTTTCATTTACTTAATTGTACGTGGTCTTTTAGATTGAGTGGTATAAGTCTTATAAAAATATCTACTGTTTATATAATACATAAGACAATTTTCACAGATTACCTACCTAGACTAACTTATTAAATTTCGCGTCTCATGATAAAATAATTATTTTGACGGGAATTAACGCGATCACGTATTTTAAGTGTTTAATACTTTTTATTTGCCTGACGTTTCGACCAGGTTGCTCTGGTCGTGAACACAGGCTTTTACACTGATATTTATTGAAGCTGGGTTTGTACTATACTTGTTAACGCCTTCAACTACGCTACGCTATTGTGATGGAAATAAGTTTCTGTTGGAAGTGTGTACACTAAGTAGGATTCAAACATGCAACTTCATTTACTAAACAGGTAGTTTGAAGACTAGATAATGGTGTCTTCAAAATTCTACTTTATCTGAAAAGAACTTGCTGGCGTTAAAACTACAACAAGTTAGTCATTCGTGACGTGGAGAAATCACTTCTCCCAATATACTAGGTCTCCAATCGGGCACACCATGTTATTGTTTCAGTTGCATCAACTCAAAAAACTATGAATAGCCGAGGAGTTTCAATGCAAAAAAACTCAGACGCTGAAAACCTCATTAAAACTAATAGATGTATCTACATAAAAATGCAATGGCTACTTTACTGCAATAAAAGCCAACAATGTTGGTATACCGAGTTTCTTTGTTTCAATTGTAACGTGCTCCGCATTTGTTAAAGATGAGATCTGCTTTACGTTTTCCTATCCTTTTGCTTCAACTAATACCAAAGTATTTAGTACTAGTTTATAACCATACATTGCATTCAGATAAATATAAATTCCATAAAAGTCGTAATTTGTATTTAGGTTTTAGATAATTATCATTTCGCTGAATATTGTTATAAGACCTTTAACAATCTCGTAAATTGGTCCGTTAATACTAAACAATATAACAGCCAGCTTGAATTAGTTGAGATATTATTTTACGGTTTGATAATTTTCTTTAAAATATTCTATACTTACATAGTACATAATATATGTATATATATTTTTAATATAATTTTAGCATAAATCGGCAATAGGCTTGCCCCCTATTACGTGAGTTGGACCATCTTATAATATGGCAAAATACAGGCGTTGGTGATATATTAATATATTTTGAAGGTTTATTGGCCTTTCCAATTTCTATGACTTTTTTGGCATTCCATGTTCATAGGAGAGTCTTATAACTACTCGGTGTATAGTTTTTTTACATTTAAATTATATGATATTTATCTTTAATTTTTTTTTGAAATATTAAGCTACCAATAGAGCCTACTTGTACGTGTTTAAAGCATACAAATACATACTGATTTTCGTCTCCTTCATAGATTTTAATGCCTTCTTTTACCATTTTGATAATCTATCAACTTGCAACGTGAGTTTCGCCACGTCAAAACAATAAATCTATGAAACGCTATACACGTCGAAGCTAGCGAGACAAAAGGACGACAGCTGCCGTTAGCCGCATGACAAATTGCAATGTCGCACATTGCCTGAACTCACTCTTTGCAATCGCGTTGTTATAAATAATAGGATCACTTTGCTCCTACAACAGATATGTTATAGTTAAATGAAGGTACATATAAACAGCAATTTGTACATGATATTAAAGATATCTTATTTAAATAAAAGTCTCTCTAAAATTTGGCTTTTGTTTTGTTTTGTGCGTTCTCCAACGAAACGAAACGTTTAAAAGAAAAACAAATGTAAAACCCTAAAGAAGATGAAAATAGATAATCCAAAATTGGTTATTTTGTATGGAAATCGTTCCTTCGGATTTGTATAACTAACGTGCATAAAACAGTTGTTTCTTCCATCGTCACTTACTTTTAATATATGACTTTTAGAAAAAAATCAGTTAGTGAAGTGAAGTTAATCCTACACACATTGCGATTATTAGTTTAGATCTGACACCCTATCAACCTGTATAGACTTCGTAGGTTTAGACACACCTAACCAGAAATTTTAGCGTGACTCGAGGACTTAGTTCGAGGTTTGCAAATTGACACATTTTACATTGACTGTAAAAAACAATTCCGTCTCATTTTATAGTGTTCATTCAACAACGCAACGCTAAGAAAAAGAGTTACCTCAAGTGCAAATGATTAGTGATGGACAGATATTGACAATAGTCGTATTAAATTTGGAAGGAAGATAGCTTATACATAGGTAAGAGACGTTAGCTAACGGATTTGCGACAGGGCTGGATTAAGGAATTCTCAACGCTCTCGCTAGATTACATAAAAGTTATGGATTTGAGTACCAGAAACCTGAAATTAGGCAAGAAGGTAGTTAAGTCATGT
Organism: Callimorpha dominula; assembly: GCA_949752705.1. Lineage (NCBI taxonomy): Eukaryota > Metazoa > Arthropoda > Insecta > Lepidoptera > Erebidae > Callimorpha > Callimorpha dominula. The sequence continues at coordinate 17,391,469 of OX457000.1, forward strand.
CAGCTAATAATGGATTTTACGACAGGGCCGGATTATTTTTATGAAAGTCTTTAATTTTTTTATTCGAGACCTGTATATTGGAAGGGTGGTAGCTTAGAGGTAAGTGACTTGAGCTAGAAACTGTTTTTACGACAGGGTCGGATTAAGGTGATTTAAGGGCTCTCGCGAGTTTATACGAATGGCCTTGGTTTTTTCTACTTGAGAACTGAAATTTGGCAGGGAGGCAGTTTATGAGTAGGAGACGTTAGCTAAGAACGAATAATATATACCTAATATAATATTTAATTCAAATAATATTTTTTTTAATTGACGATTTCGAATAACTGATGATCAATTTTATGAAACAAAGATATTGAATTTGAATTTGAATGTTGAATTGCTTTCTATTTTGAATTTGTTTAATTGCTCTCGCAAGTTTATATGAAAGCACTTAGAGAAAACTGAAATTTGACAATAAAATAGTTTGTAGGTAGGACACGTCAGCTAAGAACATATGAAGTTCTAAGGAGTCTCGCAGGTTTACATGAAAGTCCTTAGTTTTTTCCACTAGATACCTGAAATTTAACAAAGAGGTACTACCTCTAAACGTTAGACACGTCAGCTAAGAATGGATTTTACATTAGGGCTGCGTTAAGGAGGTCTAAGGGCTCTCGCCTCTATTTAGGAAAGTCCTTATTTTTTTCTAACGGAGACCTGAAATTTGGCAAGGGGGTAATTTATAGGTAGGTACTTAGAACGGATTTTTTTACAGGGCTGGATTAAGGAAATATAATGGGGGCTCTCGACAGTTATGTGAAAGTCCTCAAATAAATTGTAAGTGATACGAAGTTCACCGGGTCATCTAGTATAATATAAATTAAAATATTATACAGATAGTTCAGTAAAATCGGATTAAAGATATTTTTTATTTACCGAACGGAAAAAAATCTCAGTTATGTGATACTTGCATTATAAAGATATCCTATATATAGCTATATCTTACTAATATTATAAAGGTGAAAGTTTGTAAGAATGGATGGATCGACGTTTGTTACTCTTTCACCCAAAAACGGCTGAACGGATCTGAAAAAAATTGGTCACAGAGATAGATTATAGTCTGAAATAGCACAAAGAAGTTTTATCACTTAAAGAATTAAGTTTCCCTTGGGATAGATTTCACCAAAACCTAGTGCCTGTACAGTACCTAGTACTGTATATTTAGAAAAAGTATAATATTTACTAAAGTTATCAAGTAAAAATCTCTTGGGTCCTCTCCTATTAGGAAGGTTAGGTCCAAACTCAAAACCGAGTTTGGTTTAAAATTTAAGTTGACAAGTACAATGTTTTCCACAATGACCTTTGTTGAACTAATGTTTTATGACTTGGATTATAAATTATGCTTCTTTATGAAATTTCGGTTTATAAGGATGGTAATATATATTATATGGGCAAGGTCATAACTTTTTTACTAGGCTTTTTACGCTGCGTATGCGTTTAATGGGGATAATATAAAACAGTACGGAACTCTTAAAGCTACGGTAAATACCCCAATAAGCCCCTATAGTGGTCCGTTCTAAACTATTGAACGCTGTAGCTGTCTGTGCATGTGTGCAGCAGTGTACTTATGTACGTTAAAGTGTTTACGGTCGCTTGTACAGTCACTGACAGAACTTGGTAATTTGTGCTTTAGAATGTTGTTATAAAAATACTTTGTTTTATGTAACTTGATGTAGAAATTAAACGTTCTCAATATTGTAATTACTAAAAGACAAATATATTATTTTAAAAGAGAATGCCCATCATGGTTTAACTTTTAGACGTTCGCGTCATTATTTCAAATGTTAAAAAAAATAATTATATATTTAAAATTAAATCTTACAAGGACTAAAACTTGAATCAATTACCGTCTTCATTTTAAGTAAAATATTGCCATTATATAAAATAAACCATTAATGGTTGAATGCAAATTAACATCGCTTTAGAATAAAGTGGTTTAATAATAATATAAGTGATAATAATTCGTAATGTCACATTGAAATATATTGCAGTTTAGTTATCTTATTTTTTCGTATATATAGTCGTTGTTGATGTAGTGAATGTATACTTCAGTGTCAGTTTTGCCTTAATTTATACATGTTATACCTGTCAAAAATATGTTGCCACAAATTTTATTAAAAAAAAACTCTAACGTCAGTGTCACAATATTTTCTCCTTGTTGTTATCGTACTTATCGTTATTATTGGCATTTAATTTTTCAATAACCCCAAGTTAATATGTTACCAATATACTTTTATATTTCAGATAATACTCAGTGCAGGCTTAATAGTGCAGTTTATACATATTTGATGCAGCATAAAAAAGTGCGAAACTGATTTTCATACTGAAATGGGCATTCTTCTTTCAATACTTCTCAAAATGTGTAACATAAATTTATTTTTGTCACAGTTTACAGTTTAGATTTACTAAAAATGAACTATTAATTTTAAAATATTCAGTTATTATTAGAAAGTTCTACGTAGGCTGTAAATTAATAGTTCTACATAGGAACGGGTGTTATGTTCCTCCAACACAAAGGGAGGATCCTCCGACCAGGCGAGGTGATCATGCCTGGCGGGCCGCGGCCCACCTCTCATAGCGCGATTCAGGATTAGTGGTTACTTCGTAGTTCAGATCTTCTTTGCTAAATGATGTTGGAGTATGTTTCGGGAGAGAGATGCTCTTCTTACGTGGACCGTAGGTGCAGTGTGCTGTGCCTAGACGCCGATGAGGCCGTAGGGGTAACCAGCCTGGAGCGGTCGCTGCAGGCGTGTGGTATCCCTGTTGAGGCCGAGGATGCTGGCTGGCTGAGACTTGATTACCGCTCATTGCTCTAGGAGTGTATACGACGGTGGCGATGAAGATGCTGCTGATCTGCTTCATGAAAGCTGCTTCCGCTGCTACAGTAGATTAGGTAGGTCATTTTGTATACGATTTTGTAATGGTCCTTATAATTAATTTATCAGGCATGCAAAAGTATGTTGACAGACTTCACAGTCGCTTTCTGAAAACCCGTATATTAATCTAAAACTATAAGTCGAACCAATAAAACATTTAAAAATATCAGAATAAAAAACAAGCAGAAAAACTGCTTTTAAATTCTACGTGAAATTGCAAAGGCTGGCTTTCATAATCCAATCTGACAGACATAACACTGGCCATGTGTTAGCGACTGTACCTATGTACACAGTGCTTTCAAGCCCCAACTACACGACTCCCGTATCGATGGCGCTAAGAGCCCCTGAACTTTTGATGGCGACGATACTATTTACACTTTACTTTTTTTCGGATGACGGGGCGTAACGTGATTTTATCTAATAATAGCGACGTTTTGTGACTCTAAGTGTTTCAGCTGGTTATAAAGGGTGTTCCAGTGTTCCATTTTCAGAGACAACCTGTATGTTAAGGTTCGATGACGCCATACCGAGAAGTACCTATTGAAAAGTGTAGAAAAGAGTAAAAAGTTCCTTTTGTAAGTATAGTTAGTTTGGTTGCAATTATTACTAAACGTTTATACATTCTACAAGGAACAAAGATTAGACTGATATTACTTAGACTCTAAGCGTAATACAGTAAAAATATTTTTTTATAATAAACCTCATAATATGTACAAGCAGCTCATTTTTCATGAAAGAGCCATGCTTCGACACGTATGGGCCGGCTCGACCGGAGTGATAGCACGGCCTCACAGAAAACCGGCAGTAAAACAAGTTTTTATTGCTTTTCGCCGAGTGAGTAAGGTTACCGGAGGCCCTAACCCTTCCCTCTCTCCGCTCCTCTCCCCCTCTTCCCCTACTCCCAAATTAAAGGCCGGCAACGCATTTGTGACTCGTGAGTTGCAGGTGCCCATGGGCGGCGGTAGTCATTTACCATCAGATGACCCGTCTGCTCGTTTGCCCTCTATCCTATAAAAAAAAAAATTTTAAATTTATTTAGGATCTGCAGTAGGTATGTTATATGCAATTTAGTTTTTTAGTTTTTGTTTACTTATTCTCCTGCACTTATATGTATTCCATCTTTATTTCTTTTCACATTTTAATAATAACAACTTCAGAATTACACCATCATCACCATCACCACATTCATCACACAATTGTTTGTCCTGGGTGGGAACTAAAGCAAACCAACTATCCAGTCCATATTAATATGTAGATAAAAGGTATCCAATAACTGAAGGAGGTTGGAGTATCCTGAACTAAAAGATGACGTCATTACTAACTTTCTTTTTCTAGTAAGGGCGACAATAGAAAACTTTGGAGCCTTCGGAAGCTCTTCGGCATTTATTAATAAACTTTGTGCCTAGTTGATAGTTGGGTTTATGTAAGTTTTTTAGTTTCTAGAATCATATATAGGTACTTTGTATTCAATACGCAATAGTAAATTCAATGTCATGACTACAAAATGTAGGGTCTCCACTCTTCGATATAATTTAGTTTCATACATTTGCCATCTTACGCGTTATTATATACTAGCAGCGCCCCGCGGTTTCACCCACGTAGCTCCTGATCCCGTAAAAATATCGGGATAAAAAGTAGCCTATATATTAATTCAGGTATCCAGCTATCTACATACCAAGTTTCATCGCAATCGGTTCAGTAGGTTTGGCATGAAAGAGTAACAAACATCCATCTATCCATCCATCTACCCACCCACCTAAGCTTTCATATTTATAATATAAGTGGGATATTTCCTCATAGACGAATCAAATCAAATATAGTTTATAAGGATAAAGGCAGTACGTTTGCTCGTGGGGGAGCCATGCTTTGGCGCGTATATGTCGGCTCGACCGGAGTGATACCACGGCCTCACAGAAAACCGGCAGTGAAGCAATACCGGCATCTTCCCGGCCTCTACCCCACTCCTCTCTCACCTTTCCCTCTCTTCCCTCCCTTACCACGAAACGCACTTATGACTCTCAAGTTGCAGGTGCCCATGGGCGGCGATAGTCACTTACCATCAGGTAACCCGTCTGCTCGTTTGCCCCTTTCCCATAAAAAAATACTTACTTAAGTGTTTTGGAGACCCGACAAGCCTTTTCACTCCTTGTTTAAGGGCTCCTGTTGGGCCCAAAACTATTCAAACTTCCTTCTGAAACACATTTATAAATATCTACTACGTCTTTAATAACTGTGAATACCTTTCATGGCGCGTATGATAATCAATAAAAAATACATTTAAATAAATATTTTGCTTAATACAGTAGCATTAAAATAGAACGAACTTAATCTAAAATAATAAAATTACATCAATTCTGCTTTGAATGAGATAAAATGAATAAATAAAACAAATTATGTACGATAACATTAATAAGGCCCAAATTTTCAAAGCTCAAAGGACGTTTGAAGTTAGACTTGACGACAGTAAAATCATATTGGCAAAGGTATCATGATAATATTAGGAATCAAATAGAGTAGATGATAATGTCTGTCTTTTACTTTAAGAATCAAAATCTATCCGACTAAAATGTCGTGACGTATAAATGCAATATCAGACGACAATCATGCCAAAGATTTTCTTCATTATTGTTTCAACATCTATTGTTCTATTTCAAACCTTTGAACGTGGCATTCACAAAGAATGCACTTATACTGCTACTTGAAATAAAAGATTCAACACGCGACGATGGTACAATTGTCGACTTATATTGCGGTTTCAGACTTTTGCCTTCATTTTCTATGACAAGGAAACCACAAGACAATGTTTACTTCTGCGGAATAATAGAATAGAAGAGAAAGAGCCTAGTTATAGCTCTTATATTTCTTAGCTAGTTATATTTCTCACTACAGTTATTGTAACAACTCCCGCCGCGTCTGTCTGTCTGTCTGTTCGCGATAAACTGAAAAACTACTGAACAGATATTCATGCGGTTTTCGCTAATAGACAGTGATTCATGACGAAGGTTTCGGTGTATAATTTGTACCCGTGCGAATCCCGGGGCGGGTCGCTAGTACATAATATAATTAGCATCTCAGTCGTATTATACACTAGCCGTTCCCGCAGTTTCGCCTGCGTTTATGATCACTGCTCAGTTCCTATTGGTTGTAGCGTGATGTTATAAAGCCTATAGCCTTCCTCGATAAATGGGCTATCCAACACTAAAAGAATTTAGTAGTTCCTGAGGTTAGCGCGTTCACCCAAACAAATAAACTCTTTTGTTTTATAATATTGGTATAGATAATAAACTTTGCCCCTCCTCGGCACGAGTACAGTAACAATACTTGGTTAAGATACGTACCCTTAAGAATACAATGATGATGATGAATGACGATGAATGATCGAAATAAAAATAGAATATATTCATCTATGTAAACATATCTCATGTTAGTTTCACTACACAAAACCGTGGTCACATTTCTATTCAAGAACTGTCGCAAGAAGTATTCCCCAGAATATAGATATATATATATATATATACTTCATCATATATAAACTTTCAGCAAACTGATGAAAATTCTAATTGAAATGTTATACGAGGTGAAACGCTTCAAACAATAGGCTAGAGAGGGCTTTATCAATCAATCTAAATTGATAACCAACGTTGAAAACATCCGATGAATGCAGGAAAGAAATGTAGCGAATTCTCTTGTTATTTGTGGTTTCATCGTTGATTGTATTATTAATTGAAACTTTGATTGGTCTGAGCAGTTTTAATGGTTTTATCCAGAGCAGTCAAATCTTCATACAGAAAGTCAACATGTATATGTTTGGTAAAAACGACGAGCGTGAAAACGTTTCGTTCAGAAGAACTATACTTGTATACATTTGGGTACAAACATAAGATGGAGAATACTGATATTTTTTTACAGAACCGTTTGAAGTAATCTATAATAACTCTCTAGTGCTGCATATCTTTCATCTTCCTAAGGGTGAAATTGGTATTACTTTAGATAGATAAATGTATATTTTGAAAAACAACTTCAGAAAGCGTTTCCCTAAAAACGAACTACCTAAAATATGTACATATATGCGACGCTGTGTAGCAAGGAATTTAATCCTAACAGCGCTCAGTCGATTTCGGAAAATAAAATTGTCCCGTATCCTTTGGCAGGAAATTAAAACGTGAAGGTCTATAACTTTTGACTTTGAGTTTTCGCACGTTATTTGCAGGAACACATTTGAAGAAAGAGAAGGAACAAGCGCCATTAGTATTATGTTTTTAGTTGTATTGGATATGTAACTTTTTATAGCACTTTCTTGTTCATATCTTCTATATAAATAAAAAATAGTGTTTGTATGTTTGTTCTCGCGTTGCGAAACCATTGATCACATTGAGATGAAACTTTGGCAGTGTATTTCGGGGATGCCCGCGAAGAATCCCAGCCCAAAAAATCTATATATAAAAAAAAAATACATTGCAACGTATGCCGGGTGGAGCTAGTGTAAATAATAATCGATTGTATGCTCTGAGAAAACCTTTTTTTTTATAACTGTACTAATATTGTCCAAAACAATGTCGTAGTCAATACTCCTTTACTTTCAATTTATAAAGGAAAAAAAAATTGTACACATTTTCCCAATTAAAAGCTAACGAGAAGGGATTAAGAGTAATAATTAGAGCTTTTATAACCACAAGATCCGAAGGTGCCGTAATTTCTATAAAGAAGCAAAATTAAATCAATCAAAGTAATTATTTTTTTAATGTTTTACACAAAAGAGAAGATTTTAGATAAATTAAGTAACAGACTTTAATCAACAGTAACAGTAGTTTTCTACTTAAATAATTTTGTCAGGCAGTGATTCTTCGTCGGTAGAGGGGTTTTAGTGTCTTGGAATTTAATATTGCTAACTTATTATACACCTTCAACAATCATCATCATTGTTATCATCATCATAATTTAAACAATTTACACAAAACGTTAACAAATTATACACCTAAACCTTCCTCATGAATCACTCTGTCTATTAGTGAAAACCACATGAAAATTCGTTTAGTAGTTTTTCAGTTTATCGCGCACAGACAGACGAGACGGGGGACTTTGTTTATATTATGTAGTGCAGATATACCATAATTATTATTTATAACTTACTTATTATATATTCAGTTGTTGTATTCAGGAGGGGAACTTGCTACCGTTTTATTGAATCACTGTATGTACAACCAAAGTATTACATTAACATTTATTGAAAACAATGAAAACATTACATAAGTTTAGAACTTATACAATATTTATTATAGAAGCAGAACATAGCGCAGCTTAGATTTTTAATGTAATATATTAGATAAGTATTCTTACGAGAAACCTACCACAAAAGAAAATGATATTTGAACCATAATACGTGTATTCTTAGTCATCCAAGTAACAAGGGCTTATATTGCTCCTTTATGAGATTACACAAGCTTTAAGGATATCTTCCCGAAATTCATCCTGTTATATTTTAACCGCATTTTCAAGCGGATAAGCAGTTTTTCAATTAGCGTGTTCAAAAATTTCAAAAAAACGAAGAATTTGCCCTTTTATATTTTAAAACGTAAGTATAGTCAAAAATAATTGCTAGAAATTTCGAACGCCATGTTGTGCCTACATTAATTATGTGCGGGCGGAAAATTAATTTGTGTAATATAATGTTTCAGATTATTTATGCTATAACAGTACATTTTCTTTTTTGGTTTCAAAGCTTCCGGGTATAAATTCAGAAGGTCATGATCAAGTGATTATGTCAAAGTTGAACCAATTGAAACCTCACTGCGTCACAGACATCAAATCTCTTGCCGAGAGAAGAAGTTTTTCCGCAGCGCAGAAAATACTTAGCTTCTTGCAGGTTCTCGCCAGGATTTCTGGCAAACCCGTTGATTTGAAGCAGAGCAAACTCAGAGATGCCCAAACAGAAAACAAACCAACCCCTATTAACACGTTTTTTGGGTAAAAGACGCTACCGCAATCTAGATGATTTTGCACTAGGTCTCTTATCTGAAGAACCAAGCTGGATTGTTACTAACAATCCAGAAGTAGTAAACTAAAGTAGCTGTAAGTGTCAGCCGTTGGCATCCATTGTAAGATGAGATTATGTGTTGAATGTAATAGAACAATACAAACATGTAAAACTCCGTGAAGACCAGGTACGATGAACCGGTCATGCACTTTTTGCAGTATACCAAAACATAAAATCGCAAACTGACCTACGTACCAAGAAGATGTCGAAAAATACTAAGAGGACGTAGGACGATGCGTAGATACGAAACAAATACGACAATTTACGGCTTGATAAGCAAGCTCAGAGTCGCTCAACGAGTTATGGAAAGGGCTATGCTTGGTGTTTCTCTGCGCGATCGAATCAGAAATGAGGAGATACGCAGATGAACGAAGGTTACCGACATAGCCGAACGGGTCTGCAAATTGAAGTGCCAATGGGCGGGGCACATAGCACGTAGAACGGATGGTCGATGGGCCCGAAAAATTCTAGAATGGAGACCACGGACCGGAAAGCGCAGCGTAGGATTGGTTGACAGACGACCTGGTAAAGATCGCAGGACCGGTGGATGCAGGCCGCTTCCAACCGGTCTTCTTGGAAGTCATTAAGGGAGGCCTATGTCCAACAGTGGACGTCCTATGGCTGAGATGATGATGATGACTGTTTTATATATATATATAAATATACATATCCCATTGTCTCAAAGCTACTACTCTTGCCGAGTCTGCATTGTGCGCCGCGAGCGCGACATGCAGCTCCACGCCCGCAACCGCAGACCCTCCCCGCCGCGCTGCGAGAACTACGCGACCTGCTGACCCAGCGGTCTCTACGAGCACCCCTGCTGCTCTACCTGCTAAGCCCCTGCCTATAATAACAAAGATTCGGGCTGATGAAGAAGGTTTTGTGACTGTGTAAAGGAGGAAGCACAGATCGCGAAACACTAAGAACTGCTGTTGAAAGGCCCTGGTGGACCCTAACGTAAGGGTGCGTGCCGCTGCGCCAAACACCCCGGTATACATCTCTCGCCTACACTACACCAGTGAGGCTGAAAAGATCGCCAAGTACGTGCGCCAGAAGCTTAATTACGCGCCGAGAGTGCAGCTGCTTGAGTCGCGCCGCAACGTCAACTTCAAAGCGTTTGTGGTCCGAGTATCCAACTGTTATCTGCACCAGGTGTTAGATGAAAGCTTTTGGCCGCAAGGTGTGGTATTCCGTCGCTTCCACAGACAAGTAAAAACAGACCGCACCAAGACTGAGTGCAAGTGAAGAGTCTGCATTGTGCGCCGCGAGCGCGACATGCAGCTCCACGCCCGCAACCGCAGACCCTCCCCGCCGCGCTGCGAGAACTACGCGACCTGCTGACCCAGCGGTCTCTACGAGCACCCCTGCTGCTCTACCTGCTAAGCCCCTGCCTATAATAACAAAGATTCGGGCTGATGAAGAAGGTTTTGTGACTGTGTAAAGGAGGAAGCACAGATCGCGAAACACTAAGAACTGCTGTTGAAAGGCCCTGGTGGACCCTAACGTAAGGGTGCGTGCCGCTGCGCCAAACACCCCGGTATACATCTCTCGCCTACACTACACCAGTGAGGCTGAAAAGATTGCCAAGTACGTGCGCCAGAAGCTTAATTACGCGCCGAGAGTGCAGCTGCTTGAGTCGCGCCGCAACGTCAATTTCAAGGCGTTTGTGGTCCGAGTATCCAACTGTTATCTGCACCAGGTGTTAGATGAAAGCTTTTGGCCGCAAGGTGTGGTATTCCGTCGCTTCCACAGACAAGTAAAAACAGACCGCACCAAGACTGAGTGCAAGTGAAGAGTTACTAACTTAGTTTTAAGTTTTATTTACTAACACAATGTTTTAGTATTTATATTTAGATTAAGACATTTATCTATGGGCCTATGCAGCCTAAAATAAATGGTTATTATTATTATTATTAACTTGAATGTTAACATGCTCTCGATAAAAATTCAGGTTCAGTTAAGATTGCTTCAGATAATAAAGGGGCCTTATCTAAATTCGAACATAATCTTGTACATAACCAGAAATTCAACATCTTCTTCTAACAAATATCAATGATCTTAAAAAAAGAAATATACCAGTAATAGTAGCAATGGGTGGGTGTTTCTTGTGCCCACGCTTAAGTTAATAAAACACGATCCAACGTTCTTTGTGCCAGTTTTTTATATAAAGTATGAGCGTTTCTTTATAATATGTATTACAAAAACGTACATTTTTGTAATCTACGTGAATAAAATTTTATAGTAAGCGTGTCGTTACGAACAAACGGTTACAGGTTCGAGCATTTAGCTGCGGTCGAGTGCAAGAACAAGAATATTAGTGAAGTGTCACCCATGTTACTAGTACTCTTAAAAACACACACACCTACCACCACTGCTCAAATTGAAAAAGTTGGATATGTTGTTTGGCTTCTCAATTTTAAATTAATTTGAGTACTAAGAGTGCTTTAGGCTATTTTTATATAATACCTGTGAAAAGGTTTTTGCAAATATAAGTACACTGTTTTCAGGGATAGCGATATCATTTTTCTCATGTTGAAAATTATCCTTCTTAAACATAAAAAAATGTCATATTTCATCAACAGTAGTTTAGAGGAGTCATTAAATGTAACGAAACTAATTATAATTTCATTCAGCTTAGAGTAGCTGTTGAAAATAAATAATGTACCTTGCTCTAAAATAATGTATTGTATCCTAACTTTAAATTTTCTAGCAAATCAATACTGTTACGGATGGTTTCCTAACCAAGTATGCGAGAAACAATCTGCGACTAGGAACTAAGTAAAACTTGCCGATTCTTCGAAACTAAGCTAGTCTTCGTGGAACTTAGCGTGTCTGCCACATAAAGTGTAAAAATAAATTATTGACTTCGTGTGCAATGAAGTTGTGTAAGCAGAAAATATAATTACTACAAATGTTTACACGCGATCCCTTCAGTTGTATTCATTCTTTATTTACGTTCCGTTCTATTGCTGTAGTAACTGATTACTTATGTAACAAATACGCACATGGAATACCTATGTTATTGTTAAGATACCGGAGCTATAGTGAATGGTTTTAAATATCTTTTTTGTTACATTTTTAATGCCATATTGTAATAAAAAGTTTACCTATTAAAACTTAATAATAATAATAACTTCACACACCTCACACATGGCCGTCTGATTCCAAACTAGGCAGAGCCTGTACTATGGTAACCAGACTGTTGATAAACATACTTATATATTTCTAAATACATACTCGTACATATTATAGATAAATAAACCCAGACACAGAACAAATGATCATGCTCATCACACAACTATTTGTCCTGGGTGGGAATCGAACCCACGATCTCTGACTTAGCAGTCAGGGTCACTAACCACTAGACCAACAGGCCCGTCAAATCCGCTAATTAGTTTTTTACCATCCATACCTACCTTATAACATACTTTTGACAGTAATATTCATATCGAACTTGATAATTATTTAACTTTTAAAGAACATAAAACGTAGGTATTACAGGTAAAGAGTATGAAGACAGGTATAGTGAAAATCACGAGTGGCAGTTGTTAGTCCTCTTCGAAAACGGCTTAGTATCGGATTTGTGTCCACAAATGTAATTTTAAATATTTTTATAGGTTTTCATAAAAATGTATAAGCATTATTAAAACTTCACGCGTATTTCAGTATTGTAACAATCCATCGTTCTTCTCCTCAGTCGCTTGTTTCAAAGTCCCGAATCCTCTTATTGTCTGCTATACTATAAATGTCGTCATTTTAATAAAGTACTCTTAAAAAATATTATTAGTTGCAATGGATAAACTTTTTAGTTTATGGCATAGGAAATTTAACAAAAAAAAATGCATTAAAATCCATTCAGTTTTGCTGGGTTTCGTCATTATTTTATGTATCGTATGTATTATGTATCTAGACATGTCACTCTCGCGAAACCGACATTGCCTGTTCTATATGGACTGTAATCACGATCTTAACCAAGAATGTAACACTATAGTAATTAGTAAGTAGCAAGCTTACTAATTACTATAGTGTTACACTTATTTTACTAACTTTATTTTAGACTTTAATCAACGCATATTACGTTAAGAGCGACCTCTGGGGCGGTATACTATAAAGATTTCGCGTCAACTAGGGTGATCACCGGGCGGTTTGGCGTATAAATATTATAAAATAAATAAAAAATAGCTCACTTAGGACCCGTAAAGTGTACCTAATGTCTCTATTATCGATTATTTTTTTATTTGTTTTTAACTTATTTCAGTGATTTTTTCTCGATTTACGTTGCAGTTCGATTTTTTTCTAAGACTCGCCGACTGCCATGCTTGGCATTTTCGTGGTTCACTTTTGTTGATCCTCGTTTCTTCTTTCGAATAAATTTTTATTAGTTTTATTTTACTGCAGCTTTTTTGCTAATTTGTTCCCGGAGGCTTCCTTCTTAGGGTATCCCGGGTCCCTTGCAAGAGACCCACTTGTGACGGAACACCGTGTGGTTTTAGTCGGTTCGATTCCGACATACCACTTCACCGTTAGCTCCGGGGAGGTGATGACCCATGGGGGTTTCCACAAGAAAAAAAAAAACTTTCTTAGTTGGACGCTTGTTGCTTTATTAAAGCAACCTTATTCTTTTGACTGGCCTCTTAATTACCGAATTTTTAATCGTAGCATTAACAAAAATGTATCTTCTTTTATTTTACTCATCATCCTCCGCGCCTATTCTCAACTAAGTTGAGGTCGGCTTTCAATCTAACTACGATACGGCCGAACTTTGATATTTTACGAGAAGCGACTGCCCTCAGACCTCCACAACCCAAGTACTAGGCGATATCGTAGTTCTGTAGCTAGACCAGGTTGTCGGACTTTTTAGGGCTCCAACTACCCGTACCGAATGCCACAGATGTTTGTAGGGCACCCGGGACTGACGGTTTAACAAGCTCTCCGCGGCACGGAGGGGTCTCAATTTGTTAAGAATGGTCACCCATCCTAGACTGACCTGGCTAGTATTACTTAACTTTGTAATGTGTTAACCTACTCGGTTACCACTTAGCCACGAGCCCCTCTTATCTTATCTTAATATCTTCTTTTATTTCACTGTAAACTGTATTTCATATTTTTTTTAGTTTACTGTAAACCTCGTTTACAGGGAGCTTCTCGTCCTGATAGAGGAGTGCAAGCCCTCCTCGCCTCTTAAGAAGTCGTCATTCACCGCCTCTTCTGACCCGATGATTGGGTAACGTAACCTATGTACGAGTATGTATGATAACATCAATTCCCGTTCCCACTATAACCAGGTTAGCTGAATAACTTTTTAGAGAAGGCCTTAGTCCATTATTCATATTTTTTTTTCAAGCATCCCAAGTTTTCTGATTGATATTTTTTCAATTACAAATTAGTCCATTATTATATTTCCTAAATTTAACGTGCGCACTGTTTGTAATGGAATACCGGATGGCGAACAAAATTAGAAAGAAAAAGAGTAAAACAATATTCGTAGACAATAATACAATTTACTTTACAGTTTAATGTACATCTCTCAAAATGTCGTATATGCCAGGAAATTAGGTGGTTAATTATGTTGTTAACGGCAGTGTTTCCTAACTATAACATTATTTACACATTGCCATTCATGCGGACGGACATGTTGTCCATGTACGTGCGTATGAATGGCCCGAGTTACCCAATAGATGCGCTTTTGCGGTAATTTACATATTTTTTTACACAATCCTTTAATACAAAATGTAAAACCAGACACGAATCAGCATTTTATTTTCACAGGCAAGTTGAGAAGGTACCTACATGGTAAAATACATTACAGATTTATGATTAATACTTTCTAAGATTTTTCCTTCGGATTGTCATCAGATCATATGGTTCCTTTGTGTTGTGCACAACGTAACAGTCCTTTACATTGGAAGGAATGGACTCGGAAGTTTAATTACGACCCTGAAACCGTTCCCTAGATAAATATAATTGGCACAGAGCGGATCAAGTAGTTGTACAGTTGATTTAGATAGATTATGCGAGTAAATATTCTTATGTTAATAAGAAACTGATAATTAAGCAGTGATAAATAAGTATTATTATCAAGGTATTGCTACAAAAGGCTTCGACTTATTTTAGTTACCATTTTTTTAAGTTATAAACCTTTTTAAAGTTAAACTACTATGTATTTTCTTTTTCAGTTTCTGTTTTGATCATGCTGATACTATCATATTTAAATTATTGAGAAACTAGAATGATTAATAAAATAAATACTCAATAACTTTCAAAACTACATAATAAAGTACAAATTTGCACGCAATTTCATTGTAATTTTATAGCCAAAAAATACCTGCAGTATCCAAATAAGTGGGATACTCTTTATTTTGCTTACTAATTACTCTACGATTTTTTTTAAATATTGTCTTGCAATTTTGTTTAAAATACAATTCTGTTTAACTGGCCTGTTTTCCTAGTGGTTAGTGACCCTGACTGCTATGCCATAGGTCGTGGGTTCGATTACCACCCGAGTCTGGGTGTTCTTTATGTCCGTTGTTTATACGTTTGTTAAGTCCCCCGCGACACAGGAGTAATTTCTAATGCGGAACTCCCGTCCTTTAAAAAAAAAAGAAGTATTTGAATAGAAGACTAGAATACTTTAGTAGCAAAAATAATCCCTTGTGTCACAAAAGCTCATCAAGTGCTGACGCAAAGTCAGACGCTTCGTAATCTCTTTATAAACGTTGCAAACACACAAACCAGACGAAACAGTAGAACTGTTTATAGAGTGTATAGAGGCAAAAAAAACGGCCAAAACATAAACAGCAACAAAAACAATACAACATTGGAATAAACAAACATACGAGTATGAAAACAAAACTGGGTGAAAGCCGGAAGCGTGACAAAAGTTCTACACGTCAAGTTACTTCCAGTAGAGAGAGCCTATTGAATAAAAACGGAGGCATTGAGCCATGAGCCGATATGTAGGGATGTCTTGTATCACTTCATATCCTGCTTTATTGACATGAGTATTTACAGTCATTTTGGGGTTCATAAGCTCTCAAAGCGAAACGAATAAACAAGTTACTAAATTGATAGTCACTAACTGAATTGGTTTGATTTGATTGTCCTATACTTAAAACGTATTCCGTCAATTTAATTAAACTTAGTATCGCATACTTATATCACAAAAGTTATCTCAGTCAGCAAAGTATCAAGTCTATACGTTGATAGAAAAACACAGACAGGTAAGGCTCAGTTTGAGTTTCGAAGAATTCTGATGTAAAAGATTGAGTCTTCAGACGTAGCAAGTTTGTTATTATAGTTATAAGCTTAATTCACCGACAGTGACATAAAGCAAAGCGATAATCAGTTCTAAGCTAATGAATTGCGTTAAAATTGTAAGGTCTTTTTTATGGGATAGGGGGCAAACAAGCAGACGGGTCACTTATGGTAATTACTACCGCCGCCCAACTCAAGCGTCACAAGTGCATTGCCGGCCTTTAAATGAAGCTCACACACCAATTAGCCTTTAAAACTTAATTTTAAAGTACATAGGTTCAATAACTTACAGGCGACAGGCCTGTAAATTATTGAAGTTTCTCCACTCGTAAGCAATGTGAGCGTGAGACGCACAATCACTACCTGTTTTTAGTCAAGGAATACTATCTATCACTAGGAACTGTCAATAAACTATAATTTCCCTTTTTGCCGTTTCAAACAAGTTATCATGGTATCGTATCCTATATTTATATATTACTACCTGCACCCCGCATGCGTTGCAATGCCATTTTTTTTTTTATTGATTTTTGTGCCAGGAACAATCGCAGGCGTCCCTAGAACACCCTACCAACCTCTCCATCCCATGATTGCCAGTAAGAGGTTGCCTTAGTGCGATGAGGGTGCCAATTATATAAACTGCCATTGTTATTCATTGTTTTACTCTTCAGTTTTTTTCTGGTGCACAATAAACAGGTGTATTATTACTTTTAATGTAAATATAACATGCACGTATGTTTACACAAATTATCCGAGCAACACTTATACATTCTAGTATTTAAATATCACGGGTGTTTTGAAGATTTTGTGTGATAAAATAATAAATACAGACTACATTTAACTGCAATTAAGGACCACACCTGAATAAAAAGCTGAATCTACAATATTGAACTAGAAGTACAATTTGCTACATCAATAAAATCTTCCATTCATAAACCAATTTTCGCTCGCATGCAACCCAGCATTTTTTTTATTTTAGCGCAGTGCGACTGCGATTACACACTGAATATTTAATAAAATCAATGTGCACTATTTCACACTTTTGTCAGCTGCATTAGTTTTCATTGGAAACTTAATATCACTTTTACAAATATTAGTTTTGTTAAGATTTATAAATGATTATTTTTGCAATCTTACTGGTTTAATATAAGATACCTATTTGTAAAGTCCTGTTTACATTAACCTATAGGCTATATTCATCAACAGGTGATGCTCGAAACATTATCAGTTAACATACTCGTAGTAACTAGGAGATACTACATCGTTTTCCTCAGTCATGTCAGTCGCACCATAAGAATTCTTGTCGTGATGTTATGTGATATTACCACCTAGCCCATTGTACTACTGTATAAGTGCTGACCAGGTAAACTGAATACTTGACCAATTTGACTGCTTTTGTATAATGTAGATTGTTCAGGAAATATACATGACACCATGACACCATATTTATAATTTATCAACTAAAATTATAGTAAGTACCCAACTCAGGACAACAAACTGTAGATCCTATGAGAGTTTGTTTGTTTATTTCGCTTTCACGCCTAACTACTCAACTAATCATCATGAAAACGAAAAAACACAGAGAGTACCTTTCATCCAGAAAAATATTATTGTTTGCGCGGGATAGAAAAAATAACTTAAACTTAAATAAAAGCTCGTCGTAAACAATAAAAAAAAGGATTTAATAACAATTAATTACAGATCAAGTAATAAAAAATATAATTATGCAAAACTAACTGTTTCCCGCGATTTCGTTCGCGTGGATATTTTGGTGAAATCTATCCATCGGCTACCGTCCATTTTTCCAGACTACAATCTATCTCGGTGCCAAATTTGTTTTTTTTTTATAATATTAAGATGACGAAGCTAAACGAATAAACGAGTTACTAAAACTTCTCAGCTATTACAGGTAATAGCTGTAAATTTTCTGAAAGAGTAAAATAAAATAAAAATCGTTCAATGAAAGAAAACTATTTTTTTAGGTATATTTAGAAACCCGTTCTAATATTATATAAATGTGGTATTATTACTTTAAAATTATGTCTGCATCTAGTTGCTGAGGAGGAGGAGGTTGCTAGTCGTTGAGTACCTTGAGTATGATTGCTTACCGAGCAGGAAGGATCCTTAATAAGTTTGTATTGAGTCAACAGCAGTTTAAGTATATCTAACTCCTAGATTTATTTCTTAGAATCCGATCATTTTACAATTCATTTACTCTATTCTGTAGAAACCAGCCTGGCTGCATTTTTTACAACAAATTGTTTATTTTATTACAACTGTCTGATAGTAGTTGCATCATATTTGGAACTCAAATACAGTATCAGTCTTAATTGATGCTAGCCTGCATAGTGTGGCGGGGGTTTAATGCCGTTTCTTCATGTTCCTACAGATGTACTGTCGGATAGTCCGATGAAAGTTATGCCTATAAACAGTCGCAACACCTAAGTCCTCAATAATAATATTTCTATGTGGCTAACAACTGTATTCCATGAAACCTGGACAACCTTTCTTATAGGAGAAATACACTAACTTTTAAGCTTCATGCCTTCTTTGCATTTCTAAAGCATAGATTTAGCATTTTTCGGCTACACCTGAAACGACACACCGCTAACGTGAGCGCTAATGTTGCCAAAATCTTGTGTGGTTGTATTTTTAAAATAGCAATAGAACCAATCCTGTAACAGTGGCAATCGCTATTAACATTTTAGATCAATTTATTGTCAAAATTTATATCCATTACAAAACACTTTAACACCCTACCATTTACTGCAACCTCTCATTATTCGCCTTCTTTTTCGAGCCATCAAACCTTCGTTTCCTTATACCTGTTGTACATTCAGCACATAACTCAACCTGACACATCAATAATAAAAACCTTCGTGAAGGTACCTACGTTACGACAAGGGTTTGCTATTTTCTTGTAGACTATTGTACATGACCCGTAACAAAGTGAATGAAATGAAATACATATTTTAAGTGTCATGCATTTTTTATTTGGTAGGGTGGATTAATTTTGTTTGACCTTAAAATATTAAAATGTTTTAATAAAACTGGATACACCCCGACTGGGAAAATACCTCTCATGTACAAAAAAAAAACTATCATAATTGACAGACACATTGTACAGTAAGGGAGACAATCTAGAAGTAAAAGATTCTGCTGTTCTTTTACACGCTGGTAACTTTACCGTCTCAGCCAGTAGTTGTCTCTGTACAGAGTAATGATATTCACTGTTGCACTTGTCGTTATGAGGTGACCCACAGTAGATACTATCATACTATACCTTCTGTGGCCAACGAGATAAGGTACAGCAGATAATTTTCTCGAATTAGAATTGCCTTGACTTGTTCACAAAACCGTTGTTAAACAGTTATACTACTCGCGTGACCGACAGGCTCCGATACATGTATACAGTTATGTGTGTCTATGTATATTTCCAAATATGTAAGTTATGTTTTCACTTTTGACGTGCAGTCCTACGACTGACAGTTTTTGAAGTGAAAACTTCTTTAGCGGCGTTGTGCACTTTTTGGGATGGGTAAAAATATTAAACTCGCGTCAGGACACGTGACCCTGATCGAAAATGTGTCCCGAGTTTCATATATTAAAAAAAAATATGTTTACGCCATCTGTGAGTTCTGCGTGATACTACTGTAGTTTGATATATACTAGTTATCCATATATTAGTTAAAGCAAATTTCACAGATGGCGCAATTTTAATTTCGACTTTTTACAATATTAACTATAAGTATTCATTTTTACTTCTGTCGGCAGTCCCATGACTGCCTATTTTTTTTTGTGCTGTTGGGTATGAATTAGTTTACGTCTACTCTGAGTGTCCTCGACTTTTTTCTTTTCCTAAAATTAGGTTTGAATGTAGATTGCACAATGTTCATTGTAAATAAACGATACAGGGTACACATGGTGTATAGGGTTCTATGGCACAGGGTTATTAGGTTGTCTCGATCAATACATGACGTGTAGTTGTCTGTAAAGTTATATGTAATAAAGAAACCTTATTGCATATAAGTTTGCGAAATTATAAAAAACGTATGCACATAAAATATTATTCAGTTATTTATTTTTAATGAAATATCCATCGTTCTTCATGATGCCATACACCATAATTGATTGTTACTTTGTATAGGGGCCAGAAATTTAAAGCATAAAGTCTTTGGCTTCTTCAAATTATGTATTTTTATGCCACAATTCTAGCACAACTAACGTCCTCTTTTCAGTAACGGACGTATTCATTTCCCCTGTGTTTCAGCGCTTATAGAGAGAGAGCCTGTCTTTTTAAATGATATCTTTGCATTATTCTTTCTTGAAAGTTTTACTCCCTAGAAACGTTTTATTACATACTTAGCTCAAAAATGCAGGCATTCTCAGAAGATTTTAAGGCACGGAGGATGTAATTTTGCAGTATTAAATACCTTTTTTTTCCCGAGATATGAATTTGGTATTATTATGAGTTTCAAATTCTACTCAAAGCAGAAATTGAAAAGTTTCTATGTAATTAATGTTTAGTATACATTATAAATACATTTCATTAATATTTTTGGTTTGATAATTAGATGGTACTAATTGTTAAGAAGGAAGTTTTTAATTTTATTTCACCATCGCCATTTGGGAACCCAAATGGGATGGGCAACAGATTGTTTTTTATGAACGGTACCATACTATTTCATAGGAAGCAAAAGGGAACCTTAGAAACCAAAATCCGCCTAGTTAGTGATTTTCATAGTTAATATCAGTGGTCGCGAGACTGTTTCTTACAAAAGTTTCAATATTTAATTAATTTCTCCAAACGCTTTGCTACCATTGCAGTTATAGGCATGCACAAATCCACAATCCACAAATGTTATTGGGCATTTTACATTTAGAACGTTGGCAACTTTTCCAACACTTCCCTTTAGGCGAGTCAGATTGTCCTACAGTGCTGTGTAACTTTGAATTGACAAAACAAAAAAAAAACACAATGGTTGGAGAGAAAAAGTTGTGTGCCTGAGGCCGGCGGCTAACGCGACGTATTGTCTAAGCCAGCTTGTTTCGCCTTTTTGCAAAGCTTTAAGCTTTTTACACTGTTTAATCGGGTTGACTGCGCTAGTCTCGTATTGATCTCTGTTCTTTGGCGTTTATTCGATCGTGAGAATTGGTCGGTTTCTTTGACTTATTAGCCTTTTGGCGTTGTTTTTTCCAGTCCAAAACTTTTTATATTATTATAACTTACGAAATCTTGTAATTTCTTAATTACCTATCTCTGATACATTAGATACAGAAATGTCATCTGTTTTTTTATATATACCTCTTTGGGAAAAGGCACATCATATATAGTAAATGTTTAATAGATTATAAACACAAGCGTTTTTCACAAATAGATACGCAGAAGTGTAAGATACTCATGTTCCGTCACTGCAACTGACTGTGATATATCTCAGATTCAGTTCAGGTTTTAGCAGTCGTAGAACTATACTTATACTACCCACTTCAACGATTAGAAACATACCTAATAGGCTCTTCGTGCCGGTTACAACTTGATATTATCGTATTACTTTCATATTTCGGGTATCTCGGAAACGGCTCTAATTATTTTGATGATTTTGAATTTTGTATACAGATACAGTTTTACATTTTAAGTTCAACTGCGTAGTTGTATTTCCTGTAAAAACGCAATTTTCCAAAAAAAAAGATATTGAAAAAAAATACAATTTAACAAAAGCTATCGAGCGAAGCCGAAGACCGTTTTCATTAAGCTCGTCTTCGTTAAACTGAGTCATTAAACTCTGACCTTAAGTTTAATGACTTAGTTTTTATAAATATAAACAACAGTCTTCAGTATTACGGAATATTTTTATATCTGCCTACCCATACGGCCTGTACTATAGATTTTTCTTCTTCAGAATATTTTAATAATTAAAAAAAGAAAAACCGATTCATATTTTTTCAACAGTATAATGCAAGAAAAAAAATAATTTATTCTAGATACTAAAGCTAAACATTGTGTACTTTTACCACTTTCCACACTGCTGAACAATAGATACACTTTAGAGACATGGAATGGTTAGACAAAGTATCTTTAATCCTTGACAAAATGTGTCAATGATTTCCCTTGTTGGTTTTTCCAACACAAAATGTCAGCCGTTAAGTTACCCCTGTTTTTGCGGTGCGACGATTCTTTGAAGCATTGACGAATCTTATCGAAGTCCCGCTGGGCTCGACGCGTCTTATCGCGACGCGGGACGAGCTACTTTCGAAACAATACACGGAGTAAGGAGTGCGGGAGTGATGGATGAGGAGCGAGAGATGGATTGCTTGATATGTTGAGAAGTAGATGTTGAGGGGTTCGTGAGTATTGTGTTATATTAATAGGGATTGAATAGTTTTATAAAAATAGAGGTGTATATGTTTTAACATTTATTTAATATAATTTTGACGTTAAAATTGATACATTACAAATAGAAAAAAAAACAAAGTAAAAGAAATTACATTTGTTACATACCTAATACCTACATAATGCAAGTTATCAAACTTTGTAATTTTCAATGCTATATACTACTAAGCACAAATGTTGACTTTGTATTGAGGTAATAAGCATTACCCGCATAATTCCCGATGCCGTGTGAATATTGGGATAAAAAGTAGCCTATATGTTGATCCAGGTTTCCAGCTATCTACATACCAAGTTTCATCGCTATCGGTTCAATGGTTTTGGCGTGAAAGAGTAACAAACATCCATCCATCCAAACTTTCACTTTCACATTTATAATATTAGTGGGATTCCTACCTATTCTTTTCTTTCGATTGTTTGTTGAACCTTTGTTTGACCTTTAACAACAATTTCAAGAGTGTCAAGTTTAAATACATAAAGACCTATTTATTACTGATATACATCATTAGTATAATCACAATATCGCATAAGCGAGAAAAAACAATCTATAAGTCACCGCATTTGTACAATACCGCTCACTTCACACTTCTTCACTCCATGTACAAGATATCGTTGCTCTCCAGTTTACGCGCCCGTGTCTGACTCGCGTAAAGCTTCAACACGATGATAAGATGGATGAATACATCATTCAGAAACGTTGCCTTTGTGTACCAGTTTTATAGTCTCAAACATTCAGGACAACGCAGCAGAGAACCCTAGCCTTCTTTAATATTTACAATGGAAGAAACAAAGGTTAACAATTGGATAAAGTTGAATACTGAAGTAGGTCACGGTAAAGGAAGTTATGCCAGTATCAAACAGAGACGTTCGGTTGTAATTTATTAATGTCAGGCGCATTGCGTATTGCGTATTTTCGTTTGCGTAGTTTTGTTATGGTCCCCTTTGTCAGAGATGTATTCGATCTATCGTTAGAACAATCATTTTGATAGATCTGTCTTATATGTTATGTGAATAGGAGCAACATATTGGTTTATTAGATTAAAAGTAACTGAGATTACGTATTTTAAAGATGTTTCTTAATATTATTGATGTTACACTTAAACTAGACACCCTGATAGTAAATAGCTACTTGAATATTTGTACTTATAGTGTATTCAATCTATAAGCAACTAAGTAAACTTTGAAACTTTGAAGTGTATGCTGTTAAGTTTACGATCCTCAGTAACAAACACGGTGACTTTTATAGCTCCATTTATCCCAAGGCATGTAAATGTAAAATAGACACGTCTACTTTACAACGAGCGCCATACTCATGTTTATTTGATCCTAAGGATGCAGTAAAATGTCCATGTTGATAGATTTTGTAGAATTAAAGTGTTCATGTGTTTCGTTTATAATTGTAACATATACTACACCGGTAGGTACTTTGTTGATACAAAATAATGTAGGTACATACATTTTCTATTTTCATCACGTGGATAGCACTGAACAACAAACCCATATTTTTTACGACCAAGTAAGAAGGGTGCCATATAGAAAAGGAGGTGCTCGTTAGTAGGAGCTCATAATAATTATATTAGTCATCCAAGACAAAGGCAGTCCCCAAAAGAAAAAAGCTAGCGCTAAATAATATCATTGAAAATCTAAAGGGGAAGGCAAGGAGAGTCTAACACATAGAAAGAATTATTTCACAGCAATGAAAATTATTGGTTACCTGTTATTATATTCTTAATAAAATTTATGGATGTATGTATTGCTGACGCTAAAGTCACAGGCGCTACAAAGCAACCGCATGACTTTATGACGTTACTCTAACTAGGAGTCTTTTTATTGAGCTATTTTTATATCCTTAGCAAAAAAAGTGAAGAAGAAAAATCTAAAATTAAAACATGAATTTAACTACATGGTAGTGCGCGCTTTGTTAACCGTCTTCAAACAGGATTAGGTTCTTGAATTCGACTGAATATTGTTTTATTTTTTTTGTGTGTTCGTGAACCGATTTACATAATTCTTTTTTTAATTGAATTGGTTTTACATAAAAGTTAGTTCCATTTAAATTTGAAATATTTAATTCTCCTCTAAATTTTAGAATGAAGAATATAATAACAGATATATAATAAGAATTAATTCATCATGATCATGATTTATTCGCATTGAAGTCAGTGATACCTGTTTTAAAGTTAATTATATTATCCTAAATAGTGATGGTTAATTTAAACATTTTCTTCCTACTATTCATCATTCCTCATGTTCCTTATTATTATTATTATCAGCATTATTTAGTATTAGTATTTATGACAAGGAAATGATGAAGTTTTGAATCATATTTTCATTTATTTCATTGGCAATCTGGACAAGTACAAATTTATATATGTAGGTAAATCCTAGCCACGTGGGAGAGCCATGCTTCGGCACGTATGGGCCGGCTCGACTCCGCTCGATACCACGGCCTCACAGAAAACCGGCAGTGAAGCAATGCTTGCATTGCTTTTCACCGCGTGAGTGAGGTTACCGGAGACCCTAACTTGACCGTCTCTTGAGTTACAGGGGTCCATGGGCGGCGGTAGTCATTTACCATCAGATGACCTGTCTGCTCGTTTGCCCCTATATCATAAAAAAAAAGAAAAAATAAATACTTATATTTCTCCTATTTACAACCAAACAAATAAATACAGTCATGTTTTCTTCTTCAATGGTTACGGTTATTGCGTTATAAAAAATATTTTGACAGAGAGTGATAGTTGATAATAAAAATGTTGCAATAGCTGTGAAAACCAGCACCTCTGCAGGCGATGAATACGTCAGAACTAACATGGATATTGAAGAGGGAAAAATAAGGGAGTACTCCTATGCAAGTTATTTTGCTTGTAGTGCATAAAGAAAACCCTTTTCCAGTACTAAATGAAGAAAAGAAGGAGTAAGATTTTGATCATCCTTTTAGTCCTAAAAAGGGTACTAAAATACCGTCATGTTATTAGTACTCAGTTGTGAAGCTATAGCAGTTAGAAATTTCAAGGGCCCATAACTGAATGGACTGTCTGTCATGGTGGTTCCATGCTATTGCTGTCGCTGTGTTCTCGGTAGCATAATCACAGCTATAGCATTCTAAGATAATGTGCTTAAAAAAACATTAATCAATTCTTGTATACGAGCATACGAGCCATTTATCATCTCTTTCTGCGTTCTCAGTGCAATAGGATGACATAGTTCAATTAAACAACATTCTGCTTCGGCGTTTCGTCCCAGATATAATACTACAATAAATGTATTATCAGTGACAAAAGCTTGAACTCTTTATTTACTATAATAACTGAAGAATATTATAGTAGCATTTTTAAACAGACAATGCTTTATTCATTTCTAACTGCTATGGCTTCACAGCTGAGTACCAATAACATGACGGTATTGTAGTGCCCTTGTTAGCACCAAAACCATGCACAATAATAACAATAATGTTTATCACTGTAAACGTCAATGTTGCTTAATATCAAGAAAAAACAACAAACACACTGCATCTGTCCTTAATTTCTAAGGGTTTCCCTCGTTTTTGCTCAGATATCGTCATCCGTTCCAGGCTTGGTGACAATAGGACCACCTGGGTAGCATACCCTTTGAAACAAAAACTTTTTGATTTTTGAAATCGGTCCACACATAATGGAAATATCGGTGAATAAGCGTAAAAAAATACATACAGCCGAACATAGAACCTCCTACTTTTTTTGAAGTTGCTTAATAATAGTTTAATCTTATTCCATCTTTTTCAGTAAAGTCATTTGGTACTGGAAAAGGGTTTTCTTTATCCATTACAAGTAAAACATCTTTATTGTTGGTAGTGTCCAATGTCTTAAATAAAAGGATGGTGTTTCCCTTTTTATATTTGATACATAGCGCTTGGACACGCGAAGCGCGTATGTCACTGTCTCATGTTGACATTTTATAGACAACTACTGTTTTTGCTCCCTTTATATGTATCAGTGAAATGTTCAGTTTGAGCTTGTGTAGTTTTTTCCCAGCTGTCGCAATAAAAACATATTTATTTTTTTGATTTATTGATATTCGTAGTTCGAGATAAGAAAACTTTGTTTGGTTTACGTCATTTACTATTTCTGATAACAATTTCATACATCTAGTACAAGTAAACATTTTTCAATTTATTTAATACACGAACTGTTCGTAAAAATGCCCATTTCCTTTGCCCCTGGGAGTGTTACTCAAACGTTGCCGTAGCGTTGTATTTCTGCTGAAGAGCAGGGTTGCTGAAACTGCATTATAATATTATTATAATGTACGTACGTAATAACGCGAGTTTACTCAAATAGCTGCTTTACATGAAGAGGGCACAGTGATTATTTGCCAATTCAATTATAGATATAAAAAAAAAAACAACACTGGAAAACATCCAAGCCGCCGGGGTTTGAGGTCGACAGCTCAGTGATGGGTGTGCTCCAGGGTGGCGAAAATCCAAACACTTCAAATTTTCACACGATTACCTTTATTATGTGAATCTGACACCGTAATATTACTTTCTGAACTAAACAAAGATAATTAGAGAAATTTTCTGAACCTTTAACACAAGCGTACGCGTCCAGCGATGACCAATAAT
The DNA here is from genome assembly GCA_949752705.1 of Callimorpha dominula. Lineage (NCBI taxonomy): Eukaryota > Metazoa > Arthropoda > Insecta > Lepidoptera > Erebidae > Callimorpha > Callimorpha dominula. Next base: position 17,418,657 of record OX457000.1, read on the forward strand.
ACCATTCATAGATTATAATATATATCTAATAATAATTAATCCTAAAGTTACCACAGAATAAAAAATTATCTAAATCGATAATGACAATATAAACTTACTAAGAACACACTCTGATTTGAACTATTGAAACATAAAAAAACATGTTAATTTTATTAACAAACACGAATGAAGACCTTTAATCACTTCAAGTCCTATTTGACATTGGATGGCGCCTTCGAACAACGGAGACAGATTGTTGACATATATCACCGCTAACTCGTGATTTGAATTAGCGTAAAAAACTATGAAACGTTAGTTACTTATATGCCCACGTCAAGCAGGTCATCTTAATCCCACGATATATTATGTATAGCGTTCCATATGGTCGCACGAATCTGTCGAATTGCATTGCACAAGAAGCGATTGGATATCGTAGTCTTATCGCGTCGCATCTTGATTATCGCCCTTAAGGCTCAGCCGAGCTAAGCTATTGTATCTCTAATAATATCTCCAATGCTCAGATGTACACATAAGCATTCCATTTCAAGCTTTGAGTGCAAATATAGCAAATATTCTAGACGCCTTAGCCAGTAACAAAGGTTGTAATAAAAATAACCAAGTGACGTTGATCTTGTTAAACATGTAAACATCTAGACACGTAGATATGCGCAGGACATAACTCCAGGAAGGTAACGAGTGAATTCAAAGTAACTTTCTAGTGCGCTCTGAAATAGTTTGGCAAGCTACCATGTGTGGTTGAATTTTTATACGAGTTCCTGACTACATATTTTTGTGTATATGTATGGAAATATAGCCAGGAACACTGATTTCGGTTACTTATTATTATTGCGTTTTTTGTTTGCTCCTGTAACTCAAGAGTCACAAGTGCGTTGCCCCCCTTTAAGGTAGAAATAGGGGAAGAGGGGGAGTGGGGGAGAGGGGGGAAGAGTGGGAAGACAGAAGAGGGGGATTAGAGGGGAGGAGAGGGGAAGGACGGGAATAGGGGAGAGGGAAGGGTTAGGAACCCCGGTAACCTCACTCACGCGGCGAAAAGCAATGCAAGCATTGTTTCACTGCCGGTTTTCTGTAAAGCCGTGGTATCGAGCGGAGTCGAGCCGGCCCATACGTGTCGAAGCATGGCTCTCCTACGTATAACTATGAGTTTTAGTAAGAAATAATGACAATTAAAAAACAATCTAAATTATTAAAGTAAGAGAGTTAAGACTATCCCTTGCGCGCGTGCTTTGTTGTGGAACTGTCTTCCATTAATGCTGTGAACCCAGTTTATCATATTCCATTTCTCCACAAAAATCCCTTTTGTTATATTGCATGAAATCATTTTTATAAGATGTTGTCATTTTTACAGAAGATGCCGAGAACAGTGTAACCGATGCCGATTTTGAAATCTGCATTAGTCTTTGCTTTATTGCTAATGAAATTGTGTTATTTTTGAAATCTGTATAACATTCGGATTTTCACAGGAAAATACAGTAGAATTGAGAATCTTCTTTTATGGCAATTAGTTAAAAGCATACATGGGAACATACGAAACCATCAATCCTACAAAAAAAAAACTTTGGTAGAAACCGCAGCGCAGCTTTTGTGAATAAAAATAGCGAACAAGGTAAGCAAAGCTTTAAAACTGAAAGGCGAAAGGCACTGAGAAAGCGGAACCGGACTGAGAGCTTCAGGTCGAAACTAAGCCAGGCATTAAGGCTTTGCAGACCTAAAACTTGGTCTGTAGTTGCTTACAGAGAGCCGTATTGTACCGCAGAGTGCTATAATGCCTTAACAAGGATTGAAATTAATAACGGCGAAATAGTTTTACTGGACCCGGCAGAAAGGTAAGATTGTCGCTAATTTATTTTTGCCCTAGGGAATTTAATGTTACGAATGATATAAAATGTTTCACTTTAGGGAGACCCCTCGTTAGGGAAACTATGGAAATAAAACTATGAATGTATGTAACGAGTGACCTTACTAGTGTTGTGACTGCTTATTGGTTCCAATAACCCTTTATGTTTACCAATAGTTAACAAAGTTTAATGATTCTTATTCTTGAGAGTTGAAAAAGTGCTAATGAAATGAATAATCAATGTAATAACGGCATCATTCATTTCATTCTTTGTTTTTTTATTAGCTAAATGGTCAAATTTCAATTACAATAAAATAACAACTTGACACATCTCACACACGGCCATTTGATCCCAAACTAGGTAGAGCCTGTACTATGGTAACCAGACTGCTGATACATACTTATATATTTCTTAATACATACCTATTATCATTAATTATTTGAGAAGAATCACGCACGCACACCATTTTACACACTCTTAATATGTATAATTAGAAGATAAGTTTTTCATTATTTTTTTTATTCGAAACATTTTTTATTTTTATGGCATAAAAGTATATTTCAGAATGAAAAGTCATCTCACAACTTTGAGTGCAATATTTATAACTTGATAGGCAGCGCTTCTGATATTTTTCCTCTTTAAAAATGTATGATAAAATATCTTCTTTCTCAACAAGTTCCCACATAACTGAAAGCTTTTCCTGTGAAAATTTAACAAGGTTATTATATACGCTGAAGAACGAACGCAAGGCGAAGAATTCATGAAATTAAGTTGTATCAAACCTAGGAAACTCTACAGCAAATGGCAGATAGTTTCGCTTAAAGTTGAAATATAACACAAATAGAAGTGACATTTTGATGTCTTAACTTCTACCGCTGTTTCTTAACATTTTCAAAAAGTTTTACGAATCTGAGTTTTAATCCTTAAAATTTGAATGACCTATACAAATTATGTTAAGGATAAAAACTTCCAAAGAAAGATGGCAAACGTGTTGATATGATAAGTTTCAGTCTGGTCTTCATACTCATAATTTCACACAAAACGTTGTTTAGAATATCATGCTAGGTTGTGTTTATAGATAGCGGAAAAAAGACATGAAAAATGTTCATGAAAATATGTTTTTGTGATTACACACTTTATTGCGTAATTAAAGCTATATTTAGTTCTTAATAATCGCTTGAATATCTTCACCCGTTAATGTATTTCTTCATGTGAGGTATCCGCCAGCATATAACCTAACAAACTATAATCTCCAGTCACTGAACAACATAATATTGAATAAATACAATGAAACAAGACTGTTTAGAATACCATGAACAAATGAAACAAAATCTTTCTAACGTTGTCAAAATATCTCATTAGGCGACTTTAATTCAATTATTTAGAGTGTTGCGACTTTTGTCCTCTTTTGTAGTAAACTATATAATTAAATCAATAGGAAGAGAAATTTAATCCTTTCTAAATGTCAATACGTTTAATTTAGTTTTTTTTACAAAAGACTACTAATAACATGTGTCACATATCACAAGTATACTTTTACCCAACTAAGTACTTGTGTTAGTTAGGTTGTGTTAATGAGTTACTTCGATACTTGTAGGTATTTTGTTAGACTCTACTATTATTTTACACTCAAACATCAACAACAATCTATATATAAAAATGAATCCCTATTTCCCTTGGTCATGGCATCACGCGTGAACGGCTTTAGGTACCGATTTCGCTAATTCAAGAGTCAAGAGAAGGTTCTTATGAAAGAAAAAACAGGAAAGTTGCGCGGAAAATTTAAGAAAACCTAACGGGAGACTTTTTTTTTCATTAAAGGACAACTCCCGCATTAGGAAAGACTCCTGTGTTGCGGGAGACTTTACAAACATACAAACAACGAACACAAAGAACACAAAGACTCGGGTGGGAAACGAACCCACGACGTATAGCGTAGCAGTCAGGGTCACTAACCACTAGACCAATAGGCCAGTCGAAGCGCTGGTGAAACCTCGCAGCTAGTAATTTAATATTAATCAGCTTGTAATTAATATCAGTGAAGATAAGATGTTTAAATTTAGATTTCAGTCGATGAGTCCGTAAGGTCGCATTTGGCTTTGGCAGTTCGTCTCCTTATACTATGTTTTAATGATTACAGCTTAACTCTAAGAGGAAATTACACAGCTTTATCAAATTTATTTAAGACTAAAAGGAGCAAAGTAAAACATTAATTCTATGTGATTTTACCATAAAGTCTATTAAAACATTAAGTAAAGGTTTATCATAGAAATTAACATCGAAATATGGACAGCTAACGGCAGTGTTTTAATTAATTATATGTATCTTTTGTTATTTTCCTTATATTGTACAAAGAGACGTTAATCATTCTATTTATATAGCGATTTAGTACTTGTTAGAAGTAAGAAAAAAATGTAGGATCGTAAGTCTCAGAAGTCGTAAACGGTGCGACGGACAAAATTGATTAGCTGGATACACCAGTGTTTGAACCTTCATAAATCAAGTAAGAAATTGTGGCTCGTGTTCTTACATTAGATATTGATATAATTCCAGTCAGCTCTCTTTGGGTGGGCCAAGGACTAATACGACACACAAAGAATAGAAATTATGTGTGATATATACTGTCATTTAAAAAAATTACATTAAAGATTTAAAACGAGACACGGAGTAAATGTACATATTTTGCAGAGATGCTGCTTTTACACCATTTCACCTTTATTCTAACCAGTCACGGAGACTCTATAGTGAAATATGATTATAAAAATATATTCAACAGTATGGTGTCCAATCATTAACTATTGTGTATAATATACAGACTAAACGATTAAGGTACTTAAAAGTTAAACCATTGAAAAATAATAAAATAATCAAACTTTAACGTAAATTCTATTTAGTGTGTTCACAAAATACTATATCGGATTATGCTAAAAGAGTGTGTTAGTATAATTTAAAAAGTTCTGAACGACTAAGCAATGATTGCCTTCAACCTATTTTGAATTCACTTCTATTTCAAGTCGTCAAATAAAGGAAACCTTCTCATGCGTTATTCATCAGCTGAGCATCTGAAAATATCTACTTCTGTACATAAATGGTTATGTTTTCATATATTGACAAATTTGTAAAATCATCTTTTTTCTTGTTATCTCCTTCATTTGAATATTTCACTCTGACAGGTTTTGATAACATATTCAACATACCACGTCTGGCAGACAGCTACAAACAAAATTAATTCAGAGCGTAATTTAATTAATTTAAGGAATTCATTCAGAGCAATTATCCAAATACATATCCAAATATTCTGATGGCAATATAAAAAAACCGTTTAAATTTAAGATAACACTAGCTGACCCGCGCAACTTCGTCTGCGTTTGTAAATTTTCCCCGTTTTCGCAACATTTTTCATTGATACTCTGCTCCTATTGGTTGTAGCGTGATGTTATATAGCCTATAGCTTTCCTCGATAAATGTGCTATCCAATACTAGAAGCATTTTCAAAATCGGATCAGTAGTACCGGAGATTACCCCAAACATTCAAACTCACAAACTTATAATATTAGTATAGATTATAAAAAAGCTGCGGGCGGGGTCAATAATATGAACCCTTATGTCTCCTGTATAAATAATTTATGAAATGTCCGAATAAAGAATAGTGTCATGATAACCCTCTGGATGGTAACAAGAAATCAAGTATTAATGGAATGTATGCCTTAGGCGTACAGTTGTGGTTCATTTGGCAATTTTTTAAACTTTTATCTTATGAGAAGTCTCTTGTTTTCATAGTCATAAATTATTAATAAACGAATCAAGGCCTATACAATTCCTTTACTACTGACAAAAGAAAAAGAAACTGATATAATAATAATAGACTACAGTACATAGTATGAAAATAATATTATACACAAATATATAACTAGCTGACCCGCGCAACTTCGTCTGCGTTTGTAAATTTTCCCCGTTTTTACAACATTTTTCATTGATGCTCTCCTATTGTTCTTAGTGTGATGATATATTGCCCATAGCCTTCCTCGATAAATGGGCTATCTAAGACTGAATAATTTTTTAAATCGGACCAGTAGTTCCAGAGATTTGTGCGTTCAAGCAAACAAACAAACAAACTCTTCAGCTTTATAATATATTAGTATTATTATTATTAGTATAAGTACTAGTATTAGTATTATAATTAGTATTAATATAGAGTAAATATTGGATACGTTGAACATACGAAGAAGGTATGTAAATGTACAAAGGACATAAACGACAGTGAATATAAGAAAGGACTATTAAGCTTTATATTAGGGAGTAGTATTGTCTTAATAGTCCCTTCAAAAACTTTAAAGCAGTTATATTACTTATTCGTGTTTTCTATGGACCACGAGTAAGATGTCATTAATTCAGCTGAGGAGCTAAAAATCCTTAAAACCAAAGGATTTCAGTAAGCTCACGCCACCCGTTCATATATTATTCAGTCTGCGTCCGAGAGCGTAAATGAAAAAGTTTTTGTATTCAATGACTATTCGAACACCGCCAAAATACTGGTAAACCCGAAAGTTTTCGAATCGAACCAAAATTACGAGTTGAGTCCCGACGAGTCTCGGCTTAGTTAAATATTCAAGGGGCGTCTGTCACCGCGTATGAAGATTAAGCAATGGCATAAAATGTAAATAGCTATGGATTTTTCCGTATTGAGGATGAAAGACATATCTTTAGATGTTATGAATTATGGGAACGAAAAGCGGACATCATATTCCTTACACATACCTGACCCAGGACACTACTTGAGTGTTGTGTGAATTTACTAATACATTTTTACAATGGAACTTTAGTACTCACATAACACTGTAAAGGTCGTTTAATGTGAGTTTACTCATTGGACTAGATAGCGCGTGTGTTTTCCTAGTAACAAAATACACTTCTGATCACTTGCACTTATCAAGTTATAAAAAGGTCATTTTAAAAATCTAGACTTTCTTCCGCCTCAAAACTAGCTACTTCTCCTTTTAGCGAGTCACCTTGAAATCTTATTCACATACGCTAATCTTTATAGGACTGTCAATTTGACCATACGATCGTGTTTGTTTTATTTTAAAAGGATTGCAACATGTCCTTTTATGAAATCAGTTAAAAAAGCAGGGTTTCTTGTAGAAAACACATTTGTCAAACCAAACAAAATTAAATGGTGAATCGTGAGATACTTTATTCGAAGCACGGTCCACTGAATAAAGTGGAATCAGAGGCAGTAGTATTGAAAAGTTTTTCAGACTTGGACTGCTCCGATTATTGCCCATTCGAGTGAAATTGGAAATTGCAAGGACTAAAGGATTCTTTCAGCCTTGTGTGTATCTATATCATAGATTCTTAGATTAATTATAAATTGTATTAATAAATTGTTCGTAATTTATTTGTAAAGACGATTACAACGAGTTTAACACACACAACGCGAATCACAAAGGGTTGATGATAGTAAAAAATATGTAAAAAGCAATTTTCACACGAGTCTAGTTTGTAACAAAATACCCAGTGTAAAATACATTTAAACAAATGTCAAAAGCCAGTAAGTACCCTTTAAAAATCCTAAAGAATCTAAGAAACACAATTATTTATCAAAATAATATATATTCATCATTCATCATATCAAATAATAAAACATTTTAATTACTTTATGATTCTACGTCTAAGTTTCTAACTGGTCGTACTTATTTATAAAGAAACAAGTAAAAGGAATAATAATTACAATCTTAACTACGTTATAACTTTATAAGTTGTCTTTGTTGTTACTCATTGACCTTAGAAGTAAGCAGACGTTAGTAAAAGGTCTTGTACGTACGTGACTAAGTAACTTACTAATTGGGCCTCTGAAGCCTTGTGTCTAGATAGATAATTGTTGTTAAAATAGAGTAAATATTTTATTTTATTTACAATTCAAAGATAAGTTGCGAAATGCAATGTATATTGACTAATTCGATAGAGAAAAGTTCTAAGCATGATGAGTTCTAGTTATTAAAATAATTACTTTGGGGCATATTACATAGTGTTATCCAGACCCAAACCAAGCGTAGCTGATACCTACTATGGGTTCTAAAACTTGAATAAAAATACTTAGTATTTTTCGAAAAAAAAACTAAGTATTTTTTTGTTTGGTCTGGGTCTTTTTATGTATGTAACATAACAACAGGGTGTATTTGAAGAACACTTACAAAAAGCACTGAAAGGGCATGACTCTAGCATGCAGTTACAATAAAATTTTTGAAAAAAAGGCAACATCCGTTTACAAGTTATAACCGTTTGAATTTCCTGGTATATTTACCTCCGTTTTTTTTATAAAAGTAGGTGGAATGTGTAAAGTTAAAGATTTTAAATTGTACATATTTTGTATTTTAGATTTTTTCATTCCGTTACTAGGTAAATCCATAAAAACTACCTTCGAAATTCTTTAAAGTTAGTTTTTATGGATTTTCTCAAAAACTGAGTGAGTAGTTTTAAAATAAAAAAATACGTACGATTTAAAATCTTTAGTTTACTCGTTCTACCTGATTTTATGAAAAACTGAGGTAAAAGTACCTGGAAATTCAAACGGTCATAACTTGTAAAGGGATAGTTTTTTTAATTCTTTTTTATCGTAACTGCATGCTAGTCTTACCTTTTCAGTGATTTATTAAGTAAGTGTTCTATTTTATATATACCCTGTATACCTGGAAATTGCGTATGCCACTAATCATATTCATGCATACAAAATTTGCACTGAACAGGCATCAAACCCGTATGTGACGAAGGTCGTCATGTAAACATTGTACATGTATTTTGAGTATGAGATTCATCTGACGAAATAATAGTCTAAGACACGAATAGAATCTTCAGTAGCATTGTGAAAAGCGGCATCGTGTCAAATAAGCTTGGCTTTCACTGCTGATCTTCTGAAACCAATAATTGTTGTATGATGGACGCTGTAGTAAGCCTTGTTAAGTCCGGTTATACGCCACACGAACACTACAGCATATCTGAAAACATCGCCATACGTAGTCAGGCCCAAGCGTTATATTTATTTTTAAAGGCAACCAAGCAAAATGATTTTCACATTTGAAAGGGACTTAATATAAAAGGTAAATGTGTATATCAATGCTTAGATTCTTTTGGTAAATATTGTATAATTTATAAAAAACATAATAAAGTTTAATACTCTTTATTTTATCTGGCTGACTTTCAGTTCTTTTCATTCTTCATCGTGTTTATAAAGGTGTTAATTTACTTGCAAAGGTTCCGTACATCTTACCATGTATATAATTAAATCTTGTCTGTAATATTATAGAAATATAGACAAGATTTAATTATATACACACAACTAAACCAAATAATATAACGCTACGAATAACGTTTTGAAATTTAAATTTTCATATAATATAGTTTCTATACCCACCCAAAAATGTCTACAAATTGAACATTGCTACAAAGAGAATCGTGGCAGTCGATGCGCTATTTCCAGGTACACCTCCTTTACAAATAAAATTGCGATATCTTCTCAGGTATTTCTCTAATTTATACGGAGCCAGGAAAAGAATATATTCTACTGCAAAGACGTAACTAATATATTTCATTGGATAACGTAATAATACCATTAAAAGTTACGAAAAACATTGATCTGTTTTTTACATATTTATTATTCCTTAGTACATTATTTTTATATCTTTCAAAAGGTCCACCAAAGGATGTAAGCGACAGACAGACATGTTTTTTTTAAACAACTAAGTTGGTTAACAAGCACACGGCCCGTGTGTTGTTTGTTATTACATGTACATCTACATACTTGTGAGGGTTTATTTATAAAGATGCCGTATGTAGATAATCATTACCATGTCGGTTGTTATTCAGTTACATGTGTTTTAGTAGCTAGAAGTAAATATTATAATTTTAATGGACTTCAAAAAGCAGTTGCTACTATAATATAATTATGTTATGCGTTATTTTCCACGATTGTGAACCAGTGTTGTGTTTCTTTTTTAATCTTAGTCACAGGTGGTGGTGTTCAAATTCTAATTCATGTTAGCATAATACTTATACTTACTGGCATGAATTTGGTTTGTTTAAAATTAAAAAATATTAATTTGAAGAAAATTTTGTCAATGAAAATTAGGTGACAAACCGTTTTACAATGCCTAGGATAAATAATATTGTCTAGCTTTCATTTCAATTATTTAGTATTATTAGTAGTATTGTCTAAAAACATATTGTAGTAATCTATCTCCGTTATAGGAATCTACACTCGAGAGCAATGAATCGGGGTCACATAAATATACCTGATAAAATAAAAATGCTAGCTTAGTGAAATAATGTGTAATAGTCTGTGGAGGAACGGGTGTCATGTCCCTCCAACACAAAGGGAGGATCCTCCGACCAGGCGAGGTGATCATGCCTGGCGGGCCGCGGCCCAACGGTTGATGTTGGGAAGTTGTATATATACTAATCAGCGCGAGAACTCTCATAGCGCGATGCAGGATTAGTAGGTTGTAGATGTTTCTTGTTGCTGTATGTGGAAGTCGCCACATAGACTATTAAATATTCTGCTTATATACAATAAATTGATTCGTCTGAGAACATAAATCTTAACCAATGTTCGACACTCCAGTTTAAGTGGTTCTGGGCATATTCTAGTTTTGAAGCCCATGCTCCAGTTTAGGGCCGGTTACAGGTCTAAATGGTTTTACATAAGCTTCAGCAAGTCGTCGTCTTACAGTTTATGCACTTAAGTTACTTCCTCCGAGGCGTCGAAACTGATTTGGAGTTTCAGGTTCTGTTAGGTTAGGTAATATCGAACCATTCTGTTGACCAAGTACTGTGGTACACCTGACCTTACCTGTTCCTGGTCTGCTTAGATTAAAGTCGGTTTCTTCTCAATATTGGAGAACTAATTGCACTGTTGACAGCAACACACCGACGGTCCTTGCTGTAATGCTGCATTGTGAGAATTCTGGGGCATTCCTTAGATTACAGCGACATTTTAAAAGCTTCACTAATGAATATTGAGCACTAGGAACGTTGTTCACATACCTTTTTATATGACAGAATAGAAACAAAAACAGGTGCAGTAAATTCTTAGTTTCATTTACAAAAGTATTTTTTTTTAATTATGTATTTTTGATGGCATAACAACAACCAAGATGTTTTATTACTTCCATTTAAGGAGTATTTAATTCCTAGCATTATTAGTTTCCACGATTTTCTGGTATCTTTATGTGACCCGGATTCATTGCTCTCGAGTATATTTCTTAGATTCGACGAAAGCCATTTCAACTGAAATCCGATGGTTATTCTAAGCAGTAAGTTACTACTTATAGCAAATTCCAAGATTGTTACATTAAACCCTAAATGCAATATACTGAAACACAGAAATCTCTAACTGAGACATGAATAAGTAAAATATTACTGTTCTCATAAATAACGCCAACCATTGTACAAATGAACACACCACTGAGAATTGTTTTCATTAGCCTAAAAGCGTTAGAAAATTGTTTTTATGTGTCATAAAATGTTACAGGGTGATAAATTATTTTTGTTCGCGTATAGCTATAATTAATTTTCCCTTAACGAATGATCAATGAAAATAATTACACCTTTTAAACTATGAGTTAATTTATAATTGCCCTATGATTTCGAAATATCTTTTATTTGTTTTCACAGGTCCGGACAGTTAACGATTAGAACATAAGCCTAATATGTGCGTTTATATAGTTTATATATGCATACCTATGTATTTGTTTGTATGTGTACACACATACTCTATATATATATGTATATATCAATCAATCAATCAATCAGTCCACTGCTGGACATAGGCCTCTCCCAATGTGCGCCACAGCACCCGGTCCTCCGCCTTCCGCATCCAGTCCATCCCTGCTACCTTCTTCAGGTCGTCGGTCTATCTGGCTGGGGGGGCCTTCTACCTTCCGTTTGCCGATTCGCGGTCTCCACTCTAGGTCCGTCTGCTCCAACGGCCATCGGTCCTTCTGCTTAGTTTTAAATTTATAATATTCCCAAATATATATTATAGGTAAAAATATATACTCTCAAATATATAGAATGTAAGTGACACCGTATCGAATCCTAAAATTGTGTAATCAGACCATCGTTCTGAGTGGAAAATCATTGGAAATTTCTGCCGGAAAAATCATCATTTTATTTAATTTTTTTTTTGCTTAAAAAGATATCACAACGAGTAAACTGAACATTTAACCGAAAAAAAACAGGCAATATAATCAATTAATCAACATTTATGCTATCAGCTGCTTTGACGGTGCCGAGCGCTTAAAGTCATTTACCGTACCGCACAGTGCGCGTGTTGCGTTACATTGCGTAGCGCAAAATCAAACTATTGACTATAAATCCTTAATCTCGCATTTTTATGATGAACTGACTTTTGCATTGTGATAAGTATTTAAAGAAAGATGTTTTTGTAAGTTTTTTGCGACGGTGATACTTACACGCTGTATCTTATACATAGGTAATCTTATCCAGAGTGTTTAATTAATTGTACACTGCAACTCCTCATCTCATCCATAAAACGTGTACAGGATATTTGGGTACGCGATCCCGGCCTCTGTGAGCTACTGCAGTCTCCGTCCCGTTCCTCATCCGAGATTTGCGGTATCTTTCCATCCAATGGTAAGGTCGGTAATTGTACATAAGCTTTAGTTTGGTAAGAATATATGTATACAAGTTTATATAAATTTCTTTCTTTGGTGGACAATAAAGAGTTTATCAATCTATCTATCCCACTAATATCATAAATGTGAAAGTTTGGATGGACCGATGGATGGATGTTTGTTACTCTTTCATGCCAAAACTACCAAACCGACTGCGATGAAACTTGGTATGTAGATAGCTGGAGACCTGGATTAACATATAGACTACTGTTTATCCCGATATTCCCACGGGATCGGGACTTACTCGGGTGAAACTGCGGGGCGCTGCTAGTCTGATATAATGTACGAAAATAGGCTAACAACTCAACATCACAGAATGACTTTTTTGCGAGCACCGACCTCAAAACGGAAAGCTCGAACCAAATGAGTAAAATTATACATACTACAGATCGACTGGTAGTCGAATTTCGACCACGATTCATTAAGTTTTGAATGTTTTGTGTTATATTATCGACCAGTATAACTTGAACTGACATAGTATGAGCATTCCGTACTATGACAGGTCAGCATTTATACTTGCTTTTGTGTGCGTCATAACTTTTGGAATTAATTATATTAGTACCTGTAGTATGTTTAATTTACTATATTCTGCAATGTACAAAGTTAAATTATTAAGTAAGAATTTTTCTCATGCACTAATTCTAACTAAGTTAAGTCTAAGCTAAGTATTTAAATTTCAAGTAAAAATTATTGTTACCCTATTATTATTTTAAGGGTATAATTATTATTACCCTAAGGATAGAAAATAGGGGACGATCGTTTGTTCACCTATTGACTTTACACCTGTGAACCGATTCATGCTATGTTCTGCGTGGTAGATCCCTACCAACCATCCCACTAACGTTCGCCTTAAATACTTATTCTGTCATTCGTTTCGTACTCATTCTTTCCACGTGCCCAAACCACTTCAGCTAACCCTTTTCAGTTTTCGTCACTACGTCCTCGTTAAAGCGACACTACTCCTGAATATTTACATATTTTTTTCTGTCAACCAATCTTACTCCGCTCATGCTTCGCACAGATCTCTCAACAGTACTTATGGTACTTTCATAATTCTTCTGCCATATCCAACTCTCGCTACCATACATTGATGTGAGCACCAGAACGCCATTTTTAACTGACTGACTGCTCATAAAGAATTTCCTAATGGAAAAAACTCGATAATTTTTTTTCTGAACAGTAAGTTAAACGGTGAGCATTCCGGTCATGGTTGACGAGGCAGTCAGTGTCTCTATATTTTCTTTATAAATGTATGTATTTAATAGTTGCGTCATCAGTGCGTCTATTAGTGATCGTGAACTTCTTAACGACTTGATCGATTGAGTTCATATTCACATATACATATTTACTAGACTACTATTATATACTGCCTGTTATAAACTCAATAATAACCCATAATCAACTATTGTAATTGTTGTGCTCTTTGAAATAAATAATTAAATAGTAAGTGTTCAAATGCTAGTTACCACGTGGTATAAAAATATATTCTGTTAAATAATGTACTGGTGCTTTTTATTGTGTTTTTTATTGGCCTTCTGAATAAAGTTCATGTTGATTTTCATCTTAATTAAAGCATATGATAAATGTAAAGATCTGAGCAGGAATATTATTAAAAAACATACACAAAGCCTTACACACAATCGATGTTTTACAAGTTATCTTGACATTCAGTCGAAGACATTCGGAAAGAAGAAAAAAAGAGTTCTATAATCTTTCATGTAACATATTACGTACAACGTATTAATGGTTAATATTAAAATTATAAATTCTTTTTAACTATTTTTTTTTTATAAAAAGAGTAAAAACATCTCAGCAAATAGCTTTAGTTATGTGGTTTGCCTTTTTTTTTATGTAATTACAGGTCGATGGTAAATATAACTACATAGTTCCGAGGCAACATTGTATTTTACATGTATGCGAAGCAAAAATAAGAATTTCTTTCCTCCTGAATTACTGGCTTTTGACTTTGTGATACTTCGTAAGCTATCATTTATTCATGAGACTGAGAGCAATTTTAACATTTCTTCTTTGTATCAAATCTGCGTACTGAAAATATTCACATTTTTAGGATGTGTGTCAAAATGAGAAATTTTTTGTCCCGATTACATAACACAATCATATTTATTAAGCACTGTCATAAAAGTTTATTTGTCATATTTTACGCAGATAAGGTGAGGTTACTTAAATCTTGTGCCTTTTAGAACCGCTCTCTCTAAACGTCTTTAAAAGAGGCCTAAGTTTAACAGTGGATCTGATGACAAATATAATGAGAGGTTTTTAGATCAAAACGGTTCGAAACGTTATTCAATGTTATCCCACTATCCCACTAATCCCACTAATATTATAAATGTGAAAGTTTGGATGGATGGATGGATGGATGTTTGTTAATCTTTCACGCCAAAACTACTGAAACGAATGAAACTTGGTATCTAGATAGCTGGGAACCTCGATTAGCATATAGGCTACCTTTCATTCTGATATTTCTACGGGCTTGGGACTTACACGGGTGAAACCGCAGGGCGCTGCTAGTATTTTATATTATATATTATCAATAAAATTGGTAACCTGAGATAGAACTGCCTAGATTACCTTATTTGTGTTCTAAAGTTTCTCTACTTAAATAAGGTTCTGATAGTGGGTTTAATTGCCAATTTTTTTCTTAGATTTTTGAAGAAGTCATTACATGGATATGTAAAAAAAAAAGCTTTGGATTAGTTTAAAAAGTTTAATGGCCTAAGATTAGCTCAGGCACATACAGAATTACATAGGGTTTAATATAACTATTGAAAATAATTTGAAATACATGGTACATAGACAAGCCCAACAGTACTTAATAGGATCCCTAATTGTTATAGTTCAAATAACGTTTCATGCAAGCTACAGAGATTCACAAAAAACACCAACTTAGTGTGTCCCAGTCATGTATTAAACATATATCTACGTTACGTAAAACTTAACTGTTATTTTTACATATCGTATCAATTTTTGAAGTATCATATTCTGTAATGGTCTATCCCTTACATAACCATCCACTTACACAAGGCTCGCTCCCGTACAGTGGGTCCACGCGACACATTAAAACTTGAGCAACAACAAACGACGAACACGTTTCAACATTATAGCTTTTTGTTTGGGCACATCAGAATTTATGATTCGAGTTTTTGAATTGTAAAATAGAGCATAATTGAGTGCTGTGTAACTGCATGCTGTAACCATTTATTTGAATTGCCAATCCGTCACCTTTTTGTTCGAGGTTTCACTGTTTTATGTTAGCATGTAACATAACATTCTTGTAACTAATCAATTAAATATAAATATTGATGATCATGAAAAATGTTACTAATATTATAAAGGCGAATTTTGTGAGGATCAATGGATGGATGGATAAATGTTTGTTACTCTTTCACGGATGAAATTTGGCACTTTGGTGGGAAATTTCTATCTAACTACTAATAAATATGCTACTAAATGATACTAAAGTCATTAAAATACTTTTAAAAATAATACATTTATAAATAGTATTAACTGTTGCTCTCAATTAATTCAGTATATAGCAGTAAATAGTATACGATAAAGTCATACCTTTTATAAATTAAAGTTATAACTGTAATTTAATATTTTTATCTTTTTTTTCATTAAATAAAAAACGAGACACAAAAACAAAATTAGAAAGGAAACCTTAGGTTGAGACTTAAAATAACCGTTTTGATAAGAAGCTTGTTTATTATTGAGTTCACAAACACAATGTATGTTACGAGTACCTATAACAAGTGTGCACGCACGGCCACATTCAGACCAGTAACGAAGCGTGCACGCATTTGCAGCTAAAAAAGCTATTAAGAAACATAACAAATCTTATAAACTCTAATTATTTCACATATAAATCAATAGTGTTAAAACTTTCTGTTTCATATCTAATAACTAACTACTCACTTAATTGGAATACTATCTGTTTTGACATAAGCTTTGGGCATTCATTGAAGAAAAAATTAAAGGCACTCGCATAATAGGATAATTATTGTATGGAGATCTCTACAATATATTTACTGATATCATACATTAACCAATAGACTTCTGGGTCTATATATATATATATAATTTTTTAATGCCTTAAGCACTACAGTTACGGCATTCCGAGCGATGACGTTGCAAAGTTATAGCTACCAATCATACAAGTATGATTGTCATTATAAATCGATTCAGGAAATCCTCAGACCTTTAATCGATTGTGTAATCAAATACCCTAAAATTTTTTTGTCTCATATCAGTCCCATGTAATTAATTGTACTTCTAAACAAAAATTCAACGTGTTCGTATCATGGGTGTTAGATTTTACAATATCTTTTATTCAAGCAAATACCTACCTGCATGAGTTTTTACGTTTGCTTTAAGCCAATCAAATCATCTTAGACCATTTGTTATTATAATAAAGTGCACGCCGTACTTGCTTATCACGTATATCGCTGGAGCAGTCAGCCCCTAATCCTATTTACTCGAGATAAAATCAGTTTACGTAATCTTCTGACGTCATAAAAGGTGTTGAAAAATTGAAGAAAATTTGTAGTTGAAATTGTGTGCAAATTTATTATAATAAAAGTAGATACAAATTTTAATGATATAATAGTATATTTCACTTGGTAGTTTTTACGAGTAACCTGTCAACCACTCCCTACTACGGTCAATTTTAGCAGTAGCTTCTGACGACTGAAATGCTAATGATAGCCTGTTTTTTCCATCTGCAAGATTGCATTTTAATTTACTTTTTAATTTATCTATAACTTTTTTTAAAAAAATATTAAAAAGGAAACTCTTATAACTTCACTAACGAAAAAAATAAAACAAACAGTCTTTTGATACGCAGCCAGGGCTAAGAATATTTTTAATAGACCTCACAAAAGTCGAACAAAAGTGCAATTTTTTTTTTTAATTGTAGCTTAAATTCGTATTATTACAATAATAATCGTTTAGGGTAATTTTCCTAACACTCTAATTATCTGATAATAAAATAATTTTGCGTTCATAATATAAAAATATATGACAAAATGTTTTGTTCTTTAACTAGTGTGAGTGAACTGATGTTTTATTCTGTAAAGTAAGTACTAAAGTAATAGTAAGGGACTACTAAAATCCTTTTCAAACTAACTGCCTTCATTCGTTAAGCAGAACTTGGCATCCCAGTATTGCTAATTGTGCACAATCTAGCTCAACGTTGGGTGTCAAAACGACTGGGCTAACAGTAATCTCGTGGGCAAGGAGGCCGACATGAAAGCTAAAAAAGCTAAAAAGTTCTATGTAAGGCACCGGGAATAGCCCAGGGCAGGACGGTTCCTGTAAAAAGTTTCGCATTCATCGTTCTATATTTAAAATCTGTTGGTTCGTTAGCAGTTAGGAGTGCTTTTAAATATTTAAGAAGTATTTGTGAAGTGGTATTTTCGTTTATATAGGCACTCGTGCTCTTGTTTTTTTAATACGTGCAATATACTTTAGGTTTCAACAAGAAATATTCGTATACAATGATGCAACAGCCACTTTGCTCATTTAAGTGTTAATCAATGAAATTAATTTATCTATTCTATATACCTACATAAAAATTAATACCTATTTCCCTTGGTCACGCCATAACTTGAGAACGACTTAACTTATGTTTTCTAAAACTTTGTAGAAGCTTCTTACGGAACGAAAAATTAAAAAAAATTGAGCAGTAACGAAGCAACAGCTAGTATGATATACAATACAATACTTTTATTGTACACCATGAAGAACAGTTTCCAATACAAAAACAAACAAATAATGGTACATGGTCTTATCGCTAGTGGTGATTTATTACAGACAACTTGTAGATGGAAAGAATGAATGGATTTTTGTATAGGGCAGTTAACATGAGTTTAGCTAAGAAGCAAGTTATATCAATTTAGGAGAAAAGGAATAAATAATAATTATATATTTTGAAGTTGTGGAATGCAATTTTCAATCGGTGATTTTCCGATGATCTCAGAAATCTCGCATGTGTGTAATTTGGAAACTAGAAACGTCTTAAGGTCAGGGGAGCAATGGGTTGAACAACATTTTGTAAAGTAGGACAAGGATATGAGCATTTCGGCGAAGCCATTAGAAGGCCACTCGAGCTTAATACAAAAATGATTACCTAAACCTAAAAAATTAACAACACAAAATTACAGATTTGGTCCGATTAAGTGAACAGGATATTTTAATTAGATTACATGTGCATTGACCATTTATAAATATACTAGCTGTGGCCGCGACTTCATTCGTGTTTATGTCGGCAAACAGCAATATGTCGCTTATAATAGGTGATGCACCTCTTCCTAAATTAGGAATTCCTTCAGGTAAGATTTTTTTATTGTGTTGGCGATGAAACAACCTGGAGCGTAAAATAAAAGATTGTTTTGGAAACCACACAGTGTACCTTACTCAGAGCAGTAATTACGTACCTTACAGCGCCTGAATGAGTCTGAAGTTGGCGACTTTGTCGGAGCGGCCGATTTTCAAAAAGAGGTTTTCAACCTTAAAAATTCAATAAAAGAAATGTCTAAAAAAATAGATAAAATTTATTTAATCAGTTTAATGTACTATAATAAAACTGTAAGAGCCGTTTAACAACTGCACACCTTTCTAAAAAATATGTTAACAAATTAGAAAGATTTTTCACATCGATAAGTGCACTGACTACGGAGTAAAATATTTATATTTTAAAAACTAAGGATGTTCAATCTACGAAATGTTGTCTGGTACCTATTAATGACTTTATTGAATGTGCAAACTTTTAGCAAATCTACAGCTTCCAAAGTAATGTAAATTAAGTTGCTTTTCTATGTCCATGCGTAGGCTAAACACGCATGTGAATTTATTGCTGGCGCTTGGTGACTGCGAGGGGGCAAAATAGCTCGTTCCTCGTTGCACTTTCAGAAAGTATTCAATTTAATAGTTCTTTTTTCGTTTATATTGTAAAAAAATCTATTCGACCTACCACGACCACCACCTATCGACATCTATTTGTCTACAGTAACAAACATATGATTATAACGCAGTCAGCATTGTAATGATTTGTTTTTTTCTGGATATGGATAGAGTGAACTACGTACAACAGTTTTACAGAAAAGGTTATCATGTTTGTTTTGTACGTTTTAATTATTGCGCGCACAACCAAACAGATGAACAGACAAAAATAATAGACATATAATCAGTTTATTGTCCAATATAACACTCTTAATTTTTTTTTGGAAATATAAGTATAATATAATAAGTAAATGTACAAATATTTACCTTAGCTATCGGTATTATGTAACAGGTTTATAATAAGTTTTCTAAGTCCTCATTCAAGTATTATATGCTAATAATAAACATCTCAAAAAATAAATTACCACTTACTCACGTAATAGTTTTATAGTCAGTACTTCTTGGCGTGTCGCGGGATACATTTTTCTTGAAATTTTAAAAACTTAAGTGACAATGTTCAAAGTACCTTCGTTCGAACAAAAAAAGAATTATTGCAATCAGACTACGTGTTAATTAATGAATTACAACTAAGCACACATTTTGACTTTCATCCTCCCTCTCAAGGACACCGTCCTGAATTTCGGAATAAAAAGTATCCTCGTATTATGAACTCAAATCATGCCAAGTTTCATATGAATCCGTTCAGTAGGTTCGGAGTGATGGGCAGCCATAGTACAGACAGACAGACGAAAACCTAAATATCTTCAATGTAGGTACAGGACCTGTTACAATTTTATTATAAGTACAGATAAATGTATAAAGGTATAATATAATATAGTCGTACTTTCCCTTCGATGAAGTCGAGTGGTGCAAACCTCTTGTTTTCTGGAACCATGCTACACTGGCATGGTATTTAAAGCGATTTCGGCAAACTTAAAACAACTTCTTGCCTGTCTTTTGGAGAGGTCTAGGTTTTGCAGTGGAACCTCTGATATTTGTAAATACAGTTGTTAGTGTTCCAAAAGTGCGGTCGGCTAACTAGTAAAATTCTTATAGTCAGATTTTGAGATAACCACAAAAAACACAAAAATTACAGCAATTTGTTATAGAACTTTTTTTTTTATGGTATAGGGGGCAAACGAGCAGACGGTTCACCTGATGGTAAATGACTGCCGCCGCCCATGGGCACCTGTACCTCAAAGAGTCACAAGGGCGTTGCCGCCCTTTAAGGTGGGAGTAGGAGAAGAGGGGGAGGGGGGAAGAGGAGAGAAGGAAAGGACGGGAATTTGTATAATATAATTTATTTGTTTGTTTACCTAATTACTTATATGGTTCTATAAGCCATAACATAACATATTAATGATCTATTAATAAAAAGAAGACTAATTAACATCCTATGATGTTAAATAGTATTTTATTCTTATCTTCTATTTACCAGCATCAAATTTGCCCTTTATTATTGTTTTAAGTGCCTAGTGCTACCTCAACCATTTCTGGTATTTTGTCTTTATGGTTCACTGCTCAGACTTATGGCTTCAAGAAATCTCCAGATCTTATTAGCAGTGATTGTTTGTAAGTATTTAGTGCGGTTGCATGATGTGCAACCCTAGGTTAATACTTCGGTACTGCATACTAATGACCCACTAGAGCCACAAAAGTAAAGAATATGCATTGCAGCTTCTTCTGCCTCTTGACCGAATCTGCATAATTATTGTTCTCCCCCAACTTTAGGTTGAATATATAATATACGTTTGTTCAGTTTGCAAATATGCCCTTAGTATTTTGTTTTTTTTTCTTTTTGAAGTCACGATTTGACTTAAATTGTTTTTTTATTCGCGTAAAAACTTAGTGACTAAAAGGTAACAGGTCAAATGATTATAGTTGGAACAATAAAACTCACACATACAAATCCAACATAATGCTTTATTTTACAAATACTACCTATTTAATCGCCGTCTAAACTAAAATACATACCTAGTATAATTACATTTGGAGACACCGCATTATATACAGAAATTTTCAACATTCAATAATTATGTAAAGTTATAAGGCACATTAAAACATCTTATTACATATCTATTTATAATTAACACTAATATTTTCTACCTATACACTTGTGGATGCATGGATTTATGTTTTATAAATTTAAAATTTACTTTTTGATTTATTTTAAATAATATTCCAACAAAATTTTAAAATAAAAAACTGATTTAATAACCAATTAGATAACAAATAAATTTAATAACATGAATGTATTTTTGGATTAAAGATTTATAGAACCAAAATTCAAATAACAATTTAATACACATTTTTTTATTTACTGATTCAAAGCTATTTACAATATAGTCATTAAAGTTTTTTTTACGTTAATGACATATTATTCGATTAAGGAGTCAATTAGTTACTGATTATGACAAGTAATTTTTACATAAATTCTCGATAATTCAAAATATATCGCTGATCTAGTTCAATAGTAAGGAGTATGGTTCAATAGTAAGGTATTGTGAACAAGATGTGTTTTGGAGTTATTTAAATTTTTAGAACTCTTCACGTAACTAACTTCCTCTCTGTAATTTATATACAATAAGAAAGTCTGTAGCGTAAGTATATAAGCGTATTCATAAAATATATATTAAATTATAAATTTCATAATTATAATTAACACATTTCTATATATTTCTGCTTAATTTTTCATTAACGTTATAAGTATACATAACATACATACAATCAAATCTACGTTAAGGTTATCCACGGTCATAGATTTTACATGGCTGACAAAGGAAACACTTAAAATTTTCTTATTCTGTCAATTCTTTACTCGAGTACTATGAAATCATTTTAGTGCATGTATATGATTAAAATATTCACAAAACTAAATTAAGTCAATGTTACGTACCTCTAAACTGTTCATAAAAGTTCAAAGAGAATACAATGGGTAAAGAAAGCACAAACATCAAGGAAGACTATTTGGCAGGGAGTACATTAAAAAGGATTTAAATTATTAAGTCTAAGGAAGTAAAGAAAAATATATATAAATAACCAAATAATGACGCTATAAACTAGTGTTAATATTTAAAACAAGAGACGAAATGCAAACCTTTGAACTTCTTAATGAATCGTTTTGAATTGAATGGAATATATTTACAAATAAGGAATGTAATTATTTTTAGTGACAAAACTCTGGTAAGATAGATTCAAAGGATAATACAATTCTGTAAGGAATGCATATAATTAGGCCTGTAGAGTTACATGCAATCTAATTTAGTAAGTAAATGCAAGTCAAACTATGACGAAGAAAGTATAACCTTGCCAACTGTTTTCTTTGTCATGAAATTTCATTTCTAGTAGTCTGTACTTAACGCAATAAGGAATAAACAGGCCACTACACAATAATTTTAAACCAAGAAAGGGATTAAAAATAAATTCGCTCAAAAACTTATGTGTACAAAAATATCCACTTATTTAATTACAAATTTATCATTTATTATTAATTAAATTTATATTACAATTTCACTATTTTTTTATAAACTACGGCGTATATCAAAACGACTAACTATAATTTGAAATATGTCGTTAAATAAATCACAATTCAGTAATTTACGTAATATGAGTCATTACTTTACAGTTTAAATGACGCACACATCCACAGCTGATCTAGGATTCTCAGGGAATGTGTAACTTTTTACATATTCAGTCACTTAATTGTTTAAACACTATTAATATGTTGAAGCATACAAATATCAAAGATATGTACAGTTCAAATGTTTACTAAATTCTAAACGGTAAGTTAATACTCGATAAAGATACTATTACAACATTAGTTTTTTACACAGAACACTTTAAACTCCATAAAAAGACAGCAATAAACATTCATTCTAGACCAAATCATCGATAAATGATTTCATTTAAGATATGTATTTAGATAAGATTTCGATAAAACACTAATATACAACATTTGTTGCGAGAAAACCAAAAACAACTCAAAACTGCCGATTCCCGTGACGTTCATATAAATATAGTCTTTTAGTAGTCATAAATATCAACAATCAGATAAAAAACAAGTAAGCACCATTTACATACGTCTTGACTCTTGACCCGAATGTATCACTCAAAGTACTTTCCGTTACATTTCAAGAAGCAAACAACAGTAGGAACTAAACAAATGGCATCTAATCGAACTAAATCAACACGTCAGCCATGTATAGGCCAAGTACTATTGGGGTTGATATGACAAACTCACAAGCTTGTATGCAATTGTGAAAAGCTTATCTTCTACTCATACTCCACCGTATTCAAACTATTATTGTACATTAAAATATACGTTTAGCTACAAAGCATTCATTGCATCAGACAACAAGTGAACCATTTAAATTATCACTAAGTCACAATCCTGTAAGTAGGTCCTCACAGTCTTTGCCGTTTATATGAACAGCACTTCATCGTAAGCCTCCGGCTACTCGGCAGTTAACTCTGGGGATAATCTGTCGGGGTTAAAGTTCTCCATGTTCCACATTTGCCTGCCCTCGTTCTCATTGCAGGTCTCCATAACTATTTTCTCCTTAGTTCGATTTATCGCCATGCACTTCTCACTTGAACCGTGTTTTAATAACTTCGTCTGTAAAAAAATAGTTCAACATAATAATTAAATAACATTCACTTTTACAAATTTAGTAGTAATTTTAACGAGTTTAAGTGGTGTTAATGTTATATAGTAACAATTTTAAATCTATATTATCCTAAACTCAATCCTTTTCTTCCCGTATTTAGTACCAGGTATCAATGGTTTGTTTATTATTATAACTTCATAAATAAAATTTTCTTTACCAAGTTTTCAAAGACAATGAAATTAAGGCTTATATTAATATCATTTAATTATAATTCTATTTAAATATTAACAATCAGATATGTCCATAAACAACAAGAGCTGTTCGGGTGTCCCATTTAAAAAACTAGTAAGGTACACTTTTTACAAAAACTGTTTTTATGTTTAACTTTGCTAACCTAGTAAGTCCCTATTCGATACAAAAAGACCAACGTCGAGTAAGCACGTTATTGTATATGTATTTAAGCTTCAATACTTAATTCACGGTGACCATTTAAAAATTTAAAATATGTAATATACACAAATGTTAAAATATTGATAGACCTATCTATTGTACTAAATATTTAGTATTTTATACCAATATCGTTTGTTTTTAACTAGCATTCATACTTTTCGAAGGCTGACCTGTTTTACGTTTAAACGCTCTCTTGTTAAGTTTAGTTTCAAATCCTTACTTAGTTTTGAAATTTGACAGCCGTGTTGTTTTGAACTATTAGTTTTATTGTTATATTTGTAACGTATGATTTACTTCTACAATAATTACATATTATGCATATATTAATTACTCGTGTTGTATGGACATTAATACTATTTGTAAAGAGTCCGATAAATACTTACGCGAGCATCATATAGCCAAAGCTGGTTTCCTTTAGCCCCATGGCAAGGATATAAGACAACGTCATGCCCAGAATAGTCTAAGCATGTCTCGTCTCGTCGAATTTCTCCGTTTTTAGAGTACATCCAGTACTGAAAAGTTGTTTAATTGATATTACAAATTTATCATCATTGAGGATCTGATCGCTAACGTAAATAACATAATATATATAAGAGTATAAAATAAAATAAAAACTTGAACGTGTCTTTTTCACGTTCTATGACAATCACCAACGTTAATTTGGGAAC
Organism: Callimorpha dominula; assembly: GCA_949752705.1. NCBI lineage: Eukaryota > Metazoa > Arthropoda > Insecta > Lepidoptera > Erebidae > Callimorpha > Callimorpha dominula. The sequence goes on from OX457000.1 coordinate 17,443,865, forward strand.
CATTTAAGAATCTGAAATACCAGTCCCAATTCGAGATTCTAGAATTGGAACGTCTCAAATAAATAAAAATAATTACAAACTGGGACTGTGTATGAATTTGCGTTCAGAGATTGTTGTTTTTGAACCATATTTGGGAACCATTTCAGAATCTGGTATACCAGTCCCAATTCGACATTCTCGAATTGCCAAGTCTCAAACAAAAAAAAAATACAATCTGGGAATAGTGTAGTGAAAGCATTCAGTGTTGTTGGTAAGAGTATTGTTTGTCATAAAAGTGTGCTAACAAAAGTGAAATAGAACAAAACTGTACAAAATATTTACATTTAATTAAAGACTTACAAAACTATTGTATTTACAGATGTGTACCAAAAATTGGTCAAACAACGATTAGTCAACAAAACAATTGATCGAACATTATTTTGGTAGATATTACCGGAAAGTGACGTGAACTTAGGAAGTATTAGATTTAAAGGCTTTCCTCCATACATTTCGAGGTAAGTAACTTACGAGTTTGTTGAAAGAAATATTACATATGCTGAAAGTTTATAGTCCTGCTATACGTAGAAAGATTGTACAGTAATACAGCCTGTATTATCTGATAACTAATTTGCAATACTAGGTAGTATAATTTATTATTATATAATGCAAGTTTGTTTTCCGAATAGAGTATCAGGAGATACCATGACATAAAATCATTGTCAATGCGAGGCTTAGGTGATTGATTAATAATGAATAGAAAGTACCCGGTACTTTAAATACGGCTAATTAACTTTTTGACCCATTCATTTTGTATGATACACATTACAGTGTCAACGAATGATTAGGTCGACCAATTGATGGTATCGGCTTATCGTTATCGTTGACCAATTCTCACATAGACTAATTGTTTGTCGACCAATCGTTACAAACTTTTATAAAACAAGATGAGTCCATAACATAATTTAAAAAAGTTAGAATAAGTCGCAAAATGCTGATTAGTCGCATGTTGGAGTGTTAATAGGAGAAGTGATTGATATGTTAAAATATCTTATAATAAACATTATATAATTTTAAAATTAAAATGTGTATGAGCAAAAGGTATTCAGTATATGTAGAACCTTCAAGAAAAAGGGTAAACAAATTTATAGAAAAATAAACTTTGTTAATTAATTATTTTAAATGTCTATTAAACTATTGAGATATGATTATGTATATGATGTTTGATTACATTTCTCTCATCTTTTGTATGGAAATATATTGGAATACAATACTATAATAATGTCGTTTACTGCTTTTTATTAACCCTTGACGCAAAAGGAGTGGTGGTACAAGTTTCATGTGTCTATGTGTCTGTGTATCTGTGGGTCTGTGTGTCTGTGTATCTGTGTGTCTGTCTGTGGCATTGTAGCTCCCAAACGAATGGACCGATTTAAGTTTTTTTTTTGTTTTAAAGGTGTCCTGATCGAGAGTGTTGTTAGATATACTTTAAGAAAATCTGTTCAGCCGTTCGAAGACTCTGTGTGTGTTGATCTATAATTTTTAATTATAATAATTATTTATTAATGATTTCGAATAATTGATGGTCAATTTTATGAAATAAAGATTTTTTTGAAATGAATTTTGAATTGAATATAATGAAAAATGTATATGTTCTGTAACCCTATACAAGGTAAACCGTAATAAAAGCTCTTATTCATGAGAGTTCTAAAAAGCGCAGAAAACGGATTCTAAATTAACATTGGTGCTTCATTGCTCATCATCAAAATACATAGATAATAGTAGATAGTTTTGGTATTGATAAAAACCTAAAAAGAGCGTATTAGTTTAGAAATCACGATATATGCGATATAATATAATTATACACCACTTGGCCCATAAACCAAAACCATTTATATAAAACATATATATGTATATATATCTAATGAAATTGAGTAAAACAAAGTTATTGGTTTTAAATCGTTGCGAAAAAGGGTTATAAAATATAAAGCCATTAAGAATTAACAACTTATTGACTAATTAGCTTTTTAAAACTTATGATCAATTTTTAATACTGTTAATAGACATCTAGAGCTTTATGTAGCAGAAATTTTGAATTTGTATAACGATCATAAATAATAAAAAGCTATTTAGAGTATAATTTACCTAGCGGCAGTACCAAATTTGAAGAATAAAACTTCAAATAAATATCACAAGGTTATAAATAATACGTCTAAATTATACCCTTACCAAATAGTAGAGGACATTTTATTTATTTTTGAAGTTGCTTGGATCAGTTCAGTATTCACATATGTTACTAAAGGTATATAAGAGATCTTTACAAATCAAGTACTAATTAATGACTTACAATCTTTAACAAATTTTATAGCATTAGTAAAGCAAGTATACCAATGAATTGGATGACATAACATTAGTGTGTCATGTGAAAGGAACAAATATGACACACGAACGTTTGATCGATTACTACGTCGTAATATATGTGAAAGCTACATTATTTCCGTCCGTTTTATCAATGAAAGCTACTACAAACTACCAAACTTACCGAAATATAAATGACGATGAGAACCAACACCCAACTAAAGGAAAAAGCAAAAGCGATGAAAATGAATAATTTTGCGGCCTTAAGACAAACCTGGTTTCCATATTCCCCGTGACAAGGCCATACGTTGACTGGTTTCTTCATATCTTCAGGGCTCGCGGATGAGTCGAGGCACATTTCCGAATCAGCATTCGCGATCTGATGCCATCCATTAGTTAAAAGGCGTGCCAAAAGCAAGCGTGCTAGTCCAACGTCATCATTTCATATAGTTCAATATTGTTTTAGAAATAAAGGTTGAATAATATCCAATGATGACCTTGGTTTTCAGTGACAATGAAGATGAAGAACATTAACGACTGTTATAAAATTGACGATGAAATATACGTAATATTCCTTATGAATTTCAAAACATCAACATTCAATCACAACCGTTAAAACCATTAAAACAAATAAATAAAGTCCAGCCCAAGGTCAAACAACTCCTTTTGTCTTATAAGGAGTACCTGGTTGCCACCCAGTCCGTGGCACATGGCTGCTTTGGCAAATGGCATTTCATCTTCAGTTACGCCGTCTTGTACCGTCACACCGTCAATGCAGAAATGGCCATACTCATTGTTTTGAATCTATCATTGGTAGTCATAAAAACAAATGCAAACATTGACTGTAGGTGCTTAAAACAAAAACCGTGCTTTTCAACGTGCATAAAGAGTGCAATTATGGAAAACTGAACAGACCAAAACAAATATGCAAAAAAATTTTGAACTACTCCTGAAAAATGGTACTGCCGCAGTCGGTCAAAATAAGATCGACAAAAGACCTGATTTCCTCCCTGCCGGTGACACGGGTAAAGTCCGACTGGCTTATGATGATCTGACTTGCGGGTTGGAGAGTCCAAACAAATCTTTTGGAAGCCGACATTTCGAATCTGTATAAGTAATAATTTTGAAGAAACCTTAAATTAATTTGCACTCATACTGCAGAAGTTTTTCACAAACAAAAATGTCTGTTATGATCATGAGTTATTATAATAATGCAATTTATCACTACTATCTCATTAAAATCTTCAAAATAAAATGAACGTACCTCGCCATGAGCAACGGACTCGCCAGGAATAAACAATTCGGGATAAATATTCTTTAGATACCACTCAAAAGACTTGCATCCTAAGTCCTCTCTCAATTTTCTCCGGCTACCTATATCACCGTAATCACCTTTTTCGTTACCAACACGCTGATAGTAATATTTTGCATAATCGTCCAACCATACCTAAAACCATAGAAGCAATAATTAGCATTAATAATAATAAATTGACACATCTTACACACGGCCGTCTGATCTCAAACTAGGCAGAGTCTGTACTATTTTTACCAGACTGCTGATAAACATACTTATATATTTCTAAATACATACATATTATAGATAAATTACACCCAGATACAGAACAAATTATCATGCTCATCACACAATTATTTGTCCTGGATGGGAATCGAACCCACGACCTCTGGCTCAGCAGTCAGGATCACTAGCCACGAGACCAACAGGCATGGTTGCAGTTATTAAAAAGTGCAGTAGATTTGTATAAGCCATTAAATATCTCACCTCAGCCAATCGTACAGAATTTTTCTTTAACACGTTTACACCCGTTCGCCATTTGTACGGTGAACGTTTTCTGAATATGTGACCAACATGAGAGCATGGAACTATTTCGAGAGTTCCACCACACATCCAGGTTTTAAATGAAAGCTCCAAATTTTCACCACCCCAAATGTCAAAACCGCTGTCATAAGTTCCAAGTTTTTCAAAAAAGTCCTTATCAATGGCGAATAGTCCCCCAGCCATAGTCGGAGACCATACAGGTTCCGCGGTATGCTGGTGCCTTGCTTTTTCCTTTGCTGGTACTGGGTGCCAATTGAACTGGAGATTCCAGTCGAAACCACCAACATTGACTGAAGATGAATCCCTATAATGGTACTCTAATGTATTGTCATCAATGACATCAATTACAGGGCAGACGACTGTAGTTTTATTGCGGGCAATTCTATCTAGTAATGGTTCGAGCCATCCTGTAAGAAAATAACGAAGGGTAACGAGTGGTCATTACAAAGGTAATTTTGCGTCAAACTAATTGTATAACCTTACCTTCTGTGCACTCGCAGTGGCTATCAAGATAGGTTAATACAGGCGCCGTAACAAATCTAGCACCAAGAAGTCGCGCTCTGATGAGACCTTCCCGACGAGTAGCTCTGACTATTCTTACTTTAGGTAGTGATGACATGTAATCGTCCAACTGCTGCATTAAGTGTGCTGTAATTATAAACATTGCATTGATTTCTTGTCCACATGTTAGTATGAAATTAATAAAAACCTTTAAAGAATAAGACGTAAATACTTTCGTCGTCCACCACTTAGATGATACTTACGCATATCAGAAAAATCATCGACAAGAACGATTTCCTTAATCAAATGCGTGGGCGACTTATCAAGCACTGAATGTACGGTCCTAAGTAATACGGACCACGCTTCATTATGGAAACAAATAACTACTGACGTCTGCGGCAAGTTTTCCAAATACAAACCGGGCTGTTTACACCTGTAAAAATTTGTTTTACCATAAGAATGTTTTTAAATTAAGTCAAGGTATTACTAGAGACAATATAATTTGAACTAATTTATTTTCAACCAAAGTAATCGCATTATTACAGTAAACATATGTTAGCAGTAGTACTTAATTTTAATTAAGAGCCTTTACTTCTTAATAGTATTAAATCACAACTTCGACTACTACGACTACTGTTCCGACACAAATGTTAATTTTCTTTTCCTCATTCTGAAAACTATTTGCTAGAATATGATAAGAAATAAAAAAGGATTTATTTAAGGCAATTCCAATCCCTTGAGTACATTTCCCGTTATACCTCAAATGACGTGTTATAAGGATTTCATATCATTTCCTTACCATTCGTCTCTGGGGTCTGGTAGCTTTCTTTTAACAGATATCAGGTCACTGACGTATTGGTTAAAGGCGTTTTTTTTCCACCCCTCTTGAACTGCTAGCTTCGTTTCCTCGCTAATATTCTTCGGTAGAACAACCGGTTTGCCCAGTTCACCGGGTGCATTGTCCGAGCCCGGGGCAGCTAAAACGCCAAGGCCTGCGGGATGTCAACTGTTAGTCTACATCCTTGTTTGCAATGACTGCCGTTTTTCCAACTTATCTTTATTAAATGTAATTATATGAAATAGGTATATTATTTACTTCTTAAACAAATTTAACCCAATATGGAAATTAGATAAACGTCAATAGAATAAAAGAATAGAAGGAATTCTTTTAGTTATGATTATTATTGGTTAGCTTAGTATAAAGGTAAGCATATAAGTTTAATAAGGAATTTAATTCGATTACAATTAATTTAATGTATATAATAATACTTATATGATATTAATGGTAAGTAGATGTGTAATTGTTTAAACTACTATGACGACCACATTATTACTAAGACATGACAGTACACTACGACTTCAAAGCACAGACTTACATAAATAAATATATAATGAAGTGTTTTAACTAAGCTACCAAGAAACAAAAGCCTTTAAAAATTACCTTCTTGTCCCATAATCCGACCGATCCAATCGACCCGCGTTCGTGCTGTGACGGACAAACGCACATTATCATGCAAAATGTTGAAATAAAGAATGCCCCTAATTACACACTATTAAACGTGCATATTAAAAATAAAACTTGTGAATGCATTAGACATCTAATACATAGTGTAATATATGCATGATAGATTAGTTATTCTAAGGTGGCTTTCACTTGAGACAGGTAAATGACACATTACAAATGATTAAGCTAATTATTGAAATTATGTGCAGTTACAATTATTGTTGACATTGTTTTAACTTATGTGTCAGGGCATTGCAAATTAGTGCATGTTTAAGGCCTTTGGTGTAATAAAAAAAACTATAACACTGTTGTTTATTAACGTTTCTATTCTTTTAAAATCTAGTCTAGTCCTAGTTTTTGGCTTTGCCAAGAAGTATATTATAATTTACCATAAAATACTGATACTAATTTAAGTACTCTCGTAAAGAAATATGAAATGTTATTATAGAAATCCTTATATAGCAATATTGTAAATAAAGAGTCTTTCATTATTCTGATTAATTTTAATTATATGTTACTAATTACTACTAATTATAAAAAAAATACTTTTTTTATTTCAGATGCTACTTAAGAGGAAATGCGCAATTAATATGCTGAAGGTTTTCTTCTATTTATAAATAAAAACCTAGTGGCAATGATGCTACTATTATTTTATTTGAACTGCCATTTACGAATTGAAATAAATAAGAAGCAAACGGTTGTCAAGTTTTTTCTCACAAGGTCTCAAGAGAGGCAACCCGCAATATAAATTCTAGAACGGTTTTCTTTAACAAATATACTTTTTTCTCATAATTCTATTATGCTGCTTGAACAATAATTGTAAGTCTTAAGTTAGTTTCAATAGATGGCACTCTCCAAACATATGAGGATTTTATAATATATTTGACAGTGGTTTGTACACCTTCACCGTGCAAGCCCATGCAATTTTAATGTACTAAAAATTAAAAAAAAATACTTACCATCGGATAGGTTATTGCCGTATGATTCGCTCTTTCTTTTTGTTGCAGTTGGCTTTGCCATTTTTAACGGTTTTGCCTCCGCATCTTCATATTCTATCGGTGGAGCACCAATGGCGTTTCTCGAACCGCCATTAGTAGTCAATAGTGCGACCATAAACCAAATCGCAGTCAGTACGAGAATGGCTTTTAAGATCAACGTTCGCCTCCGTAGGAAAAACATGCTGTAGTATTTCATATTCTGTCACTACTATACAAGACGTAAACTCGACGAAGTGTTAAGTCTATTTGATTCACTCAATACATTTCTCGAAATGTTTATATTTTAGTCTTATATTCATTAATATCTAGGATGTTTAAATTAAAAAATATTTATAGAATTTGAGCAATATTGTTTCTATCTATAATCACAAAAGGGTGACTAGCATAAAAAAATGAGATATGTATTCGTATTTTACAATGTTCACCAGATATGCCTTCACGATATGAGTGTTGCACTGATAGACATTTACTTCACATGACTTTGGTAAATGTTTTGGCTATAAAATTGCCTTCGTCTGTTTATATTTTATCTCTTTCTTTCTTGTTTTTTGTTTCATTTCCAACTCTTCAATAAGCATGATTTATCGTCCATATTATTTAAAAATCCTGTGAACAAAATTATAACTTATCAATAATACACTCACTCTGTCAAGTTAGTATATGAAATATACACATAATTTTGATTCATGCTCGTCTCTAATCTCGGCTATATTTACGGTGGGTCATTTCGCTAAATCCCCGAGAGGCTACTGAATAGGTAATTGTGTCGGAAGACACCTTTTAGGGGTCTCCACCTTGCAAACCGCGATTACTAAAAAAATATCTGTTCGGGTTGATATGACAAGGCTTGGAAATACTTATATATTTTCAGAATAAGGAATTTTTGGGTAGTTTTCTGTTGAATTAAAACGATATCCAGAAAAAATACGAATTCGCTCACGCCTGTATCTCCGAAGGGGTAGGCAGAGGCGTATTAAAGGCCCACATTTTGCCGACCATAATTTAGTCCTACTCACGTAATAGGGGGCAAGCCTATTGCTGTCAGCCGGGCACTTTGGGAATTAAATGCAAAAGTTGGAAGTTAATCGAAAGGGAGAAGTAGGTAACAAGGCAATAAAAGAAAAGGGTATAGGTTGTACGGTGGTGGGAGTGTAAGCAATACCTCGAGCAGGTAAGGGTAGCATACTTGTAACTCGAGCTGTTGCCGGAAAGTCCGAGCCGAGGGTACACTAGCATTATCCATATAGATTTCAGCCTCCGCGTTCATACTCACGGCGATTTTTTAAATGGGTCAGGAAGATTTTTGGGAAATATAATTTCTCAGGCTGCTTACAAATAACATTAAAATAGTTCTCTAAACATCAGCTATAAAAATCACCTTGGCTTCAAGTTAGGATTGGCAATGTGCGAGTGACATTGTTAGTGTTAGGACTGTTTATAGGCCGTAACTACTCACTGCTGCTGGCTGGCTTCTTTGCAAAGTATATAATATAAATAACAAGCAACGAGTTGAAGTTTCCAACGTAGGTACTATTTGACAATTTCTCTACAAAGTACTCATTCAGAAAACTTAATTTTAATTATCATAGAAGAGTCCATAACGTAGTTTAAAATTTTAAACCTATACTTTTGCAACCAACAAAGGTGTAAAATGGGGTCTATTTGTATAGTGGTATGAGGTACGTGGATGTTTACGCCTTTTGGCTGATGGATTGTTCGCCTCCGTACATTATCGGGACTAGCTGCCTGCATTTTTCAAGTGGTCACACAACTACTTTATAAGCCAGAATGGCAATACAAGAGTATTTGAAGTTTAAATGCGCTGCAATAATTCTTTTCCTGATAAAAGTAGGTACGCGTTGTCTGAAGTATAACTATAGTTAATGTATAAACTATATTAGTATATCCCACTAATATTATAAATGTGAAAGTTTGGATGGATGGATGGATGGATGAATGGATGAATGGATGGATGGATGGATGGATGAATGGATGGATGGATGGATGGATGAATGGATGGATGGATGGATGGATGGATTATGTGTGTTACTCTTTCACGCAAAAACCACTGAACCGATTGCGATGAAACTTGGTATGTAGATAGCTATCTAGCCTAAAGTAGCCTATGCGTTAAATCCAGGTCTCCAGCTGGAGACCTGGATTTAACGCATAGGCTACTTTTTATTCCGATATTCACACGCGATCAGAACTTGCGTAAGTTCTGATCCCGTGCAGACACAGACAGGTCAGACACGCCTTTTATATAATACTAGCAGCGCCCCGCGGTTTCACCCATGTAAGTCCCGATCCCATGGGAATATCGGGATAAAAAGTAGCCTATTCGTTAATCCAGGTCTCCAGCTATCTACATACTAAGTTTCATCGCAATTGGTTTAGTGGTTTTTGCGTGAAAAAGTAACAAACATCAATACATCCATCCATTCAAACTTTCACATTTATTAAATTAGTGGGATTGAGATTGGTTATAATCATTTTTAGCAAGAATTAAAATATCATGTCTAATTAAGACTAGCGTTTAACCCTGCAAATCCTGTTAGGATTTCCGACAGTTTGAGGTATAAAAAATCTATTCTTATCTATTTCTTGCGTAGTGCTAAATGTAAGAATGAAGTGTGATTGTTCTTTGGGTAATCATATCTTAAATTCTATAAGCTCACACTTAAATTAAAACTTATCCAAGTAACTTTTTAAATTAAAACTACTACTATCTTTAAATAGTTTTAAAATGTTGCTTTACCCTCTTAACTATGATGTTCTTGGAAATTTGTAAACTGCCTAGTACCTGTAACAAATACAAAAACATTTAAAGCTTCAAGATGAGGAATATTGCGTCAATTTCGATACATTTACTTATGGACTGCTATCGAAATACAAGCAATAAATTAGATAAAATCTTTACGGTTTCAAATTCAACGTAAATAGCTTCAATTGGCGAAATATCCGAATGTCTGAGACATCTGCTGTAATAAATTTGAGAGAACTCGTCCCGAGGGCTTATAGCCATTTCAGTAGAATTGGTATAAATTTTAAGCGTTCATCGTGGATATTATTCAAATAAAATATGAAAAAAATGTTACATAAAACCTTTTCACATACAGTTTAGCTAGCTAGCTAGAAACGATCGATAAGGACATAATCCAGTTTACCTAATACAGAAGTCCATCAGTGCATTACTACTCCAATACTCACTTATTACTCGTAAGTTGCCAAGAGCGTAGTAGTGAGCGTAATTATGATAATAGTGCTTTAAACACTTTGCTAGTAGCAATATAACGCTTAGTTCGTAAGTCATACCAACTAGTCTTTTATTGTGAAAGAGCTTCTGCTGGACGGAATGAAATTTTCTGATAAACAATTGGTGTCACATGAGAAAATCCGTTAGATAAAGTAACTGAAACTGGACAGAATTCCATTACGTGTTTGCCATTTTCTATATTAGATAGATCACCAATTTCGAAATTAAAATCACGATTTACTCTTATATTCTCATTTTTCTAAAGGCACTAGCACTAGTTTAACTAAACCTCGTCCATCATTCAGTCCAATACATACATCTTGCTCCATTTCTAGTGAACCTAAAATTCAATGACTTCCTTACGCTAGTTTCAATCCAGATGCACTGTAACTCCATACGCAGATGACAGTCTGTTACTAATAGAATTTAACACTAGAGCGGACCCTGACGGATAAATAGATGTTTGGGTTTTGGAAATGACCAAGATCAACGTAGGTAACCGTCTGTTTTTCGCAGGCAACACTTAACTACAGCACTTAACTATTTTTAATGGAATTTTTAAATAACCATTTCCGTATTAAATTTGTCAATGTACTCAGTATAGTGTGTAGTATAACAGAAGGAGTTACTTTGGTATGTTAGATTAGTAGTTATAAAAATAAATTTTGCGTTTGTCAAGCACATTGAAATAGTAAAAAATATAAAAAAGAGCCTTTAAGCCTTGTCAAAGATCAAACAGTCTTTCATTTAATACGTTAAAACCGTATACGTAGCCACTTTTCTGCCTTCAATGTGTTATAGTGCGCCTGTGTACGCCGATAGAGCAACTATCGGTGCTTTGTGTTGTAAATTGACACTAGCACTGACGTTCTTGTAAGGCATATAACATAAACCAAAATCAACTCGTGTATTTTGTCAATTCCAAGATAGTCAACATGGGAAAATATTGATGCTAGTTTTTGATTGCTCGATAAAATGCTACTGATAAAATCACTATATTGTGTCAACAGCAGCCTGAGGTCTATAACAACCTTAAATCAATGGAAACAACACTGGAATGTATCAATTAGGAGCCCTACATTAATCAGTTTCAACTATGAACCATCAGTAAAGTACTTGCTTTTGTAGTGTAGTTCTTTGTAGATATCTGGAGTCGTTTACTATCCGCATCTTGTGTCAAGGATTCAATGGAATTAATGGAAGGATGAATGGAATCAAACGTTTGATTCCATTCATCCTTCCATTATAGATTTCAAATATATATTACAACTAGCGATTCAAATATTACTAGTCAGCTTCTATCAAGTTCAAAAGAGGTTTGAACATTACATGAGGTACGGCTCCTCGGTAATATAATACTAACTCAATGTCGAATGACCTATCATCAGGGAACTTTTTTTTATTAGAGATCCGCTTACAATGCGGGAAAGCGAAGCTAGTACCCAGAATACTATGAAAAATAACTACATTTCATTTACCAAATGATTAGCTAACATTTAACTTTTTAAACAAATTGTTATAACTTTTATATTTATGAATAAATTTAATATTTATGGTCACCTATTGAATATGTTTCTCAGGACCATAATTCAAATACGAAATAGATCAGTTCCTTTAATTTATGTGTTATTGGGTATGACAGCTTCTCTTTTTGGAGTGTCAAAAACCCGAGGAGAAATTCATCCCACTGTTCCTATGTAACAATTATAAAATTATGTTTTTTTTAACTGAAAACTTAACACCCGCGTGTTTGAATTCCTACTGTTCGGTTCCTCTTCATAAAAATACAGTTGTCAGGGGTACAGAAAATGACATAGATTACCTGTCATAAAGAAAAAGTACTGAACTGACCAATCAGGCAATCCACCCCTATTTACGTTAATTGAACGTGTGAATCCGTGCTCTGAGATGATATGCGAGAATCGTAAAGAACAATTTTAATTAGTTTAAAGCGATGTCACAATATAATAGTACAGAATTTAAGCTCAGCATTTTGATTATTAAGCGGGAGTTTCTAAACTGGTAGCGTTTGAAGCCATAGCGAGAGCGGGAGGTGAGTTTAAGCACAAGCGCACAATCGATACTTTTGTAACTTAAAACTGTTAAGAGTTGCGTTTCATGTTGGTCATTAATAATACTAGGATGGATTTGATTTATATACGAAATTGTGTGATATTTAGGTAACCATAATAAATGTGTCATAATCTCGTTAATTTTCTACGCCCAGTGATCCACTGGATGCGAGATTGAACCCCACTACCGATGTGAACATACACCTAACACAAGAATTTAGCTTAATTTAGCTGGAAAGTATAACAATGTAATGTGTTACGAGCATTTTAAAATGAAAAAATTAATATAAATTTGAAAAAGTTTTGACTATCACCAAAAATAAATACAATATTCCTTTTCTTACGTCGCGTCAAACTCTATCCATGAGTTTGGCAACGTAAGAACGTAAAAGCTTGCTTTTTTTTAAGTTGATATTAAAATATTGAATTGACATACAGCGAAGTTTATAAACACAAGTTAAATATACAAACTACATTTTAATGGCCAAATTCTGTTGCTTACGCGCAGCTATGACCTAAGCAAACTCCAGTGGCTGCCGCCCCCCAGGCACGATTCGATGTGCAACCACCAATTTTCTTCATTACTGCATTCATCTTTTTATTACAGACTTGTGGATAACAACTTATGATATGACCGGGTTAGCAAAATTGCATTTCGATGACAGTGTTAGAATTATACCTGATGTGTCTAGGATTTAAGAAATTCCGATGATTCACAGAAACTGCGTACGAATTATGTATTCAGAAGCTATTAAAGTACCCAAGACTAAAATATGCTAAATATGTAAAAGTATAACATTGAAGAAAAATCTCTTTGCTTGTACTGTTTGTATCTGGCTGGTTTTAATATCAATAAATATAGGACATTAAGTGAATAAGTGGAAATAAGTAAATAGATTCGATACTTTCTTCCCCCCCCGACTCGAAAATCTCTTCAACGATTACAAAAGAGCTGATATCTTCAAATGGCTGAATATAATGGTTCAGCCGTTTGGGAGCTACGATACCACAAACAGACACATAGACATGTCAAAGTCCATCAAAGGGTGTCCTTTGTGTCCGTTGTTTGAATGTTTGTGAAGCCCTCCGCGACACAGGAATATTCCTAATGCGGGAGTTGTCTTTTTAAAGAAAAAAAAAAAAGTTATACCACCCCTCTTTTTGTGTCGGTTGTTAAAAAAGGGAAAAATGAGACTCAAGCCGTGAAAAAAATTTGTGTGTATGGACCTAACGCAGTGTCAGTAAGAGTAGCACAAAGTTGGTTCAAGCGTTTTCTGTCCGGGAACTTTTGTCGAGTGGTTTGGAAACCTGGTCGCCCTTATATAATATATAATTAAGGATAAAGTCGATGCAATTTTTGAAAAAGTGGAGCAAGATTGGCATATTGGTAGTAGGAACTGAAAATTCTTTTTTTCCCCGACCTATAAATAAAATTACATTAACGTTCTTTGAAATGCATACACAGTAGAACATAAAAAAATAAGCAAAACCTATAGAGAAACACAAAATTCGGGTTAAATATGAATTAATTATATGATAATCCAGTAATCCTAAATTTATTAAGTTTATGACAATAATAAGAGTAGAATCTTAAATTGAAGAATATGAAGAGTCAATAAGTAATGATTTAATGTAAGTTACATTCATTCATGCTTCAGGTTCAATAGGCTATAACAATAAATAAACATACTAGCCGCAAACCGCCCCAGCTTCGCACGGGTAGCAGAGACATCATCAACATATTTCAATAAATTTACACAAAATCTTAACAAATTATACACCTAAACCTTCTTCAATAATCACTCTGTCCATTAGTGAAAACTGCATGAAAATTGGTTTAGTAGTTTTTCTGTTTATCGCGAACAGGCAGACAGACAGACTTTGTTGTATAATATGTAGTAAAGTAATGTATTAAAGTGGCTCCACCTGCTGCTTTTAAATTAGGTTTATTTGTTTATTTCTAACTTTGCCTAGGAATTGTTTAAGGTTTTTTAACTCTTTTTCTAAAACTTGTTTAATTTCAGCCCGCGACTAATAAGTTTTTTTAAAAAGCTAAGAATTCCCATTTACAAAATGACATAAAAATTGCCAATTCAACCGCGAAAACATTATTATTAGTCGAATAATTTAGTACTTGCGATAAAATAAATGGACATTTCCCTTACCAGCCAGATATCAGTCTTGATAATAAACCAATTACTTCGTTTGAAAGAAAAAAAATTAAAAATGGACGTCAGAAGCTAAATCGCCTCGGATCTCGAGTTAAACGAAGATAAAATGACCTAATTTGGCAATCCCTCTCGAGATTTATTTTCCTTTTTATAGGAGTCAATAGAATTCACTCACTCACTAAGTGACACCCTCCCGGATGAATGTAATTTGCTAAAAGCCGTTAATATCATGGAAGACAAAGAAATGTTTCTTTATTATTATATATACATAATTTTAATTAATTGAAGACTCCTACAGTACTTACAGCATTCAGACATAATTTCAATTAACTACTATACATACAGTCCCATTATCGACCAAAACTGCCCTGAGCAACTGGTATGGCGTGCGTTTATGGTCACGATTACATACACAAATGCTGACTGGGCTATACGCTTATGCTCACAATTTAGATGCAGTTATTCACTGCTTGCCGTGAGTTTTTACAGTTTACGCTTAGGATGTGTATTGTCAAAGCTCTCGATACATTTCGAAGTACGAAAGCGAACAATTTCGTCAGAGATACTGTCACCAAATTTATGGATCTACACACGTAAACTCATCAAAACTTATAATACAAGCGCTGTATGGATAAGGCCACGAATGTATGAAAAGGTGTAGTAGTGTACGTTCGGTTTAGGTTTATCCGGGTTTTGTAATTAAGCTTTGTTCAGACCACTCGCTGAGAACTATTAAATACGTCACAAAGGTAGCTTAACACAACACTAACCACAATAAATCTAGCTTGTCGGGTGTACTTCAAAGTATATTGTTGTCACTCTAGGCCTGTTTATTAATTTATTTGATAAAGGTACTCTAACAATTTATTCACTATTTAATTCAACACGTAAAAGAGTAAATTTGTCATTTAAAGAAGTACACAACACTTACAAAAAGTCATTTTTTTTTAGTTTTGATTGAAATCATAGAAGTAAATTGACTAGTTTATTTCATAAATATAATATGCAATGCAATATGCAAATGAAGATTTTTGGGTTGTTATGCCTTTTTATCGCCATATAAAAAAAGTATAACAACCTAAAAAAACAAGTGTAACAGTAAAAAAAACGTGGAAGTTTCGTGTTGGCTAACTAGGCACCGCAGAATATAAAGAGAACTAGAAACAAAGTACAGTTAATGTGTTATGTGACCTTATGTCGTAAAATGAAGTATAGCAGGTACTTGGTAATGTTCAAAGTGTTACATTACCAACTGAACCTTAGTCTTTACACAAGTTTTAATCAAATATATGATCTGTAGTATATCTACTTAAAAGAAAAATAGTATAACTACAATTTCTTCAATGCAAACTCGTCCGGTAAGATTGTATCCGCTCAATACAACAGGAGAGTGGCCACACCGGTCAGAGGTCGCCGACCCACCCCCGCGGTAATCCTACCACACCCCATACCCCTCAGATACGTTCTAATGACATTTGTGAGGTTTTTAATCTTTGTTTTGTTTAAACAAAATATTTCACTCGAAAATAATGTATATAACATTATTTTTGAGTGAAGTATTTTGTTTTATTTAGATTCACGATACTTGATTGATGTTTATCAACCAAGTATCGTGACTTCTACTTCTTCACTTTAATTAGGTATCTAATAAGTTTATAAGTTTTAATTTCAAGTTACAAAACTTACCCGAAATTAAAAGTTAAGAAGAAAAAGTTTCATCGGTGTTTTAAGTTCTGTTAGGTACGTACTCTTAAAGTACTTAAAATTATTATAAAACAAATATATGGAAAAACACGGTAATCAATTTGAATATACAAACAAACTGGTTTATTTTTTTATAATTCTTATGTTATGATTGTGAACTTTAAAAATGTTATATGTAATAATTTTTTTTTTTGTTATTTGTAGGGTGCAATAATAACACTATAGAAGCGTTAAAACTAGGTATAATAAATATATTAATATAAAGTAAACAATAGTCACACACGACAAAGAAGACAAGTAGCTAAGCAACACTGCAGATGTTCTAAATATAAAATATTTATAATCAGTCTATATTGTTGGCACATGAAGGTAATACTTTAACATTTTTAATACCCACTATCTGTCTAACCTTATAGATATTTATAAACTGCGCGACCTCTCTTGCAAGAAATCATTTACTCGGTGGCTTTACCGGTATAGTGAGGTGAGCCTAGTTTCAAGCTTCTCTCTGCCCATAACGTAATCATAGGTGTACACATAGTAAGTGAGATTAACTCAACATGTTCTGGATTACTAACTTTTAAACTTTCGCGTTCCATGATATAATATTATCTACGTATGAACGGGAATTAACGCGATCACGAAAAGGTATTACATACCTCTGAATTGCCTGACGTTTCGACCAGGTTGCACTGGCCGAGGTCACAGGCTGACTGGCTCAGCGGTGCACGCCCTCCGTCGCCGACATCGTGAGGTAGAAGGTTCTTCATCCACCTCCACTTTTTTGATATTTTTGATATTTTCGTTTCGCCATGTACCGTCACATACTATACTTACAGTGTCCCTATTCTGTAAGCAAACCGATGTGGCCCTATTCTGGTGTTCACCCGACTGCACATAAAAGCGAGGTGGCATGTTTTTTATCACTGGATTCCACGCTGTAGATAATTTGAAACCATCTTCCCGATTGAAAGTTTTGTGTTTTTTGATTTCAATCGCTTCACGTACAACTCTTGAGTAAAAGTGACGTTCCGTGGAGAGGACTTGCGTACGGTGAATTCAATCCAGTGATTGGTGCCCGCTTCGAGTGCATGTTCTGCAATCGCTGATTTGCTAATCTGTCGGTTCTTCACAGCAGCGATGTGTTCTTTGACCCTTTCAGCAATGGTCCGCTTTGTTTGGCCTATGTAGGAACTACCACAGCTGCAGTTTATTTTGTAGACACCTGGAGTTTTGTAACGGCAAGACGTCCTTCGGTGTACCCACGATGTTTTGACCTTTATGCCTTGGTGTGTATACTGTCGGAATGGAGTATTTCTTAATACGGAGCCGATCTTATCCGTTTACTCCTTTCACATATGGCATGTAGGCTGGTTGTCTGTTCACTCCCGGATGCTTGCGTCTCATTGTCGGTTGCTTCCGTGTTCCATTCACCTGATATCCGTTTCTTTTAAGTACCTCCTGAACATGATCCACCTCTCGCTCCAAATGTTCAGGGTCACAAAGATCGTATGCTCTGTTCTTGAGTGAAGTCATAACAGACTGCAGGTGTCGGGGATGATGATGAGACGTGGCGTGTAGGTACCTATCCGTATGAGTAGGCTTGCGGTACACACAGTGCGACAAGGACCCATCTGACCTCGCGGTTACTTTGACATCTAAAAATGACAATGACCTATCCGCCTCCACCTCATATGTGAACCTTATCTTGGGTCCATTCACCCCAACATTTGGACCACATTTGGAGCGAGAGCTGGATCATGTTCAGGAGGTACTTAAAAGTAACGGATATCAGGTGAATGGAACACGGAAGCAACCGACAATGAGACGCAAGCATCCGGAGGTGAACAGACAACCAGCCTACATGCCATATGTGAAAG